>CM051827.1:56122037-57322037 GCA_028451465.1 Erethizon dorsatum | reverse complement strand
GATATCGCTCAGCGGCACGGGCGCCTACTGGCACGTGAGGTCCTGAGGTCGACCCCCGGTACCCACAAAAAAAAAAAAAAAAAAAAGATACAGAGAATCATATTAGGATTTAAGTTGCTAGTTCCAGCTATTCCTGAGACATCTTTACTTTGTTTTTTTTTTTTTTCAAATTAATTGTTCAGCTCTTGATTGGAATTTTTTTTTTTTTTTTTAGCTTTTTATTTTTTGGTGCTGAGGACCAAACCTGGGACTTCCAGTGTGCTAGACAAGTGATCTACCACTGAGCTAAATCCCCAGCCCCTCTTGATTGGATTTTATTACCCAACACATTCTTCTTTATGTTTAATCTAGTTCAAGTTTGATTTCTGTCAGTTCCAAACAAAGGAATCCACATAAACAATTGGAACAAAGTGTGTAGTGATGCAAATGGCAGGACCTAAGATATGGAACCGGCCCTGTTGATATTGAGAATGGGATACATGAAACCCCCTCGAATCCAAGCTAGGAAATGAGACATCCTGCTCAGGTGATAATGAGGCTCTTGGGAAAATTACTGCACGTTGTCTACTTGAACTTGACCTTGACCTTCTTACTCCCCTCCTGCCCTGTGATTGCAGCTTCAGAGGATTAAAGTGGAAAATGGTAAGATACTGGAGTACATTGCCTACATTTGTCCACCTCAGGAAGGTGCTTCTAGAGAGGGACAAGCAGATGAGCTGGGAAACAGCTGGCAACCCTGGTCAGAAGCCTCTGCCTGGGTGGCGGTCTGAGGCTGTAGCAGACAGGCAATCCTGTGCTCTGCAGACTGGCCAAGGCCAGGTACCCAGCCACACAGTAGAGTGAGCACATTGGTGAGCGTTTGACAGGTGAGATGGGGACATCTGGGAAGATCTAGAGGAATTAGGGAAGTGTGACTCTTCTAGTCACCCTGGTTACCTTGGCCTGATAGCAAGAAAGAGTTGACATTTGTTATTCTTTTTTAGCATCTAAAACCACCTTTAAATTAGGGAAAATGCCCACCCAAGTGAAGCCAGCTGCTTGCTTTGGGGATGTCTCTCATTACCAGGAACGTGTACCATGTTCACAAAACAAGGAAAGTTCAGGAAGCCTTAGCTAAGGAAGTGAAGCCTCTTTTTGGGGACAGTGGGTTGCAGCAGCGGCCTTACTGAGCTTGTTCTAAGCATTAAGAGTTACATGGCAGCCACATCAGCCAGGCAAGGGGGCAATACCACAGCTTCCTTTAGGGCATTTTTCTAGTTCCATGCATGGCTCTGTATTTGGCTCTCCAGTCTTCCCAGCAATTCTCTGAGATATTAAATATCTCTTATAAATTTAACGAAACTATTATTACTACCTTTGCTTAAATAAGATGGAGTTGGTTCGGTTGCTTGTAATTAATGACTCTGAGTAATACAGAAATCAGTGCTCAGTTGGCTGAGGGCATCAGACTTTCAGACACATGGCTGAAATCTGAGAATGGTTCTGTGGCCTAGTTGGGACTAAAGGCAGTGAAAA
Source organism: Erethizon dorsatum (assembly GCA_028451465.1). Taxonomy (NCBI): domain Eukaryota; kingdom Metazoa; phylum Chordata; class Mammalia; order Rodentia; family Erethizontidae; genus Erethizon; species Erethizon dorsatum. The sequence goes on along the minus strand of CM051827.1, from coordinate 57,320,522 downwards.
TCCAGAGACAGAGCGGTGCCCAAACAGTTCATCATTTATTATCAGTGGCCACTTGGAGTAAAGGTGCCACTGAGAGTAGAGTCGGGGGACTGTCAGAGATCAGGATGAGGGGATGAGGAACAGCTGGATTGTGAGGTGGTGTGGAGAGCTCAAAGAGAGAATGAAAAACGGGGACAAACCAGACTCCAGATTTGCTCCCAGTGAGAGTTAAAGCGTTGTTTGGAAGAGGGACGTGTGGGGATGGTGATATATGAGGGGTTTTGGATAGCTGAAAACTTGGAGCCTTGTGTGAGGTAGGGTTAGGTTAGGTGCACATCTAAAATAACAATGGTATAAAAAAAATCATAGATGATTTCTTCTTCACTTGAAGGAAGTCTGGAGGTAGGGAGTCCAGTGCAGGTATGGCTGCTCCTTTGGTGTCAGGGATTCACATTCTTTCCTTCTTTCTATTTTACCTTCCTATAGAGTGTGGTCTTTCTCTCTCTCTCTCTCTCTCTTTTTTCTTTCTAATTTTAAAATTTTTATTAGAACATGTTTGCAGTCCATAATGATCGCATTCATCTCGGGGAGTTGGTACAAGTCCCTAATGCATCTTAATTCTTTTTATTATCCCTCCCCTCATCCTCAACACATAGTTCCTACCTTCATGCTTACTTACTGTTCCAAGGTGGCTGCTGGAGTTCCAACCACTACACCTACATTCTAAGCAGCAAGAATGAGAAAGAAAGGACACAAGCACATCTCTCAGTGAGAAGTCCCATGCAAAACTTTTGTTTACTTTTCATTCACCTGAATTTAGTCATAGAGTCACATCAAACTGAAAGGGAGAAAAAAGGTAGGATTTTGTCTGGGTATGTTGGTATCCCAAATAAAATCAGGTCTTTGTTGCTGAGGAATAAGGAAAGAATGAGTGTTAGGCTGGTATATTTACCCATTGCTTCGTAACAAATTACCCTACAATTTACCAGTTTTAAACATCCCACATATGCTCTGTCGTGGTTTCTGGGGGTCAGCCATCTGGCGCAGTTTCCTTGAGTCCTCTGTTTCGGGGTCTCTGACAAGGCTTCCATCAAGGTGCTGGCCGACCTCAGGCTCCCACGAAGGGTTGACTAAGGGAAGGATCTGTTCCTAGTTCACCCACGAGGGCATTGTCAGGACTCAGCGCCTGTGAGCTGCTGGGCTGGAATGGCTCAGCTCCTTGCTGGCTCTTGGGCAGCGGTCATCTGCGTTCCTAGCCGTGTGGGCCCCTGCACCAGGACGAGCACGCGAGGGCCGGAGGAGATGGAAGTCAGTCTTGTAGCCTAATCTCAGAAAGCTATTCCCTCCCCTTTTCCATACTGTGTTCCTTAGAAGCAAATGACTGGGTCCCAGGCACTCTTGGGGGTGGGAGATCGCATTGGAGTGGGAGCACTAGGAGGGGTCACGGGAAGGCTGAGCTGTCTACACCGCAGGCAACCAGCAACCTCTGCCACAGTCTCTGCCATGTTCATTCCCTCATGGTCTCTTCTCTCGTTTGCAGACCAAGCCGACTTCCCCACAGCAGGTACCTGGCAAGGAGGAGCCAAATGTCCTCATCCCTTAGCCCCATGACTTCACTGTCTCCACACCCCAGACTAGGGTCAGACCCCAGGACGCCTCAGGGCCAAACAGGCAGAGTCGTAGGAAGCCCTTCCCACTACAAGAGAGTTCTAACAATACAGTCTGGCAAGTACACATGGGCATGGGTTCTGAGGGTGCTGGACCATGGAGGAGGAACATAATTTAAAATTAGGCTGCATTTACCAATCTGGGGTGCACAAACCAGAGTCTAGATTTCATGTGTCAGTTCTAATTGCTTTTTTTTTTGAAAGATGAGTTAATTTTTTCCTAGATAACATTGCATTTACTTTGTTACATATCCAACTAGGTATTCTATGAATCCATTTATAGTTTTTGGTGCATTTCAAAGTACATCGCATGTAATACAGTTGGTCCCTAAAATGCATAAATCAATCTCAGTCTCTCTCTTTCCCAAGTGATCCTCTTATCTCAGCCTCCGCAGTAGCCAGGACTACAGGCTTGAAGTGAACAAATCTTTTTTTTTTTTTTTTTTTTTTTTAACAGGCGGAGTCTTACTATGTAGCCCAGGCTGGCCTTGAACTTGTGGTGATCCTCCTGCCTTAGCCTCCCAAGTGCTGCCATTTCAGGTGTGTGCCACCACACCAGGTGAAATGCGTAAATCTTAAATTGTCCTGTTCAGTGAGTTTGAAATATAAATATACCTTACACCTCTTCTGGATCAAGTTCAACCGTTATTCCCTCAGCAGTAACTATTCTGGATTTGTTTACTACGGATTAATGTAATAGCCTGTTCTTGAATTCTTTGGTGTGCTGTGTTTTTTTTTTTTTTTTTTTTTTTGTGGGTACCGGGGGGTCGACCTCAGGACCTCGCGCGCCAACAGGCACCCGTGCCGCTGAGCGATATCACCGGCCCCTTTTTCGTATGTGGGTTCCGGGAGTCGAACTCGGGCCGTCGCACTTGCAAGGCAGGCGCTTACGCCGCTGAGCCATCTCACCGGCCCCCTGGTGTGCTGTGTTTTAGCCTTTCACTCAGCTTCATTTTTTGGAGATTGACCCATATCGTGTGTATGAATAGCTCGTTACTTTTTATTGCTGATGAGGATATCATTGGATGTAACTGTGTAGGCAGAATTCTAAGATGCACCCAAATTCCTGCCTCCTGATGAACATGCCTTGCGTGGTCCCCAGTACTGTGAACATGATGAACTATCACTTCTATGATTGGTTTATGTCATAGAGCACAGTTGACTTTAAAAAGGGGCAATTATCTGGGCTGACCTGACCTAAAGACCCGAGCCTTTACAGCAGGGTCGAGAGGTCAGAAACAGCAAGAGAGGGATTCCACATGAGGAAGATCCTTCTTACCTGCATATGTGGCAAAAAGTGTGGCTGACCTCTAGGAACAGGGTGACCTCCATCTGTCAGAGGTTAAGAAAATGGCACCTCAGTCCTGCAACCACGAGAAACTGAGTTCAGCCAAGAACCTCAATGAACTTGACTGTGATTATATCTTTGATTATCTAGAAAGGAACACAGCTCGGCTGACATCTGAGGTCCTGAGCAAGTGAGAAAGCAAGCATGCCCTGCCAGGCTTCTGACCTACAGAATTGTGAGCTAAATGGATGTTATTTTAAACTGCTAAATGTGGGGCTCTTTGTTATAAGCAATGAAAAACTAATGGAATACCATACTTTGTTTAGCCGTTCTGCTTTGACAAATATTGGATGGCTTTCTCATTTTGGGCTATTATGCAATGCTGCTATGAATACTCATACGCCTTATTTTCAAATATGTGTTTTCATTTTTCTTGAAATGGAGTTGTTGGGTCAGAGGGAAGATCTATGCTTAGATTTGTATATTTTTCTAAAAGTTCCTGCCATTTTACACTCCCACCAATAATATATGTGAATTCCACCTCCTCTTCAACATTAAATAGTGTTAGTCATTTATTTATTTATTTATTTATTTATGTAGAGACAGGGTCTCACTATGTAGTTCAAGCTGGCCTTGAGCTCATGGTGATTCTCCTGCCTCAGCCTCCCAAGTGCTGGGAGTACAGACATGTGCCAAATGTTAGTCTTTTAAATTTCAGACTTCCTGGTGGGTAGACAGTAGATTTATTGTTTTTTTCAGTTGGTTGACTGAAGCCAGGATTCTATGATAAAGTTAAAAGAAACCAAGGTGCCAACACTCCTTTGGTATAATGTAGAAGAAAGAATCCAAACAATTTCGAAGAGGGGAACGTCAGTGTGGGTTCAGAAGTGTGACTCACCCCCAGCTCTGTCCCCTGAGGGGGCCTAAATGACATATGTGCCAAGGTCTCAAGAGCTCTATTTGGGAAGGGTGATGACATCTTTGGAAAGTGCTGTAAGAACTGGTTCCTGTAGGGCAGGGTTGGTGGGGAAGGAGCAACAGGTGGGATGAGTTTCCTGACTGCAGCCGGCATGATGTCCCACTTGGGTGGGACAGGTGGGCAGTATACCTGCCTGCCAGGGGCACGCTGGGCCTGGTTACCATGATTTGTCAGCTGTTCTGAGAGGTCTGATCTGCAGGGAGTTGATCTTTGAGATCACCGAGTCTCTCTGACTAAAGAATGTGGAGCATTTACTAAGATCCTAAGTGGTTTGTGAGGTGAACGTGGTAACCGCTACATTACAGAAACCTGACTGGTTTGAAATCTGAGAATCCTCTGGAACTGGTAAAGAAGGACTAAGACAGCAGGATAGAGCCGTGGTCTTGCTTATTCTCCTGGCCTGGGTTAGTGCACAGACTCCGAGCCCTTGGAAAGATGTGAAGGCAGGTACAAGTTTATAAACATCCGCGTGTCTGTTCCTAGAGCCTTCCCCAGTTACCATTCAGGGTAACTGCCGTGGCTTGGATTGTGCGCTCCCAAAAGACATGTTGAAGTCCTTGCCCCGGTACCTGTGAAACAGATGACCTTATTTGGAAATAGGTTCTTTCCGGATGTGATCAAGTTAAGACGAGGTCATATTCCATTAATCCAATGATTTCTAAAAAGAGGGAAGTTTTGATAGAGACACAGAACTGTGTGAGGACAGAGGACACACTTCTGTTGTTTTAAGATGCCTAGTTTGTGGCACTTTGTTATAGTAGCACTATGGAACTAATGCTGTGTGCCCTTGGGGATCATTGGGTCTAATGCTGATCTCTGGAGTTGTATTGGCGCAGTGTCTTCCCCTCAGGGTGGAAGCTTATGGAGACAAGTGATAAACTGACGTGATTCTAGTCCAGTGGTGGTGAACCTATGGCACGTGTACCGCAGCAGGCTGTTTGCATCATTGAAAGCACTAAAGGGTTCGCCATCACTGTTCTAGTCTCTCTCACTGTCAGCCCAGTACTTACACCTATTCCTCCCCAATTCCTGCAGTTCCTGGGTGTATTGGTAAGATCTGTAGGTAGGTGTAGTCCCCGTATGTCCCTCCAAGCCATGGAATATGGCAATGAGTAGCTGAAAGCACAAAGTGAAAGCCACAGTGCTCCCTACCTCTCAAAATTATAAATATAGAACAATAATGATTTGCTGGAGGAAAGGGAAAATTAGAGCAACTGTCAAAGACCTGAAAATTCACAGGTGAAAATTCCTTTTACCCATTTTACTCACCTATTTGGCTCCTGCAGGAGTCAGCAGGGCCTTGGAGAGTGACAGTGGATTACTGAAAAAGTTAAGACAGATGAGGACTCCACGTGCACCGTGGCTTCCACTTGTGGTTTTTGTACTAGAGCTAATCAACAGGGCCTCTCCACTTGTACAAAGTTATTAACTTGCAAGTTTTTTTTTCTATTTCAGTAAACAAAGAAAAGTAGAAGTAGTTTTGTTTACCCTAGCAGGGGCAGAAGCACATCTTTACAGAACCACGCGGACTCTGCCTTCATGCCATAATTTAGTCTACGATCTAGTGCAGTTGTGCTACAATTTTGTGCTACATCTTAGCATCCCGTAAGACCTCACACTGGCCCCCTAGGATTATGACAAAATGCTGATAAAACCTAAAAACCAGGAAATATTGGGTACTGCGATGGTTTGGGTGTGGTTTTTCTCCGCCAAAATTCATGTTGAAATTTGCTTGCCACGGTTGTGAGGTTGGGAAGTGGGCCTTTAAGAGGCCTAATTTAAGGAGTGGCTTAGTTTTCAAGCAGGTTATAAAGTGAGCCAGGAGCCTCGCCTCATCTCTCTCACCGCGTGGCCTTTCTTCTCCTTCCTCTCTGTTTTCAAACACGGAGCCTTCGCAAGATGCCCAGCTGATGTTGGCACCATGCTCTGGGACCTCCAGAACTGTGAGCCATAACAAGCCTTTTTTATTTAGAGCTTCTCCTCAGGTATTTTGTTAAGGGATCAGGAAAATGGAATAAGATGGGTACCCCAGATGCCTTAATGAGTTGGTAGTGTCAATGTTTTGGATTTTATCCGTTCTACTAGGCGCGTGGTACTATCTCACCGTTGTTTTTTTTTTTTTTTGGTGGGTACCGGGGGAACGACCTCAGGACCTCGCGCGCCAGCAGGCGCCCGTGCCGCTGAGCGATATCACCGGCCCCTTTTTCGTATGTGGGTTCCGGGAGTCGAACTCGGGCCCTTGCGCTTGCCGGGCAGGCGCTTAAGCCGCTGAGCCATCTCACCGGCCCTCACCGTTGTTTTAATTTGCAATTCTTTGATGACATATGACGATCATCTTTGTTGAGTATCTTTTCTTGTGCTTATTTTCCGTCTGGACCTTCCCCTTTGGGGAGCTGTTTTTTCAGTGCTTTGATCAATTTTTAAGTCAGGGTGTTTGTTTGCTTGCTGTTCCTTGTGTATTTTGGATACTAGTCCTTTATTAGATATGTGTTTTGCCAAGATTTTCTCCGAGTTGGTGGCTTGTCTTTCCACTCTTTTAAGAGTGTTTTGTAGAAGAAAAAGTCCTAATTTTTTTTTTTTGTGGGTACCAGGGGGTCGACCTCAGGACCTTGCGCGCCAGCAGGCGCCTGTGCCACTGAGCGATATCACCGGCCCCTTTTTCGTATGTGGGTTCCGGGAGTCGAACTCAGGCCCTCGTGCTTGCCGGACAGGTGCTTACGCTGCTGAGCCATCTCATTGGCCCAGTTCTAATTTTAATAAACTCCAACTTACATGTTTTTTCTTTCATGGGGTTTTTTCTTTTGGGGTTGTGCCTAAAAATGTCATCACTAAACCCAAGGTCACAGAGATTTTCTCCCATTATCTTGTAGGAGTTTTATAGTCTTGCATTTTATATTTAGATTTATGATCCATTTACATATATATTCTTAATAATTATTTTACCAAATAAAATGTATGATTCCAAATGTTAAGACATATAAAGAAAAACATCAGTCCTCTACCCCTTTTAATCCTTACATTCTACTCTCCAAGCTAGTTTACCTGTTTACTTTGTTTGGTATTGACCTCTGTATATTTAAATAAACAAATAAGGGTTGTAGCTAACATTTATTGAGTATTTATAATGTGTTAAGTTTTGTCTGTGTGCTTTGCAGTGCATTGCTTAACCCTCACAATGACCTTATATTGTAGGTACTATTTCTATTCTCATTTTAGAGAAAGACTGAGTAGCTGAGGAGCTAGGTAGTTTACATGAGGTCCTGTGCCTAGCAAATGGCAGAGTCAGGATTTAATCTGGACAGTGTGTTCTTTCAGTACAATATGTTTACCCTATGAGCTCTTGATATATGGATTTTAGGCTATTTATTCATTTTTAAAATTTCTTTCAGGCTATTTATTGACTTCCTAATTTGAATATTTACCACTCAACACCCCTCAAATCCTCAGTTTCTCCTCTAAGATCCCAATAAGCCATATTTCACTGAATCTAAGCCATAACTGATTATAACTTTATACAGCACTAAGAAGGACAAAAATGTCTAAAATATCACAATGCTCTCTTAAAAATTTTATTTTATATTAATTGGAGAAGGGTTTTAAAGATTTGAAATATATAGTTTATTATATATCAGTCTTGTGCATGCATACAATAAAAAGAAAAATATAAACAGCATGGTGGCACATAACCTGTAATCCCAGCTATTCAGGAGGCTGAGGCAGGAGGATTACAAGTTTGTGGCCAGCTTGGGGAATTTAGCAAGACCCTGTCTCAAAATTTTAAAAAGTCTGGGGATGTAGCTCAGTGGTATAGCACATACCTAGTATAGTAAGGTCCTGGGTTCTATCCCTAGTATTAGAGGGAAAAGACACAAGCAAATAAATTGGTTAACGTATTAGTAAGCCCCTCCCTTCTATTTTTTGGCCGTATTGAGGGTTAAATCCAGAGAGCACTGAGCTTACATCTCTATCTCACCTCTTTCAATTCCAAGACAGGATCTTAATAAGTTGCCTAGGCCGGCTTTGAATTTGTGATCCTTCTGCCTCAGCCTCCCAAGTAGCTGGGATTGCAGGTGTGCACCACTATGCCCAGCTTCTAAAATCCTTCACATTCAGAGTCCCATTCTTTTTTTTTTTTTTTTTTTTGGGTACCGGGGGGTCGGCCTCAGGACCTCGCGCGCCAACAGGCACCCGTGCCGCTGAGCGATATCACCGGCCCCTTTTTTGTATGTGGGTTCCGGGAGTTGAACTCGGGCCCTCGCGCTTGCAAGGCAGGCGCTTACGCCGCTGAGCCATCTCACCGGCCCCAGAGTCCCATTCTTTTGAATCTTTTTTTTTTTTTTGCTTCAGAGATGTCAATGTCCATATTTTTAAACACCGTATCAAACTTTGTGCCTTTAAAGGTGCTGGTTTTATAGCATTTTAAAAAAGAGGGACCCACTATCACCAGTGGGGTTGTCTACCAAATCACTGACAGTCATGCAGCAAGTTTTGACATTGACACTCCTTGATTTTATGCATGAAAACTTTTTAGACATGAACCAGGACTCACTGTTTTCTCAAATGACCCTTAAGTGGCCTCTGTACTGAAATCCAGTTGGGCCACCAGGAATATCCGTCATGTTTGCCCATGGCAATGGTGTCTCTGTCCTGCCCACTGCCTGGCTGACAGGGATCATGACACATCTCAGTTTTCCGTTTCCTTAAATTTCAGTTTTTTTTTTTTTTTTTGTGGGTACCGGGGGGTCGACCTCAGGACCTCGCGCACCAACAGGCGCCCGTGCCACTGAGCGATATCACCAGCCCCTTTTTCGTATGTGGGATCCGGGAGTCGAACTCGGGCCCTCGCGCTTGCAAGGCAGGCGCTTACGCCGCTGAGCCATCTCACCGGCCTAAATTTCAGTTTTGATAACACATGTATATTGGAATCCATGAAAAAAAAAAAAAAAACCCAGAAGTTGCGTACAAATTTTAGTTGTATGAATATTTAGTTGGACTTTGAACTGTGTATTTATCATACACTGTATGTGCAATGACTACATTAACTTCCTTGTACCAAGTTTTGCTTCTCCTAGAATAACTGCCTTTTGAACATTAGCTTAGCTTTCTGAGTCTCTATCATTGTAGAGTCCCTAGAGATTCTCTTTTGCACATGGTCAGATGCATCAGGGCTTCTATTAGTCCCATTATTTTTTCCAGGAGGCGTCTCTTCTGCACTTTCTGGGGTAGATCGGATCATTCCCAGATCGCTGCTTTCTCCCTGTTACAGAATTCTACGTACATACTTTTGGCCCCGTGACTTGGCCAAAGTCACTACGGTAGGAGTGCACTGCCCTACCCCATTGATGCTGAGCTTGGTCCTAGGACTTGCTCCAGCTCTAGGACATCAATAGATGTGAAACAAACAGAGGGTTTAAGAGTGCTTGTATAACTTGGCCTGCTTCTTGAGCTTCTGTAGTCCACCATGAGAGAGCACAGCTTGGATAGCCGTTGGCTCAAGGAAATTAAGAAGATGGGGGAGACTTTAAATCTCAGTATGGAGCCAAGCCCAGCTGAGCCAGCTGTATTGATTGCAGACTTGTGAACATGAAAAATCTTTGTTGAGCCAGGAGATTTTGAGGTTTTCTTATATAGAAAACACGTGGCGGGCCGGTGAGATGGCTCAGCGGCATAAGCGCCTGCCTTGCAAGCGTGAGGGCCTGAGTTCGACTCCCGGATCCCACATAAGAAAAAGGGGCCGGTGATATCACTCAGCGGCACGGGCGCCTGTTGGTGCGCGAGGTCCTGAGGTCGACCCCCTGGTCCCACAAAAAAAAAAAAAGAAAACACGTGACTTGTGTACCTTCTATCTGCCTACATCAATCTGGACCAATAGTCGCTCTGCAGAGCTGCTGTTTTGGGGTGTCCCCTTGCCTGTCAAGAGACCTGGATCCTCCATTTATTGAACTCTGTGACTTCCCTTTTCTGGGTTTATTTCCGTGTTTAAACGAGACACATTTTCTAGTGCCTTTCTGAGAATGGGTGCATGGTAGAGATATACAGATGTGATTAAAAGATACGGTGAATGTTTAAATTAAAAAATTTACTATAGTAAAAGACACATTGTCATTAACCCCCCCTCCGAATACTCCCCCTCACTTTGAACACACTTATCCCATCATTCTTGTCACTTTCTGAAGCAGTTCTGGAAGTCCTCTTTCGTGAATGTCTTTTTTTTTTTCTGTACCAGGAATCAAACTCAGGACCTTGCACTTGCCAGGCAGACACTGTGCCACTGAGCTATATCCCCAGCTCCTTTGTGAGTATCTTTAATTACACCCATGGCTGCCTTGATGTTCTGAATGGATTCAAAATATTTACCTTTCATGGTCTTTTTACTTTGGGGAAAAGCCAGAAATTGCATGGTACCAGATCTGGTAAATAAAGTAGAAGAGGACATACTGTTATTTTTGTTTTGTTTTGTTTTGTTTTTTGTGGGTATGAGGGGTCGAACTCAGGACCTCGTGCTTGCGAGCAGGCGCTTGTGCCGCTGAGCAATATCACTGGCCCTTTTTTCCTTTGTATGTGGGTACCAGGAGTCGAACTCAGGACCTCACGTGTGCCAGGCAGGCACTCATGCTGCTGAGCTATCTCACTGGCCCCTGTCATGTTTTTTATTTGACAGAATTGCCATAAATGTTTTGAATCAATTCAGGACATCGAGGTAGCCTCTGCAGTACAACTAAAGACACTCAGGAAAGAGGACTTCAAGAACAGCTTCAGAAAGTGTCAAAAACAATGGGGATCTAAAGACAGAAGGATGGTGAAGGGAAGGGAAGAGAAGCGGAATAAAAAGAATAAAGATATATTAAGTACCTGTGCTTACCCCGAGGCGCATGTAAACTTACGTACTGCAAAGATGCACTAATAAAAAATTGGAAAAAACCCCTTTGAATCATTTCTTTTATGTTTAGGCCCATATTTCATTTCACATTGTCCCAGCCCCTAGTGCTTCAATTCCTGAACTCTTCCTGGTCCCATGGTCTGAATTCGCATCTTTCCCTCAGCAGCTACTGTGTGTTTACTCTCATTCTGCTAACTTCTTTATTCATTTTTAAAACACAGTTTTTACTTTAATAGAGTAGACAAATGCATTAGAGAGAAAGAGCAGTTTATAATGTCACTGACTAAGCAATCCCAAATAAAAATAAAAGTACTAGGTAATATGATTGAAAATAGTAGAGAAATTAGAAAGAGAAGTATAAATAAAAAGTAACCCATAGGATGTACAACAGAAAGAGTGAATTCTAATGTAAACTACTTTCTTCCCCTAATGTGGCTCTCACAAGGTAATCTCTGTGCACATTTCCTTGATTTCTTCTGGAAATTAAAAAATGCCAGGGATGTTAACACATGCTTGTATTCCCGGTTCCTCGGGAGGCTGAGGCAGGATTGTGAGTTTGAGCCCAACCTGGGCTACATAACGAGATTGTTTCAAAATAAAAGGGACAGGGCTGGCCATGGTGGATTACGTGTCTGTAATCCCAGCACTCGGGAGGCTGAGGCAGGAGCATCACCATGAAGCTAGAGGCAGGAGGATCACTGAGAAACCAGAGCTATATAGTGAGGTCAAGGCCAGTCTGAACTACATAGCGAGCTCCTGTCTCCAAACCAAACCAAACCAAACCAAACCAAACCAAACCAAACCAAACCAAACAAATATATATATAGGAAGTAGGGAGATTTGTTCAAATGAGAAGGGGATCAAGAGATGGAGGGAGGGCTGGTGAGATGGCTCAGCAGCATAAGCGCCTGCCTGGCAAGCGCGACGGCCCAAGTTCGACTCCCGGAACCCACGTACGAGAAAAGGGCCGGTGATATCGCTCAGCGGCATGGGCGCCTGCTGGTGCGCGAGGACCTGAGGTCGACCCCAGGCACTAAAAAAAAAAAAAAAAAAAAAAAAAAAAGAGAGATGGAGGGAAAAGGGAGAGAGGGGAGGGACAGTGGACGAAAAAAGGAATCAAGATGAGTTATGTACATGTACAAACTCCACACCAGGAATGTAAACATTATGTAATGCAAACATGTACTAAGAAAAATTTTTAAAAATTTAAAAATGGACTGTGGCTGGGTGTGGTGGTGCACACCTATAATCCCAGCACTGGGGGGCTTAGTCAGGAGGACTGCAAGTTCAAGCCCAGCCTGGGCAATTTAGCAGATTAGTGAGAACCTGTCTCAAAACAACAACACAAACCCAAAAAGGATGGGGTGGGGATATAGCTCAGTGTGAAGGTCCTGGGTTCAATCTCCATACTGGGGGGGATGCGGGCTAGTCATGTAGCTCAGCTGGTGGGAGCCTCTGGTTCAATCCCCAGCATAAAGATAAATAAACACCCTTATCTGTATTTGCTGCAGGCGCACATATACATATAGACACAGATATGCAGACAGGAGTCCATATTATGTTCCAGGAGATATTTCACTGTTGGCCCATGTTGATTCATCTTGTTCTTTTTATCAGCTCTATAATATTCCCTCAAACACATGCATTGTAATGTGATGGATGTGTTGGCTTTGAAATAATATTTTTAGAGAATCAGTAAAACTGCAATTTAAGGAATCACCTCTAGTAAATTATTTTTGTAGAGCAAACAATTTTGTTAGGGGAATGAATACTTATTAAACTTTCAGGTTTGTTCACTTGTATTTTATTTTATTTTTGATATTTATTTATTTATATAGTTAGTTATTTTAGACAGGGTTTTGCCATGTAGTTCAGGCTGGTCTTGAACTCACTATGTAGCTTAGGATGGTCTCGAACTCACAGTGATCCTCCTACCTCACACTCCCGAGTGCTGGGATTACAGGCCTGTGCCACCACGCCTGGCCTCACTTGTATATTAATGTCTCACTTTCTTAAAGCGCTCCTACCTGTGAGTGGCAGATGAACACATAGATAGTTATAGGGTTCAGGTGAAATACTCAGTGAGAGAGTGAGCGTAATTATTGGGAATCTTTTTGGTTGTAAGAAACAGAAACTCCACCTGAAGGGCAACGCCAGCCAAAGGAACACGGAAACTGCATTGTAGAGATGCTCTGTGGTCTCGCAGGACATTTCAAGCATTTATGGTCAGTCTTTCCTCAGTTTTGGTGACTGATTTAGATCAGCCAGACTTGGTCAAATGGCTGAACTTCTCCCAGCCTCAGTTTCCTTGTTTGTAAATTGAGGATCTTGGCCACCTTAAAGGATGGCTGTGAGGATCACAGGCCAACAGCATATGGTGCTAGGCACACTGTGGGTGAATTAGTGATCTGAAAGAAAAATGATTGGATGACACTTGTTAAGGCATAGTAATGAAGACTTTTTTTTTTTTTTTTTTCTGTGTGCATGTCTGGACTTTTGTGTCTAGATGTCCCCCAAAGCCTCATGTGGTCATAGGTGTGGCCTTTTCAGAGGTGGCTGGATCTAGAGTCCATAACACTGGGATTGATTCATGGTGCAGTGCTAGGATTAAGGGTGTGAGTGCTACCCGCCCTAAGTGGCCTGGATACGATATAAGGGGTAGAAAGAGCTGTGGTTGTCTCTTGCTGCTTTGCTACCTTCTGCTGCCATGAACTGTTTCTCTTCTGCGACGCCTGTCTGCCATGCCACCCTGCCTTGGAGCCAGCTGAGTAAGGACTGAAAACTCTACAAACTGTGAGCTAAATAAACCTTTCCTCCTTTGACTTTGTGTGTTGGGTATTTTGTCTCAGCAATGAGAAAAGTAACTAACACAACTTTATTCAGGACCAGGACAACAGGAGTAGAGACAACACTGACTGTTGCGCAGTATCGCTTCTGCCTAGTTCCAGAACACTTTATCACCCCAAAGAAAACCCCACATCCATCAAGCCATTATTTCTTTTTCTCTCCTTAGCCTCTGGCAACCACTACTTTTTCTTCTTCCTCTATGGATCTGCCTATTCTACACATTTCATATAAATGAAATCATATTCTATGAGGTGTGATAGAAAATAATGGTGAATGTTTAAATTTAAAAAATATTTCATAAAAGACATATTGCCATTAATCCTGCAAAAAATACCCCCCCTTGTTTTGAACACACTTATCCCATTGTTCTTGCCACTTCCTGAAGCAGTTCTAGAAGTCCTCTTTCATGAGTGTCTTCAATTGTGCTGTGGGGTTGCCCGGATGTCCTGAATTGATTAAAATGTTTACCTTCCATTGTAATTTTGACATTGGGAAAAAAACCAGAAGCAGCAAAAAACTGTATCAGCCCCCCAAAAAAGAGCTTGTGTGGGCAGTCGAGCTTCCCCCTTTTTCCTCTTCCTGTTTCATCCAGGCCCAGGCTATGGGGTGATGCCGCCCACTTTCCAGGTGGGTCTTCCCCACTTAATTTGCTGATCCACATGCTACTAGTCATTTCTGGAAATACCCTCACATAATACTTCACTAATTTTCTAGACATCTATTAATCTAGTCAATTTGAAAACCAAGATTAACCATCACAGCTACCTTTAGTGTGCCATAAGCTTCAGAGTCCTTTTATGACTGCATGTTCAGGACAGAGGCCGGATTGCTATAGTTCAATCTCTCTCTCTCTGTACTGGGAATTGAAGCCAGGGTTGTCACACTCCACTGCATCCCCAGCCCTTTAAAAATTGTTTTTTTTTTCAAATTTGGAGACATGATCTAAGTTACTAAGTTGCCCAGACTGGGTTTGAACTTGTGATGCTCCTGCCTCAGCCTCCCAGAGGGCTCGGATTATAGGTGTATACCACCCTGGCTTCTTCATCGGTTCTTTTTTTTTTTTGTGGGTACCGGGGTCGACCTCAGGACCTCACGTGCCAGGAGGCGCCCATGCCGTTGAGCAATATCACCGGCCCTTTTTTCATATGTGGGTACTGGGAGTCGAACTCAGGACCTTGCGCTTGCCAGGCAGGCGCTTATACCACTGAGCTATCTCACCAGCCCTCTTCATTGGTTCTTTTTTTTTTTTTTGTGGTTACCGGGGGTCGACCTCAGGACCTCGTGCGCCAGCAGGCGCCTGTGCTGCTGAGCGATATCACCAGCCCTTTTTTTGTATGTGGGATCTGGGAGTCAAACTCGGGCCCTCACGCTTGCCAGGCAGGCGCTTATGCCACTGAGCTATCTCACCAGACCTCTTCATCAGTTCTTGACTCTTCCTATTCTTTTGTCTTTGTGGGTTTGCATTTCTCCCAATTTTTTATTGTCAAAAAATATCTGTAAGATTCACCATCTTAACCATGTACAGTTCAGTGGTATTAAACAGTCATCCAATGTTCTACAACCACCACCACCATGTACTGTAAGTTCCAGAACATTTTCATCACCCAAAAGAAAACCCCACACTCACTCAACAGTTGATTCCAATTCTTCCCTTTCCCTAGACCCATGCAGGGAAGGTTTAAACCATCCAATTCCGTAGTGCTTCATTTGTAAAACTGAAATTCTACCCCCCTGGCAACCACCATTGGGCTTTCCGTCTCTTTGATCTTAAATATTCGGAGTACCTCATATAGTTGGAATCACACAGTATCGGTCTTTTTGTGACTGGGTTATTTCATCCAGAATAATGTCCTCAAGGTTCATCAATGTTGCATATGTCAGAATTTCCTCCTTAAAAGGCTGAATTATTCCATTATATGTATGTTCCACATTTCACCTATCCACCATCCATTGATACTTCCGTGTTTTAACTATTGTGAATTGTGCTGCTGTGAATGTGGGTGTGTAACTATCCATCTTGCTAGGACGCTGCTTTTCAATTCTTTGGCGTATATACTCAGAGGTGAAATATGCTGGATTTATATACTAATCCTATTAATTTTTTGAGAAACTACCATACAGTGTTCCACAGTGGCTGTTATGGTTTAGATCTAAAATGTCCCCCCAAAGTCTCATGTGTTCAGAGTTGGGGCTTTTGGAAGGTGATCAGATCCTAGAGGTGCTATATGCATCCATGGATTAATCCATGATGAGTTCATAGCTGAATATGATGTTAGGAGGTGGGGCCTTGTTGAAGGAGGAGACCAGGAAGGATGTATTCTTTTCTTTTTTTTTTTTTTTTTTTTGAGACAAGGTCTCACTATGTAGTCCAGACTAGCCTTGAACTTGCTATGTAGCCTAGGCTGGCCTCAAACTCACAGTGATCCTCCTGCCTCAGCCTCCCAAATGCTGGGATTACAGGCATGTGCCAACACGCCCGGTTTGGAAGGTTGTGTTCTTATCCTCTGCTCCTCCCTTCCGTCTGTTTCCTGGCTGCCCTGAGTTGAGTAGCTTTCTTCTTCCAGGCTCTTTGGCCATACTGTTTTTGTTTGTTTGTTTCTTTGTTTTTTGGTACCGGGAATTGAAGTCATGACCTCGTGTTTGCTGCAGGAGCTGTGCCGCTGAGCTATATCCCTGGCTTGGCCATACTGTTTCTATCTCAAAGCCAGCCAGCCATGGACTGAACCCTCTGAAACAGTGAGCCAAATTTACCTGTATTCCTTTAAACTGTGAGTGTTTAGTATTTTGTCCTAGCAAGTGATAGTGCCTGTATCATTTTATATTCCCACCAACAGTACAAGAGTTTTAATTTCTCCACATCCTTGCCAACACTTATTTTTGTTTCTTTTTTCTTTTTAAGTAGACATCCTAATGGATGTGAAGTGGTATCTCATTATAGCTATAATTTGTATTTTCCTCATGGTTATGATGGTGCTCATATTTCTGTGTGCTCATTACCATTTGTATCTTCCTTGGAAAAAGTTCATGCCCTTTGTCCATATTTTTTTTTTCCTGAGATGGGATTTTGCTATGTTGCCTAGGCTGGCATGGATTCATGAGCTCAGGTGATCCTCTTACCGCAGCCTCCCAAATATTTGGGACTACAGGTGTGGGCCAACATGTCCATTCATTTGTCTATTTTTAAATAAGGTTTTTGTTGTTGCTGAGTTTTAGGTATTTTCTATATGTTCCAGATACTAACCTTTTATCAAATATATGACTTGCACATATTTTCTCCCCTTCAGTGGGTTGTCTTTTTACTCTGTTGATAGTATCTTTTATTGTGCAAATTTAAAAAAATGTTTTAAGGCTGGGAATGGTGGTGCACTCCCATAATTCCAGCACTCAGGAGGCTGAGGCAGGAGGATTGCCATGAGTTTGAGGCCATTCTGGGCTACATAGTGAGTTGAAGGCCAGCCTGAACTACATAGTGAGACCCTGTTTTGAAAAATTTAAAAAAAAAGTTTTAAATCCAATTTGTCTATTATTTTTTTGTTGCCTGTGCCTTTGGTGTCACATCCAAGAAATCACTGTGAATTCCACTGTCATGCAGATAGAGATATTCTAGAATTTTATATTTTTAAGCCTTACATTTAAGTCATTGACTCGTTTGGGGTTAATTTTTATATATGTGTGGTGTTAGGTAAGCATCCAATTTCCTTTCATGTGTGCAGACATCCAGATGTTGCAGCACCACTTGTTGAAAAGACTGACTGATACTGGTTGGGGAGGTGATGTACACCTGGAATCCCAGTACTCTGGAAAGTTGAAGCAGGAGGATCACAAGTTCAAGCCCAACCTGGGCAACTTAATGAGGCCCTGCCTCAGGAAGAAGGGAGGGTGGGAGGCAGGAAGGGAGACAGGGAGGGATGGAGTGGGGAGGCCCAATGCGAAGGCTGTGGGTTTAATCCTTCAATCCTGCGGGGAAAAAAAAAAGGACTGAATGAGCCTGACACTCTTGTCAAAAATTACTATATTTATGGTCTCTTAATTCTATTTAATTGGTCTATATATTTGTCTTTATGTTAGTACACTTTGATTATTGTAGCTTGTAGTAAGTTTTGAAATTAGGAAGTAGTTTGTTCTTTTTCAAGTTTGTTTTGGCTATTCAGGATCTTCTGAGGCTCCATGTGAAATTGTATTTATTTATTTATTTATTTATTTATTTATTTATTTATTTATCATTTTGAGACAGGATTTCACTATGCAGTTTAGAAAGGCCTTGAACTCACTTTGTAGCCCAGGCTGGCCTTGAACTCGCAGTAATCCTCCTGCCCGAGCCTTCTGATTGCTGGGATTACAGGCATGTGCCACCACGCCTAGCCACGTGAAATAATTTAGAATGGGTTTTTAAATTTCTTTTTTTCTTTTTTCTTTTTTTGACAGGACTTGCTATCTAGTTCAGGCTGGCCTTGAACTCACTATGTCGGCCAGACTGGTCTTGAACTCATGGTGATCCTCCTGCCTCAGTCTTCCCAGTGCTGGGATTATAGGGCATGCACCATGCCATGCCTAGTTTTTTGTTTTGGTTTTTGAGACAGTGTCTCACTATGTATCCCAGGTTGGCCTTGAACCCATGATCCACCTGCTTAAGCCTCTCAAGTGGTGGGACTGCAGATGTATACCACCATGCCTAGCAGTTTTTTTCCTGCACCCCCCCATCACTGGGATTTTTTTTTTTTTTTTTTTTGTGGGTACCTGGGGGTCGACCTCAGGACCTCACGCGCCAACAGGCACCCGTGCCGCTGAGCGATATCACCGGCCCCTTTTTCGTATGTGGAATCCGGGAGTCGAACTCGGGCCCTCGCGCTTGCAAGGCAGGCGCTTACGCCGCTGAGCCATCTCACCGGCCCCATCACTGGGATTTTGATAAGGATAAGGATTGCATTGAATCTGCACATTGTTCTGGGTAGTATTGACATTTTAACAATATTAAGTTTTCTAGTCCATCTGCTTATGTCTGCTTTAATTTCTTTCAGCAGTGTGTGTGTGTGTGTGTATCTGTTTTTTTCTCTTTTTTCATGATAATGAGAACTGAATGTAGCTCCTCATGCATGCTAGACAAGCACTCTACCATGGAACTGCATCCTCAGCCCTTTTTTAGTTTTGAGACAAGGTCTTGCTATATTGCCCAAGCCAGTGAGATGGCTCAGGCCGGTGAGATGGCTCAGTGGCATAAGCGTCTGCCTGGCAAGTGCAAGGTCCTGAGTTCGACTCCTGGTACCCACATACAGAAAAAGGGCCGGTGATATCGTTCAGTGGCACAGACGCCTGCTGGTGCATGAGGTCCTGAGTTCGACCCCCGGTACCAACACACACACACACAAAAATTGCCCAGGCTGGCCTCAAACTTGTGATTGTCCTGCCTCAGTTTCCCAAGTAGCTGGAATTACAAGTGTGTGTCAATGCACTGGGATTGTTTCTGATCTTAGAGGAAAATGTTTCAGTCTTTCAGTCTTTCACCATTGAGTATGATGTTAACTATGGGTTTTTCATATAAGGCTTTTATTATGTGTAAATATTTTCCTTCTATTCCTAGTTTAAGAGTATTTTTTAGTTATGAAAAGGTGAAAACGGGCATGGTGGCACATGCCTGTAATCCTAGCACTCAGGAGGCTGAGGCAGGAGGATCGCTGTGAGTTCAAGGCCAGCTGGACTACATAGCAAGACCCTATCTCAAAAAAAAAAAAAAAAAAAATGGCAGTAAAAGTTGTAAGTGCTTTTTCTGCATCAATTGAGATTATCATAAGGGTAGCCCCCTTTAGTCTGTTAATGTGGTATATTATATTGATAAACTTTCATATGTTGAACTATCCTTACATTCCAGGAATTAATCCCACTTGGTTACAGTGTATAATACTTTTAATATGCCATTAGATTTTAATTTTATGGTCTTGTTGAGGATTTTTGCCTCAGTATTATAGGGATAATGATCTGTATATTTCTTTTCTTGTAGTCTTTATGTCCTGGGTTTGGTATCAGGGTAGTGCTATCCTCATAGAATGAGTTAGAAAGGGTTCCTTCTTTTTCAATTTTTTTGGAAGAATTTGACTCAGAATGGTGTCAATTCTTTAAATGCTTTGTAGGATTAACTAGCCCCTGCAGCCATCAGGATAAGTCTTTTCCTTGTTACAATCGCCTTGCTAGTTGCTATGGCTTAAATAAGGGCAATGTCCCACAAAGCATTTTATGTGAAAGAATTGGTCCTCTTTCTACCTCTCTCTTGCTTCCTAGTGGAGATGGGAGAGTTCATTCCAACACATGCTCCTGGCATAATGTGCCACCATCTGCCAACCCCGCCAGAATCAAGTTTATGCAGTGCCATGCCTTTGAACCTCCAGAGCTCTGAGCTAAATGAACCTGTTCTTCTTATAAGTTACTTGCCTCAGGTATTATGTTACATAAAATGAAGCTGACTAATACAACAGTTAAAGGTCTATTCATTTTCTCTCTTTTCATGATTTAGTTGTAGTAGATTTTATATTTCTAGAAATTTATCCATTTCATTGAGGCTGTCCCATTTATCGGCATACAATTGTTCATACTATTTTCTTATAGCCCTTTATTTATCTATAGAATCAGTATAATATCCCCACTTTTTTTTTTTCTTTATGTGGGTACCGGGAACTGAACTCAGGACCTCACGCTTGCCAGGCAGGCGCTTATGCCGCTAAGCTATATCACCGGCCCATATCCCCACTTTCTTTTTTTTTTTTTTTTTTTTTTGTGGGTATTGGGGGTTGACCTCAGGACCTCGTGTGCCAGCAGGCGCCGGTGCCGCTGAGCGATATCACTGGCCCTTTTTTCGTATGTGGGTTCTGGGAGTCGAACTCGGGACCTTGTGCTTGCCAAGCAGGTGCTTACGCCGCTGAGCCATCTCACCCGCCCCATATCCCCACTTTCATCTTCTGATTTTTTTGTATTTTGAGTCTTCTCAGTTGGTAGTCCATTTAGCTAAAGTTTGTGAATTTTGTTGCTCTTTTCTTTTTTTTCTTTTTTTTTTTTTGGTGGGTACCGGGGGTCGACCTCAGGACCTCGCGCGCCAGCAGGCGCCCGTGCCGCTGAGCGATATCACCGGCCCCTTTTTCGTATGTGGGTTCTGGGAGTCGAACTCGGGCCCTCGCGCTTGCCAGGCAGGGGCTTACGCTGCTGAGCCATCTCA
Organism: Erethizon dorsatum; assembly: GCA_028451465.1. Taxonomy (NCBI): domain Eukaryota; kingdom Metazoa; phylum Chordata; class Mammalia; order Rodentia; family Erethizontidae; genus Erethizon; species Erethizon dorsatum. The sequence continues at coordinate 57,299,681 of CM051827.1, read as the reverse complement.
CCAGCCCCTTGTTGCTCTTTTCAAGGAAACAATTTTTGGTTTCATTGTTTCTTTTTTCCCTCTTGTTTTTTAAAAAATTTTCATGTCATTCATTCCTGTTCTAATTTTTATTATTTTCTTCCTGTTAGCTTTGGGTTTAGTTTCTTTTTTTTTTATTTTAAAGAAAAAAACTCAATAACAACAATGGGACAAAATTTCAAAACAAGACTGTAGGAAAGTAACAATGGTTAGTACATTGTGTATTGTTATCTTCAAAGTAGTTGCTCATATTACAAGATATAGCCATGAAAAACTGATCAGACAATATAGGCACAAACCTTTCTTTTCAATGATCTAATAGCGATTAGTAGTATAACTATCTTAACTATCATATATATATATATATATATATATATATATATATATACACACACATTTTTTTAAAATTTTCCTTTCCTTCTTTTCTCCTTTCCCCCATCCCAGTTTCTCTTTCCTTTTGAACAGCTTCTTCCCATTTCACAATATCTATTGTACATTTTGGATCTTATTTACTCTTTGAGCTTCTTTTTTTTTTTTTTTTTTTGTGGGTACCGGGGGGGTCGACCTCAGGACCTCGCGCGCCAACAGGCGCCCGTGCCGCTGAGCGATATCACTGGCCCCTTTTCCATATGTGGGATCCAGGAGTCGAACTCGGGCCCTCACGCTTGCAAGGCAGGCGCTTATGCCACTGAGCCATCTCACCGGCCCTCTTTTAGCTTCTTATACTAGGGAGACAATACAGTGTTTACACACGCAAGTCTGTTTTATTTCACTTATGATTATGGCCTCAAGTTGCATCCATTCCCAATAAATGTCTCAAGTTTATCCTTCTTTATAGCCGAGTAGTACTCCATTGTATAAAAATATCACATCTTTTTTATCCTTTCCTCTGTTGATGGGCATTTGGGTTGTTTCTAAGATTTAGCTATTACAAATTGTGCTGCTATAAACATGGGTGCACATGTATCGCTGTGGTATGATTTTAATTCTTCTGGGAAAATACCAGGAGGGGAATAGCTGGGTCGAATGGGACCTCTAATCCTAGTTTTTTGAGGAATCTCCACACTGATTTCCATAGTGGTTGCACCAGTCTATATTCCCACCATGGAGTGTGGGAAGGGTTCCTTTTTCTTTTCTTTTCTTTTCTTTCTTTTTTTTTTTTTGGTACTGGGAATCGAACTCAGGGCCTTGTGTTTACCAGGCAAGTGCCATGCCACTGAGCTATATCCCTGGCCCAAGGGTTCCTTTTTCCCCACAGCCCCACCAGCATTTGTTATTGGTTGATTTCTTGATGATAGCCATTCTTACTGGGGTGAGATGGAATCTCAGTGTTGTTTTAATTTGCATCTCTCAAATAACCAATAATGTTGAACATTTTTTCATATATTTATTTGCTATTTGTATTTCTTCATCTGAGAATTGTGTATTCATCTCAGATGCCCATTTTTGGATTGGGTCTTTGAATTTGGGGGACTTGATTATTTTTCAGTTCTTTATATGTTCTAGATAGAAGTCCTTTGTCTGAGGGACTGTTGGCTAAAATTTTTTCCCAATCTGTGGGTTTTCTTTTCCCTCTGTTGGTGATTTCCTTTGTTGTGCAAAAGCTTTTTAATAAGATGAGATCCCAGTTGTTGATTCTTTGAAGTGTTTCCTGTGCAGTTTGGGTTTGGTTCATGAAGTCTCTGCCTACCCCTATGTCTTCAAGATTTCTACCTACTTTCTCTTCTAGTAGATTTAGTGTTTCTGTTTTAATATTTAGATCTTTGATCCATTTTGACTTTAGTTTAGTGCATAGTGATAGACATGGGTCTAGTTTTAGTCTTTGGGATGTAGAGAGCCAGTTTTTCCAGCACCATTTATTAAAGAGACTATCTTTCTTCCAGTGAACATGTTTGGCCCCTTTGTCAAAGATGAGGTGGCTGAGTGTGTTTGGAGTTGTGTCTGCAACTTCTAATCTGTTCCACTGATCCTCAGGTCTGTTTTTTTGCCAGTACCATGCTGATTTTATCACAGTAGCTTTGTAGTATAATTTCAAGTCAGGGACTGTGATGCCTCCTGCCTTGCCTTTGTTGCCCAGAATTGCTTTTGCTATTCAAGGTCTCTTCTGCTTCTAGATGAATTTTAGGATTGTTTTCTCTAGTTCTGTGAGGTGTGCTAATGGTATTTTGATTGGGATTGCATTAAATCTGTATAATAATATTTGAAGTATTACCATTTTCGCTATGTTGGTTCTTCCTATCCATGAGCAAGGGATATCTTTCAATTTTCTGATATCCTCTTCAATCTCCTTTTTCAGAGTACTGTAATTTTCAATAAATAGATCATTTACTTCCTTTGTTAGATTCATTCCTAAGCATTTCATTTTTTTGGATGCTATTGTGAAGGGTGTGCTTTCCCTAATTTCTCTCTCAGTGAGTTTGTTGTTTGTGTACAGGAAGGCTATTGATGTTTGAGTGTTGACTTTGTATCCAGCTACACTACTGAATTTGGTTATTAACTCTAGGAGTCTATTGGTGGAGTTTTTGGGGTCTTCTATGTAGAGTGTCATGTCATCTGCGAATAATGATAGTTTAACTTCTTCCTTTCCTCTCCTTATTCTTTTTATTTCTCTCTCTTGTCTAATTTATCTGGCTAATGTTTCTAGAACTATATTGAATAGGAGTGGTGATAGTGGACATCTTTGTCTTGTTCCTGATTTTAGAGTAAAAGCTTTCCGTTTTTGTCCATTTAGTATGATGTTGGCATTTAGTATAGATGGCTTTTATCAGATTGAGGTAAAGACCATCTATTCCAATTTTCTGTAGGGTTTTTATCATGAATGAGTGCTGGACTTTATCAAAAGTTTTTTCTGCATCTATTGAGATGATCATGTGATTTTTGTCTTTGGCTCTGTTGATATGATGTATTACATTTATTGATTTTCTTTTTTTTTAGGTACAGGAATTTTTTTTTAAATTATTTTTTTAAGACAACAAGTGAACATTCTCATGTATTAACAAACTCAAGCATTAGAGAATGTATAAATACCTTTTGGAGAAAAACATTGCTCGGTATAAGATTAAGCCATGTAAAAGCTAGGTAAAAATAGAAGACTAAGGAATGGAATAGTCACAGTGAAATTGCATTTTCATAATAGGGAGACAACATGATGTTTAAAAATGTGTGTATGGTTTATTTCACTTGTGAGTATTTTCTCGAGTTGCATCCATTTACCTATAAAAGTTTCCAGTTTGGGCCGGTGAGATGGCTCAGCGGCTTAAGCGCCTGCCCGGCAAGCGCGAGGGCCCGAGTTCGACTCCCGGATCCCACATACGAAAAAGGGGCCGGTGATATCACTCAGCGGCACGGGCACCTGCTGGCGCGCGAGGTCCTGAGGTCGACCCCCCGGTACCCACAAAAAAAAAAAAAAAAAAGTTTCCAGTTTATCTTTCTTTATGGCTGAGTAGTACTCCATTGTATAAAAATACCACATCTTTTTTTATCCATTCCTCAGTTAATGGGCATTTGGGTTGTTTCCATGATCTAGCTATTACAAATTGTGTTGCTATAAACATGGATGCACATATATTGCTGTGGTACGATGTTTTTAATTCTTCTGGGAAGATACACAGAAGGAGAATAGCTGGGTCAAATGGATCTTCCAATCCTAGTTTTTTGAGGAGTCTCCACACGGATTTCCACAGTGGCTGTACCAGTTGACACTCCCACCAACAGCGGAGAAGGGTTCCTTTTTCCCCACAGCCCCTCCAGCATTTGTTATTAGTTGACTTCTTGATAATAGCCATTCTTTCTGGGGTGAGATGGAATCTCAGTGTTGTTTTAATTTGCATCTCTCGAATGACTAGTGATGTTGAACATTTTTTCATATATTTATTTGTCATTTGTATTTCTTCATCTGAGAAGTGTTTATTCTTCTCAGATGCCCATTTTTGGATTGGGTCTTTAAATTTGGGAGGTCTGATTTTTTTGAGTTCTTTGTATGTTCTTGATAGTAATCCTTTGTCTGAGGAACAGCTGGCAAACATTTTTTCCCACGTTGTGGGTTGTCTCTTTACCCTGTTGGTGGTTTCTCTTGCTGTGCAAAAGCTTTTTAATAACATGAGATCCCAGTTGTTGATTCTTTGTGATACTTCCTGTGCGATGGGGGTTTTATTCATAAAGTCTTTGCCTACACCAATGTCGTCAAGAGTTTTACCTATTCTATTTTCCAGGAGATTTAATGTTTCTGTTTTAATATTTAGATCTTTGATCCATTTTGAATTTAGTTTAGTGCATGGTGAAAGATATGGGTCTAATTTTAATCTTCAGCATGTGTATAGCCAATTTTTCCAGCACCATTTATTAAAGAGGCTATCTTTCTTCCAGTGAATGTGTTTGGCACCTTTGTCAAAGCTAAGGTGGCTTAGTATGTCTGGAGTTGTTTCTGTATCTTTTCATCTGTTCCATTGATCTTCAGGTCTGTTTTTTTGCCAATACCACACTGTTTTTATCACAGTAGCTTTGTAGTATAATTTCAAATCAGGGATTGTGATGCCCCCTGCCTTGCTTTTGTTGCCCAGAATTGCCTTTGCTATTCTAGGTCTCTTCTGGTTCCAGATGAATTTTAGGATTGTTTTCTCTAATTCTGTGAGATATGTTGTTGGAATTTTGATTGGAATTGCATTAAATCTGTATAACAATTTTAGAAGTATGGCCATTTTCACTATATTGGTTCTTCCTACCCAAGAGCAAGGGATATCTTTCCATTTTCTGATGTCTTCTTTAATCTCCTTTTTCAGAGTACTGTAGTTTTCAGTGTAGAGGTCTTTTACTTCCTTTGTGAGACTGATCCCTAGGTATTTCATTTTTTTGGATGTTATTGTGAAAGGTGTTGTTTCCCTAATTTCTCTCTTAGTGAGTTTGTTATTCGTGTACAGGAAGGCTATTGATTTTTGAGTGTTGACTTTGTATCCAGCTACACTACTGAATTTGCTTATTAAATCTAGCAATTTTTTAGTGGAGTTTTTGGGGTCTTCTGTGTAGAATATCATCGTGTCTGCAAATAATGATAATTTAACTTCTTCCTTTCCAATCATTATTCCTTTTATTTCTTTCTCTTGTCTAATTGCTCTGGCTAAAGTTTCCAGGACTATGTTGAATAAGAGTGGGGACAGTGGACATCCTTGTCTTCTTCCTGATTTTAGAGAGAAGGCTTTCAGTTTTTGTCCATTTAGTATGATATTGGCTGTTGGTTTGTCATAGATAGCTTTCATCAGATTGAGATAAAGACCATCTATTCCAATTTTCTGTAGGGTTTTTATGATGAAAAGGTGCTGGACTTTGTCAAAAGCTTTTTCTGCATCTATTGAGGTGATCATATAATTTTTGTCTTTGGTTCCATTAATATGGTGTATTACATTTGTTGATTTATGTATGTTGAACCATCCCTGCATCCCTGGGATGAATTCAACTTGGTCATGATATATAATCTTCTTGAGGATTTACTGCATTCTGTTTGCCAGTATCTTATTTAGGATTTTTGCATCTATGTTCATTAGGGAGATTGGTCTGTAGTTCTCTTTCTTAGTTGGGTCCTTCTCTGGTTTTGGTATCAGGGTAATGCTTGCTTCCAGGAATGAATTTGGGAGTATTGCTTCCCTTTCAATTTCATTAAAGAGTTTGAGAAGTAGTGGTGTTAGGTCTTCTTTAAATTTCTTGTAGAATTCGGCAGTGAATCCATCAGGGCCTGGGCTTTTCTTTGTTGGGAGGTTTTTAATTACATCTTTGATTTCATTGATTGTTATTGGTTTATTTAAGATTTTTATATCTTCTTGATTGAGCTTTGGTAATTCATATGTATCTAGGAATCTGTCCATTTCTTCTGCATTTTCCATCTTATTAGAATACAAATTTTCAAAATAGGTATAGATGATCTTCTGTATTTCTGCAGGGTCTGTTGTGATATCACCCTTTTCATTCTTAATTGCATGGATTTGAGCACTTTCTTTCCTTTTTTAAATAAGGTTGGATAAGGGTTTGTCAATTTTATTTAATCTTTCAAAGAACCAACTCTTTGATTCATTGATTCTTTGTATTGTTTTTTAAGTCTCCAATATGTTAATTTCTGCTGTGATCTTTATAATTTCCTCCCTTGTACGAGCTTTTGGCTTAGCCTGCTCTCTTTTTCTAGAATTTGAGGTTCACCATTAAGTTGCTTATTTGTGCTTGCTGTGTTTTCCTGATATAGCTATTTAATGCTATAAATTTCCCTCTTAGGACTGCTTTCATTGTATCCCATAAGTTCCGGTATGTTGTACTATCATTATCATTCAGTTGCAGAAACCGTCTAAATTCTTCTTTAATTTCATCTGTGACCCATTGGTTGTTCAGTAGGGTGCTATTTAATTTCCATGTGTTTAGGAAGTTCTTGTGGTTTCTTTTGCCATTGATTTCCAATTTCATTGCACTATGGTCTAATAATATACATGGTATAATTTCAATTCCTTTGCATTTACTTAAACAGGTTCTATGAGCTAGTATGTCGTCTATTTTGGAGAACTTCCCATGTGCAGCTGAGAATTATGTGTATTCTGATGTTGTGGGGTGGAACACTCTGTAGACATCTACTAAGTCCATTTGTTCCAAAGTTTGGTTCAATTCTAATATTTCATTGTTCAATTTTTGTCTAGTTGATCTGTCTTTTTGTGACAGTGGGGTATTGAGAGCTCCCAATATAATTGTATTAGTGCTTATTTGATTTTTCATGTCCATTAATATTTGTTTTATATAGTTGGGTGCACTGGTATTTGTTCCATATATATTTATGATTGTTATCTCTTCCTCTTGGATTGTTCCCTTTACAAGGATGTAGTGACCTTCTTTATCTCTCTGAATCATTCTTGGCTTGAAATTCACTTTGTCTGCAAAAAGAATAGATACCCCTGCTTTTTTCTGGGTTCCTGTCGCATGGAGTATTGTTTTCCATTCTTTGACTTTCAGTCTACGAATTTCTTTTTGTATTAAATGTGTTTCTTGTATACAGCATATTGTTGGATCTTGCTTCTTTTTTTTTTTTTTTTTTTTGTGGGTAGCGGGGGTCGACCTCAGGACCTCGTGCGCCAGCAGGCACCCGTGCCGCTGAGTGATATCACCAGCCCCTTTTTCGTATGTGGGTTCCGGGAATCGAACTTGGGCCCTTGTGCTTGCAAGCCATCTCACTGGCCCCAGGATCTTTCTTCTTGATCCAATTTGCCAGTCTGTGCCTTTTGATTGGTGAATTGAGACCATTAACATTGATGGTTAAAACTGATATGTATTGACTTATCCTTGGCATGTTATTTTCTTGTTGTTGGCTCCCCCTCTTTTTATTTTTTTCCTCCCTTGCTTTACTTATTTGCTCTGCCTGGTGGATTCCTTCTGTTGAGGTTTCTGGAGTTGTAGTCCTTGTTATCTCTTTCTAGAATGTCCTTCAAAACATTTTGGAGTGCTGGTTTGGTGGTTATAAATTTTCTGAGATGTTCTTTGTCATGGAAGTATTTTATTTCTCCATCAGTTTTGAAAGATAGTTTTGCAGGGTACATCAATCTGGGTTGAAGGTTATTTTCCTTTAGAACTTGAAATATGTCACTCCAAGCTCTTCTTGACTTGAGGGTTTGTGCTGAAAAGTCTGCTGTGATTCTGATGGGCTTTCCTTTATAGGTGATTTGTTTCTTTTCTCTAACAGCTTTTAAGATTCTACTTTTATGTTGAATTTCTGGAATCTTGACTATGATATGCCTGGCTGAAGATTTGTTATAGTGTCCATGAACAGTGTTCTGATGTCATTTATGCTATCTCCTGCTTTTTCACTGACTCCAATCAATCTTAAGTTATTCTTCTTTGCATCATCTAGCAGCTGCTGGATTGATTTTTCATTGTCCCTTGCTATTTTTAAGAATTCTTTCTTTTCATGATCACTAATCACAAGCCTGTCTTCTATATCTGAGATCCTGTCCTCACATTGGCTTAATCTGCTACAAATACTTTCAATGGAATTTTTGTTCTCCTGGATATCTGCTTGAATCTGACTTATGGAGTCCATTTCTTTCCTATGCTAGCATTCATGGCTCCCATCATTTTCTTAAGCTCGTCTATTTTTTTGTCTGTATCTGCCCTAGCGTCCTTAAGCATGGTCTTCATTGTGGACATTATCTCTGCAGTTATCTGAGAAATTATTTCTGATTTAAATTTTTCCAGAGCCTCATTCAACTGCTTTGTTGTTACCACTTCAGAGATGTCAGGTGGGTGGCTTTCGGTTTGTCCCACCTCACTGCCCCCTGGGTTTGCCTTTGGTGAACTGGATGTATGTGGTTGCATCTTGTTTAAGTGTCGTCTCATTTTCTTTTCTTCCTTTAGTTTAATTCCTGGGTTGCTATTTGTAAATTGCCTATGGTAGGTTGCTTTATTGCTAGTATTTCAGACTCTTATGAGATGGCTACTTCTCTGAGGTATCTCCCAGGTGTAGCTTACTTTTGGGTTTTGAGCTTGCTGCAATATCCTACCTCTTTAATTTGTTGTAGATAAGAAGTTGCTGCCTGTTTGGCCCAGTCCTTGGTTTTTTGGTTCTGTGCCACAGTATTTTCTGTGATCCTTAGACAATCTCAGTCTTGGAATACCAGGAAGAAAAGCGCCAGTGTGTCCTTCATGGCTGCTGCTTCTCTGTACCGTGGAGTCTCGCGTTCCTCTGTGGAGGTCCCCGCTATAGCCATGGGTGGAGTGGCGCCGCCCTGAGTTTCAAGTTCAGCTGCTGCCTCCCCCACAATGGCGCCCGGCTAGTCGCTCTCTTGTGTGCCTGACGGCTGGGCGTCAGCACTCACCGCCAGTCAGTGTGTCCTTCACAGCCGCTGCTTCTCTGCACTGCCGCTTCTGGCCTTCCTCCGTAGAGGCCCCTGGGGGTGCCGGCAGTCACCGTGTGTCTGCAGATTTGAACCAGTTCTGTCGCATCAGGATTCCTGACACAAGGAAAAGGCGCGGTGGCCACTTCCTTCTTCTTTGTTGGGGTTTCTCTCTTCACTTTTTCTGTGGGTCCCGAACTGCACTTCAGATCTTTCCTGGGTCCATGGGAGCCACTTCCCTCTTTCTTGTCCTCCTCCAGTCACTATATTCCAGTGTCCAGACAGAGACTTTTGGAGAAGTTCACTGCCTGCTTCTTACAGATCTACCATCTTTTTCTGCTTGATTTTCATATATTGAACCATCCCTGCATTCCTAGGATGAATCCCACTTGGTCATGGTGTATAATCTTCTTGATGATTTGCTGCATTCTGTTTGCTAGTATCTTATTGAGGATTTCTGCATCTATGTTCATTAGGGAGAGTGACCTGTAGTTCTTTTTTGGTTGGGTCTTTCTCTGGTTTTGGTATCAGGGTTATACTTGCCTCCAGGAATGAGTTAGGGAGTATTGCTTCCCTTTCAGTCTCATTAAAGAGTTTGAGGAGTATTGGCATTAAATGTTCTCTAAATTTCTTGTAGAATTCAGCAGTGAATCCATCAGGACCTGGGCTTTTCTTTGTTAGTAAGTTTTTTTTTTTTTTTTTTTTGGTGGGTACCGGGGGGGTCGACCTCAGGACCTCGTGCGCCAACAGGCACCCATGCCGCTGAGCGATATCACCGGCCCCTTTTTTCGTATGTGGGATCCGGGAGTCGAACTCGGGCCCTCGCACTTGCAAGGCAGGTGCTTACGCCGCTGAGCTATCTCACCAGCCCTGTTAGTAAGTTTTTAATTACATTTTCAATCTCATTAACTGATATTGTGTTATTTATAATTTTTTATATCTTCCTGATTCAGCTTTGGTAATTCATACATATCTAGGAATCTGTCCATTTCTTCTGTGTTTTCCATCCTATGTGAGAAAAGATTTTTGAAGTAGGTATTGACGATTTTCTGAATTTTCACAAGATCTGTAGTGACTTCATCCTTTTCATTCCTCAATGCATGAATTTGAGTCTTTTCTTTCCTTTTTTTGATAAGGTTGGTTAAGGGTTTATCAATTTTATTTACTATTTCAAAGAACCAATTCTTTGATTCATTAATTCTTTGTATTGTTTTCTTGGTCTCCATTGTGTTAATTTCTGCTGTGATCTTTATAATTTCCTCCCTTGTGTGGGCTTTGGGCTTGTCTTGCTCTTCTTTTTCTAGAAGCTTGAGGTGCAACATTAGGTTGTTTATTTGTGCTTGTTCTGTTTTCCTGATATGAGAATTCACCACTATAAATTTCCCTCTTAGGACTACTTTCATTGCATCCCATAAGTTCCAGTGTGTTGTATCTGCATTCTCATTTTGTTGTAGGTATTGTTTAATTTCTTCCTTTATTTCATCTGTGATGCATTGGTTGTTTAGGAGGGTGTTATTTAATTTCCATGTGTTTATGGAGTTTTTGTGGTTTCTTTTGCCATTAATCTCCAATTTCATTGCACTATGGTCAGATAATATGCAGGGGATAATTTCAACTCCTTTGCATTTACTTAAGCATGTTCTGTGGGCTAGGGTATGGTCTATTTTAGAGAACATCCCATGTGCAGCTGAGAAGAATGTGTATTCTGATGATGTTGGGCGGAACATTCTGTAAACATCTACTAAGTCCATTTGTTCACAGGTTTGGATCAGTTTGTTATTTCTTTGCTGATTTTTTGTCTAGTTGCTCTATCTCTTTGTCACAATGGGGTATTAAGGTCTCCTGTTACAACTGTGTTATTGCTTATTTGATTTTTCATGTCTATTAATAATTGTCTTATATAGTTGGGTGCTCCCATATTTGGTGATTGTCATCTCTTCCCCTAGAAGTTTTCCCATAATGAGTATGTAGTGACCTTCTTTATCTCTTTTGATCATTCTTGGTTTGAAGTTCACATTGTTTGCAAACAGAATAGCTACCCCTGCTTTTTTCTGGGTTCCTGTTGCATGGAAGATTGTTTTTCATCCTTCAACTTTCAGTCTATGAATTTCTTTTTGAGTTAAACATGTTTCTTGTATACAGGATATTGTTTGATCTTGTTTCTTAATCCATTCTGCCAGTCTGTTTCTTTTCATTGGTGCATTGAGGCCATTTACTTTGATGGGTATAAGTGATATGTATTGGCTTATCTTTGTCATGTTATTTTCCTGTTGTTGGTTCCCTGCTTTTCCCCTCTGTTTAACTGCTTGCCCTGCCTGGTGGTTTCTTTCTGTTGTTGTTCTTGGAATTTTGGTCACTTTTATCTCTGTCTAGACTACCTTTCAGTACCCTTTGTAGGGTTGGTTTGATGGTCATGAATTTCTTCAGTTGTTCTTTGTCATGGAAGTATAATTTCTCCATTAATTTTGAAAGATAGTTTTGCAGGGTACATCAATCTGGGCTGGAAGTTGTTTTCTTTCAGGACTTGAAATACTTCACTTCAAGCTCTTCTTGACTTGAGGGTTCGTGTTGAGAAGTCTGCTGTGATTCTGATGGGCTTTCCTTTATAGGTGACCTGTTTCTTTTCTCTAACAGCTTTTAATCTGTTCTAGTGCTGAATTTCTGGAATTTTGATTATTATATATCTTGGTGTAGTTTTATTTTGGTCATGGCTGTTTGGAGTTCTATATGCTTCATTTATTTGTATGTTAAATTCTTTATCCATGCTTGGGAAGTTTTCTGTCCTTATTTCTATGAAGAGTTTTTTTATGGCATTTGCACTGTCTCCAGCTTTCTCAGTGACCCAAATCAATCTTACATTATTCTTCTTTGCATCATCTTGTAGCCATTGGATTCATTTTTCATGGTCTCTTTCTATTTTTAAAATATCTTTCTTTTCAGGATCACTACCTGCAATTCTGTCTTCAAGAGCTGAAATTCTATCCTCTCCTTCATTCAATCTGTTGCACATACTTTTTTTTTTTTTTTTTTTTTAATAGAACTCACAACCTTGTGCTTACCAGGCAGGTGCTGTGCTGTTGCATATCCTTTCAATGGAGGTTTTAATCTCTTGGATTTCTGTTTGGATCTATTTCATGGATTTTTTTTCTTTCCTATGTTGGGGATTTTTGTTTCCATCATTTTTATTTTATATTTTTTTGTTTTTTTGGGAACTGGGAATTGAACTCAGGATTTTGTGCTTGCCAGGCAGGTGCCATGCAGCTGAGCTATATACCCAGCCCTCCATCATTTTTCTAAGCTCATCTATTCTTTTATCTGTGTCTTCTCTAGTATCTTTGATTTTAAGCATCATTTCTTTTTGTACCTGAGAGATTATTTTCTCTTTAGCCTTTTTCCTTTTTTTTTTTGCTTCTGTTGCTTTCAAAAAGTTCCAGTGTTTGACTTCCAATTTTATCTATCTCATTAAGTTCCAGGCTTGTCCTAAGTGGGCTGGGGGTCTGGGGTTGCATTTTGCTTCTGCATCTTGTCATTTTCTATTTTCTCTTTTTAATTTTATTTTGTTTTCTATGTTGATGCTTGCTGATTTCTTATGATAGATAGCTTTATCACTACTATTGAGGCTTCCCTAGGAGATGTCTGTTCTTCAGGGATGTCCTCTAGATGTAGCTGGTTTTTTATAGCTATCCTAAGAACCTACCTTCCCAATTTGTAAAGGATCCAAAGTTACTATTCGGCTCAGCACTCAATCCTTTGGTACTGGGCTATGGTGATGATTATGACCCCATACAATCACAGTGTTATCATACAGGGGATAAAAACTATTTATAACATGTATAACATCCTGGCTAAATTAGTACAGTTAGTAATAACGATAGTTTCAAGTACAGCTTAACTACTGACAAACTATGGTAACTATTAACCTGCTACCTCTGACCACAGGAGCAGATTCTAAAGTTATATAACAAAATCAAACATATGTCATGCACTTGTATGCAGTGATTTTCCCCTTCTGTGGGGGAGCGGGGGGCTAAGATGGGCAGGGGACAGGCTGAAGTGATGAATGAGGTCAAATATAGTGAAGTCAAGGCTGGAGGTCAAAGGGTGATCACCCGAGTTTTGGAGGACACAGGAGGGAAAGAATGAAATGGAATGTGAAGGAGTGATCAGAAAGGGCAGAGACAATGTTTACTCACTTGAAAGTTTAAATTCAAGAAGTAGTTGAGGAAAGAGAGAATGAGGATCAGTAGAAGAAAACAAACAAGAAAGATAAGAAACCTAAACAGTGAAAAAAGAAGGAAGAAAAAGGATGAAAAAGAAAAGAAAGAAAGAAAAAAAGAGACCAGAGAAAGAGAGGAAAGAAGAGAAAAAGCCCAAATACAAAACTAACCACAGAATACATAGCAAAACAAGACGACCTCCAACCAGACAGGAAAGAGATAGCCAATCAGACAAACAAGGGAGAATAAAAGTAGTAAAATACCTCTGGTGTTTACAGTTCTGTGATAGTGGCCATGTTTAATCCCAGAAATGTGCTGGGTTTGGAGCTGGTCTTGGCCTCTGGATGTGGGGGCTGGGACTGGTCTTCTGTTGGTGGAGTTCTCCAGAGCCCAACTGCTGGCTCCTTGCTGCTTCAGACACTTCCACGTTGCTGGTCCTGCTGATTACTCCACCCTCCAAAGGTGTGTGCGCCCATGCGCCCTGGCCGGCTGTTGTCCTGGGTCTCAGGTTCTGGTCGGTCCAACTGCCAAAGGTGTGTGTCCTTAACACTCATCTTGCAGACACCGCCCTCCGGGGCAATGGAGGAAGTGCAGAGCATGGCTTGCACTCTTCTCGCAGGCCCTGCCATCCCAGGGACAATCTATTTTTGGGAGGGCAGTTCTAAGAAAGATGGAACGGCTCTCTGTGTCAAATGCTGCAGAGGGGTACAGTGAAGGCTTTGTGGTGAGACCCCAGGTGGGTAAGGCAGGCAGAAAGCAGACACGGAAGGCAAGTCCACAGGGTCAGGCTGCACAGGAGACTCCGCACCTCCTCTTTCCCTAGAGTCTTAAATTGCAAGTTAGGGTTGTTGATTTGAGATCTTTCTTTTCTGTAGTGTGAGCACTGCAGCTATATTCTTCTTCAGATCCTTCCTGGGTCCCGGGGTCCCACCTCCCTCCTTCTCTTCCTCGATTGCTATATTCCAGTGTCTGTAGGGCAACCCCAGAGAGGGTTTCTCTGCTGCTCACCACTGCGCCACCCCCCCGGAAGTCTGCGTTACCGCTGTGACGTGCCTTCTCAGCACAGCTTTCACTGCACTTCCTAATTTTTGGTATGCTGTGTTTTCATTTTTGTCATCCATAGCCACTTTCTAATACCTTTCTTTCTTTTTCTTTCATGTTTGACGTACTGGAATTGAACCCAGGACCCACACACCGAACCGCATCCCTAGCCCTATTTTTTATTTTGAGACAGTGTCTCACTAAATTGCTAAATTGCTCAGGCGAGGCTGGCACTTGAGATTCTCTTGCCTTAAACTTCCAGAGTGTTAGGATTACAGCTGTGCACCCCACACCTGGCTTCTTATGATTTCTTCCTTGATCCATTGGTTGTTTAAATGTGTTGTTTAATTTTTCTATTTTTATAATTTTCCAGTTTTACTTCTGTTACTGATTTTTTTTTTTATTTTAAAGAGAAGAAAAAACAAAACAAATCAAAAGAAGAACAAATTTTCAAACAAACATAATAGGAGGGTAACAATGGTTAATACATTACGTATTACTATCTTTAAGTTAGTTATTCAGGACACCAGACATTAGCATTCAATTGTCCAAACATTATTGGCACAAACCTTACTCTTCAATGAACTAAGTAAAAATGGTAGTGTATCTATCTTAACCATCTTATATATATATATATACAATTTTTTTCCCTTTCCCTTCTTTCTTTTCCCTATTCCAGTCTCTCTTTCCTTTTGACCAGTTTCTTTTTGATTCACCATGTCTATTGTACATTTTGGATCTTATTTACTCTTTCAGTTTCTCATACTAGAGAGATAATACGATGCTTACACATGTGCTTCTGGTTTATTTCACTTATGAGTATTTTCTCGAGTTGCATCCATTTACCTATAAAAGTCTCCAGTTTATCCTTCTTTATGGCTGAATAGTACTCCATTGTATAAAAATACCACATCTTTCTTATCCATTCCTCAGTTGATGGGCATTTGGGTTGTTTCCAAGATCTGGCTATTACAAATTGTGCTGCTATAAACATGGGTGCACATATATCGCTGTGGTACGATGTTTTTAATTCTTCTGGGAAGATGCCCAGAAGGGGAATAGCTGGGTCAAATGGGACCTCCAACCCTAGTTTTCTGAGGAATCTCCACACTGACTTCCACAGTGGCTGTACCAGTCGACACTCCCACCAACAGTGAAGAAGGGTTCCTTTTTCCCCACAGCCCCTCCAGCATTTGTTATTAGTTGATTTCTTAATAGTAGCCATTCTTTCTGGGGTGAGATGGTATCTCAGTGTTGTTTTAATTTGCATCTCTCGAATGACTAGTGATGTTGCACATTTTTTTGTATATTTATTTGCCATTAGTATTTCTTCATCTGAGAAATGTGTATTCATCTCAGATGCCCATTTTTGGAGTGGGTCTTTAAATTTGGGAGGTCTGATTTTTTTGAGTTCTTTATATGTTCTCGATAGTAATCCTTTGTCTGAGGAACAGCTGGCAAACATTTTTTCCCACATTGTGGGTTGTCTCTTCACTCTGTTGGTGGTTTCTCTTGCTGTGCAAAAGCTTTTTAATAAGATGAGATCCCAGTTATTGATTCTTTGGGATAGTTCCCGTGCGGTTGAGTTTTTATTCATAAAGTCTTTGCCTACACCAATGTCTCCAAGGGTTTTACCTATCCTACCTTCCAGCAGATTTAATGTTTCTGTTTTAATATTTAGATCTCTGATCCATTTTGAATTTAGTTTAGTGCATGGTGAAAGATATGGATCTAGTTTTAATCTTCGGCATGTGTAGAGCCAGTTTTTCCAGCACCATTTATTAAAGAGGCTATCTTTCTTCCAGCGAATGTGTTTGGCACCTTTGTCAAAGATAAGGTGGCTTAGTATGTCTGGGGTTGTTTCAGTATCTTCTAATCTGTTCCATTGATCTTCAGGTCTGTTTTTTTGCCAGTACCACACTGTTTTTATCACAGTAGCTTTATAGTATAATTTCAAGTCGGGGATAGTGATGCCCCCTGCCTTGCCTTTGTTGCCCAGAATTGCCTTTGCTATTCTAGGTCTCTTCTGATTCCAAATGAATTTTAGGATTGTTTTCTCTAATTCTGTGAGATATGCTGTTGGAATTTTGATTGGAATTGCATTAAATCTGTATAACAATTTTGGAAGTATGGCCATTTTCACTATATTGGTTCTTCCTATCCAGGAGCAAGGGATATCTTTCCATTTTCTGATATCCTCTTCAATCTCCTTTTTCAGAGTACTGTAGTTTTCAGTATAGAGGTCTTTTACATCCTTCGTGAGGTTGATTCCTAGGTATTTCATTTTTTTGGATGTTATTGTGAAAGGTATTGTTTCCCTAATTTCTCTTTCAGTAAGTTTGTTATTTGTGTACAGGAAGGCTATTGACTTTTGAGTATTGACTTTGTATCCAGCTACACTACTGAATTTGCTTATTAAATCTAGCAGTTTTTTAGTGGAGTTTTTGGGGTCTTCTGTGTAGAGTATCATGTCATCTGCAAATAATGATAATTTAACTTCTTCCTTTCCAATCATTATTCCTTTTATTTCTTTCTCTTGTCTAATCGCTCTGGCTAAAGTTTCCAGAACTATGTTGAATAAGAGTGGGGACAGTGGACATCCTTGTCTTGTTCCTGATTTTAGAGGGAAGGCTTTCAGTTTTTGGCCATTTAGTATAATATTGGCTGTTGGTTTGTCATAGATAGCTTTTACCAGATTGAGATAAAGACCCTCTATTCCAATTTTCTGTAGGGTTTTTATCATGAAAAGGTGCTGGACTTTGTCAAAAGCTTTTTCTGCATCTATTGAGATGATCATGTGATTTTTGTCTTTGGTTCTGTTAATATGCTGTATTACATTTATTGATTTACGTATGTTGAACCATCCCTGCATCCCTGGGATGAATCCAACTTGGTCATGGTGTATAATCTTCTTGATGATTTGTTGGATTCTGTTTGCCAGTATCTTATTAAGGATTTTTGCATCTATGTTCATTAGGGAGATTGGCCTGTAGTTCTCTTTCTTAGTTGGGTCCTTCTCTGGTTTTGGTATCAGGGTAATGCTTGCTTCCAGGAATGAATTTGGGAGTATTGCTTCCCTTTCAATTTCATTGAAAAGTTTGAGAAGTAGGGGCGTTAGGTCTTCTCTAAATTTCTTGTAGAATTCGGCAGTGAATCCATCAGGGCCTGGGCTTTTCTTTGTTGGGAGGTTTTTAATTACATCTTCAATTTCATTGGCTGATATTGGTTTATTTAGGATTTTTAAATCTTCTTGATTCAGCTTTGGTAATTCATACGAATCTAGGAATCTGTCCATTTCTTCTGCATTTTCCATCTTAGTAGAATATAAATTTTCAAAATAGGTATAGATGATCTTCTGGATTTCTGCAGGGTCTGTCGTGATATCACCCTTTTCATTTTCAATTGCATGGATTTGAGTCTTTTCTTTTCTTTTTTTAATAAGGTTGGATAAGGGTTTGTCAATCTTATTTATTCTTTCAAAGAACCAACTTTTTGCTTCATTGATTCTTTGTATTGTTTTTTTATTCTCCAATACGTTAATTTCTGCTCTGATCTTTATAATTTCCTCCCTTGTACGGGCTTTTGGCTTAACCTGCTCTTCTTTTTCTAGAAGCTCGAGGTTCACCCTTAAGTTGTTTATTTGCGCTTGCTCTATTTTCCTGATATAAGTGTTTAATGCTATAAATTTCCCTCTTAGGACTGCTTTCATTGTATCCCATAAGTTCCGGTATGTTGTACTGTCATTATCATTCAGTTGTAGAAAGTGACTAATTTCTTCTTTAATTTCATCTGTGACCCATTGGTTGTTCAGGAGGATGCTGTTTAATTTCCATGTGTTTAGGGAGTTTTTGTGGGATCTTTTGCCATTGATTTCCAATTTCATTGCACTATGGTCTGATAATATGCATGGGATAATTTCAATTCCTTTGCATTTACTTAAGCAGGTTTTATGAGCTAGTATGTGGTCTATTTTGGAGAACGTCCCATGTGCAGCTGAGAAAAATGTGTATTCTGATGTTGTGGGATGGAACACTCTGTAGACATCTACTAAGTCCATTTGTTCAAAAGTTTGGTTCAGTTCTACTATTTCATTATTGATTTTCTGTCCAGTTGATCTATCTTTTTGTGACAGTGGAGTATTGAGATCTCCCAATATAATTGTATTAGTGCTTATTTGATTTTTCATGTCCTTTAGTACTTGTTTTATATAGCTGGGTGCATTGGTATTTGATGCATATATATTTATGATCGTTATCTCTTCCTCTTGGATTGTTCCCTTTACAAGGATGTAATGACCGTCTTTATCTCTCTGAATCCTTCTTGGCTTGAAGTTCACTTTGTCTGCAAAAAGAATAGCTACCCCTGCTTTTTTCTGGGTTCCTGTGGCATGGAGTATTGTTTTCCATCCTTTGACTTTCAGTCTATGAATTTCTTTCTGAATTAAATGTGTTTCTTGTATACAGCATATTGTTGGATCTTGCTTCTTGATCCATTTCGCCAGTCTGTGCCTTTTGATTGGTGAATTGAGACCGTTAATATTGATGGTTAAAACTGATATGTATTGACTTGTCATGATATTTTCCTGTTGTTGGTTCCCACTCTTTGTTTTTCCGCTTTCCGGCTATTTAATTATTTGCCCTGCCTGGTGGATTCCTTCTGTTGGGGTTCCTATCTCTTTCTAGAATGTCCTTCAGAATGTTTTGGAGTGCTGGTTTGGTGGTCATAAATTTTCTCAGATGTTCTTTGTCATGAAAGTATTTTATTTCTCCATCAATTTTGAAAGATAGTTTTGCAGGGTACATCAATCTGGGCTGAAAATTATTTTCCTTTAGAGCTTGCAATACATCATTCCAAGCTCTTCTTGAATTGAGGGTTTGTGCTGAAAAGTCAGCTGTGATTCTGATGGGTTTTCCTTCATAGGTGATTTGTCTCTTCTCCCTAACAGCTTTTAAGATTCTGCCCTTCTGTTGAATTTCTGGGATCTTGACTATAATATGTCTGGCTGAAGTTTTTTTTTGATCATGTCTAGTTGGTGTTCTAAAAGCTTCACTTATAGGGGTGTCAAATTCCTTTTCTCTTCCAGGAAAGTTCTCCCTGATTATGTCTTTGAACAAGGTTTTAATGTCGTTGATGCTATCTCCTGCTTTTTCATTTATTCCAATTATTCTTAAGTTGTTTATCTTTGAGTCATCTAGCAGCTGCTGAATTGATTTTTCATGGTCCCTTGCTATTTTTAAGAATTTTTCCATTTCATGATCACTAATTGCAAGCCTGTCTTCTATATCTGAGATCCTGTCCTCGCATTGGCTTATTCTGCTACAAATACTTTCAATGGAATTTTTTATCTCTTGGATATCTGCTTGAATCTGCCTTATAGATTCCATTTCTTTCCTATGCTGAGCATTCATGGTTTCTATAGTTTTCTTAAGTTCATCTATTTTTTTGTCTGTATCAGCTATAGTGTCTTTAAGCATGGTCTTCATTGTAGACATTATCTCTGCAGTTATCTGTGAGATTATTTCTGTTTTAATTTTTTCCAGAACCTCATTCAGTTGCTTTGTTGTTACCACTTCAGATAGGCCAGGTGGGTGGCTTTCGGATTGTCCCACCTCGTTGCTCCCTAGGTTTGCCTTTGGTGAATTGGATGTGTGTGGTTGCATCTTGTTTAAGTGTCGTCTCATTTTTTCTTTCTTTAATTCCTGGGGTGATGTTTGCAAATTACCTATAGTAGGTTACTTTATTGCTAGTGTTTAAGATCTTTAGAAGATGACTACTTCTCTGCAGTATCTTCCAAGTGGAGCTTGCTTTTAGGTTTTGAGCTTTCTGCCAGATCCTACCTCTTCAATTCGTTGGGTATGCGAAGTTGCTACCTGTTTGGCCCAGTCCTTGATTCTTTGGTACTGTGCCACTGTATTTTCTGTGTCCCTTAGTCAATCTCAATCATGAAATATCAGGAAGGAAAGATGTTTAGAACAATTATTTCACATTTGGCTATAATGTTAACTAAAGCATCAAACACAGCCTAAAAAATGACAGACTGAGCTAACCAGTTATTTACCACTTTTAGCTGTATAGAGTTGCGGTTATATAACAAAATCTAAAACACACCAGAAAAATTATATGCAGTATACAAGTCCTATGTATGTCAATTTTTCCTTGAGGAGTTTAAATTTAAGATGAGTTAAGGAGGAAATAGAGTATTGGGAGAAGAGGAAGGAATTAGATGTAAGGTTAGAGGACCAAGAGGGATCCCACTAAAATTGGGACACTAGTGCGGAGGACAGGTGGTAAAAAGAGAAGGAAGGGATAAAAGGAAGAACAGATCACAACCACAATCACAAAGAAGTTAGAGGCGCTGTTTACACGCATATAAAAAACCAGAGAGAATAATGAAGGAAAGAGCAAATACACATACAGAAACAAAAACAAAGATAAAAACAATAAAACAGACAGATCAAAAATAAAACCCCACCAAAAAACAAAACAAAACAAAACAAAAACAAAAAAACCCTTCGCCAGAACAAAAAAACAAATCAGTGAGAAAAAAAATAAAAATAAAAATAAAAAATAAAAATAAAAATAAAAAATATAAAAAGAATCAGTTCCAGGTGTTGACTCTGCTGTAGGCAGTTACCCTGTGGTGAGAGAGTCCTGTTCTGTGCAGGTCCGTCCCAGTAAGCCAGGAGCGCCCTCTGGTGGGTGGTGAGCAGAGGCGCGTACTTTCAGGCAGAGACCAGTCTAGCTCGCCTCCGCTCTCAGCGCCCTTTCACGGTCCCTGGGCCTGAGAGGCTCAGCACGCTGTCCGGAGCGCGGGTTCCCTGCACTGGTTCCCGCCGCTCTGGTTTTTCGCCACGCCCCCCACAATGGCGCCGGGCCAGTCGCTCTCTGGCGCGGGACAGGTGTGGCTGAGAGTCCAGTCTCGTTCACCTGCTGACCTCAGCACACTTTCGTGGGCTCAATTGAGAGGCCCTGTGCTGCCCTGTCCGGAGCACAAGTTCCCAGAGCAGTTTCCGAGCCGCTCTGAGTTTCGCCACACCCCCCACAATGGCGCCCGGCCGATCGCTCTCTGGCGCGGGGCAGCTGTGGCTGAGAGACACTCACCGCCGGTCAGCGCCGTTCTCCGCCGCTCCCCTGCCCCGCCGCTGTCTCAGGATCCTCCGTGGGGGCTCCCTGGGCGCCAGCTGCCACCGTGTGTCCGTAGAATTGAGCCTCCGCCGGCGCTCCAACTCCCGGGATATTAGAAGGTGCACGCGCGCGGTCTGCTCCTTCTTTCCTTCTTCTTTGTTGGAAGTCACCCGTCACTGGTGCCGGGGGTCCCAGATTGCGCTTCAGAACTTTTCTGGGTTTCGGGGAGGCATCTCCCCCCCTCCTGCGCTTTCTGGGTCGCTATATTCCCGTGTTCCAATGGTAACTTTTAGAGAGAGTTTTGCTGCCTGCTTCTTACTCATCCGCCATCTTGAGGTCCATGTGTCTCTGTTACTGATTTTTAACTTCATTCCATGATAGTCAAATATACTTCACATGGTAGCTATCATGTAAAATTTACCGAAACTTAATTCATAGCCCAACATATGGTCAACCTTGGAAAATGTCCCAGTGTCCTTGAGAGGAAAGTGCATGCTGTTGTGGGGTGGAGGGTACTGCACCTGAGCTACAGGTGAGACCCTGTCTCAACAAAACGAAACAAAAACCAACCAAACAAAAAAGCCCCCAAAATATGTAATGTCCTCCTTGTAAGCTTTTTGATATCTAATATTAGTATAAGCCATCACTGTTCTCTTAGTTTACATGGAGTATCTTTTTTCCATTCTTTCCATATATTTGTGTCGTGAAATATAGAGTGACTTTCTTGTGATACTATACAGTTGGGTCATGTTTTTATTTTTATATGTATTTATTTTTGTGCTACTAGGGCCTTCAAACTGAGCTATATCTCCATCTCTTTATTTATTTATTTATTTATTTAATTTTGAGACAGAGTCACACTAAGTCACTAAGTTGCACAGGCTGGGCTTGAATTTGTGATCCTCCTGCCTCAGCCTCCCAGAGGACTGGGATTACATTCACATGCCACCACACCTGACTTTGGTTATGTTTTTATTTTTTTAATTTTTTTGTTGTATTTTTTGAGACAGGGTTTGGCCATGTATTTCAGGCTGGCCTCAAACTCACAGAGATTCTCCTGCCTCAGCCTCCCAAGTGCTGGAATTACAGGTGTGCACCACCACGCCCGGCTTCGGGTGGGCCAATCTTTGTCTTTTGATTGTAGAGTTTAATCCATTTATATTTATAGTAATTATGACAGGAAGGCACTACAGTAATTTTCCTATTTGTTCTGTTTTCTTTCTTTCTTTCTTTCTTTTTTTTTTTTTTTTGTGGGTACCGGGGGTCGACCTCAGGACCTTGCACGCCAGCAGGCGCCCGTGCCGCTGAGCAATATCACTGGCCCTTTTTTCATATGTGGGTTCCGGGAGTCGAACTCGGGCCCTTGCGCTTACCAGGCAGGCGCGTACGCCGCTGAACCATCTCACCGGCCCTTTCTTTCTTTTTTTTTTGAAACAAGGTATTGCTATGTAGTTCAGGTTGGCCTTGAACTCACTACATAGCCCAGGCTGACCTTGAACTCACAGTGATCCTCCTGCCTCAGCCTTCTGAGAGATGGGATTACAGGCATGAGTCACCATACCTGGCTCTGTTTTCTATATGCCTTGTAGCCTTTTCATTCCTCATTTCCTGCTTTACCATCTTTTATATTGATTTTTATTTTTATTTTTTATGTTGATTTTTAATTGCAAACATTTAAATTAATGTCTTACTTCCTTTTGTATATTCTACTCTATAGCTAGTTTCTTTGTGGTTACCATGGAGATTATATTTAACATTACATCCTAAAGTCGTAATACTCTCACACTGTAGTTAACACTCTAGTTAAGCTGACTTTATACCACCCTATATTCAGTAACATACAAAAACTCTGGTTTTTAACAGCTCATCCTCACCCCTTTGGGTTGTTGACATCATAGAATTACATCTTTCTTCATTGTGTGCCCACAAACAACTCCTTGAAACAGATTAGTCTCTTAAATTATGTAGAAAATATAATATGCAGCTACACATCAAATTAATACTAGCTTTAAAAATATATTAATCTTTAAAACTGTATAGAAAACAAAAAGTACAGTTATAAACTATTTTCACAATAATACTTGCTTTCACAGTTGCCTGTGTATTTACTTTTATCAAGATATTTATTTCTTCAAATGGCATCAAGTTACTTACTGTCTATGTCCCTCATTTCCCCCAGCAGGACTCCCTTGAACATTTCTTGCAGGGCAGGTTTAGTGGTAGTGGCGCCCTTGGCTTTTGTCTATCCGGGAAATATCTTTTTTTTTCCCCTGGGAAATATCTTAATTTCTCCCTTGATTTTGAAGGAAAGTTTTGCTGGATATAGGACTTTTGGTTGACAATTTTTTTCTTTTAGAATTTTGAGTACATCAACCCATCGCCTTCTGGGCTTTAAAGTTTTTAAAGAAAAATTTGCTGATAATATTACTGAAGAGCCCTTCAGTAATAACTGTATGTGAAGAGTTGGTTCTGTCATGCTGCCTTCAAGATTCTCTTTGTCCTTGAAAAGTTTAATTATAACCTGTCTTGGTGAGGGTATCTTTGAGTTTATCTTACTTGGACTTTATTTATTTATATTCATGTCTTTCATTAAATTTGGGAAGTTTTTAGCTGTTATTCTTTCAAATATTCCCTCACCTCACAGGTATATGTAGGTCCCTTAGGCTCTGTAACTTTTCTTCAGTCTTCTTTCTACTCTTGATATTTCCCATTGTCCTATCTTCGATTAGCTGGTTCTTTGTTTGGCCTGCTCCGATCTGCCTCGGAATCCCTGTAATGTAATTTTCACTTCATTGTCTTTTTCGGCTCTAGATTTTCTTTTGGTTTTCTTTTCAGGATTTCTATCTTCTTACTGATATTTACATTTTGTTCATACATATCTTCTCCGTATCTTCCTTTGAATATTTTTAGTTGTTTTGAAGACTGTCTAGTAGATCTTCCATTAGATATTTTCCAGAGACAGTTGCTGTTATTTTTTCTTTTAAATGGGCCATAATTTCCTGTTTCTTTGTATGCTTTGTGGTTTTTTTTTTTTTTTTTGAAATTAAAAACTAGACATTTGAATCTAATAGTGTGGCAGCTCTAGGCTATACTATTCATTCATTCATTCATTCATTCATTCATTCTGATTGCTGTCCATAAGCTGCCTCTGTGCTAAGTATCAGCTTAAGGTGTGAAGTCAAGGTCTTCTCAGGTCTTTTTCAGCCTGTGCTTTTTCTTGGGCATGCATAGTCACATTATAAGTTGTCCTGTACAGTTGTTCCTCCACCCCATATTCATGTTATATCTGTGGATTCAACCAACTGTGGTTAGAAAAAAATTTTTAAAA
Source organism: Erethizon dorsatum (assembly GCA_028451465.1). Taxonomy (NCBI): domain Eukaryota; kingdom Metazoa; phylum Chordata; class Mammalia; order Rodentia; family Erethizontidae; genus Erethizon; species Erethizon dorsatum. The sequence goes on along the minus strand of CM051827.1, from coordinate 57,275,100 downwards.
AATTACATCTGTACTAAACATGTGTAGAATTTTTTCGTGGCTTCATTCCCTAAGTAATACAATATAACAACTATTTATATTGCATTTACATTGCACTAGGCATTATAAACAATCTATACATGACTTAAAGTAATATGCAAATACTTCACCGTTTCATAAAGGGACTTGAGCATCCATGTACTTCGGTATCTGTGGGGGTACTGAAACCAATTTCCCACAGATACAGCAGGAAATTATGTATTCAGTTGCAATATCCTAATCTTGAATGATTAGTTTTCAACAGGGCAAAAAAAGAAAAATGAAGGGGCGGGGGAAGGACACCAGTCCTTTAAATCCCCTGGAAGTCTGGAGCAAAAAGGAGAGGTGTGACAGTGACCTCTTTTTGTCTTCACCTCTGTGATCAGAAGAAGCCATCAGGCCGGTGAGATGGCTCAGCGGCATAAGCGCCTGCCTGGCAAGCGCGAGGGCCCGAGTTCGACTCCCGGATCCCACATACGAAAAAAGGGCCGGTGATATCGCTCAGCGGCACGGGCGCCTGTTGGCGTACGAGGTCCTGAGGTCGACCCCCGGTACCCACAAAAAAAAAAAAAAAAAAAAAAAAAAAAAAAGAAGAAGCCATCAGAGAACAGGTCCAATATTCGGAGGACAGGATCATTTTTACCCATCCTGGCTCCAGTGGGCTGCATTAAGCTGCTTCAGGAGCAGGTGCAAAGCTGCCTGCTATGGGGCCAGGGTATGGGCCTGTGTAGCTGCTACTGAACTAAGAGCTGAGATTGACCAAAATTAATCACAATTTACCATCCAAGCCTTCCTTAGGAAGTTGCAAGCTTTCAATAGACCCCAGAGTTCCAAAATAGTTACATCAGACAGATTCTGCCAGTGTAATTGCTGTCTAGGAGGGAAGATAGATTCCTGATAGAATCTGCTATCTTCCCAGAATCCTCTGGGTATTTCTCTTTTAAAAAATTATTCTTTTTCTGGCTGTGTGTGTGGGGGAGTGATTAACGTGGAGAAGATGCACATTGTGCTCAATCAGCCACACTTTTTCCTTTTCCATTTTCTTCTCTTTGCCCCATTATTTTATGGAGCCTAGATTGGTTAACTTTTCATTTTGCCCACAGTTGAATATCTAAATGGGGTTATGATAAAACTAGAGGAGGAACGTCCATTACGCAGATTTTAAATATGGAACAGATTACTGCCACTGATGGGATTTTATTACATCCACTTTTGTGAGAGAATGTTGCTCTGTGCAAGGGATAGGTGGCATTACATAGTGTGAAGTTTTTCTCTAAAGTGTAGATTTGGAAAGATATTTTTCTTGTAGCTCAGGCTGGCTTGAACTCCTGGGCTCACATGATCCTCCCAAGTTGCTGGGACTACAGGTGTATGCCACCACACCTGGCGCATTTGGGAAGACTTCCATTTATGCTGGATAGCCCAGAGTCTGAGAATACGTGCAAGACAGAGATTGCAATGATGGATCACAAGATCTAAGTGGACTTGGAAGTAAAGAAAGATGGAGCCATAGGCAATGCAAATGGTAGGGGGCGGAGAGGCTAATGACTACAAGTATCAACAGGTCAAAGAATGACACATAGGATGTTAAAGCAAGTGAACTGCGGGTTGGAAGGTATTGGTTAGAGAGGGATAGGGGCTTTGGAGAAAGTGCAATTACTGGTGAGAGAATTTAGGATGTGACCATGATGTAGGTGGTTGAGGTAGGCAGGGCAGGAAGAGGTTACTAAATGTGAGAACAGGGTGCTGATCATTCACAGGAAGTTGAAGCCACCCAAAATGACGGCATGTATCAGGGGAGAAGGATATAGGGGCTAATATCTTCCTTGTACATATGTGGAAGAGTGGTTAGGAAATCAGTTGATAAGGCAAGGAGAGAAAGACTGGTGTGTTCAAAACTATGAATTAAAAAAACCTGGAAGGATGAGAAATAAGGCAAAGCTGTGGGGCTCACTTCCTGGGTCTGACAATGAAAGCAGCCTCTGCTTAGGATGGCTCCAGCAGCAGCTGTTTCTTGGGGGACAAAGAGTAAGCAGTGTCTTTAGGTGACATTTAAGGTGCAGAGGTGACACAGATTTTCCAGTTAGGTGCTTACCCAGAAGCGTGTGCTAATTATGGAAGGGAAGTGCTAGAGCGCACAGGGAAAGGACTGCCTATGTGAGGTGGTGTGGATGACAACTGAGTATTTTTTTGCGGGGGGTACCAGGAATCGAACTCAGGACCTCAGACAACTGAATTTCAGACCTCTTGGATTACTGACAAATCTGTAAGGCATGGTGGAATTAGACTTGAACAGCCTTTAAAAGAGCGGTGGGCAGGGCCGGTGAGACGGCTCAGCAGCTTAAGCGCCTGCCTTGCAAGCGCGAAGGCCCGAGTTCGACTCCCGGAACCCACATACGAAAAAGGGGCCGGTGATATCGCTCAGCGGCACAGGTGCCTGTTGGCGCGTGAGGTCCTGAGGTCGTCCCCCCGGTACCCAAAAAAAAAAAAAAAAAAAAAAAAAAAAAAAAAAAAGAGCGGTGGGCAGATGGTTCCAGGATAGTGGCTGTGGCTCCATTTTTTTCTTGCACCTATTCATGGCTCTGGGAGTAGCACTAATGACTTTTCCTTCCTCTACCCATTCCACATTCTCCTTTTGCCATATCAGCACCCAAATCATTAAGTTTCTTTGGCCAGTGGGTTACCAAATCTTTTTAAGAATATGAATCCTTGCCGGGTGTGGTGGCACATGCCTGTAATCCCAGCACTTGGGAGGCTGAGGCAGGAGGATTGCCATGAGTTCAAGGCCAGCCTGGGCTACAAAGTGAGTTCAAAGCTAGCCTGAACTACATAGCAAGACCCTAAAAAAAAAAAAAGAATGAATCCTTATCAGCTCTGGTATCTAATACCTAAATCATTTAGGACTATAACACTAGAGAAAATTGAAATATAAAAAACATTAAAATAAATCTGAGGAAACCACCCACATTGACTTGTTTCAAATCTACCTATCCTTTTCATACTGTCCTTTCTTGCCTTATAGTTTCTTTTATTAATTTAAACATCTTAATGGGGGAGGAAGATGGTGAGAAGTGTTTGGTGGGGAGGAAGATGGGAAGCAGACAGCGAGCCTCTCTGAGTGCCGCCGTCCAGACACTGGGATATTGCAGCTCAGGGAGGACAAGAAAGAGGGAAGTGGTTCCCCTGGACCCAGGAAGGATCTGAAGCGCAGTTCGGGGGACACAGAGAGAGTGAAGAAAGAAACTTCAACAAAGAAGAGGGAGGTGGCTGTCAGCACCTTCTCCCTGGATTAGGACTTGGCATGATATAAGAGGTTCAAACCTGTGGACATGGTGACTACTGGCACCCCAGGGGCCTCCGCAGAGGGACGCGAGATGAGGCAACGCAGGGGAGCAATGGGCATGAAGGACTGCACTGGCTGGCCTTCCTCTTCTTCCAATTCTTTATTTTCTCCTTAACTCATTTTAAATTTGAACTCTTGAGGGCAAAATTGAGATATTAAGGACTTGTATACTGCATACAATTTTCTGGTTTGTTTTAGATTTTGTTATATAACCACAAATCTAGTTTATATGGTTAAAAGTGGCAAATAACTGGTTAGCTCAGTCTGTCATTTTCTAGGCTGTGTTTGATGCTTTAGGTACCACTATAGCCAAAAGTGACATAATTGTTCTGAACAGCTTTTCTTCCTGGTATTCCATGACTGAGAGTGTCTAAGGCTCACAGAAAATACTGTGGCATAGTACCAAAGAACCAAGGATTGGGCCAAACAGGCAGCAACTTCTCATGTCCAACAAATTGAAGAGGTAGGATATTGCAGCAAGCTCAAAACCCCAAAATAAGCTACACCTGGAAGATACCTCAGAGAAGTAGTCATCTCCTAAGGGTTTTAAATACTAGCAATAAAGCAACCTACCATAGGCAATTTACAAACATCACCCCAGGAATTAAACTAAAGAAAGAAAAGAAAATGAGAAGACCCTTAAACAAGATGCAACCCCACACATCCAGTTCACCAAAGGCAAACCCAGGGGGCAATGAGGTGGGACAATCCAAAAGCCACCCACCTGGCATCTCTGAAGCAGTAACAACGAAGCAATTGAATGAGGCTCTGGAAAAAATTAAAATCAGGAATAATTTGTCAGATAACTGCAGAGATAATGTCCACAATGAAGACCATGCTTAAGGACTCTAGAGCAGATACAGACAAAAAAAATAGACAAGCTTAAGAAAATGATGGAAGCCATGAATGCTAGCATAGGAAATAAATGGACTTCATAAGTCAGATTCAAGCAGATATCCAGGAGAACAAAAATTCCATTGAAAGTCTTTGTAGCAGATTAAGCCAATGTGAGGACAGGATCTCAGATATAGAAGACAGGCTTGCGATTAGTGATCATGAAAAGAAAAAATTCTTAAAAATAGCAAGGGACAATGAAAAATCAATCCAGCAGCTGCTAGATGATGCAAAGAAGAATAACTTAAGATTGATTGGAGTCAATGAAAAAGCAGGAGATAGCATAAATGACATCAGAACATTGTTCATGGACATTATAACAAAAAATTTCCCAGGTAGAGAAAAAGAATTTGATGTACAGATAAATGAGGCTTATAGAACTCCAATTAGCCATGATCAAAAAAATCTTCAGCAAGGCATGTCGTAGTCAAGATTCCAGAAATTCAACATAAGAGTAGAATCTTAAAAGCTGTTAGAGAAAAGAAACAAATCACCTATAAAGGAAAGCCCATCAGAATCACAGCAGACTTTTCAGCACAAACCCTCAAGTCAAGAAGAGCTTGGAGTGACATATTTCAAGTTCTAAAGGAAAATAACCTTCAACCCAGATTGATGTACCCCGCAAAACTATCTTTCAAAACTGATGGAGAAATAAAATACTTCCATGACAAAGAACATCTGAGAAAATATATAACCACCAAACCAGCACTCCAAAATGTTTTGAAGGACATTCTAGAAAGAGATAACAAGGACTACAACTCCAGAAACCCCAACAGAAGGAATCCACCAGGCAGGGCAAACAATTAAACAGAGGGAGGAAAAAAAAAAAAGAGGGGGAGCCAACAACAGGAAAATAACATGCCAAGGATAAGTCAATACATATCAGTGTTAACCATCAATGTTAATGGTTTCAATTCACCAATCAAAAGGCATGGACTGGGCTGGTGAGATGGCTCAGCGGCTTAAGCGCCTGTCCGGCAAGCGCGAGGGCCCGAGTTCGACTCCCGGAGCCCACATACGAAAAAGGGGCCGGTGATATCGCTCAGCGGCATGGGCGCCTGCTGGCGCGCGAGGTCCTGAGGTCGACCCCCCCGGTACCCACAAAAAGAAAAAAAAAAAAAGGGCATGGACTGTCAAAATGGATCTAGAAGCAAGATCCAACAATATGCTGCATATAAGAAACACATTTAATTCATAAAGAAATTCATAGACTGAAAGTCAAAGGATGGAAAACAATACTCCATGTGACAGGAACACAGAAAAAAACAGGGGTAGCTATTCTTTTTGCAGACAAAGTGAATTTCAAGCCAAGGATGATTCAGAGAGATAAAGAAGGTCACTACATCCTTGTAAAGGGAATAATCCAGGAGGAAGAGATAACAATCATAAATATATATGGAACAAATACTAGTGTGCCCAACTATACAAAACAAATATTAACGGGTATGAAAAATCAAATAAGCACTAATACAATTGTTTTGGGGACTCTCAATACTCCACTGTCACAAAAAGACAGATCAATGACACAAAAAGTCAACAATAAAATATTAGAACAGAACCAAAATTTGAACAAATGGACTTAGTAGATGTCTACAGAGTGTTCCACCCCACAACATCAGAATACACATTCTTCTCAGCTGCACAAGGGACATTCTCCAAAATAGACCAAATACAAGCTCATAGAACCTGCTTAAGTAAATGCAAAGGAATTGAAATTATCCCATGCATATTATCAGACCATAGTGCAATGAAATTGGAAATCAATGGCAAAAGAAACCACAAAAACTTCCTAAACACATGGAAATTAAATAGCACCCTACTGAACAATGAATGGGTCACAGATGAAGTTAAAGAAGAAATTACAGTTTCTACAACTGAATGATAATGACAGTACAACATACCAGAACTTATGGGATACAATGAAAGCAGTCCTAAGAGGGAAATTTATAGCATTAAATACCTATATCAGGAAATCAGAGCAAGCACAAATAAACAACTTAATGGTGAACCTCAAACTTCTAGAAAAAGAAGAGCAGCCTGAGCCAAAAGCTCATACAAGGGAGGAAAATATAAAGATCAGAGCAGAAATTCATGTATTGGAGACTAAAAAAAATACAAAGAATCAACAAATCAGAGTTGGTTCTTTGAAAGATTAATTAAAATTGACAAACCCTTATCCAACCTTATTAAAAAAAGGAAACAAAAGACTCAAATCCATGCAATTAAGAATGAAAAGGGTGATATCACAACGGACCCTGCAGAAATCCAGAAGATCATCTATATCTATTTTGAAAATTTGTATTCTAATAAGATGGAAAATGCAGAAGAAATGGACAGATTCCTAGATACATATGAATTACCAAAGCTCAATCAAGAAGATATAAAAATCCTAAATAAACCAATATCAACCAATGAAATCAAAGATGTAATTAAAAACCTCCCAACAAAGAAAAGCCCAGGCCCTGATGGATTCATTGCTGAATTCTACAAGAAATTTAGAAAAGACCTAACACCACTACTTCTCAAACTTTTTAATGAAATTGAAAGGGAAGCAATTCTCCCAAATTCATTCCTGGAAGCAAGCATTACCCTGATACCAAAACCAGAGAAGGACCCAACTAAGAAAGAGAACTACAGACCAATCTCCCTAATGAACATAGATGCAAAAATCCTAAATAAGATACTGGCAAACAGAATGCAGCAAATCATTGAGAAGATTATATACCATGACCAAGTTGGATTCATTCCAGGGATGCAGGGATGGTTTAACATATGTAAATCAATAAATGTAATACACCATATTAATGGAACCAAAGACAAAAATTATATGATCATCTCAATAGATGCAGAAAAAGCTTTTGACAAAGTCCAGCACCCATTCATGATAAAAACCCTACAGAAAATTGGAATAGATGGCCTTTATCTCAGTCTGATAAAAGCTATCTATGACAAACCAACAGCCAATATCATACTAAGTGGACAAAAACTGAAAGCCTTCTCTCTAAAATCAGGAACAAGACAAGGATGTCCACTGTCCCCACTCTTATTCAACATAGTCCTGGAAACTTTAGCCAGAGCAATTAGACAAGAGAAAGAAATAAAAGGAATAATGATTGGAAAGGAAGAAGTGAAATTATCATTATTTGCAGATGACATGATACTCTATGTAAAAGACCCCAAAAACTCCACTAAAAAATTGCTAGATTTAATAAGCAAATTCAGTAGTGTAGCTGGATACAAAGTCGACACTCAAAAATCAATAGCCTTCCTGTACACGAATAACAAACTCACTGAGAGAGAAATTAGGGAAACAACACCTTTTACAATAACATCCAAAAAAATGAAATACCTAGGAATCAGTCTCACAAAGGAAGTAAAAGATCTCTACACTGAAAACTACAATACTCTGAAAAAGGAGATTGAAGAGGATATCAGAAAATGGAAACATATCCCTTGCTCTTGGGTAGGAAGAACCAATATAGTGAAAATGGCCATACAGCCACAATTGTTATACAGATTTAATGCAATTCCAATCAAAATTCTAACAGCATACTCACAGAATTAGAGAAATCAATCCTAAAATTCATCTGGAATCAGAAGAGACCTAGAATAGCAAAGGCAATTCTGGGCAACAAAAGCAAGGCAGGGGGCATCACAATCCCTGATTTGAAATTATACTTTAAAGCTACTGTGATAAAAACAGTGTGGTATTGGCAAAAAAACAGACCCGGAGATCAATGGAACAGATTAGAAGATGCAGAAACAACTCCAGACGTACTAAGCCACCTTATCTTTGACAAAGGTGCCAAACACATTCACTGGAAGAAAGATAGCCTCTTTAATAAATGGTGCTGGAAAAACTGGCTCTGCACATGCCAAAGATTAAAATTAGACCCATATCTTTCACCATGCACTAAACTAAATTCAAAATGGATCAGAGATCTAAATATTAAAACAGAAACATTAAATCTGCTGGAATTTAGAATAGGTAAAACTCTTGAAGGCATTGGTGTAGGCAAAGACTTTATGAATAAAACCCCAATGGCACAGGAACTATCACAAAGAATCAACAACTGGGATCTCATGTTATTAAAAAGCTTTTGCACAGCAAGAGAAACCACCAACGGAGTGAAGAGACAACCCACAACGTGGGAAAAAATGTTTGCCAGCTGTTCCTCAGACAAAGGATTACTATCGAGAACATACAAAGAACTCAAAAAAATCAGACCTCCCAAATTTAAAGACCCAATCCAAAAATGGGCATCATGGATGAATACACACTTCTCAGATGAAGAAATACAAATGGCAAATAAATATACGAAAAAATGTGCAACATCACTAGTCATTCGAGAGATGCAAATTAAAACAACACTGAGATTCCATCTCCCCCCAGAAAGAATGGCTATTATTAAGAAATCAACTAATAACAAATGCTGGAGGGGCTGTGGGGAAAAAGGAACACTTCTCCACTGTTGGTGGGAGTGTCGACTGGTGCAGCCACTGTGGAAATCAATGTGGAGATTCCTCAAAAAACTAGGGTTGGAGGTACCATTTGACCCAGCTATTCCCCTTCTGGGTATCTTCCCAGAAGAGTTAAAAACATCGTACCACAGTGATATATGTGCACCCATGTTTATAGGAGCACAATTTGTAATAGCCAGATCTTGGAAACAACCCAAATGCCCATCAACTGAGGAATGGATAAAAAAGATGTGGTATTTTTATATAATGGAGTACTACTCAGCCATAAGAAGGATAAACTGGAGACTTTTATAGGTAAATGGATGCAACTCGAGAAAATACTCATAAGTGAAATAAATTGGATGCACATGTGTAAACATCATATTGTCTCCCTAGTGTGAGAAACTGAAAGAGTAAAGAAGGTCCAAAATGTACAATAGATATGGTAAAACAGAAAGAAACTGTTCAAAAGGAAAGAAAAACTGGGATGGGGGAATGGAGAAAAAGGGAAAAATTCATATATATGATAAGATAGATACGCTACTAATTTCACTTAGTTCATTGAAAAGAAAGGTTTGTGCTAATATTGTTTGGACAATTGAATGCTGATATCTTATACCCTGAGTAACTAATTTAAAGATAATACGTAATGTATTAACCATTGTTACCTTCCTATTATGTTGTTTTGAAATTTTGTTCTATTTTTTTCTCTTTAAAATAAAATTAAAAAAATTTTTTTAAACATATTTTTTTTCTTATATTACCTACAATTATTGGAGTGTACAGTCTATTTATCTGTTGAGTTTCCTTCATGAACTTTTCCCCCTTTTTTGGGGAGTAAGTTCTCCCTATAAGCTCATTTCCAGTAGGATTTTGTTTCCAACAAGTTCCTTTTTGAAAGCAATTTTGGGGATAATCTTACAGAATGGTTTTGTGTTTGATTCTGTGGGTTTCATTGGTCAGGATCTGAGCTTTGTTAGTTTTTTAGTTTGACTCCTAGTAACATTTGGGTATTGTGAATTTTTTTTTTTTTTGTGGGTACTGGGGGTCAACCTCAGGACCTCGCGTGCCAGCAGGCGCCCGTGCTGCTGAGCAATATCACTGGCCCTTTTTTTCGTATGTGGGTACTGGGAGTTGAACTCAGGACCTCACGCTTGCCAGGCAGGCGCTTATGCCACTGAGCCATCTCACCAGCCCGGGTATTGTGAATTTAAACCATACCATTACAAACAGCAAAAGTAGGAGTTTCTTCTTTGCTGATTCTATGTACATCCCTCATAAAAGGGTACATTATTGTATTTCTAAGGTCAATGAGAAGTGTTTCTCTAGTCTTGATTTCACATGCAGTGGCTTTCTTCTGATGCTGGGGCTCAAACCCAGGGCTTTGCATACACGAGGCAAGTGCTCTACCACTGAGCTGCAGTCCCAGCCAAGGTGTTTTTTTTTTTTTGTTTTGTTTTGTTTTATGAAGCCCTAGTACCCAGCCATTACGTCTCCATCTGTCCCAAGTCTCTGTGAACTACTTGACCTCTAGTTTACCCTCTGAATATTAGGTTCCAATTCATATATGGCACCTAGGGATTCTTAATTTCAAGTCTAATCGTGTTAAACTTTTTGTTACATAGTCAGTATTCGCTGGAAGTGGGAAGGCAATCTGCTCCGAACTACTCAGTGTGTTGTGTATTGGTCAGAGGTCATTCCAAACTACCACACACAGTGCAAAGGGTCTCCTGAACACGCAGATCTTGTCCTTTAATTCCGTCAGCATGGCATTCAAGGCACTTTGAAATCCAGAAACTTGCCTCTGTAGCTTCATTTTTTCATCACTTTCTCCTTTTCTCCACGTCCACACACAGCTTCACTCCAGTCACAGATAATAACACTTTCTCTCATACTTATATTAGGATGTGCTGATGGTAAATTCAACTTATCCCATAGTGTGCATTCTTTCACGATGGCACTGTGACATAGTAGTAATATGCATATCTTGAGCACCTAGACCCGGAAAATAGTAGCACCTCTGGACATACTAGTACTACATGATTTTGATTTTACTCAATTAAAAAATGCTATCGAGTCTAATTAGGGTTGTGGTAAATTATATATTAAGAATTCACATTTTAATGTTATTAGTCATCCTTTCCGAGAATCTGGTATGTTTGTTCATTTGTCAAATCTTGTTTCATGTCCTTCAATGCATTTTTCTCGTTAACTTTATTTTTAAGTATAATTTTGGGTAGGAAGTACACTAATATGGTTCAAAACTTAAGTGAAAAATGAGTATAGTGGTTTCTCTTCCATTGCTGACCCTCAATTGCCCAATTTTCCCCTTTCCAAGGTAGTTCATTCGGATATATGAGCAAACATACACGTGTTTGTTGCAATTGTGAACGAAATGCTTTGCTTTTGTAACTGTTTCTTATTATTGGTAGAAGAAAGGCAAGAGATAGATTTTTTTACATTTTTTATTCAGCCACTTACCAAATGTCCTTTTTTTTTTTTTTTTTGTGGGTACCGGGGGGACGACCTCAGGACCTCGCGCGCCAACAGGCACCCGTGCCGCTGAGCGATATCACCGGCCCCTTTTTTCGTATGTGGGTTCCGGGAGTCGAACTCGGGCCTTCGCGCTTGCAAGGCAGGCGCTTAAGCCGCTGAGCCGTCTCACCGGCCCCAAATGTCCTTTTAATGCTAACAGGTTTTTACCATTCTCATTTGGATCTTCTAAATACACAATTTTATCAGCAAAAAAGGTAATTAATTTTCCAGTATCCACACTGATTTAGTATTCTCCCTTCATTACTTTCACCTAATCTTCAAAGCAATGTTGAGCTTCCTGTTTCAAACTTTACAGATAGCTTTAGCATTTATGATTCCATGTTGTTTTCATGATCGAACATACTCATATCACTTTAAATTGTTATCCAATACTTTTTCAGTATACACTGATACACTTAAAAAAAACCTTTATTTTGAAAATTTAAGACTTTCAGAAAGTTGCAAATTCTTCAGATTTCCCAAATGATTACTTTTTTTTTTGTGGGTACTGGGGTCGACCTCAGGACCTTGCGTGCCAGCAGGTGCCCGTGCCACTGAGCAATATCACTGGCCCTTTTTTGTATGTGGGTTCCGGGAGTCGAACTCGGGCCCTCGAGCTTGCCAGGCAGGTGCTTACGCCGCTGAGCCATCTCACCGGCCCGCCAAATGTTTACTTTTGTTTTCTGTGTATATATGTATACTTTTTTCATTCTGTGTATATATGTACCTATGTATGTATACATGTTTCCTAAAATATTTGCAAATTCTTTGCCTTTAACCTCTTTATATTTTCTAAAAATAGGGACATTCTCTTCTCTTCAATAATCATAGTATAATTATCAACATAAAAGAATGAATACCAACACAATTCATTACTCTAGACCTTTAAATAGTAATTTTTTTCCTGAGTCAGGGTTTCACTATGCAGTTCAGGCTGGCCTTGAACTCACTTTGTAGCCCAGGCTGGCCTCGAACTCGTGGTTGGCCTCGATAAATATTCATTCGTTTTTTTAATACTGAGGATTTGAACCCAAGAGCTTTCAGTATGCTAGGTAAGAATTCTACCACAGAGCTACATCCCCACCTCTTTTTATTCTGAGACAGGGTCTGGCTAAGTTGTCCTGGCTGGCCTTGAACTTGCCATCCCCTTGCATCTGCCTCCAAGCAGTAGGGATTACAGGTATGCACTACCATGCCAGCTCCAGCTTCATTTTACTTGGGATTTATGCATCTATAGTCAGACATGATTAGGTTATTCCTTTTGGCAGCATCAAGTTGAGTACATGGTGGGCTTTTAAAATTAGGTGGGCATCTTTCCTTTTTCTTCCTTGGTCTGAGTAGTTTATATGTAGCTAAAAATTGAATTCATCTATTTTTGGGACAGAGTGATGGCTACAGGAGTGTGTTCACTTTGTAACAGTTCATTATACTCTATTTTTTTCTTTATGTGGGTACCGGGAGTCGAACTCAGGACCTCACGCTTGCCAGGCAGGCCCTTATGCCGCTGAGCTATCTCACCAGCCCATACTCTATTCTTAACATCTGTGCACTTTATATATATATGTATTCTAAAGTTTAGTCAAAAGAATAATTTTTTTTTTTGTGGTCTAGGGATCACCTAGGTTTCTCTATTGTAAAATTATATATTTGGGGGTTAGGGTACAGTGGCAGAGCACTTGCCTTGCATGATTGAGGCCCATCTCTAGCACCTCCTTCAAAAGGAATTTTCCTCTTGAAATCAATAAAAAATCTGAGAAGAGTGGTTCTTGCTTACAAGTATTAATGTTGTAGTTGCTTAATGATGGCTGTCTCTTCATTCATCTGTATTTTTTAACTGGCATTGTAAGGAAGAACCCTTTCCGTTTTCCACTAATTTACATCGGTATGAAGTAACAGATACTAGTTTTATGCTATGGGTTATAATCTAATACTAACAGATTATTTGTTGCTCAGAGTGGCCCACATTTGGCTATTGGAAACTCCTTCAAATTATTTTCAACATTGTTCCCCGTGGTTTTTTGAGTGCTTACTTATTTTCTGGCATCACAAGTTGTCCCGGGCTCACTCGCATCTCCCCTGCCCCAGTCTTGACATCAGCCATTTCTCCAGGAATCTCCCAGTTCCATTGATTCTTTTTTTGGTCCTGGGAACTGAACTCAAGACCTTGCACTTGCCAGGCAGGTGCTGTGCCACTGAGCTATATCCCGGCCCCCATTTATTCTTGAATAAACCAGTTAGTGTCTTGGTACCTAGAAATCGGGGTCTGGACACTGGGTACACTCACTGCTACTTAGGTGTCACTGTTTCTAGGCTCTCAGTAGACAGTGCTAGGAGACACACACATATGTTAACACATACACACATCTGATTTTACCTGTCCATCTGTGTATTATTAAAAAGCACAAGTTCATATTGATGCCTACAGTCCAGTACGATAGGGTTTGTGGCTGCCATTCTTGCAACTTTACTATTTTTCTGCTTCTTCCTCTCCTGCTATCTCTGTTTGTTCTCCGCTCTGTGTGGTGGTCAGACTTTCTTAGAAGCTGTAAGACACTCAGCATCCTTTGTGCAATGTTCCTATTGAGTAATTAACTGTGGTCAAGAACAGCAAGCAGGTGTGTAACTCAAAACTAGGTAACTTTCACACCAAAAAAAAAGAAAACCCCAAAAGCCACCTTCCTGAGACTAGGACAGGGAACAGGATAGTTCCTCAGGTTCTGAGGAACTTAACTATCACTTCTTCTAGAGATTCTTTGCTGGACTTTGTAGGTCATGTTGGACCCATATCTCTACTTCCATTACATCCTGGACATTGCTTAGCTCACTTATGCTACATGTTTTTTGTCTGCATCACTAGAATGTAAGCTCCAAGGGGGCAAATACCGAGCTGTTCAGCTCACTATTCACAGGGCCTGGCACAGTGCTAGCACATGACCAATGTTCCAGGAATGTTTGGATGGGTGGGTGGGCCCTGGGACAGAACACCTGTTTGCTTAGTATACTTTTGTCATGTGCTTATGACCAAATATTGAGACCCACCAGCACTGCAGCTCTAACAGATTGCAGCAAACAGAGCAGCATGAAACCCAGATACCTTATTAAGGCTCCTAGAATACAGGAGGCTGGACTTGAAAATTGTTTATAGAGAAGAAAATCTCAAATGTGTATTGTGATTGTATTAGAAATTTAGGGGAGAAGCTGGGTGTGGTGGTGCACACCTGTAATCCCAGCACTCGGGAGGCTGAGGCAGGAGGATAGCTGAGTTTGAGACCAACCTGGGCTACACAGTGAGTTCAAGGCCAGCCTGAACTACACAGCGAGACCTTGTCTCAAAAAAAAAAAAAAAAAAAAGGAAAGAAATTTAGGGGAGAAAAGCACACATAAGCCTTAAGAAAAACAGAAAATGAACCAGTAAATATAAAAATTGATGGGCTGGTGAGATACCTCAGCGGCGTAAGTGCCTGCCTGGCAAATGCGAGGTCCTGAGTTCGACTCCTGGTACCCACATAAAGGAAAAAAAGGGCCGGTGATATCGCTCAGTGGCACAAGCACCTGCTGGCAAGCGCGAGGTCCCGAGTTCAACTCCCAGTACCCACGTAAAAAAAAAAAAATTGAAGTTAAAGTAGGGAGAAAACAAAAGAAAAAGGATAAACTAAAAATCAATTATCTGAAAATATAAATATGATAGATAAGCCAGGTGTGATGGCACACACCTGTAATCCCAGCACTCTGGAGGCTGAGGCAGGAGGATCGCCATGAGTTCGAGGCCAGCCTGAACCACACGGCGAGACCCTGTCTTAAAAAATATATGTGTGTGTGTGTGTGTAAATATATGAAAGATAAAACTTCCTGAGCCTGATAAAGGGGGAAGGAAGTAAAAATACAAGATTAGGAATGAAAAATTAGACACAGCCACACAGAGAGAGAGAGGTGAATTTTTTAGAACTTAATGGCAACAAATTTAAAAACAGAACAAATGGATAATTTCCTAGTAAACAATGACCCAAAACATAGTTTGAATAAACAAAATAAGAAACTGGAAAGATGATTAAAATTTTATCATTTTAAAAAGTGTTCTGGGCTGGGGGTGTGGCTCAGATACAGCATTTACCTAGCATGTTCCAGGCCCTGCTCAAAGTTACCACCACCAGCTGCTAGGAGGCACTAAGGGCCCAGTGTCACTTCTGGAGTTATCTTGCCAAAACTGCAGGTCCTCAGTATAATCATGTGAAAAGCACTGGAGAAACCCAAATTGAGGGACATTCTACAAAATAACTGACCTGGATTCTTCAAAAGTGTCAACGTCATGAAAGACAAGGATGGAGGAATTGCCACAGGCTGATGGAGATGAAGGAAACATGACAGCAAAATGTAATGTGGAATGTCCTGGATCAGGTCCTGGGCCAGAAAAGGACATCAGGGGAAAACTGGCAAAATTTCAGTATCTGAAGATTAGTCAATAGTATTGTAGGAATGTGAAATTTCCTGGTTTTGACAATCATAGTATGGTTTTATGAGATGTTAATATTAGAAGCAGATGGGTAAAAGTATATAGGAATTCTCTACTATTTTTGCAACTCTCTGTGAATCTAAACTTATTTCAAAACCAAAAGTAAACAACAACAACAACAACAAAAGAGCAGCAGTCACTGAGGTAGGGAGCAGCAGCACAGCAGCTCTGAGGGGCTGGACAGTGATTGCTGGACATGTGCTATGGCCTGTGCCTGGCTTCTGACCACCTGTACAATGCTGTTAGGACATTCTGCCAGCACCCAAGGTTCTCTGATTCCTGGGCCTCCACCCCCCACTTCCTGAAAAAAGGTAACATCACCTTGCAGGGGGAGGCTGGATGGAGTTCCTACCAGGGTGGCTACTGCAGATGGTGCCTGAGGATGCACCAGGCCTTGCTGGTGTTCTGCCAAGCGGGGGTTGAAACAAGGCTGGTCTGTGGAATGGCCTCTGCATGAGGGCATGGTGTCTGGACATTCTGCTTAATGACTAACTTGCAGGCTTATTCCAGACTCACTTAGCTGGAACAAGAGTTACAGAAAGGGCCAAGGCAGGCTCCATGGCCACTTGCATGGGGCCTCACCCCAATTCTCTCCCCCTACAGCTTCCCAATGTCAACACTCTCCGTCTCCTGAAGGAGGCCTCTGCAGAGCTGAGTTTGCCTGGTCATCTGGCACTGATGTCCAGTCCTGGAGTAGGGCAGGGTAATGAACTAGTCAGGCCCCTAGAGGTGCCCTACCCTAGCCTCATCCTGGTGTGACTGCAGGACACGGTGTGGGGAGGAATAGTGGGCACGAGAAGGCAGGGGAAAGGGAAAGGCCTATGGGTTTCTTCCTCTTAGAATTTTAGGATGTGGGGAAGAGGTAGCTACAAACTAAACTGCAGAACCACCTGTGCCTGGGCCTCTGCCCTCTTCCTCCACTCCTGGTGGAGATATTCTGGGGACTGAACTGCAAGAGAGCGGGCGCAGGATGCAGGTCACAGTCTCGTCCCTGTCTTCTTCCATCCAGATCTGTTCCTAGCTGCCATACTTCTGAGCTTTTGGGAACATGGTAAGTTCCAGTGACCATGGGGAATGGGGACCAGGTGAAGACACAGATCAGGGGCTTCCCTGCTCCTTGCTTTTTTTTTTTTTGAGATAGGGTCTTGCTATATAGTTCAGGCTGGCTTTGGACTTACTATGTAGCCCAGGCTGGCCTCAAACACACAGCAATCCTCCTGGCTCAGCCTTCCAAGCACTGGGATTATAGGTATGTGCCACCATGTCTGGCTCTGATCCTTACTTTGAAGAGGGTGGAGAGGCTCCTGAGGACTTGTTAGCAGACCAATGGGATGAGGGAGTGCTGTAGGCTGGGGCTGGGGAGGGAGGCACAGTGGGAAGATAGGGTAGTTGCCATGCCACATTGAGGGGTGTTTATTGGATGCTCAGGGCATGTACAGGCAGGCGGGTGCTAGATGGTGTGGCACACCTTCTCGGGGTGGAGTGGTGCCCGGATGTCCAGTTTGTGGGTCTTGCTGTCCTTATCGATGATCTCCAGCCGCAGCTTGGGTGCACGCTTCTCAGCCTGGGGGAGTTCAGGGCTTTTGAGGAGCTGCTTGTCCGAGTCCTCCACGGTGATGCGCAGAGTACAGCCCCCTGGTAGCAGGTCCTGCTCGTAGGCTGCTGCCAACTGGTTCACTACTCGGCGCTCAACCTACAGGAGTGGAAGATGTGGTGGCCTCAGCCTGGAGCTGGCCTCTTTCACTTACTGCTTGGGCAAGTCAGAGATGTTCTCTGCACCTCTGTTTTCTCATCTGCAAAGTGGGGCTAAGGAGACAGCTTACAGGACTGTGCTAAAGGTTCAATGATGTCCATTTCTGAGGCTCCCAGCCCACTTCCCAATTGTAGGTAGGGTTTATACTTGGTCGCCCTCCAGAAAGTTTTTTTTTTTTTTAATGTGGGTACCGGGAGTCGACCTCAGGACCTTGCGCTTGCCAGCAAGCGCTTGTGCCACTGAGCGATATCACCGGCCCTTTTTCCTTTATGTGGGTTCCGGGAGTTGAACTCAGGACCTTGTGCTTACCAGACAGGTGCTTATGCCGCTGAGCCATCTCACCGGCCCAAATAGGAGTTTTAATTGATTATCTTGTATTTTTGGGTCTGAGGGGGCATCTACTCTGGGTATGGGCAAAGCTTCACTTCTCTCAGGCTCCTGTGCTCACCTCATGCTTGATGGAGCGGGCACCATAGTGCACATTGTAGCCGTCCACCAACACGTCTGCCACCTCGCGGTCCCACAGCAGTGTGATGTTGTGCCTTTGCTTGGCCTGAGATGGGTCAGAGAGAGGCCTGTCTGCATGTGGGCACCTCTTATCAGTGGCCTGAGGCCTGGGCCTGTGAGACACTATGTGTCCCCAGGGCTGCTGGCCTCACCCCATGGGTAAGGGCTGTTCCTGGCCCAGAGTTCCAGATTCTCAGTGGGCAGATGTCCTATCCCCACCCACGGGCAGTCCCTTCTTACTCTCTTGGCCCAGAAGTTCAGTTCCTTGTTGACTAGTTGGATGAGCTCCGAGTGGCAGAAGGGAAGGAAGTAGACGATCTCATTGATCCGTCCCAGAAACTCATCCCTCCGGAAGTGAGCCTGCAGGGCCAGGTTGGGGATGGGATGTGCTAGTGACTCGGGGGGCAGGAAATTTCTGGACCCCGTGGGGAAGACAGGGGCTTCTACATCTTTAGGATAGCTAAGGCCCTGCTCCCCACGGCTAGGTTCCAGCAGGAGGTGCCAAGGACTCTTACTTTCAGGATGGGGCGGATTACATTCTCCTTAAAGTTCTTAGAGATGGTGATCTTGTCACTCATCTGGACATCACCTGCAGAGACAGTCATAAACTGTTTATTCCTCATACTTCGCTCTGGCGCTGTGCCTGCCCTCCTCCCCTACCCACAGAAAGAGCCAGGTGCTGCCGCTGTGGGCTGAACCTGGTCTGAGGCTCCCCTGGGCCTTAGCTTGGGGTCCTCACTGACCTAGGTGGTCTCTGAGGCCCTTCCAGATCCCATGTGCTACGAAGCCTGGGGTTCCTCAGATGGGAGCAGTGGCTGCCCGGGAGGGGAAGAGTCAGCATCAAGACCTAGTTTTGTCTTGGAGGAGAGGGGGCTGCAGGACTTATCCTGAATGGAAAGATGACAGACACAGCCCACAGTCTCTGGCTGCTGTGCCCTCCAACACTCACCTATGCAGGGAGTCACCCTGGGTGAATATGGCTATGGTCATTTCCATGCGGGTTCTGACCTGCTGTCCCCTCAGCATCTCTAGCTGCTGAGTGTGCACTGCTCTGGTCCTGAGACCTCGGCTGCCTCCTGGTCCTCCCCGGGTGACTCTGTCCCCTCTTCAGTTAGGAGCCCTCCTACCACCAAGCAGACTTCGGGCTTCCTTGAGGGTGCGGAGGATTCTTTTATGTTTGTCCCTTTCCATCTCTATGGTACCTGGGGTGTGGTCAAGGTCACAGGGACAAAGCTGCCTTTTAGGACTTCACCAGGGCCAGTATCCTAATCCCATCCCTGCCCCCAGATGTGCCAGTGTACCCTGCCTGCAGTGTTCCCTGCCCTGGGGTGCAGCTGGGTCACTCGCCCATACCATATGCTCAAGTCATATGCCATACCAAGGTTTTCGGCGATACGGTTACGGCTTATCTCCAAAGCTTCCTGCCTCAGCTGCAGGGCGTGCTGTGCAATCTCGTCACTGGCCACATTGGAGGTCATGATGAAGATGGCATCCTTGCAGTCGATGGTCTTCCCCTTCCCATCCGTTAGCCGGCCCTGGGAGGGATTGGGGACAGGATGGTCACGGACCTGTAAGCTCCCCAGAATGCCATGCTGCTGCCCCCGCCCCTCCTCTGGGTTCTCCGGGCACTGAACTCAGCTTGCCTCCAGTGTTCCCTGCCCTGGGGTGCAGCTGCTCCACTGACTGAGAGGCCTCCAGGAGAGAATGCTCTGCTCTTGACAGAGAGCTCTGAGCACCCAACTATCCCTGGCAGCTGGAAGCTGGTCTGATTCCCTACTTGACACACTCTGGGTCAGGCTCAGTGTTGGGATACTGGGGCCCCAATGAGGCTCTGACACACGCTTGGCCTAGAAAAGCAGTGAGACCCAGGAAACAGGCAGCAGCAGTGATGATGAAGGGGAGCCCAGTCTCTGCAAAAGTTCAGAGGATGGTACCTTGGGAGGGTCACGGTGATGACCAGATGTAGTCAAAATGGCGAAGGAGCCCCAGGAGCCACGCTGTGCTAATGGCAGAGCTGTTATTACTGTAGCAGATAATATGTAATAAACTGAAATAGGGACAGTCTTTATTTGGAGCCATCCTCCATCCTAAAGGAGAGGTCTAGAAAATCAGGTTCTCTCTTTAACCACCTAGGGAGGTTTCCTTGGAGTGCATAGCTCCTTCTACAAGGGACAGAGAAGAAGGCATCTATACTGAAGACAGATGCACCAAAGAAAGAGAAAAAGAGAAAACAAGAGGCATGAGATAGAATATATAAAAGCACAGTGAAACCAATCAGGTCAAGGGTACAGAGCTCCATCCACTCAGCAAACCTCAAGGGCATCACTGTCCCACAGCACTGGTCAGTCACTGATAGCAAGGACCAGCGACTCACTCAAAAAAGCAATGGGGTACCCAGGGTGAGTGCTGACAGGGCACTTCCATGGCTGAGCAGGTGTCCTGCCTGGTGCTTTTAGTGCATTACTTCACACGTATGTCCACTAGAAAGCAGCTCATCAAGAGCAGGGGCTGGGAATGCTTGTCACTGTGTCCCAGGACAGTGCTGGCACACAGGAGGTATTCAACATCTACTTGCTGAATGTCTGCATCCTAATGACCACCCTTGGAGGTAGGTGCAGTTATGTCCCCTCTACAAAAACTGAGGCTCAGAAAGGTTAAGTAACTTGCTTAAGGTCTCACAGATAGGCTATGTCAACTATCTGACCCTGGCCCCATGCCCTTCCCTCTGCACCAGGCCACTGAGGGTACACCAATAGTGCTGGGTAAATGAGATCTTGTGCCATTTTCTTGCCATTAACATTTCTCATGATCAAGCCAAACTGAGTTTGCGTCCTTCGATGCTTACTGGAAAGGAACAACTGGGACAGGGGTTAGGGAGAGGGAGGCCTGCTTGGGACTGCCTGGGAAGCAGATAAAGCGTAGCTCCTGCCAAGCTGGAGAACATGGCTTTGGGAATAGATCACAGGGCTCCCACTGTTGGCTCCTGCCTGTGCCTGCAGTGCTGAGCCCTGTCCCAGCCTCGTCAAGCTGTGCCTTTCCTGTCAGCAGAGCTTGACTCAGGGTCAGCCCTTATTTCTACAACCCACATAGTGGGGAGCTCAGCCCTGAGATGAGAGGGAGGAGGGGCAGCAGCGGAACACTTTCTGAGTGCAGGGCGTTTCCACCTTGCTTTACCAGCACTTCCAAGATACTGCTGGTTCCAAAGGAGTCCACTCTAAAGAGGCCTAGGACTCCAGGTCACTCTGCTTTTCCTGCCTTGGGGTGGGAAAAGGGGTGGCAAGGGTGCAAGTGGATGTTCCTGAGCTTCTGCCCCCAGCTCTTCACTCTCACCACTGCTTAAAGGCTCTCATACAACAGAACCCATGGGGGCAATTCCAGTTTGGGGCCAGGTCTGGGTGGCTGTGTGAAGTGCTCAAGCATGTGCATATGACATCGTGTGTCTTCCACTCTCACCTCACAGAGCTCATCCCTAAGGACTGAGTTCACATACTGCTGCACCGGCCAGAGTAATAACCCAGCAGCAATTTCATTCTGAGAGATCAAAGCTCTACTTATAACTGGGCCTGTGGATGGGTCCCAGATGGGCAAGGGGAGCAGGTGCAGCGCATGACTGATCCAAAGGGTGACTTTCTGTGTTCATGTCTCCTCAGCTTCCTTGGCAATAAAGATGTGTCCAAAGAGGTAGCTCTCCCTGCCCCAACTCCCCTCAGAGCACGTACATCCAGTGGGAGCTCGAATGCTTATCCAGAGTTATGGGGCTGTTTTCCCATGGCTCATGCATCAATCTTTGAAGGAAGGAGTGGAGGATGTGCTCTCTGCAGACCAGGCTCTTCCTAGGACTTGTGCCCTGGCTGTAGGGTCTGGGGTCACCAGGAAGTGACCCAGCATTAGTGTGGTTTGGAGGAGAACAGGAAAGTTGTTCTCTTCTGGGCCCAGGTTTGGGGAGAATTGGGCTAGAGCCTGGGGACTCCCCTTATATCTCCAGGCTGGATTAAGTGCTTGCACAACTGCTGTGCCTGCTACATGTCCCAGGAGATTCAAGGACTTTCTAGCTGCCTGTCTGCCCCACTCCCACCACTGAGGGAGGGACTGTGTATGTCTCGTCCATGTCTCCCATGCCCTACACAGTGCCTGATGAATAGTGAGCAGTGTTCTCGGTGTTGGCCTCCCACCACTGCAGCAATTCCCTTTGACCCTTCCCTGCTAGGTGCAAGGCTCTGCGATTAGCCCTTGCTGTTTCTCTGTACACTGAACTCTCCTGAGGTGACAGGGTGTGTTCTTTCCTGTGGCTCCTGTTAGCCTCTCTGTGCTGAAGGATTCCTGAACTGCTGCTTCACTCAGACCTTCCTATGCTCCAGACCCATGAAACTGATGATGGATGGCTTCTTAGACATCTCCATAGGGCTGGCCCTGGAGCACCTCACTTTCAACAATCCCACACCTCAGTGCCTCACCTTCCTCACCAATCTGCTATCTGCAGCTTGGCCCCCTGTGAAATCAAGCCACCCAAATACTTGAGTGCTCCCTTTCCTCACAGGCAACCTTCCAAGAGTGCTCTCTAGGCCACAGGTCCTGCTATAGAGCAGACTCCCCCAGCTGCAAGCCTGGACCTCTTCTCCCTTCTCGTCTTCTCTCTGCACAGATGCTTACGGGATCTTTGTTACAGAAAATCTGACCCTGCTCCTTTCTTGCTTAAAGTCTTTCAGTGGCTCCTTATGACCTGTTGTGTAAACCTATACTCTTTTGCCAGGCTATTTTTTCTTTTTCTTTTCCCTTTTTCTTCTTCCCTTCATCCCTTCAAAGCTTCCTTCCCTCTTTTTTTCCTGTGGTGCTGGGGACAGAACTGAGGGCCCAGAGTATGCCAGGCAAGTGCTCACCACTGAGCCACATCCCTAGCCCTTGCCTGGCATTTTAAGTTGCCCCCATTCCCCCTTACTACTTCATCTCCATCACCTCACTCTAACTTGAACTCTGCAGTTGCACGATATTGAGCAGTTGGAGTGCCCTGAACATACCAGGCCATGTCATGCTCCTGGGCTTTGGCATGTCAAGTTTCTTACTGCCAGTCCTTCTCCACTCCATTTAGCTAGCAAGCACTCATCCTCTGAAGGTCTGCTGAATTACTGTTGGGTTAAGTTTATCAACAGAGCATTTTCCCTGATAGTGGGCTCTGGGAGCGGGTGGAATGAACAAGACAAGGATCTGTCTTTAAGGAGCATGTATGCATATATCTGGCTAATTAAACTTGGGTGGGAGCTTTGGTCAGTAGAACCTAGAACATCAGAAACTATAGTAGGTTGGGCAGGGTATTGCTGGAAGGTATTATCAGCTTCCTCAGCTTCCTAAAATTATCATCACTTCCCTCAGTGGAGTGAAGCAGCAGAGAAGGGGTGGATGGCGCTTACACAGGGCACTTAAGCATCTTCTACATGGGTGTCATCAACCATCTTCTCTCTTGGGGCTGAGGATGGCATCAGAGATACCTGCCCAAGGTGGCCAGAGGCCACACAGGCTGCCATGCTCACCTTGCCTGGGCATGGCTCTCCCTGCGTGGCAGCTTTCCTAAAGACTGGCCCCTCTCTTTTGCCCCAGCTGCATGGTAGTCATTTAAACTGCAGGCTCTGAGAATGGAACTCCTGGGTTTGAACACTTAGTTCTCCTTTCCCAGCTGCATTATATCCTCACTCTTGCATTATATCAGGGTCTGCATCTATTACATGGAGGCAGTAATAACTATCTTCACTCAGGCAGTTGTTGGGAGGATTAGATGTGTTGATACATGTACATTTTTTTTTAAACATGTACATTTCTTAGAGCAACGTGCAGCGTATAGCGGCAAAAAAGCCAAAGACTACTATCTCTCTTTTTCACCTGTCTCCTGGGCAGAGCTCAAAGGACAGGGCTGAGTGTGGTCCACAGCTGAATCCCACCAAGAGGTCAGAACAGAGTGGGTGGCCTCAGGGGTACACGTATAACCGAGTATGTGGCAACTCCAAGACTGGGCTCTTCTTGCTTGGCAGGTCAGCTGACTGACCGGGAAGATGGCAGCAGAGCTGGGGCAGGGACCAGGATGGTGGCCCAGGTGAGGAAGGCAGTGGCATTTATGGGGAAATGAGGATCCTCCTTGCTACCTGATGTGTTGGTCTAGGGGAGTCCTTCCCTGTGCCTCATGTGACATGGGAAGCAAACCACTTTCCCATTTTCTCAGGGCTCGAGAGGGCTAAGCAGAAAGGTGGGCAGGACCCCACTTGGCACCTGCTGCTGGCAGGGGTCCTTGTTGGGTGCAGAAGAAAGCCTCATACTTGGATCAGCCCTTGGCTTCTCCTGTTCTTTGAGCAGAGTACAGCCCCGGGGAAAGGGTGGGGGGTGCTGCTCTCCCATGACCATGAGCAAGCCCTTTCCTGGCTCAAGTTAAGGAGGTACAGAGGGGCAGAACTGAGGCTCTGGGAGCGGATATACCTGCAGTCCAAACTTGGCTCCTCACACAGTGGTTCTGTAGCCTTGGACACATCATTTATAACCTCTCTGAACCTCAATTTCTTGCTTTGTAAAAAAATGAGATAACTTCTTTGCTTGGCTGTTGTGATGATTAGAGATAATGTCTGTTATGTCCTTTTAAAAATTGGTATGTTGGGCCAGTGAGATAGCTCAGTGGCACAAGTGCCTGCCTGGCAAGCGCAAGGTCCTGAGTTCAACTCCTGGTACTCACATAAAGGAAAAAAAAGGGCCAGTGATATCGCTCAGTGGCACAAGCACCTGCTGGCAAGCGTGAGGTCCTGACTTCGACTCCTGGTACCCACATTAAAAAAAATTGGCATATGTTTGTAACATAATATTTACATTCATTTTGAAGAGTTCATACATATGTACCATACCATGATCAATTTTGATTCCCTCTCCACCCTCCGCTAAGTTTTAGCAGAGGTCTAGTCTAGCACATGGGATATAGTGCTTAAAAGTATGCTCTTTTCCCCATTTAGAGCTCACCTTGACTAGAGGGGGACTGTCCAGTTGTGAGGACCCATAGCTCCTCCAAGGGGGAGGACTCCACGAGCCACTGTGCGACCGTCTCATCAGTGTCAGTGTTTTAAAGAACTGATACAGACAAAATCTGATACACAGAGAGGAATAAGAGCTGCTAGGACCAGACCAGTTCCTAGAGCTCATGTTATCCAGCCTCCCTGCTTGTCACATGAGGTGCCTGGTGCCCAGAGATGGTGCTGACTTTCCAAGGCCACAAAACCAGTAGGGAGGGAAAGTTCAGCCCCTCACCCATGGCACCTCTGCCCCATTTGTCTCTGGAGAAGGCAGTCATGGAATGTCAACACTTGGGCAGTGCTGGTCTTCTCTCAAAAGTACTATGCCGGGTCCCTATCCAGACAGGAGGCTAACCTGCACCTGCTAAACACATGAATGGACACACAGGAGCAGTGAGTAGAGGAAGATCAGCCAGACTGTGCGTCCTGGGTTCTTGTTTACAAATCTTGATACTTCCAGGTGTCTCCCTATTCCATAGTGGCCTATGGTGACTTACCTCATCAAACAGCTGCAGCATGATGGTGAGCACATCTGGATGGGCCTTGTCCACCTCATCAAAGAGCACCACAGCATTGGGGCACTGCTTTAATTTCTTGGTCAGCTGCCCACCCTCCTCGTGGCCGATATAGCCTGGTGGGGACCCGATAAACTTGGCCACCTAGTGGAAGGAAGAAAACAGGCTAGGGAAGACTTCTATACTTACAGTCTGCAATATGGGGCCAACACGGGAAGATAGCTTTATATACTATTAAGACTGCCTGTCTCTCTCCTGGTGTGGCAGGAATCCTGCCATGATGGGAGGCAGACAGATCATTTCTGTTTATTCTTCAGAGCAAATCCTATGCAAAACACATCAGTGACTCTGCTGCACACATGTGCTTTCAAGAACAAATCCCAGGGTTGTTGGAATTATGTGGGGCCTGAAGGCCTAAATGACAAAGCATATAAAACACCAAGGCAGCCACGTAGCCAGGGCTTCCAACCATATCTCCTTGAGGATCTCTCTTACCTCGTGTCGCTCCTGGAACTCAGACATGTCCAGCCTAATGAAGCCCTGTGTGGAAACAAGCAGGGGACAAATCTGTGTGGTAGCAAGAGGTAGAGGAAGGGCACGGGGGAGAGGATCCTTACTGTCTCTGGGCCTTTAGGCCCCACTGGCTGGAGATCTCTGTGGCATCCTCATGATACACTTCTGGTCCTTACCTCTTTTCCTGTCTACTCATTTCTCACCTAAGTAAAGCCCAAATGTCCCTGCCCTTCCAAATCTGATTCAAGACATACCTTCCTTCAAGCAGGTTTCAACTCTTCTGATTGCCACAGTGTCAACCCCTCCATGTTTCCCTCCTTCCCTTCCACATTTCTGGAGGACGTTACTATATGCTTGGTACTGTGGTTACAACAGTGAACAAGTCTTGACCCTTGTCCTCAAAGGGTATCCCACCAAGTGGGGCAGGCAGATGTACACAAAGCCAGTCCCCACCAGTGGGGATGGTGATGAGACAGAAGGAAGGGCTCCATAGTGCCCCTTAACTCTGTAAGTCTGTGTGGGGCACACATTCATGTTTTAGTTTACTTTTCTTTAGAATGAATGTATCTTTCTATTTATTGATAGTTCATCTCTCTTAAGACACATATATAATGTATAGAATTCTATATATTATAGAATGTAGCTCACAGCCCTTCTCTGTCACCACTGGATTAGGTCTGATTTCCAAGAAGTGTCCCCTGGAGGGAAGGGCTTGGCTCCAGGGGAAGAGAAGACTGATCTGAAGAGTTAACACAGGCAGAGCACCCCCCTTCCTTGTCATGAAGAGTAAACTGGGCCAGGGAGCTGCGAGGGCCCTGTCTATCTGCCCAGGCCAGGTTCTTCTACTGGCTCATGCTTCTATCCAAGAGCAGCACTTATCAACACTGCTG
This sequence comes from Erethizon dorsatum, assembly GCA_028451465.1. NCBI lineage: Eukaryota > Metazoa > Chordata > Mammalia > Rodentia > Erethizontidae > Erethizon > Erethizon dorsatum. The sequence continues at coordinate 57,248,124 of CM051827.1, read as the reverse complement.
CTCCTGAGAGCAGGCACGATGGGGCACCAAGACCCTCAGAGGAGGGCACCTAAGTCTGAAATCCAGGGCCATGTTGTAGCTTGGTCACTGCTCAGAAAGTCACTCAATGATGTAGTTTTAGTTCTTTGTTCTGTCACTCTATACTGCAAGTACAGGATGGCAGGAGGAGCCCTGGGCCAGGAATGGAGCTCGGCTTCCAGCCCCAGTTCTGCCATTGCCTAGGTGGCTGTGGATGCTGCCTCCCCTTGTAGAATGTTTTTTCCTGATGCAAGGCTCTTGGCGCCTCTCCCTGCCCCACTTGGGGCCTGAGGAGAGACTTTTCGAGAGGTGGGAAAGGGCTCAAAGAAGTAATTAAGGCCCTGTGGGAGTGAGCACTGCTACCAGTACATGGTATGGGCCACAGGCCAGCAAGCATGTCCAGAGGGTCCTTTGGCCGCTGAGCCACAAGACCCACAGGCTGCAGGAAGGGTGGAGATGTCACAGGAAAGCACAGGGGAAGCAATGGACTGAGGGGTGAAAGCTGACTATGAGTCTGGTGATATTCGAAGCAAGCTGTCAAGGGCTAAGAACATGTGCAGTCTGGGAGGTAAGTACTATTACCATCCTCGCTTCACAGATGAGGAAACTATCAGAGATTAAAGTAACTTGCCCAAGGCCATCTGGCTCCACAACTGCACTTAAACCATTACATGATCCTGCCCCATGGTTTTTAGCAGCCAACCAGCTAGGCTCCTGGCAGTCTTCATTTGCAGGGCTCTGAGCTTTGTGCTTAGGTGTTAATGTCCCAGTAGAGACAAGGAGGACAGACACTAGTGCTTATTTACGTCAAGTGACCTGGCTTCTCACACTAGTTCTTCTAGCAAATCACTGCGTAACCCTAAACAAGTCTTTGGCTTTCTTGGCTGCAATCATTTTGGTGTCACATGATCTTAGCTTGAGGTTATCTACAAATGAAGCGATAATAATTATAGTGGGCTGATGAGATAGCTCAGCGGCTTAAGTGCCTGCCTGACAAGCGTGAAGTCCTGAGTTCGACTCCTGGAACCCACATAAAGGAAAAAAAGGGCCGGTGATATCGCTCAGGGGCATAAGCACTTGCTGGCAAGCGCGAGGTCCTGAGGTCGACTCTCGGTACCCACATTAAAAAAAAAAAAAAAAAATTATAGTAACGTCCAACACAGATTGATTGCTTATTATGTGATAATAATGTTTAATATTGTATATCATTATCTCATGAAACTTTCATAACTACCCAAAGGAACAGGCAGCATTACTGAACCCATTTTATAGAAGAGAAAACTGATACAAACGAGAAATTGGCCAATTCCATGTATTTGGGGAGAATTGGGATTTAACCCCAGGCAGTTGAACTCAAATACTTGCTTTTAATCCTTTTATCATCTTGCCACTGTAACTGCAAATCTTTGGGGCCCATCACCCACCTCATGATGACATCACAGAGTCCACTATGGTTCTTTCTCAAGGATTATTCACTCTAATAATGAAAGTTAACAAAGCTGCTCAATTTGGGAAAAATAGCACAGGCTGAGAGGAAAAAATGTTCACAATAGATCTGATAAAAAAAATTGTAAAAATGTGCAAACAATGCCTTGTGAGGCAGCAAGGTCCAGAGGTATTAGTCTCTTTACAAATGAAGAAGCTAAGGGTTAGAGAGCCAGAACAAGAATTCAAGTCTCTGGCTGCCAGGCCAGGGCTCGTTTCATTTCACAAGCCACCCTGAGAAGCAAACAGAAGGGGACTCTCATTGGGAAGAGCTATTTTACAGTAGGTTCTGACACTTCCCCTACATTACTCTTTGGGTTCTCTGGAAGCACCGAGTTGACAGGTTAGAGAGCTAACAGTCCAGGACTCTTGGATTTTGAAGGCAGGTCTGTCATATGATTAGAAAATGTCTATGTTAAACATACTCTGTAATGAGTTGACCCCTAGGACTTGTACAGGTCAGAGCTTTATGGAAGAATCATCTATGATTTAAAAATAAAATAAGTTTTATTGGGCTTCTATGGCTCTTGTCTCCTTCTGTGAAATACGGAGAAAATGACAAATTTAAAATGTGATCTCCTAGAGCAGCTGAGAACAATGGTATTGAGAGAAGGGTCAAAGTGTGAATTTACTTCTCTCCCTAACAGGTGCCCTCAGACGAGCCTCTTGAGGTGAAAGGGCATCGGCTTTCTCATCTGCACAGTGGGCTTAAGTATCTGTGCTGTTCCTCATAACATCAAGTAACAGATGGGTATGCTGTGGAGATCGTAAGTGGTAAACATACCAGCTGAGGGAGTGGGCACCCACTGCGTGCTAAAACCTGAGCCAGCTGCAGACCCCAATGATCTCACCTGATGCTCACCAGAACCCTAAGACACAGGACTGGATAGCTGAAGCAAGAGTGCTGAAATTTCATGGGGGAAAGGAAGGAACTGTCTAGGGCTAGGAGAAAGTAGAACGAGAGCTTGGGCCAAGGAATGCTGGGTCCCGAGCTTTGCCCACCACATCCTGCTGCCTCAGCTGTGATGTGGCTATGGTGGGCAATAGTGTTACCTCCTCCTGCTGGATGAGGCACGTAATGATGGATGCCAGCGTCACACCCATAGGACACCCCGAACTGGGGTCGATTTTTCTCCCATTCAGATGCACCAAGTGAAAATTACTTGCATCACCAGTCTTTTAACAAGCCACCCTCTCCTTTCTACACCAGCACGTCAGCAGATATTTTCCTTCCACTTCCACTGTGTATGAAGACATATTAAGACAGCTTAGATAAAGAGATTATAATTTATAATTAAATATTAACCTGACAGTATTAAAAATACTGTCAGAATTCTTCATCTCTAATCAGGTGGTTCCTGCCCGTAACTGCATCTTCCCTAAGAGTCTCGCTAGTTTATGGCCCTTTCCAGAGTGCTAATTGTTTCAATCGCTGCCAACCTGATGAATTGTCTTAAAAGTGCTATTTTGGTTGGAGCATATTAGCATGGCATGCGCTGCTTCTTGCCTGCCTGGCTGTCAAGCGGGTCTGCTCTGGGTTTGGCTGAGTCAGAGCACAGCTACTGGTGGAGCCAGGGAGGCTTAAGAGCCTTCTGCCAGTTTGTAGGCGGAAGGGGGTTCAGGAGGTAACAGCCTGGAGCTACCTTTTTTCTGTGGCTGCCAGGTTTTCAGGTAGATGGCAAGAGGGTAGGGAGGCCACAAGAGGAACAGGAGACTAGGACTCTGCTGTGGGGCCACTTGGCCAGTAGAGGCCTATGCAACTCTTCGTCACCTCAGGGAGAGGCTTTCCATAGATGCTAGGGGGGCACTGGAGGTCTCAAGCACATTCCAGCCACAGGCAGGGGGACTTTAGCCTCAATGCAGGGAAGGCTGGTTAGGAGAATGTTTAGCTTTTGCTGAAATCTTCCGCACTCTAAGGACTGTTCTCTTGAAAGCATTTCTTGTCAGCCTAGAGAGTCATACTGAGCAGGCCTTAGAAAGTCTGAGTGTGAACAAGCAGGGGATGAGGCAGGATCTTTTCTAGGGGAAAACCCAGGGGTTTGAGCCATGGGAAGAAGCACTAGAAGCAGCCCAAGCTTAAGGCACAAGAAACCAGGTTTAAAAGCTCATGCAGGGCTGGTGAGATGGCTCTGTGGCATAAGTGCCTGCCTGGCAAGCGCGAGGTCCTGAGGTCGATTCCCGGTACCCACACACACACACACACAAAAAAAAAAGCTCATGCAGGGCCAGGCATGGTGGTGCATGCCTATAATCCCAGCTACTTGGGAGGGTCAGACAGGATTCCAGGTTCAAGCCCAATCTGAGCAATTTAGTAAGACTGTCTCAAAAAAAAAAAAAAAAAAAAAAAAGGGCCAGGAATGTAGCTCAATGATAGAGCACTTTCCTAACATGTGCACGGTCCTAGGTTCAATTTCAAATACAAAACAAAACAAAGCAAAACAACGAAGCAAGTAAGCTCATGTAAGATGGAAAGAAGCAACAGGCATCATTTTATTCATGCATTTTTTTTAGCAGTCCCCAAAACTCTCTCTAGCACAGCCCTGACTGCCCCGAATGCTGCTCCAGCCTGAGCCTGGAGAAGGAAAGCCTTAATAAACACTGACCTACAGCACCCAGCACAGCACCAGGGATGGGGCAGGTGCTTGACAATGCTGCATGGATGACTCTCATTTGGTTCTCTCAAGAGCCCAAGAGTCAGGCAAGCTGAGAATTATATTCCTGTTTCATAGATGAAGAAACTGAGGCACAAAGAGGTTAGATAATTTTCTCAAACTCCTAGAGCAACGGGTGGCCAGAGCTGAGGCTTATTCCTGGGCCAGGGCCCATCTTCTTCATTGGCTTACTGCCGGCTTCAGAGAGCTCTGGATTTGGGGCAGCATGACCAGGCAAGGTTTCCATGGACCGCAAACCAGGCCTCGGTCCCAGCCCTTACCTTTTTGGCATCTTTGTGCATGTATTTGGCTGTCTGCTTGGCCAGCTCTGTTTTTCCTAGTGAGAAAGAAGGAAGGAGAAGGAGCGGGTTAGGACTAGATGATTGGAAATGCCAGGAAACCAGAAAGAATAAACATTATGGATGGGAATGGTGAGGCTCAGAGACTCTCCCAAAGTAGGGAATGAATGGTGAAATTGGGATCAGAATCAAGTCTGCATTGCATCTTGATTTTTCTGTGGGTGGGATTGAGGCCTCTTCTCTGTAGCACCATCCTGACAGTGGAGAGCAGACTTATAATCCAGAGCCAGCTTGGCCTTTGAAGCCCAGCATAACCCTCACTTCTCTTAAGAGCACCCTGACTTCCTGGCTCACTACCTGCATCTCTTTTAACCTCCATGGCCTGCAATTCAGACAGGCCTTGGAAATGATGCCAAGTAAGGGCTGGGCTGGGCATGGTGGTGCATGCCTGTAATCCCAGCACTCAGAAGGCTGAGGCAGTAGGACCACCATGAGTTTGAGGCCAGCCTGGGCTACATAAGTGAGTTTAAGGCCAGTCTGTACTACATACGGAGACCCTGCCTCAAAAACACAAAACAAAACAAAACAAAACAAAAAACAAACAACAAGTAAGGGCTGGGAAGGGATGAAGAATCTCTCTTACTGGCTTCACAGTCTTTTGTGGCATAGAAAAGGAATGACAATACCGAAGAGGTGGTGCTGAAGGGACATCTGGAACAATGATAAAGCCCTGGAAGTCACTGTCGGGTGCAGAAGTCAGATTCTGTGGTATCAAGGTCAGGGGATGGTAACCTTTTGGGACCCTACATGTGAGGGAGAGCTAAGTCCACAAAGGTGTTGGGAGAGGAGGAAGAGACAACTAAATCATGAAATCTGGGCTGAGGCTGTAGCTCAGAGGTAGAGCTAGCATGTGCAAGGCCCTGGGTTCAATCCCCAGCCCTTCAAGGAGAAAAAAAGTCCCTATAAATCACGAAATCCCCATCACGATGAAGGTGGAAGGGGAGTGGAGAAAACGGAGTATGTGAGTGCACAGAGTAAGGAGCTGAAAATTCATCAGATAATGCAGCCTAACTGGCTAGAAAAATATCCAACCTCCTGTAATCCCAGCCTGGGCAACTTAGTGATTTAGAGAGCCTGTCTCAAATAAAAAAATAAAGCTGGGCATGGTGGTATGAGCCTAGCACTAGGGAAGCTGAGGAAAGAGGACTGCCACAAGTTCAAGGCCAGAATGAACTACATAGTGACACCCTATCAAAACAAAACAAAAAATAAAAGAGTTGGGAATTGTAGCTCAGTGCAAAGGATCTGGGTTCAATCCTAGTACTATGGGGAGAAAAAAAATAAAAGAAAAATACTCAACCCATTTTATTGGAACCAGTTATGCTCTGCAACTGGCACTACGCTGGTCACTGGGGTTTTCTTTGGCTTTCTATAGCTAGGCTGCTCTGAATGTGGTTGGTGTCCTGGGCAGAGGGAGGTGGCTCAACTGTTCCCAGAGCAGAGTGCCCAGACCAAGGCTAATGGGCCCCAATGGCCTGGTCTCCAGATGAATTAGCCCTTGTACCCCTGAGTGTACAAAGGGAGAGGCAAGATTCTAGATGCTTGTAAAATGGCAGATGATTAAACACCCAGAGTCTTCTTTCCTGATGGCTCTGTAATTTGGAGGTAGTTGCTTCTAGAGCCGAGAGTTGAACTTGAGGTGGATGGTGTGACCCCTGGCGCACAGCAGCTGAGGTGTAGGGCTCATGCTGCATGCTTCCCTTCCCCACTGGCTGATGTGATACTGATTACCTATTCCAGATGATCCCAAGAAGAGGAAGACCAGAGGGTGTTCTTCATCATACCAGCCATTCTCCTTCCTCCGGATTGCTGTGGCCAAACACACAAGATGGGGGGACAGGGAGGGAGGCAGATAAATCAATGACACAAAAGGCAGGATAATTATCACTAAGTATACAATATGTTTTACTGCTCTGCGCCCACTCAAAGTCCTCACTACCATTAGTGCTGCCTAATCTGATTAGCTGGCAAGGCCCCTAGAGATACCTAATCAGGTTAGCATGGATTTGGAAAGCTGCCCAGAGCAGATTTCGGATAAAGTTTTCCAGGATGAGCACTCAGCGTTGCCAGGGAAACTGAAAGGCGGGTGGATGGTGAATGGAGGTGAAGGGGGTGGGGGATTGGTGAAGGAGAATTAGAGAGGAACTTTAGCTTTTGCTGGTTACCTCTCTACTCACCTATGCAAATGGGACAGGCAGAAGCCCTTGGCAGCTGGGTATCTGGAGTGTGAGCTCTGGGATCTTTCCCATTTGAGGAAACCAAGGTCTGGTCTACTGTCTGGATTAAGAAGTGGAAACACAGCCAAACACCTTTTTTGGAAGCCAACAGAGGGTAGTGTGGAGCTTGGAGCACAGAAGGGTTAAGCCACTGGTTAGCACCTCTGCTAACCAAAGCCTCCAGTGGGGGCTGGGAGTGGTGAGCAGAACGGATCTGTACTAGCTCCTTTTGGGGTTTAACTCTGTCAGAGCAAGGCCTGACCCCTTTTTCAAGAGGAAGCATATGATCAAGGGCCATGTATTTGAGGCAAGGACACTGGGAGAAGCAGGCTCAGAAGCACCATTCAAGTATAAGAGCAGGGAAGGAAGCAAGAATCATTTATTACAATGCTGTATGCTAGGCACAAGTAGAAAAATCTGTCAACAATATATTCACTCAAGATTCCACAAACACCCCAAGGGGAAAATATTCTCAACTCCTTTCTACTAAGAAAGACTTGCCTAAGTCACACAACTAGTAGACAGTAGAGTTGTTTCTTTCTCTAAACCTGTCTTCTTTTTAAAACTCACATATGGCTGGTTTAAAAAATTCGTATCAGTTTGGGTTGCATAAATGGAAACATGGCAGTGAGGAGCAGGACAAGGACAGAGCACTGTGCAATGTCGGAGTCTGTCTGCAGATGGAAGAGCATGTCTGCTCTGGTCCCCAGAGTATTGGGCAAAATTAGCAAAGGGACATATGTCAGATGATAAGGTCTGGAAACTTAGTCAATGGAGAGAGAGTTGACAGTCTTAGGGACTAAGTCTTAGGGTTACCAGTCTTGAGGGAACTGTATTTGGGTTTCAGAGAAGGAGCTGCAGACGTCAGGGAAGACTCTGGGAGTGGCAGGACTATCGCTGGGTCATGAAGGTGGGGCAGGATTTGGAGAGGCAGCCAGCACAACAGAGGCAGAGACAGGTGTGAACATGAGGAGTGGTGAGTAGGATCAGATTATGAGAGTCTGGATGACCTGTCTTAGTTCAGTCCCATGCTTGTGGTCTTTCTCACCTCTATCTCTTACGGTGCCACCTTAATGTACTTTCTACTTCTGGCCTCAGCAGCAACGGATGGAAACTGCAACCTCTCAGACGGCAGACTAGTCACTTCTGCCTGACCAGGAGATGCTCCCTGAAAACCCAGAAAGAGGATTGGGAAAACATTCAGTCCAATCGCTCTCCTGGGCTAGGATACAGACTTCTAACTGGCCCAGTTCTCTGGAAGGGTTCGCTATGACAGAAACTTACAGACCTCATAGATATCTGAACACTGGGGATGATGCAGAGGATGGCCACACCTGGTTGATGGAGAGTCCCTCATGTCCCGACAGAAACAGGGACGTGGAGGTGAGGGTATCCAGGGAAGTGGATGTACTAAAATAGCAAACAGGGCTTCGGTGGATACTATGTGCACACATGTGTTTTGTGTGTTGGAGCAGGGCTGAGAAAGAGGTCACCTGAAAGGAACCACATTTTTAGCTAGATCAAGAACTTAGGTTGGGAAGAGGCAGAGTATGCACTGGGTTCAGGCTTTGTGGCGCGTCTGGGAGGCAGTATTACCCAGACATCGCTAGAAAGGTGGCCCGGGGGGACGAGGTTCCCCGGGTATCATGTACATGAAGTTCTGACTTGGCTTTTCTTTCAGGGTAGCATCCCAGCCCTTTGAGAGCTGCACACTGCTGGGCTGTGCAGTACTAAAAACACCATGGAGAATGTCAAATTGAATTATGCCTGAGGCCATCTTTCCCCCCTTCTTTTCTAATAATGCACCTGGGAGAGAGCTCTTTATAATGCCAGGCAGACTCCACTGCACAGCTGTCCCTGGTCAATTCTGTCATACCCAGGGCATGAGTCTGAGGTGGACTTGATCGGGCCCCCCATGAAACAGGAGAAATGCCAACTATTAAATAATTACAACTCTGGATATTTCTAATAATATCTGAAGAGAAAAACAGCCAAGCAGATGGAGTCAGACAGAATGAAAAATAGAAGCGGCCAGGGAGGTCTGGGGAAGGCGAACCCCAGGGTGTATGCTGATGGGGTGGCTGAGGACCAAGACTGGGGAGCCCAGAGGGTCCTGTCAGGTCAGGGTAGAGGCTGGACCAACAGACATTTGGATGGGCCCATGTGGATGTGGCCATAAGTGCTCTCACTGTAGACGGGCAAATGCCCAACTTACTCTGCCAGCACTGAAAAACTTCTGTAGACACAATTTCACACTGGCCTCATGACCACCTGAGGCAAGTAGGAGAGAAAACTTAATTATCATTTTATGGATAAGAAAATATGTACAAAGAAGTTAAGAAACCTGTTCACGGTTACACAGGTAAATTCATGAAGACCCTGGGCTTTAACCCTACTCTTGCTGACTCCTGTACCTAAACTGGTGCTTCAGGGAGTGTAAGGAAAGGTGGGAGCTCCCCTCCTCTGGCTCTCTACTGCCCAGCACCTCCTCACACACTTGGCTTACCAGAAAAATGTTTCCTCTGTAGTCTTCCAATCTAGCTCACTCAGCCACTCAACACATGGCCTCAAGGAGCCCCTGTCCTCACCACTGCTCTTGGGCTTGAGATATCGCCAGGCCTTCTGCATGGGCAGCTTAGCCCCTCTGCCTCCCACATGCCGTGCCAGGTCTGCCTTGCTTGTGTCTGGCCCCTTTCCAGATGCCTTTCCTGGTCACATCTCTTGTTATTAGACCAACTGAAAACTCACCTGCAACAACTCTTTATGATAAATTCCACAACACATCTACTCCATTAACTCACAGGTCTGAATTTTCTGATATGTGGAGAGCACTTACTGAGTGGTATGGTGGAAAGGGTAGGAGTTAGGGCCGGTGAGATAGCTCAGCAGCGTAAGCGCCTGCCTGGCAGGCGCGAGGGCCCGAGTTCGACTCCTGGAACCCACATACGAAAAAAGGGCCAGTGATATCGCTCAGCGGCACAGGCGCCTGCTGGCGCGTGAGGTCCTGAGGTCGACCCCCGGTACCCACCAAAAAAAAAAAAAAAAAAAAAAAAAAAAAAGGTAGGAGTTACTGCAGCTCACTCAGGGTCCTGCCTCTGTTACTTACTAGTTGACTGACTTTGAGTAAAACACCTACTTCTCTGTCTTTTTTTTTTTAGACAGGGTCTCTCTATGTAGTTCAGACGGGCCTTGAACTCACTATGTAGCCCAGGCTGGCCTCAAGCTTGCAGCGATCCTCCTGCCCCAGCCTCCTAAGTGCTGGGATTACAGGAATGGGCCACTTCACCTGGCTCCCAAACACCTAGTTTTTAGGGCCTCAGTGCCTGGAAATAGGCACACATATTATATTCACTCCACATGAAGAGGAAGTGAATTAATATTTACAAAGAGATACTATAAACTGCAAAGAGTGGAATAACAACATGAATAAGCTGGGCACAATGGTATGTACCCATAATCCCAGAACTTTGGAAGGCTGAAGATCATTGGATTTCATGAGTTTGAGATCAGTATGGGCAACAGAGTAAGACCTCCTCTCAAGTAAATGAAACAAAAAACAGAATAAAACACAAAAAACCAAAACCAGTAGAAGTACAAATAGTGGAAGTCATAGTGGTAGCAACAGCAGCAGTCCTTAGTTTTGATATTTTATAGATATCTTTTTCATCCTTATAACAATCCTTAGAAGTAGGTACTATCTCCATTCTACACAGGATGAAACGAGCTCAAAGAGGGGCAGTACAAGGGATTTCATCTGCCTGTGCCCTCATATCAAAGGGGAGAGTGTGCCCGCAATCAACTGTGTGTTCCATAGGAGCAGGTGCTGGGCCTTCTAATTCCTGGAGGACCGAGACTAGCCCAACACTGGTTTAATGTTTGTTGGCTACTTGAATTAAGCCTTGGTCTTTCTGGAATTATGAGGAGCGGGGAGAAGAACAGATTCTTTAACTCCCATTTTATGGAGGAGAGTGTGGCCTGGACCCAAGAGTCTCTTAGCACTCCCAGTGGCTTCTACTTCCCTCTGAACCCTCTCCTGGGAGCATTATGCATGTGTTCAGCAAGAATGCCAGGTGCTGGGACGTCACAGGGAGGTCTAGAACCAGCCTTATGCTTATGAGGGAAATACTGCCGAGAAAATGGTGGGTTCTAAATGGGTGGGAGAAGTGCAGGAGACCTCTCTGTGCATGGCTGACATCGGTGCCTAAAGGATGAGGGTGAACCTGCCACGCGGTTGGGGGTATGAAAAAGCAAAGAGGAAAGAGCTGCCTCTGTGCAGTCTGGGTGGGCTGATGCATCCTTCTTGATAAGTTCTAATGACCTAGGATGGGAGGTTTTTAAACCTCACCTGGAAACACATTATTCCATGTTGTACCATCTCCCAGGGGAACCAGCCTTTTAGAGGGACTCTCACGGTTGAGAGTTACCCCAGCATCTGTCAGCTGTGTCAAAATGTGCTGGGACTTCATTTACCTGAGTTCAACAACCATACTGTGTGTCCAACCCAGCAAACAGGGCTGATGCGAGGTGGTCCCTGACCTCTGAAGGAAGAAGACATACAAACACAACAGATACCATGTGGTAGGATGGTGACAAAGGTGTCCAAATGAAGTCCAGAGACAGGGCCTTGAAACCAGGGAGGAATGGGGTGGGGGTGGGGCCTGGATAAGCCTATGTCTTGAGTATTGGCAGGGAAGGCTAGGCAATGAGAACAGCAAAGCAAAGGCAGGGACCTTGAAGTGAAACGGAGTGGAGCTGCAAGCAGTTCTGGTTGTCTTTCTCACATCAGACACCAGTCCTCACAGGGAGGCTCAGAAAGGTGGGGGCTTGGGGAAGAGCATACTTTCAGATTAGTCAATGAGGGAAGTGAAGCATGAGACAGGACAGTGCACCCCAGTGTGCCACATGATGCTGAGATTCTGTATGTGGGCCCGACTGTGGCCCAGAAGGACATTTGAAGGGGTAAAGTTTGTCCACAGGAGTGCAGATACTTTAGAGAGACCTCTGGGACAGATAGAATGGCTGTCAGGCACAGGTTCTTGGCCTGAAGAAGCTCCAAGGAAGCTGCCAGACATGTGCATGTTGACTTGCTGCCCAGGGGAAGCTGCTTATAGCAGGTCTGGGGAATGGGCCATCCTCCCAGTCACTGACCAAGGGGTCAAAAGTCAACCAATATGGTTGTAATTAAGGCTCTCACTTGAGTTCTGTTCTAGTAGCTCTCTGTGGGAGCTACTAGAGGGCAGGTGTACAGCTTCTCTCTTCAGAGCACATCATAGAGATGGACAAGGGGCCACACCACAGAAATACATTTCACAAACTGCATTCAACATCTACTTTTGAGCACAGTGCTGTTCCAGGAAGTGGGCACACAAGCTGGTTGATCACTGCACCTGTACTGAGTTAGCCCAGGGAGAAAGTAGCTAGTGTGTGGGAGATGGGCTGGACTGGGGTGGGAGGGTCAGAGAAGAAGGAACTGCAAGCTGAGAGGGCAGCAGCGACAAATGCAGACAGGAGATGTGCTCATCGTGTGCAGGGAGGCAGAAGCAGGCCTTGTGGCTGGTGTGTGCAGTGCCAAGCAAGGGGCAGTGGCAGCGGCAATGTGCCCTGCATGCCACAATAGGATAGCGAGGGACACTCAAATGTTTTCAACAGGGGAATGGCATTGTTAGATTTGTATTTTCCAAAGATCACTCTATCCAGCAAGGAGAACTGATTCTAGGGGAAGGAAGGGAGGCAGGAAACCACTGAGGAGGCCACTGCCATGGTTCAGATATCCTGAACTAAGGCAACGCTAATAGGAACGGGGGAGAGGCCAGGTTTGAGAGCCGTTTAAGAGGAGCAGTGACAGAACTTGATACTTGGGCTGTAAGGGATGAGGGGAAGGGGCCAAGGAATTTTTAAATTTCTATTTACAAGACCAGTGAATGGTGGTCTAGTTCTCAATGTGCTCAACAGACAGCTGGTTGCCTTTCAGAGGAGGTCTGGCAGTCCCAGGAGGTCTGCCCCATGGCACGGGCATCCTCCCCTCCTCATGAACCATACTCCAGATTCTGGAAGGAGAGGCTCACCTTCCATGCCAAGGCTCTGGTCTGTAGAATGCGGGTTGGCCCTGCTTTGGCTCTGGTGACCCTGGAAGACCAGAGAGGCCATCAGGGCCTGGTGTTTTATCTCCTCCATTTGTAAGGTGGTAACTGTGCGCCAGCCTTCCTAGAGGCCCTGCAGCTGGGGATCGCACTGATAAATTCACTGTATTACTTTGTACAAATCAATATCCCAGCACTTACCAGGGGTTGATGTGACCGAAATTGGTTTCAGCCAATTCGTGAGGGTAATAAATGGCCATTTATCAAATCAATTCATTCTGCGGCACTTTCCTGGCTGCCCATGCTCATGGTACCCATGGGGTGCCAGGCTTCATCCAGCCAGTCCCTAGCACACATGTGACACTAGCCTAGAGGACCCAGATAGGCCTGCCCTAGCCTCTCAGTGTGCCTGACTCTCCTGTACCTACTTCAGCTTGGAAGTATTGAGGTCTGACCCAGTGAATGTCTCAGGCTTTGCCTGCCCTCATAGCACAACAACCAGGCTACTTACTCCTTCCTACCAGACAGTTCTGAGAGCTGGTCACCGGAAATGAACATGGTTTGGAACATTAGCAGTGGGATCCAAACTGCAGGGCTTTGCAGCAAGGCAGGCACACAGTTACCATTTTATAGCTGGCGGCAAAACACCAACCGTGCACAACTCTGACCCTGATTTCTAGGGCAGTGGTGGTGAACCCGTGGCATGTGTGCCGCAGCAGGCTGTTTGTATCACTGAAACCTCTAAATGGTTCACCATCATGTTCTAGGGTCACTAGAGCCATAGCAGGTCCAACTTACACATCATAGGACAAAGCACAGGGCCTTCCTAGATGGCCATTTTACTGCTGACCTGAGGCAGAGTCCAGGTGACAGAAGGGGAACTATAGGTGGCAGGAGGACTTGGGGTGTATGCATATTCTGAGATTTTTGGAGGTGGTATGAATTATCCATTCTTGCTCTGACCCAACAGCAAGGAAAGACAAGATGGGTGATACACCAGAAGTTAGTGTGGGGACAAAGAAGAGGCAGGCTGTGGGACTCAGTCCCAGGTAGAAAAAAATCAGCTGTGGGTTTGACTTACAGAACCTAGGGCCCAACCCAAGGTGGAACATCTTGAGGACAGGGACTAGGCTGTAGTCTCCGCTGTATAGCACAGACAGGAAAGGATACATGCTTTAGAATCACATGGTCTTAAACTTACACCCACCACATGGGTAAGGGAACTGTTGAGGCCAAGTTGCACAGTGGGAAAGTGGTGGGCTCAGGCTGGTTTAATTCTATAGTGATGCCACTGCTTCCGGGGAGCTTCACAGCTTGTGGGCCTGAGGAGCTGGTAAGAAGTGCCATCGGAGACTGCAGGCAGCCTGCCGGGTACGGCGTGTATGAAGCTGGGAGAACTGTGAGGGCAGCCCAGTGATGTGAGACTCCACCCAGGTCAGTTTATGTTGGGCTACCTCTCTCCTCAACCCTTGAGAGCACCCAAAGTCTTCCTTCCGTCTATCTTGGATACAGCGAGTCAGGGTCAGGAGTCAGGGTTGTCATCTCTAAGATGGCAGGTGGGGATGGATATCCATATCCAAACCCCAAAGGGCAGCATGGTGTGGTCTGGGCCTGAGTAGCAGGGGCCTGTGTATTCACATTCTCCTCAGCTCCTGTGTGTGCCTGCAAGCTGCCTTCTGACTTACAGCTGGGGATGCAGCTCTAGTCTCTGGGCTCCTTTCCTCTGCTGATGGGATCAACCCCCTGATGTGGGGCTCATGCGGGAGTTGTGAGCCCCATCGGTGTGTGAGAACGATGGGGATCAGGCTAGGCCTGGAACATCACAGGGTGACCGCTTCCATTTTTCCGTTACTCTTAGGGCTGATATTGTGGCTCTAAGAATGTCCCAGAGGGCAGCCTCGACTTCACGCTGGTGGCTCCTATTCTCAGTGAGCAGAACCTGGTGAGTTCTTAGCAGTCCCTGGGCTATGTCTAGCAGGACTAGATGCTTAAAGAGAAGAGTAAGCCACGTGTCACTGGGACTGGCCAAGACATCTCAGGGCAGTGGGTTTTAAATTCCAACTGAGTGTCACACTGTCCAAAAAGCCTGTCTAAAAAACAGATCCTTGGGGGAGACCCCTTTGCCTCAGCCTGGCATAGGGTTCCTCTTCCCCTGCCTCACCTGTCTGCAACCACTCTCAGGAGACACACACCAGAGTTAGGGAATGAAGGTGAGACTACTGTCTTCAGCAGAACCTTAGCTGTACATATCTGTCCAGGGGACTTTGCTGGTAGAATAGGGCCATTAGATTAGAGGTTATACAGTATGGCTTCCAGGGGCCAAAGGATGGGAATAAGAGTTTCACAGGTGAGGAAGAAGGCACGCCACAGTTTGGGATGTTCTCCCTAAGACTGGGCCAACTGCTGACAAGCTATTCTGAAGAGACAAGGTAGTCCTCGTGCTAGCTCAGCTGCCATATTACTGGTGATGGAGAAGCTCCCATCCCTCTTTGGGTCTTATGTGTCCCATCTTAAAAGCAGGGCAAGGGGGCAGTGGACCACAGGAAGGTGAGCATCAAATCTAAGCAGCCTTGGACAATTATTTAAGTGCATGTCTTAGCTTCCTCATCTAAAATGGGGATTTTACAGTACCAGCTTTGCTATAAAGGACTTAAATGACATGCTATAAAGGACTATAAAGACAGCATTGCTATAAGGACTTAAATGACAAAATATGCAAAGAGTTTATGAAAATGCCTGGCATAGAAGTACTACTCAGTAAAGGTTAACTTTTACTATTAACCACACCTCACCGCAGTACAACTGTCCTATCCTGTCTGGCGCTGGAGAGTGTCCCACGTAGTACTCACCGGCACCCACAGTGGTGATGGCATTCTCCTGGCCAATGATATGCTCCCTCAGTCGCTGCTCCAGGGGGAAGCGGCGCCGTTCCTCAGCCTCACGCTTCCGCTGCTTCTCTTCGTACTGTGGGGAGAGGGGGCAAATGGTTCAGGAAGCTGGGTAGTAGGGCCCTGCTTTCATTCTATCCCCCAACTTAGGGCAAAAACAGGCGTGGGTGCTGGCAGGGGGTGGGTCCCATTCACAGCTCTGGCTCATGACCGCGAGGCTGGTGCTGCTCTTCCCACTCTCCCTATCCTGGTATTGCTGCAAGGAAGAGAGCCAGACCTCTCCAGGGAGCTCCAAGTCAGGGCCTGCACATGAATGCTTCTCAGTCAGAACCAACCACTTTCCTTGTGGCTTCAGAGTATAAATGCTTATTGCTAGGACTGTACCTGTCACTGGAAACACTACTTGAAAATGAGTTTGCTGGATGTTTGTGACTCTACCTCTGACTCACTTATAAGCTCCCTGAAGGCAGGCACTCATTTCTATTTCCAGCACGGTCCTGGCACAGTGGCAGCATCTGGTGCATGTTTGCAAAACCGAATGTGATAATAGAGACAAAGCAGAGAAAATTTACATCTAGATGGGGTGGTACACAAGTGCAGAGATGAGAAACACACATAAGGGTGAAACACTGTGGGGCTTTCTGGAAAACAGAGCTTGAAGCTGTCTGGCAACTGGGCAGGGAGGCCTGAGGGCACGGGCCTGATGGGAAAGCATTCTGGAGGAAGCTGAGGATAAAGAAGGCAGATCTTGGAGTGGAAAGGAAATACCAGGTCTTTAGGAGGCGCCTTTCCCTAGAGCCCCTATGACAGTGACATCTTTCTAGAAAGACAGCTGTCAAGGTAAGGCCCCCTCACAAAAGTTGCAGTTGCAAATTGCTCTTGTGGGCAGAGTGGATGAAAAATACCTGCTACTTGGGCAGTGTTTTCCTGTTATGGTAGTGACCTTGACAGAAGTTAAAAAAAATAAATAGCAAACAATCCAATTTTGGCTGTTGCTATCAGTCTGTAGCTGAAAGCTCCCATCAGTCCTGGGGTTTCATATGGAGCAATAATTCGGCGCCGATCCCAGTGGAGCGATGCTTGCCGGCTGGAATCCAGAGTGTCACTGTGTGGCTCCCTCAGGCACCACATACATCACCTGGCTCTGCGACTGCAGCCATATATCTGCCTCCTCCTCCTCCCTGCCCACCAGCCTGCTCAGTGCTTGGGCCCACTGGGCTAGAAGGCTCTGACAGTGAGAGGTACAAACCTGGCTGGGACAGCATCAGCTTGCTGAAGGAACCTGAAGGGGAAGCTGGCTTGCCAGAGTTTGTTGGGTACATGTGCTTACCTCCATGGAAGGCTGCTATATGCCAGGTGCTGATCTCAGCACTTTACACCCAGTGCCTCATTTAATTCTTACAGTCCCCCCGCAACCTGAAATTTGGCTCTTTTTTTGGCTCACAAGGCAAGTTGTGGGGCAGAAAGAACAAACTTTGCTTCAGACAGACCTGAGCTCAAACCTCACTGTACCTACTTACTAGCCAGCTAACTTCAGGAAGTTCATCCACCTCCTGAATCTCAGTTTCCTCACTGTAGTATGGGGATAATACTCATACGTATCTTTCGGGAGACTTGTGGGATGCTGGTGAGGGGTAAATGGCATAATGTATATAAAGCACTTAGGATAGCAAACCTGTGTGCATAGTAAGTGGTAGTCTGAGTGACTCAAATGACTACCATAGTGCCTGGCCCCCTTTGATAAATGTTACTCCTTTTTCCTTCACTGGGTTTTGATACCTGATTATGGCTTTTTTTTGGAGACAGGGTCTTGCTATGTAGTTCAGGCTGGACTTAAACTCACTATGTAGCCCAGGCTGGCCTTGAACTTGTGGTAATCCCAAGTGCTGGGATTACAGGTGTGCGCCACCACACCTGGCTTGCATTGCCTTTTTGGTGTGTGTGTATACTGGACTTCTTTTAATTAGCTGAACCACACATAGACTTCCAGATAAAAAAAAGAGTTGGTCTGGCTTAAGTGGAAGGAGCCAGTCTACCGGGGTGTTTCCTTCCTGGAAGTGGCTTCTGAGGCTCCTCCTCCAGAAATCTAGATCTGCAAGCACAGTTCAACACTGGTTTCTGGAGAAGCGGCTACTCCCTGAGGTGGCTCATCTCTGCCCAGTTTTCCTTACAGAGTGACTTCTGACTCTAACTACTTTCCATCCACTGGGCCTCACAGAACATAGCCTTTCCCTTTGCCCCTGGCAAGCCTAACATGACTTTTCTTTTCACTTTGTTGATTTAGGTATGACCTTTGTAGCCTCCCTTAGTCTTCTCCAGGGAAGCATTTCTATTTCCTGTATTCCTCAGTGTCTCATTTCTAGGTTGTCTTAGGAGTCCTATTATTTTCTTGGGCAAGGGGAAAGAGTCTCTGATTTCTATGGAGTTAAGCATGGGGGGGAAAGTTACACCATGTACTGACTGGTTTCTCAGACGCTTTCTAGATGTTGGGACAAGCTCAAACTATGACCTAAACCTGAGCACATCCTGATTCTCACAAGCCTGGAGTCCCAAATACCTATGTCTATTCAGAAAAATCTCTGAAATGGATCAGAATTCTTGATAAAAATGTACAGGACACTTGGATTAACTTGGGCCAAAGGCTATGCTTCATGCTCTTTTCCCAAAACTTAGCAGAATTTGTACTAAAAAGTACAGTGAATGAGTGCTTGGCTTGTGTATATTTGTAGGACAGAGAAAGGATGGGAGGAGCTTGTTAAGGCTCCATAAATATAGGCTAATGTGTCTGGTTCTCTGAGGAGACAAGGAGGAAGGCAAGAGGAATGAGTTCAAGGCTCTGCTTTAGTGGGGTTCCAGTTACCTAGAGGGGAAGGCAGGGCAGGTAACTCAGTCTGCTGAAGCAAATGGCACTGGACTGAGGCACTGTGAAGGGGCCACCAGGAGGAGAGGAGGAGCAGGAGTGATCATCCTCTTAATAAAAGCCACGTACAATTAACTTCAGAGGCTTTCACCTGGAGCTGGCAGCAACCAGCTTCCCATGCTGCATCTTGGCTGGATAATCACAGCCACTGGTTTCCATCACTCTTGATTTAATATGGCACCCCTCCTGGCTGTGAGTGCATTTACAGGAAAGGGCTGGGAAGCTGAGGCGAAGCCTAGCTGGGCTTGCTCCACTCAGAAGTGGGTGGCTGGGCTGACTGGCTCTACAACAGAGGGTTTCGGGGAGAAGGGGTGTGACAGGCATCCTGACTGTGGCCATCTCTTAGGGGACAGGTCTGACAATGAAGCTGGCAGCGAGAGGGCAGCTGGGGTGGGTAGGCAGAATTTGACCTGGGTGAAAATGGGCTGAGGAGGTACTGAGGAGGGAAGAAAAGAGAAGCCAAGTGGCAGTTTGCCTCTCATGGGAGGTCAGACCCACAGAGTCAACTTGCTACTCACGGAAAGACTCAGATAGATCCTGTATTCCTGACTCCCTGCTTCGCACTAACTCCTGTCACAGGGCTCCCTTAGGGCTTCTCCCTTCTAAGGGAGGTCAATAAAGGGGACCAGGGGGTAACAATGAGACTGGGGTGGGGTGGGGGACAATAACAGAGGGGTCCAGGAGTCTAACAGAGAAGTCTGGGGGTTGGGTGCACAGCGATGGGAACACAAGACTGGGGGATGAGAAAGTTTCTAGTCCACAAATATGCAACACTGTAGAGGAAGACTGGACACAAAGCAGGTGTCAGCCCCATCAGACTTGGTAACTACCATATCAGCATCCTGGATTCCATTTCCACTCTTCCAGTCCTTCCCTCCTTTTGTTGTTAAGAGTAGTTTTGTTTGTTTGTTTTGGTTATTTTTTATTTATTTATTTATTTTTTGTGTGGGTACCGGGGGGGTCGACCTCAGAACCTCGCACGCCAGCAGGCGCCCGTGCCGCTGAGCGATATCACCGGCCCCTTTTTTGTATGTGGGTTCCGGGAGTCGAACTCGGGCCCTTGCGCTTGCCGAGCAGGCGCTTAAGCCGCTGAGCCATCTCACCGGCCCTGTTTTGGTTATTTTTGAGGCAGGGTCAAACTATGTAGTTCAGGCTGGCCTTGAACTCACTATGTAGCCCAGGCTGGCCTTGATTTCACAATGATCCTCCTGCCTAAGTCTCCTGAATTCTGGGCTTATAGGTATGCACCACCACACTGGGCTCCAAGAGTCATATTTCTGACATGTAAATATGACCATGTCACACTTCTGCAAATAGCTAGGTTGATCCAGAGAGAAGACCTTGGTGAGAGAAGGTTAAGAGAGGCATGGAGTGGAGTAAGAAAGAGTTCACATTCTTCTCAGTGCATCATATTAGGGACATGTAATTTGTTTTATTCCATAACTGGTGATATTAACTTTGATCACTTGGCTAAGGCAGTGTCTGCCACGTTTCTCCACTATCATTTTTCCCTTTGCAATTAATAAGTATTTTGTAGGGAGAGACTTTGATACTACATAATCATCCTATTATCTATCAAACTTCCACTGATAGGTTTGGCCTCATCTGAGATTAATGTTTTAATCCTTACAGTCTTACACAGTTAATAGTACTGTATTATCATCCCCATTGTAGAGATTAAGTAAATTCAGTCGAGGTTCTACTGGCAGCAAATGAGAGATGCAGAACCCTAACCCTCAGGCTGACTGGGAAGACGGTACTTTCTACTTGGGGATGATAAGACCTGTAGCCCACTGTCAGGAGTTCAGTGTCTATTCAGCAAGATGAGATTTAAAACACAAATTCCCATCCCTATTTCTGGTAAAGGGTACCTAATGAATTTATTGAAAATAAACACCAGAGGGTGTTCTTGCCAGAAATATACAACCTGAGTTGAATCATAAGGAAACATGAGATAAAGCCAAGCTGAGGGACACGGTATAAAACAGTAAGCCTGTACTTGTTAAAATGTCAAGGTCATGAAAGACAAGGAAAGAGTGGGGAGCCATTCCAGATTAAAGGAGACTCAAGAGACATGACAATTGAGTGCAACTTGGGATCTGGGATTTTCTTGTAAGGAGACTCACTAGGACAGCTGGTAAACTCTGAATAATAGTTACAGATTATTTAATAGCAATATTAGTGCCCTGATTTTGATGACTGTACTGAGGTTACATAAGAAAACATGAGTTGGAGGTATAGCTCAGTGATACAGCACATGCTTAGCATGTATGAGGCCCTGGGTTCAATCCAAAGCACTATCACCTCACCCAAAGAAAAGAAAGTCCAGGAAATACAAGTATTTAGGGGTAAAGGATCATCGTGTGAATAACTTCTTTTCAAATGATTCAGAAAAATTACATATATATTACATGCATACATATATGGAAAATACATGTAATATATGTAAATAATAAAGTAAGTGTGATAAAATGTCAACAGTTGGGGATCTAGGTGAAGAGTTTAGAAGAATTCATGGTATTTCTAAAATTATGCAAAAGTAAATAAAAATATGCATAATGCTTTCCTTTGGGTGACGGCAGTGACAAACAGTATGAGTGGGCTTTGAGTGCTCATAATAGTCTTATTTCTTGATCAGGTGTGTTTGTTTTGTGAAAACACAACAAGCTATGTATTTCTGACATATGTACCTTATATAAGTATATTTCAACAAAAACACTTTAACAAGTTAGAAAAAAAGAAAGTGAGGGCTGGTGAGATAGCTCAGCAGCATAAGCGCCTGCCTGGCAAGCGCGAGGTCCTGAGGTCCACTCCCGGTACCCACATAAAAAAAAAAAAAGAAAGTGAAAGCTCATTCCAACAACATACTTAGCGCTATGGCCCACACTAAGCCACCAGGCTAAGCATGTGGCAAGCAGGCACTGGCACTGAGACACGCAGCAAGGAACACAGGGAACAGGCTGTGGCAGGGGAGGAAGAACACGACCCCCCTGCCCTCCTCTGTACCCCACCTGTTCTTTCCTACAGGGCTCCACTCAGCTCTGACAGGAGCACCCAGGCTCTCAGCCTGGAATGAAAGCCCTGGGGAACGTCACATCCCCAGCCACCCCTGAAGCGAATGACGAAATATAGAGATAGGAAATGTGCTTGTGATCCTGTCACTGGGATATGCAAATAAAATATATAGGATAGGCCTATCTGCCTAATATTCCTGCCAATTCATTCTCTGGGTGTGATTAAAATGAGCAATAAATTCCTGGTGAGTCTCGGCGGAGTGAGGATCGGGAGAGGAGATGCTCAGGCTGGCATGCACGTCCCCCTCGGCTGAATATTCATCAGGGGAGCGAGCTCCCCATATTTTTGTTTTATCTGCCTTCATGTGAATGGAGATATATTTCTACCTCTCTTTCGTCTCTTAGTTAGGACATGAAAATGGTGTGGTGTTAAGTATTAAACTCTCCATCTACTGATATTGTTCAAAGTGAGACTCAGGCTACCTCCTCTATGAAGCCTACCAGGAGGAGGGTGAGGCATGCTTTCCTGGAGCCCCCACTAACTCTGGGGGGACCCCTCCTAAGCGCTCGTCAGTCTGTGCGTTCAGGGCTGACAGCACCGGCCTCTCCCACCTCTGGGTCTCTTCTCTGGGGGACTAAGGAGGTTCTGACTCAGTACAGCAAAAGAAGTGAGGAAACCCCAGCGAAGGAGAAACCATTCAGGCCACTTACGGTGAGAAAGAGTCTTAGGGTAAGTGACACATTTTAAGTGTCAGAATGAAATAAAAAATAAGGCTTATGGATAATTTTTAAATGGGAAAATCATGTATATTATTAAGTAAAAAAAACAAAACAAAACAGATTCCAATATAGAACAAGGTCAGAACTAAATGCTTTCAGGGCCAACCAGGAAACTCAAATGCCTGGCAAACAAGTAGGGAACATGGCTACAGAGTACATACCCTCAACCCCCATTTTTGGATAACTGTGGGTGGATAGAGTAAGACATGGCTACCAGCTACCAGTTTGAGACCTCTGATACATATAGCAGGCTACCAGCAGGTTTAAACAAAAAGGACATCGATATAAAGGTATGTGATATGGTCCAGAAAGAGCTAATACATTAAGAACCACAAAAGTAGATCTCCACTTAAAATCCTAATAAGTAATTTAACAACTTGATTTTCCCTTTTTTGTTGCTGTGGTACTGGGGAGTGAACACAGGGCCTTTGCACTGGGCTATATATTTTTGAGACGAGCTTCACTAAGTCCCTCAGCCTAGTTAGGCTAGAATGCTTTTACTTGAGATCTAACTCAGTGCCATTTCTTCCAGGAAGTCTTCCTTGATCAGTCACACCACTGATCAGCAGCAGTGTCATGGTTCCCTTGCCTGTCTCCCCACCAGACTGTGAGCTCCTGGAATGTCTTACTCATCTGTCTTCTTCCCATCTAGCCCCAGAGCCTGGCACACAGATGTCATTCACTAATGTGGAGTGCATCATTCAATTCTCTTCATCTTAAGGTCCTCTGTTTCTAAATCTTCTATGATGAGAGATATGATGTTAATATTCACAAATTTTCAAGTAATGAGTGTAACTGAACTAGAGGGTGGTAGGTGATGGAGGAGGCTAAGCTAGGAAGCTTAGGGCGAGAGAGGGACAGAAGGAGAATCAGACAAGATCCGAGTGGCAGTGACCCACGTCTAGACAAAGCCAGAAGGGCCCTCAGGCTGGAGTCTTGGTGCCCACACCTGATTCACTATTACAGATGCAGGGGCAGCTTGCTGCTTACTGGTAGAAGACAGAATCCAGGTTTGAAACTGTTCTTCCCACAAAAGCCTGCCTTAAAGGGGTAGCTTGTGTAGTTTGGTGGAAAAAGGCAGAGCAGAAAGAATGGGAAAACAAGTTGTGTTGAATAACAGAAATACAATGCAGCTGACAGGGAGAGCTGAGGTGGTTCATACAGGCAAAAACATGGCGAGGACAGCAGAGCAAATAGGTGCAGATACTGAGGGGACACTTGGACATTGAGGACAAGGAAATCCTGACTGTCTGAAGGGATCAAGAACACTGAGGTGACAACAGATGAAATGGTCTTCCAGCTGGGAGGTAATGGAGCCCCTGGCTGGCTTGAAGTGGTCTTCTAGCCTCTAAATGCAGCCCCTTCCAAGGAGGGCAGGCTTGGTTAGGGCTGCCATCCAGTAAGCCTGGCTCAGTTAGAGCTTTGCCACTGAGTGCACCTCATCTCCTCTCACGCAGAGCTATTCTTGTATCTAAACGCAGCCTCTCCTCTCCAGGCCAAATGTGCCTGCTGTCGTCTTCGGCTTTTTCTCATGGCGCTATCCATCTTGTCACCCTACTGCCCAGCCTGACACAGATTCAAACAGCTCAATGTCTACTTATAAGGTGTGATTAAAAAAAAAAAATGATGAAAGTTTAAAGTAAAAAAAATATATATATATATGTATGAATTACAGTAAAAGACATTGCCATTAATCCCCCTCAAAATACTCCCCTCTCACTTTGAACACACTTATTCCACTGTCATGCCACTTTCTGAAGCAGTTCCGGAAGTCCTCTTTCATGACTGTCTTTAGTTGCGCTGTCGTGGCTGCCTTAATGTTCTGAAATGATTCAAAATGTTTACCTTTCACGGTCTTTTGACTTTGGTGAAGAGTCAGAAATTGCAGTGTCAGATCCAGTGAATAAGGTGGATAAGGACACGCTGTAATGCTTTTATTTGACAGAAATTGCTGTAAATGTAATCATAAACTGCTTCAGAAAGTGGCAAGAGTGATAGGCTAAGTGCTCAAAGCAAGGGAGAGTGTTTTGAGGGGGATTAATGGCAATGTGTTTTCTACTGTAATAATTTAAAAATTTTAAATATTAACCATATTATTTGATCATACCTCACAGAATATGTCATCTGCAATAGCTCTTTGTGCTCCAGAAAGCTCTGACTCACACAGGGGATTGCAACTACTACATTGTTCACTCTGGACATTAGTCTTATAATAATGTGGCCAATATCAAGCCACTTCCCTTGAGCAGCCAAAAATTTTTAAGTGTCCCTCAGTAGCTCTTTTTTTTATTTTTTATTTTTATTTTTATTATTATTTTTTTTGTGGGTACCGGGGGTCGACCTCAGGACCTCGCGTGCCAGCAGGTGCCTGTGCCACTGAGCGGTATCACCGGCCCTTTTTTCCCTTTATGTGGGTGCCGGGAGTCGAAGTCAGGACCTTGCGCTTGCCAGGCAGGCACTTATGCTGCTGAGCTATCTCACCGGCCCCCTCAGTAGCTCTTAACCCCTTCACCTGTGCTGGCACCAAGAGGCCTGTTCTCTTGCTTCACACAGAAGCCAGCACCGGCTCTATGCCATACCACCTGATGAACCATGAGTACTCTTGGCCAAGTTCAGAGCTTGTCTCTAGGGCAGAGCAGCTGAGGGTAATGGGAGATGAAGATGGCTATCTGAAACTGCCAGGGATTTCCTCCAGGCACCTGGGGAAGCCGACCTGACTTTCAGGACCGCTCCTAGGGGTGGAGAATCTGAACAAGGTGGTGGTGGTGGGGAAGCACTTTGTTGTGATCACCGAATTTCCAGCTCTCCTCTTCTAGGCTCATAGTGGGATTACTTTTCTTGGTCCCTTTGGGATTGGGTAGGATCAAGGTATTGGTTCTGGCCAATGAATTGTGAGAAGTAAAGAGTTTTCTATTTCCAGGTTGAATATTTAATTATAGAATTAAGCCCCTCCAGAGCATTCTTTTCCCTCTGACAAACAACCAGCAATTTTCCATGGGTGGCTCCTTTGCCGGTCAGGATCCCTAAGTACTTGTGATAAGCAGAGTCTGCCTTTCCCATCAAAAACAATGGACATGCAAAAATCTTTATTGTTTGAAACCACTGAAATCTTTGGTTGTTACAGCAGCATAATCTAGCTTATCCTGACTAATACACAGACAACTATACATTGAACTGAACTTTAGAAACCACTGAGCTTCATTGAGTGAAAGTGCTAGCCCGAGGTCATGGAGCTAGGATCAGAACCCAGGTCTCTCCTGTCTTAGTCCAGTGAACTAAGTACTCTGGCTAAAGACAGAATATTTGCCACTAGGTGGGACCTGCACTTCAGCCAGTTTGTGGATGAGACATTCTATGATCTAGAGTATAAGACAGGGTCAGAAGCCAGGTTGCTCAGGTCTAGTCCTGCCACGGAATCTACCACATGACCTTGTCAAGCCTATTAATTTCAGTTTTGATGTTTACTCTGGGACCAAAAGCAGGCCAAATAATATCCCTGGGCCCCGACTTCTCCAGGAGTACAATGAATCAGTTGATATAAGTTTCAGAGATTTAAAACTCATCGCCCCTGCAGGATGAGAAGGGAATGCAGCAAGGGCAGTGCTCTGGGCTATCTTCCCTTCAACCAAAACAGCTCAATTTCCCTCTGATTTATTTGTTTATGTCTTTGTAAGATTTCCCATCACTGGACTTGAAGACCTCTCAGGTCCCTGGCAGCTGAGATTTGTGATTCTAGTTCTTGGACTCTACCTAGTTGTTCCTGAGTTACAATTCTGTGGCTGGGGGAAGTAGGAGACTTAGTCCTGTTTTCAGAGAATACAAAAGTTTGACTGAGAATATCAGATTAAAACAGAGTTTTTTTTTTTTTTTTTTTTGACTCAGATTTGCTATCAGGGTTTGGTGTGTATATGTGTGTGGGGGTGAAGGATGGGTTCTGGAAGGAGTAATTACAGGAAAGGATACCTAATGAAGTTGCACAGTACATGAGGCCTAGGGAATACTCTTTGAGCTCAAGATTTCATCTGGCTAGTCCCTTCCTCTGAAAAGAAGCTGGGAGGCCATGACCTCAAAACTGAATAGGAAGGTTAATTCTCAGAACCCTAAAGTTGCCCAAGGCTCTCTCTCCTATCCCTGGTAATGAGAAGGGAAGCTCCCTAATCTTGATCAAACTAGGGGCTGGATTTGTTTTCTTTTTTTAAAAACAGGTTTGACTCACTATGTAGCCCAGGCTGGCCTTGAACTCACAGGGATCCTCCTGCCTCAGGCTCCTGAGTGCTGGGATTACAGGTCTATGCCACCATGCCTGGCTCTGGATTTGTATTTAAACAGACAATAATCACCCAAGAAGTAATGCCACTGGGTATGGAGTCAGACCTAATTTAATGAGTGAAAAATTAAATGATACCCACAGGCCTCTTTTCTCTGAGATTTACCTTGGCCTCTGAAGTTCTCAGAAGCTTCATCACTTCTCCTTCTCGGGCATAATCCAATGGTGTGTGTCCCATTTCATTCCTCTGCAGGGGGTTGGCTCCTGGTAGGAGAAGAAGAATGAACAGTCAGGGGTTCTATGAGTGAACAATGGGATCTCAGTTTTTTCTTACAGAGGGCTCGAGGCCCTGATTTCAGTGCAAGGAAGGCCCTGATTTCAGTGCAAGGAATGTCGTGGAAATGTATGATACCGTAGAATGGTAGGAAAAACAAGTTGAGCTACTTTGGAGGGACAGCTCGTGGTCCTCTCTGGCAGAGGTCAGGGTACTCAGGCTCCTACAGATATATGCTGACATGTGCAGTAACATACTTTCCACAGAGAGGTGCTATACATGCAAATATGTTATGCATATACACAGCTAAACATGCCAAGAAAATATGTCCAAACAAGTATACATATTCACATACTCAGCACAAGTACATGTCAACAAACAAATTCATATATGCATTCCCTAAAATGTTCACATTTTCACCCATCTATAAACAGACAAATATTCATTCACAAGGCCACTTAAAAAGGTTACTTAAAGAATGTTCCAAATAGCAATAAAAAGGCCTTCCTTCCTCTCTCTGTCCTTTCATGCTCTCCTATCTCTGGGCATTTCCCACTAGCCAGGGTCGGCCGAGTCCTGTGGACTCACGAGTGACCTGGTTCTGCCACCCTAGCTGTTGGTTAGTTATGTGTATGTGGGTGGATGTTTCCCCAACCACCTGTGATTTGAGGACAGAGAATTCCAAGTATGACAAAAAGAGCAAAGCTGGGGGCCATGTATCTACCCTCTAAGTGCTGGTAGCAGATAAGCTTTTATAAGCAAGGCCCGTGACATGGGAGGGAAGGCTCCTCTGAACTTCGTGCTGCCAGAATCTCCTTCCTACAGCGCAGGCTTGAGCAGCTCACTCCCCTCCTCAAACGGCTGTCCATTCCATTCCATTCCATTCCATTCCATTCCATTCCATTCCATTCCATTCCATTCCATTCCATTGTGCTAACTGTGAAGGAGTGGGGCACAGGGTACAGAAGAATCAGATCTGGTCTTGCCCTAAAGGCATTCCCCTCAAGCTAAAAGGCAGAAACCTAAGGAAAGCTGAGCTTTGTACACAACAAATGCTCAGTAAATGTGTTAAACTGAACAGAAAGGTAATAATTATCTAGCATTCCTTAAGCTGCCTTTTTGGTAGGGAAGTGTTCCAGAAGTAAAGGGTTAAGGCCCAGTCTCTGTCATAAGAATAGAGAGGGCTGGCTGGGGACCTACTTCTTTTTTTTGGCTTGAAATATGGTCTTGCTATGTAGTTCAGGCTGGCCTTGAACTCACTATGCAGCCCAGGCTGACCTCAAACTCACAGCAATTCTGATTCTCCTGTCTCAGTGAAAGTCTCTGCTTCTTAAAATAACCTATAAACTTAACAAGACTAGTAAACATTTATTAAGCACTTGAGTATGGCTATCTGCCTGAGCCAAAGAGGAGACCAATACTCTACATGGGTGTGACAGGACAAGGGAGAAGGGGCAGAGAGTAGGAAGTACATCCAGCCAAAGAAAACTTTTATATCAATAAGAAAAAATTAATACTTTTATACACGATCGTATTTTCTATTAGATTTAGTATAAAATATTAATATATATTTTTATTGAGATATAATTAATATGCCACAAAATTAAGCCTTTAAAAATAATGCAATTCAGTAGTCTTGAAATATACTCACGAGGTTATGCAACCACCACCACTACCTAATTCTAGAACATTTTCATTCCCCTGAAAAGAAACCCTGTTATCAGACACACCCCCACCCCCCCAGCCCTGGCAACCAATGGCTTACTTTCTCTATAAATTTGCCTATTCTCCATATAAATGGAATCATGCAATATGTGGCCTTTTGTGTCTGGCTTCTTTTGCTTAGCAGGTTTTCAAGGTTCATGCATGTTGTAGCATGGCTGAATAATATTCCATTCTGTGAAGAGACTACATTTTGTTTACCCATCTACCAGCTGATGAAAATCTGGGCTATTTCCTCTTTTTGGTTGTTAAAAACACTGATGTACAGTGTAAGTCTTTGTAGATTTTTTTTTTTTTTTTTTTTTTGAGACAGGATCTTGCTGTTACCCATGCTGGCCTTGAGCTCCTGGGCTCAAGCAATCCTCCTGACTCTGAGTACCCGATGCTATAGTTGTGCACCACTAAGCTTTGACCTGGATGTAAGTTTTTACATCTCTTGAGTAGATATCTAGGAGTGGTGTTAACAATAACAGCACTGGTATCTCCTGAGCACTTACTATGTGCCAGGCACCATGCTCTGCACTTGGTATACATTTTATCATTTCATCTTCACAGCCACCTTGATCGGTAGGAATTAAAATTCCAAACTATACACATGGAAACTGGGCTCAGAGAAGTGGAATGACTAGCTCAAGGCCACAAAACTAGCTTGAACCAGGAGTCAACCAGGTTTTTCCAACTCTAATTCTCCACTCTCTCACCAGGGTGACCACGGCACACCCCTGCTGAAAAATCCTTCAGTGGTCTTTTTAGTGCTTACAGAATAAAGTGCAGTCTCCTTAGTAAGGACGGTGTCTAAGCAAGGAGGTCTCCCTAATGAATGGGCAATTCCGCAGAGGCTCAGCTGTGACCCGTTTCTTTCAGATTTTTTCAGATTTGCTGGCACTTCCTGGGCACTTTATGTATGCAGGATTCTGTATGCAGGATGAAGGGGAACTGGCAAGGCCAATCAACAGTGTTTTTTTTTTTATATTTCTTGACAACTCTCTGGCAACTGACACCTTGACCGCTCTCTTCAGAGTTCTGTAAAACCATTTCTTGGGTCTTCTCCCAACTCTTATGACCAGTCCTTATGCCTCTTTTGAAGGCTCTTTTTCTGGCCTTTAAGATTAGGTCTGCTCAGAGTTTGAGCCCAGCATAACTCCAGCTCTCCAGGAGAGGTGATGACAAATGAGCAGAGGGTAACAACAGTGGCTGAGGGTAATTTGTTTGTGGAAGGAAAGACAGTACTGTGGGCACTCAGGAGGGGAGAAAGGCTCAGGGGCTTGTTTGCCTGGTCTTGTTCTCTCCTTCATGGGCACTGCAAGGGCAGAGTCAACAGTGCCAGGGCATCCTCCCCTCTCCACAAAGCTCCTACAGCACAGCTGGGGCAGTAGGAGCCATAATGAAGTGACAGAAAGGCCTGTCTTTTCTCTGGCAGAGCCTTGAGGGGAGCTCTGTTATGAGATACAGGCTGGAGTGAAGGGGGGGATTAGGGAGTGACCTCTGGAGAGGAAAGAACAGCAAAGAGAAGACAGGAGAAATGGGAAGAGAGAAAGAAATAGGAGAGAGAAGGGGAGGGGGAGAGGAGAGAAGATGAGAGAGGAAGAGAGTGGAAGAGAGAACAGAGGGTGAGATCAGCTGATTCAAACAGTGCTGTCAGTGATCTATATTTGCTTACAGAATGAAAAATGTGTGCCATAAACATTGGCCACTGAGTAATTTCTAGTAGGAGTTGTGTCACTTCTCATAAAGGATGGGTTCGGGACAGGTAGGACATCTCTGCACCTGGGCCAGCTAGCACAGGGACTCCTCTTAAAGCAATGTTGGGCATGTCTCCAGCCCAGGAGGCTCTTGGGTCAGCCACCCATGGGGTGAAACCAGCGGGGCTGCCCAGGGTTCTAGAGCCTCAGGGCAGCACATCTGCCCCCACTTTAAGAAGGCTGAGGCGGGACACTATGGATAATGTCCATCTAATATTACTCCCCAGCTCCACACCCTCACTCTAACTTGACTAATTGCTGTAATAATTGATAGAACCTGACTTCCACCACTGATCGATTTCACCTCCACGACCAACGGCCACAAACCATTACACTCCAATAAATAACCACGTTGGACCTCACCCGCTGCCCTCTCCGGGGGCATTGGGATGGCCCATGCCCTGGCCTGACCTCCCCTTGCCTCCCACCCAGGGCCCCTCCGGGCCAAGCAGCTGTTCTAGAGGGCCAGGCCTCTGGGAGCAAGTGAGAGAATGAGAGGGCTGGACTGAGGTGGGAAGTGCTAATCGCAGACCATCCGTCACCTCCCACTGGCTGTCTGGGGCTGGGGCAAACACCTGGAGCACCCCAGGCAGTATGGTGCAGGACCCCTCCCTTCTCTCCTGCTCCAGATTAGTGTGTCCCAGCTTATAATATTTGATAAATAGCAGACTGGCTTTCTGGCAGCACTGCTGCGGCTGTGCCTGCCCGCTACAGCTGTGGAAGGTCACTCATTGGGGAAATATGTTTCTGTCAGTGGTATTGAAAAAAGTTTAGTGGAGTGACAGGCCTCAATTTTTCAAATTTTATTAACTCCATCCTCTTAACCATTTGTCTTGAATTCCTTCAGATTCTTGGGGATCTGTCAATAGGGGTTGGACTAGGAAATTAGGGCGGGGGTGGTGCTGGTCATGGGGCTGGTGCTAGTTGGTGCCACTGTGGCTTGCTGGGGTCTCACTGCCCAGGGTAGGCTGAGAGAGTGGAATTTGTGTTGAGAGAGAAGACCTGGCCCTTTGGTGCTCTGAGAGCCCACTGCTCTTCTGGTATAGTGCCTGCCTCTGATTTGACACAATCACAGATGCTCCAAGTGGAGAAAGATGTTCATGGTGAGCTCTTCCATTTCCCTAAGAAGACACATGCCTCTAATGCATTTGAAACAGGCGGTCATGCTGGCTTTTCCAAATGTCCCCAGCGCCCACACCAAGCTCATGGCCTTCCAAGGGGTTTCTCAATTTAAGGCACATAGCTTTCTTGTATAAGTCACATATCCTTATATGAGTCCCAACCTCTCTTACTAACTCCGCTTCTACTTTGGTCTTCTTACAAACACTTGTTCATCTTCTAAGACTGTTTGGCTTTTCCTCTAAAAAGCATTCCTTGTTGCCTTACCAAGCCAGGTGGGTTACTATCCTTTGTGCTCCCGTGGGCTCTTCTGTTTCCATCTTACTGCATGGATCTCTGTGCATTAAAGTCTGTCCCATCCAAGACTGAGTGCCCCTAGGAGTCAAAAACAATGTCTGGTACACTGTCACCTCCTTGCTGTCCAGCACAAGGTCCAGCAAGGGCACTCAATAATATCTGTCAGACAAATGAACTGTACTGTATTCTCTTCAGGTGCTATCTTCTTAGGCCACAAAGAACATGGTTATTTACACTGTCCCAGAAGGGTGATTCTGAGAGCAAGTGCATGAGCACACCCCTTGTTCCTACAGGCCAAAGCCCCTAGTCTGTCTCTGTCTCTCTCTTTCACTCTTTCCCATCTTTCAATTTAAGCTCCTAGTGTCTTTGCTGGTCCCAGATGTGTCTCTGCTGGGTGGAGAACAGGTCAGGTCAGGCCCAACTCCCCCTATGCTCTGTAGGTGGAAAGTAGGGAGAAAGGGAGTTGGAGAGAGAGGCTCACTTGCTCTTCCTGGAGATTTCTGGTGGTAATGATTGTTCTGTTTATCCCTAGAGGTCTTGTGGGGACTAAGATAAAGTTTGAAAATGATTGAAAAAAAGATTGTACAGGTGTATAATGTTCTCTGTAAGAGCTTTCACATTCACTTTTCCTTTTCACTTTTATTCCTAGTTCTTTTACTACCTTCATTTTGATTTTCATTATTTTGGCAGTCTGTTTTCTCTCTCCAATATTAGAGAACTCTTTCCCACTGGAATTGACCATTGTTAATGTGCATTGATCTATTCTTTTTGGTAGTGAGCTCCTCATCAAGGAAGCATTCATGAGAAGATGGCCACATCAGAGAAACTGTACACTTTCCTTGTCTCCACACTCATCCTCATTCTGTCTGCTGGGTCACTCCTCAGGCCTCAGCCCTGGGCCCTGTCTCCCTAATTGCCTCGGTCCCCATCATTCTTCAAGACCCAGTGACCATGCTCTCCCTTCTGGATTCCTTCTGTCCTCCCCACTCACTTCTTTTCCTGGCTATGGTCTTGGTCCTGGCCTGACCTGTCTTGGCTGGTCTTCAGAGCTAGACTGTGTAGCTCCTCAGGTGAGACTGACTCTCTTCTGCTTTCCCAGGGGCTGAATGTGAGAAGAGACTCGTCCAGAGTATCAAAGGAAGCATAGCAGAAGTGGAAACAGAGTCTCTGGTCTCCTCTATCTTATCCTGAACTTCTCCATTCACCACACCACTGAGCACTGCTCAACGCATATGCCTCCCCAGAATCAGGAATATTTTACTGGGCACTTACTACATGCCATATCCTCTGATGACTATATTTACAGATTTAACAATTAATTCTTAACAGTTTTGTGAAAAAAGCAAAAGAGGTATTATGTTTTCCATATTACAGATGTCTTAATTGTGTCTGGCAGAAGAGTAAAGGGAAAGGAGACAGGCTAACATTCACTGGGTTTAAGGCCTTGTGCTGGAATTATTCATCAGTCAAAGACTCAGGAAACAGAGACTCGGAGAGTTGAAATAATTTGCCTACGGTCATATAGCAGATAAACAGTAAAGCTGGGATTTAAAGCAGGGATTTATTACACTACTCTCTCTTTTGTATGTTTGGAATTTTACATGATAAAAAGTTGTACGTGTGTGTGTGTGTGTGTGTGTTTGTATTTTAAAGAGGCCAGGTCTGCTTTTTATACTACAAAGAGATATTAAATGCCTGATGCCTCAAAAAGAGAGAAAAATCATTTCTCCCCTCCCTTCCAACGTGCTCAGGTACTCCACAGCCAATCTAGGGGGTGGTTCTTGAGTTAGACTGAAGATAGACAAGCTTTATAGAAAGGGCACCAAACAGGGCCTCTTCCCTCCCACTCAGGGTTCCCCATCTGGGGACAGGTGAATGGTGACCCACATTAACTGATCTCCCAGAAGGTCATCCAGAATCTAACTCCTGATGGACATGTGCAGATGAGACTCTTTTTGGGAGGCAGGTGTCTAAAGTTCAGGAAAAGAGCGCCACTGCCTCACGGCTGCATCCAGCCATTCTATTAAAACCCCTGGGGTGTGGCACACAGTGGAAACAGTGGTCCCAGACTAGTTCAAGACAGACAGGATAGAAACAGTGACAATACTGTGGATTGTGGTAAGTGTCATGGGGGTGAGGAAATGGGCATGATGACCTCCCCTTCCCTGACATAAGGAAGCTACACATTGTGTCACTAGGAAAATCACAGCATGAGCTGTGAAGAGCAGAAGATGCACACCAAGCAGAAACAAAACAAAACAAAACAAAACAAAACAAAACAAAACAAAACAAAACACAAAACTGGAGAAGTAGAGATGCCTGGGAAAGAGAAAGTTGGACCAAGGGCACAGAGATTAATAGTGGGAATCCAGGCCTTTTAGTCAGGGCTCTTTCCACCTGCCTGCACCATCTCAGGCTCCCCTCAGTCCCTAGTGTTTACTTCCCCAGCACTGACTGGAAAGACTGGACTACACTGAGCTGCTGCAGTTCTCTCTGTCCACCATTCAGACCCTACATTCTACAAGACCAGCCTCATTTCTCCTGGCCTGAAGCTTTTCGAGACCATTCTAGCTTATGGTTCACTTCCTCCTTTGAGCGCTACAGCACTCATCTGATCACAAACTTTTCATACAGATTGTCTTCTCTGCAGAATCAGACATATTACTAAAGGATGCTTTGTGCAGGCCTAGAAAGGGAACTAGGGTGATGATCATTAGGCATCAGGATGGTCCATGGAAACCATGGCAGACTAACCTCTCTTCTCTTCTTTATCATGATGACCTGTTTGGTTAGGGCAAAAGTAGACTTCATCAGACATTTAATGGGATGTCTAAGAACAACTCCATGGCCACAATGAAGAAATGTGGGCTGGATGCCAGCAGCACATGGAATGCCTATGATAGATGGACTAACTAGACTCAAGGGCAGTGGGGCCACTGATGCATCACAGGTGACCTGGAAGGAAGTTTCCAGTGGCAGCAAATAGGCTTGTTGAGGATCAGCATGTTTATTGCTGAGGTGGATATCCCAGAGATGCTACTCATCAAATCTGCAGAGTCAGCTGTAATTAGGGTAGAAAGAGCACCGAATACACCTGATGGAAGAGTGACACTAAGATTTAAAACTAATGAGATAAAAATTAGTGGAGATAAATGGGAAGTCATGGTTTTTGGAAGAGAGAAAATGGAGATTGTTCTGGGAAGTACAATCGAGATAGCAAAGGGTTTAAAAACCATGTGAGAAAAAGGGCTTAAGGAACTGGTGGTTTAGGCTAGAGAAAAAATAGTTCAGGAGAACATGTTTGCCACTTTCAGACTTTAAGGGCCATCACGTAGAATTGCAACTAGATTCATTCTGCATGAACCCAAGTTAATAATATGACTTTCGGAAGCAGATGGTGGCTGGCTAAGCATCAGAACATCCAAAGATAGAGTATAGGCATCCTCAGGAACAACTGAGTCCCAGGGTCAGAAGTGTTCAAGTACCAAAGAGGTGTTCACTTAGTACATTTACTACATTCAGGGGCTCTCTATATGTCCAGGCTGGCCTTGAACTTGCAATCCTCCCGCCTTGGCCTCCTGAGCGCTGAGATTACAGGTGTGTGTCACCACACCTGGCTCAAAGGCACTTCTATGTGTTTTGCACCATGTTAGGTGCTAGAGGTGAGTAAGAAGACACTTTCTGCTCCAGGGAGCTCCCTCCTGATCCTGCTGGGGGAGATGGACACATTTATTTCAACAGTACCATGTGCCTCTGTATAAGGAAGGCTGGTTTCACTGATTAAGCCAAAAAGTTCCTGTGGATATTCAAACATATATTTGACTACTAAAGACCAAAAGTAGCTTAATCAAGGCCAAATCACTTGTTTAAACCAACTATATTAGCTATGGGAAGAGAAGTGTACAATGAAACCAAATTTTGTGAATTTTTGTGCATGATATTTTGCTCTTAGAGCCTGAGTGTTGGTCTTTGGCTGGGACTTGTTTATGTACCTACAAACTGTCTTACAAGTGGCTGTGGTGTCAGGGTGAAGTGATTTAGCCAGCAGGGCTCCCCAACTCTCCATTTCTTACCCACCCTATGGGGACTGCTTCAGTGCGGACATAAACATGCTTCTGCCGTTACCTTATTGCACTCGTCACACGGGGAGGCTAGAAGGCTTGATTCAGGGATATGATTGGATTTTAAATCCCAGTCTCACAGGATTTTAATTACTGGTCTGGGGCAGCAGGGATAGGCGCTGGCTGCCTTTGGATGGAGGAGGTCGATACACCAGTCCACAACATATTGAGCCACAATGCCTGCAGACTCTATTGCTCTATTTAATCATCTTTTGCAAAATTTACAGTGGAACAGGAGGGATCAATACGGAATTTATCACATTCTCTTGTAAATATGAGCCAGGAAAGAGTTCCAGGCAGTTTGTTACTGAGTGGGAGGGAACATGTCTGTGTACAGCTGGGCATTAGGAGATGAGACAAAATCCATACTTCTTGGCATAAGCTACGCTCAGCCAGGCCCTCTTAAGCCTGAAGGCAAGTTCAATGGGAAGAACACTGATTCACTCATTCATTCATTCATTCATTCAACCAAGCAAACAACCAACCAACCAACCAACCAATCAATCAACCAACATTCCAGAGTACCCACTTTATGTCAGACCCTGCAGAGGCTTCTGGGATACAGATTTGAATTCTGTTCACAAAAATAACACAATGGTTCTGCTATCTCATGTAAGTTACTTAACAGCCTGGTGCCCTTGTTTACATATATGGAAGATATAGACAATAACCTACCTTGCAGAGTTATTTGAGTATTAAAAAGAGATAAAAGCCTTAGTGCAGAGCTTAGTACACAGCAAGACTTCAACAAAAGACAGATACTTTTGTTTTTCTATAATCACTATTACTAAGCATTCTTCTTATAATGTCACCTATGGATATAAGCAGAGATGAGGCGCTGAGCAGGAAGCAGACAGAAGAGAGACTGGGTGGCCTTCCTAGGTTAGAGACCTGGCCAGGCAGCGGAGTCAGTGGAGCAGGGGGAAGAGGGTATAGAAGGAGAAGACACATGTGGAGGTGCTTTTTGAAGCTTTAATTAGAATCCTTTAAAGCTTTAAAGCTGATAAATCTTTAACTCCCTAAAACTGATGGGGGGAACAGAGTAAGAAGTGATTCCCTTCATTGGGCAAACCAGGGAAACTTACACAGAAGACATATAAAGGAGCTGGCTCTTGAAGGTTAAGCTGGAGTTCAACAGGTAACACAGGGAAAGGGGATTGGCAGAGACAAGTGAATGAGGCAAGAAAGACTGCTAGAAGCAGATCGATGGGCCCATGGTGGACAGTTGCTGCTTCTCAGGCCCACCTGGCTGCAGGCATTCTCCTATGGGTCTACCATGCTCTGATCCCAATTCTGAAGTAAACCATCACCCCTCTCCCTCCTGTCTTGGATATTGGGCGGCAGAAGATTCATGGTGGACCACACAGTGATTATATGCTGACTTAGAAGTCTGACCTTACCTTACAGGTACTGGGAATTGCTGAAGATTTTAAAGCAGGGCAGTGACAGAGCTTTACAGGGTTGAGGCTGATTTGATGGGTATCTGCCAGGTGGGGAGATGAACAAGAAAACTGGATAGTAGTCCAGGTGAACTAGGGTGGTGGGACAGAGGAGAGGATGAACTTGAGAGGAAATTCTCAGACAGGGCTTGGTGGAAAGTGAGGGAGAAGTCTTCAGAATTCCTTACAATACGTTCTTGTTTGAGACTGGTAGATGATAATTGATGTCCAGTGAATACAGAGGAAAGTGTGGGAGGGATTTGGACACACCGAGTATGGGATATTTATAGAACATTAAACAGCAGCAGAGCTACTGGAGACATGAAAATGCCTACTTTGTTCTAAGGAAAATATGCAGGTTAGGAAAGAGTTGGTACAAAAGCCATAGGAATGAATGGCCAAACATACTTCATATAGAGTCAGGCAAGGAAAAGGGCAAAAGTAAAATTTCCTGCCAAAGTTTCTAGTCAGCGCAAACTCAGTGTGAGGGTTTTCTAGATGAGCATACCACTCTGAATAGCATGTGACACAAGCGCTGAGAGTGAGCAGCCATAGCTAATTTTTATTTTGGGCAAGTTTCCTGGAAGTTGTGGACTTAAAGGAGACCAGCCCCATTCTTCCTCCCTTCACTTCAGGAAAGACTACCCCCAAAGGTGGCACATGCTGCCAGAAAGCAGCTGGAAGCAATCATCACTGGGGAGGGAAAGGCTCTGGATAAGGCAGAGTTCAAAGTGGACTATAAAAGCCTAGGTCCTCAGGCTTCTGTGATTTCCCCTCCCCCTCCTAGAAATGACAGCTGAGACCAAGACAGCCGAGCCTGGGGTCTGCGCTGAATTTAGCAGTCATAATTATACTGCTGACATCTGAGGCAGAGCCACAGTCTCTGCAGAGGGCAGCAGCTTTTGTTCATGCACTAAAAACACCCCATGTTCAAACATGCTAATCTCATGTCTGCTTCTATCTAACAACATTGAAGGGAGGCTGAGGAAAGGGCACACAATGCCTACACATCTGGCTAATTCGGTTATGAGGCCAATCAATCTTGATGGGTTGTCTATAAAACACCAACCACCCCAAAGGGCTAAGCTAGCTGACCAGATGTTTAAGTGTCTACTGACCAAGGCCAGCCTAACCCACAGCAAAGGAGTTACCAAAAGGTGGCTTATGTTCCCATTCACATGTCTATTCCCAAGGTGGAGTCCAGCCTTTTCTGCTTGGAGATGTCTCGTCACATTAGAGCCCTGACTGAGTCAGGCTCAACTAGAACAAAGTATACTCAAACATACAGACTTCCACACCGAACTTCAGGAAGACAGGAGGCCTTGTTTTCAGCTGGGTTTGAGAACATGTGAAGAAATAACCCAGTGGGATATTTTTGCTAACTGCATTTCCCACATGGAGAAGATCAGAAATATGGAGGGGATAT
Organism: Erethizon dorsatum; assembly: GCA_028451465.1. NCBI lineage: Eukaryota > Metazoa > Chordata > Mammalia > Rodentia > Erethizontidae > Erethizon > Erethizon dorsatum. The sequence goes on along the minus strand of CM051827.1, from coordinate 57,209,306 downwards.
CTTTAATGATATCCAATGTCATGGGCTATGGTTCTGGGCACAGGAACCATGATGTCTGCTTTCAGTCCTCCATCAAGGCTGAAAGGATTATTCATCTCCTTCATAAAACTGTTGCCTTTTATAAAGACAGAAGCTGCTGCTGCAAGGACTCTTCCAGTTTGTTTCTTCTTTTATCCCCAACCAACCACAGTCACCAGTCACCAGGCAACCATCACCAAAAATAAAAGTGGGAGGGTAGAGGAGAGGGGAGGAGCAAGGAGAGGACAGGGAGCAGATCACAAACCCCAAGAAAACGGTTTTGACCTAGAGTTCCTTGTTGGTACTAGTGATTCCATTTTTCTCAAGAATGCTTTTTCCTAATTAATTCTAAGGATGTTACCAAGTTTGTCCCAGAGTTGAGGCTGCATGACAAATCGGATGGATTTGGGCAAAGGAAACCTCCAGGTTTTTAGAAAGTGATGAGAGAGAGGCACAAAGGAAAAGCATAGTCTTCATTGTGCCATTCTGTGCCTACAACACTCATTAGGAGTTTAATATCTTGAATGAATAATTGCGCCCAGTTATGACATGCCTGGGTGTTTTTCCATTTCCATCTGTCAGGAGAGGCCTCCTACAGTCACCAGCAAAGCTGCTGCACAAAATCACTGCAGAGATCAGGACCGTCCTCTCTCAGGATACATGGGTATGGATCAAGTCTAGCTGGGGAGCAGGGCTATGGGCCTCACTACCACATTCAGCAACCTCTACTTCCATTCTCCAAGGGTACAGCATCAAGTCCAGTGACCAATCCTGCCTCCTTCTGATGCCTTTCTATCTGAGTTTCCATGATACACAGTATCTATGACTTTGTCTCCTTTGCATTTCCTGTTCATTCTTTTGTCCCAGTTATGGTGTCAAACACCCACCAATACCATGTCGAGGATTTTACTATAAAGACATACCTCTAGTAACACCAGAATTCAAGGCAGGCATGGAAGTGTATACCTGTAATCACAGCACTTAGGGAGGTGATGCAGGAGGATTACAAGTTCAAGTCCCACCTGGGCAACTTAGTGAGGCCCTGTCCCAAAATAGATTAAGGCTGGTGATGTAGCTCAATGGTAGAGCACTCCAGGTTTGATTCCCCAAACCACGAAACAAAAACAGTGCAAGCAAATAAACACACAGATAAAACATGCAAAGAAGTTATTCACTGTAGTGTTACTTATAATTGCATAATATTGAAAACCTCAATGTCCCCAACATAGGCCAGGAGTGGAAGTACTATGAAGTTATAAAAAGAAGGAAGATCTCTGTGAAATGATATGAGATGACTTCCAGAAAATACTGTTAAGACGGAAAAGACAAAGTACAAAAGAGCAGGTAAAGAGAGGTGAAATAAAAAAAAATACAAATATTATTTTACATGAAGAAAAACAGGAAGGATAAACCAGAAAACAATGAAAGTAGTAACAAAGGGTTAAGACCAATATAGGTGAGGCAGAAAAAGGCTAAAAAGGAAACAGGAGGGAATTTCACTTCTCTGAGCATACTTTTTGGCATAATTTAGACTTAGATTTTTTTTTTGTGTGTGGGTACCAGGGATCGAACTCAGGACCTCGCGCTTGCCGGGCAGGTGTTTATGCCGCTGAGCCATCTCACCGTCCCCTAGATTTTTTTTAACACTTTTTTTTTTTTTTTTTTTTTTTGGAGACAGGGTCTTGCTATGTATTCCAGACTGACCTTGAACTCACAGTGATCCTCCTTCCTCAGCCTCTCAAGGGCTGGGATCTCAGGCATGTACCACCACATTTGGCTTAATTTTGACTTTTAGAAACAAGTTAATGTTCTACATATTTAAACAACAAAACTAAATTAATAAGGACAGGTAAGGGAGGAAAGAACCCTAAAACTGAAATCAAATTGAAAAATTAACCCAGCTGTCTTTCAAATGAATAAAACACACTGAATCACAGGGCTGGGGAAGGAGCCTAAATAACTTAGGAACCTCATATGTGGCTGTCCATGCTCAGCCTTCAATGGAGTAGTGATGAGAACAGCAAATAAATCTTCACCTGAATTCTTTTTAGTAGTTTTGTTTTAAACCTTAGTGTGGGTGAAACAGCTCTGGAGCTTTCTTGGATGTATTACAGAACTGAGTAAATGAACAAATGCATCAATACTGTTTACAGCCACATTCTCAAGGTGAAAAAAGGGACAGACAAATATGAAATATGTGAAGGCACTGAGTGGAATGGAAGGTGCTGGTATTCTCAGGATTCTCAAATATGCATGTGCCAATTCACATATGTATGTGTGTATATGTATGAGCATATTTTGATGGATGTGTATGTATCTGCAAATATGTCTTGCTTCTGTCAACAGAAGGAGCTATAAGCACAGTTCGTACTCAGAATTCAGTCACAACTGCCCACTGGAAAAAATCCTAGGGCTCTCATGATTCTCGGGCAGAAACAAGGCAGATACAAGATGAGTCTGAATCATTTTATTAGGCCAGAAAATGAGAGAATAATGAAGAAGGAAGGGGGTAGGGGAAGAAAAGGAGGAGGAGGAGGAGGAGGAGGAGAAAGAAGATAATGTGGAGGAGGGGGAGGAAGAAGAAGAGAGGAGAGGAGGAAGGGAGGAAAGAAAGGAGGGAGAAGAAAAAGGAAAGGAAAAGGAAAAAAAAATGAGGGCCGGTGAGATGGCTCAGCGGCTTAAGCGCCTGCCTTGCAAGCGCGAGGGCCCGAGTTCGACTCCCGGATCCCACATACGGAAAAGGGGCCGGTGATATCGCTCAGCGGCACGGGCGCCTGCTGGCGTGCGAGGTCCTGAGGTCGTTCCCCCGGTACCCACAAAAAAAAAAAAAAAAAAAAAAAAAAAAAAAAAATGATGGGGGTATGTCACCCTGGCCAAGTGTGAGACAATTTTTAGTGCCAGCACACTTAAGGACAGTATTGAATTACAGAGCCTTAAAACAGTAAGTATCCATGAGAATGATCTGACAATAAATAGATAAACTGGGGAGAAGGGGCTCTTGCTTATCACAGACTACCAAGTGCTGACATTGGAGTGAGTGCTAGTTAGAAAACATTCATTGTGCAACCACCATAAGAAGACTGGTACAGGCAAGAAAATCAATGGATGCTAGGTTCAGGGGGAAATTCTGATCAAGATATCTGCATGTCTTAAAAGTGTCTCCCTCAAGGGGACCAAGATATGGGGGAGGGTAAGCACAAAGAATTAGCATCAGTTATGTACATGTACCCAACTCCCCATGATGAATGTAATCATTATGTACTGCAAACATGTTCTAATAAAAATAAAAATTTAAATTAAAAAGTAAATGTGGGGCCGGTGAGATGGCTCAGTGGCTTAAGCGCCTGCCCGGCAAGTGCGAGGGCCCGAGTTCGACTCCCGGATCCCACATACAAAAAAGGGGCCGGTGATATCGCTCAGTGACACGGGCGCCTGCTGGCGTGCGAGGTCCTGAGGTCGTCCCCCCGGTACCCACAAAAAAAAAAAAAAAAAAAAAAAAAGTAAATGTGTTTCCCCAACACACTGCTAGATGCAAGGGAAAAAACTGGACAATACTTTGGAGTTGGAAGGAGAGAAAGACTTCACTGAAAACTTTTGAACTTTGCGCTATGTGTAAATAGTAGCTATTGAAAACAGGAATAAAAATAAAGCATATACAAAATATCTCTGAGAGGCGACAGGCAAAATATGGCCCCAAAGATGTTCCTGTTCTATTTCCTGGAACCTGTGAAGGTGAATCCAGGCTGAAGAAAGAATTAAAATTGCTAGTCAGCTGACTGAAACAGGAAGAGTACCCTGGTTATCCAGCTGGGATCAATGTAGCCATAAGAGTCCTTATGAGTGACCGAGGAAGGAGGAAAAATCAGGGTCAGAGTGCAGAAATGTGAGAAAGACTGGACTGGCCACTGCTGGCTCTGAAGATGGACGGGGCTGCAAGACATGCATCAGCCTCCAGAAGCTGGACAGGAGAGAAAACAGATTCCCTCCTAGAGTCTCCAGAAACGAAGGCAGTTCTGTTGACATCTTGATTTTAACCCAGTGAAACTGGGTTTCAGACTTGTTTCCAGAATTGTACACTAATAAATATGTGTTGTTTTAAGCCACTAGTGATGACCTGTTACAGCAGAACTAGGGAGGATACATACAAAAAAAAGTTAAAGTGGCTGCCTCTGAGGAGGAGGACCAGGGTGTGGAAGGAAGACTTCCTTCCTAGATATTCTCTGGCACTGCTTGTAATTTTTATCTTGTATGTTTTTTTACAGTTAAAATCACCATGGGGGCTGGTGAGATGGCTCAGTGGCATAAGCGCCTGCCTGGCAAGTGCGAGGTCCTGAGTTCGACTCCTGGTACCCACATAAAAAGGAAAAAAGGGCAGGTGATATCGCTCAGCAGCACAAGCACCTGCTGGCAAGCGCGAGGTCCTGAGTTCGACCCCTGGAACCTACATTAAAAAAAAAATCACCATGGTTACAAAACAAACAAACAAACAACCCCACAAATAATCACTTCAGGAACTCTTTATGGACAACAAAATTGAGTCCTCTGTCTCATCCCAAAGCCCTCTACACCAAGCCTCATCCCATATTCCAGCAGGTGGCCAGTTTCCTTCAAATCTCTAACAAGCAAGTACAAGGTTAATTTCTGTTGCCTCCTCTCTGAAAAGTGTTGGTCTTTTCTTCTGCCTGTTCGAATTCTACCCATCCTTCTGGGTCTGACTGCAGTCCCAGCCTATTCTGTGAAACGTTCTACAAGGCCAACACTGGTCTCACCCTTCCTTCTTTCCATTACACTTGCTGTTTATCCTAACCCTTATTTACACTTAATTGTCCTGTTATCTACTATCCTGTAGTGTTCTCAGAGTGCTTTGTGTATAGGCATTTTTACCAAACTATCACTCAGCAGAGTGCACTGTAAAGGAAGGGACAGTATCTTTTTTCTCTTTTATTCTCTATAATGCCTAGTACCCATTTATAAATTAAATTATTCAGCAAATATTTACAGAGCATTTGACATACGCTTGGGACAGGGCAAGATGCTGGGAACACAGGCACTGCAGATCTATACCTAACCTTCTGTGAACTCACTGCTCAGTGAAGGAGAGATGTATTAATCAAATAACTATAGAACTATATGTTCTGGCAAGGCTGATAAAAAAATTACACAGGACACCTTAAGAGCAAATATCAGAGGAACCTACAATAGGGATGATGGTGGCCAGCTGCAGAACAAGAATAGTTGCTAAATAAATATGAATACTTAAATTTGCAATAAGATAAATCAGAAGGCAAGTATTTATTCAGAATCACAAAACATTAAAATGGATGGGGGTTTTGACGTTGTAGTCTATCTTATTTGCCAAATGGGGAAACTAAGAGAGGCTCAGTGAGAGGGAAGGACTTACTCAAGGTTCCACGGCAAGGTAGGGTCAGTGCCAACATGATGTGTCAGATTCCCTCTGCCCCGTCAGCACTTCCTACCACACAGGGTTCCATTACTTCAAAGGGGGCCCCTGGAGGGTTTAAGTGGCAAGCTCCCCTCTTCTGCTATTTAAAGAATTACTCTCCAAAATGCCATTCAGGAGGGAGTCGGTAGTCCAGACCTACAGAGAACACCCTGTTGTGTTCTTCCAGGACACTGCCAGGCTTCTATACAGAAGAGAGCACATGAATGATAGAAGCAAATTCCTTTTGGGAAGAGAATTTTGGTTCTGGCCCATATCCCAGTTTGACTTTGGGATGGGGCTTTTTGCTGGTATTCTGGAGGCCCTGACCCTTGGTTTGACATTTCCCTTCCTTAAGGCACAGTTCTGTGCTTTCCCCGTCCCTTCTGCCCAAGAGCATGTGTACTGGAGGGGGCATGAGCAGGATGGCAAAGGGTGGATGGCTCTGCACTTTCCAGGAGCAGTGCAAGTGAAGGAGAACACACGACAGAGAACAGACCTGGCCAGCTGATGCTGACCTCTTCTTCACCCAGGGGAGCCTTGGCTTCCAGCTGCCACCGTTGGCGGTGATGAGCTCATACCGGATACCAACCAGGCTCATCTGAGGACTGCTTGGAGCTGATTAAAGCCTTGATGAAATGCGGGCGCCTGGATGGCAGGTGGCTCTGGAGAGTACGGGCTCTGGTGACCAGGCTCTCATCTCTAGCTCAACCATGCAGTGAATTGCCTATGTCCACATGAGCTGGATACAGAGATGCCTTTCCCTGGGTGTGAGCAAGGACAGAAGTTCCTCATTCTACACTGGGGAAAGGGCTGAGGGTAGGACTCAAGAGTCACCGAGGGCCCCCTTCAGGCCTGATCTACCACATAAACTGCAATTGTAATACCACAGAACATCTCCATTTCTCAAAATGGACCAACAGCTGGATCCTTCTGGATGACCGATGGCCACCCCCTCCACTGAACTGTTGTAAGCTGAACAACAGGCTAGCACTGGCCTTTCAGGTCTCAATATAAATGCCATTTGTTCAAGGAAGAGTTCCCTTATTAGGTCCCAGTTGTGCTCTCACAGTACCCTCTATTCTTCCATAATAGTATTTATGTTATTAGCTAACAAATTAGTTAATAACTTTGTCATTATTTGCCTAACATCTCTATTCTGCCAGACTCTAAGCTTGCAAGGATGGGGGAATACAATAAATATTTGTTAAAATAACAACAGAAAAATCAGTTTAAAGACTAGTAAGGGCAAAAGAGAGTTTACAGATAACTTTTTAATAGTAAGCATTAAAAGGACACTTACAGGGCTGGTGAGATGGCTCAGCAGCATAGGCGCCTGCCTGGCAAGCGCGAGGTCCTGAGTTCGACTCCCGGTACCCACATACGAAAAAAGGGCCGGTGATATCGCTCAGCAGCATGGGTGCCTGCTGGTGCACGAGGTCCTGAGGTCGACCCCGGTACCCACAAAAAAAAAAAAAAAAAGGACACTTACACAGCAACAGAGGAGCTCATCTTATCTGCTACACTAGCTGTAGGGTCTATCAGGCTCTTCTGGCTTTCTGGCCTGGTCTCAGGCAACCAGTCACCCATACAAGCCAATATTTGCTGGTTTTGAGTGGAATGGAGGATTTTCTTTCTACTTTTCAACAGTTTTACTGAAATACCATAAAGTTTGCTCACTACAGATACAAATTTAATGGCTTTTATGTATATATACAATCGCCATAACCATATTCTAATTTTAGAATACACTCATCCTCTCCAGAGGCAATCATGTGTCTGTGAGCGAGTCCTCTCTGAGATACCTGGGTTTCAGCACCTACACGCAAATAAGAAGAAACTTCCGGCATTGAGGCACCTGACATGATCTCTTCATTTTATAGATGAAAAAGTGATCCTAGGGAGGGGCTGTGATCTACAAGGGGTGAGACAGTGGCAGAGCTGGGGCAGGTGTCAGTCCCTGATGCCAACAGTCTCTGACCTCTCTGTCATACAGTATGGCTATGTGTGTCCTGGACTATCTGCACCTCTGCACTTTAATCTACTACAGGGCAGAGGCCACATTCTGTTCATTTGTCTCCTCTCTGCCTGGAATATCACTGGAGTAATGATGCTTAACATGGGGTCTGTGAACTAGTGCCGGTTTGTGAACTTTGCCATTAGTCCTTGATGAGATAAATACAGAAACTGAGAGTATCTGGAAACTTGTCAGAACTATTTTAGATCTGTGGAATCTAATAACAAATTTGGGCCTGTATTTTGTATACCTTATAAAAATATCCTTTTTCTAATAATTCATTTTTATTTTATTTTACAAAGTATTGGTCCATGACAGACCACACATTCAATTGCTACCACCCCTACCACCACCACCAAAGAGACAAGTTTTTCACAGTGTGAGAAGCACTGCTTTAAAGCAACTTTTCCCCTACTCTCTACTACTACTTCCTGTTTCCTGAAATCTCCTGTATGGCTCCTCTTTTTTGTTTTTGGATTTTTTGAGACAGGGTCTCACTATGTACTATGTAGCCTAGGCCATCCTCGAACTCGAAGTGATCCTCCTGCTCCAGCCTCCCAAGTGCTGGGATTATAAATTCGAGCCACCACACCCAGTGATTTCTCTTCTTTATGCTCATATCTGAAATATAGGTTCTGTTTTTGAGTCTCTTCAGCTTACAACTTTCCATGGACAGCTCTCAGACTGAGTCAGCTTCAGCTATCCCTAAGAGACTGACAATGCTCAAATTTTCATGCTCAAATTAAAGTCCTGTCTCCTAAGCCTCCGACCCGCTTGTCCAACTGCCTGATATCTGCAAAAGAAGTGTCCCAGGGTTCTCTGATTGGTCAATAGCTATTTATTAATCACCCACCAAGCTGGGCATGGTGGTGCATGTAATCCCAGCACTCAGGAGGCTGAGGCAGGAGGACTGCCTTGAGCTTGAGGCCAGCCTAGGCTACAGCGAATTCAAAGCCAGCCTGGACTACACAGCAAGACCCTGTCTCAAAAAAAAAAAAAAAAAAAAAAAAAAAAAAAAATCACCCACCATATGCTGGATGTGTTTTTTCCCTAGGAGCTGTGCTGTGCATATAGTGGTAAGATAAAGAGATGAAGCTGCTGTGACTACAAGGCCTCACTTGCTAGTGGAGGAGAGATAGATGATAGATATAAACAAACATGATTGTTTCAGAGAATGGTAAGTTTTCACAGAGAAGGTCAAATAAGCTAATATGATAGAATGTGGCAGGGAGCTACTTTTATTAAGATTGTCAGGGAAGGTCTCTCTGAGGAGGAGACATCTGAGTTGTGACCTGAATGATGAGGTGGCTGTCCCAAGAGGAAGAGTGTTCCAATTTGTGGGAGAGGTAGGTACAGAAGCCCAGGGAGGGGAGTGAGTAGGTGATAGTAGACAGAGATGAGGTTGCAGAGGTCTAGGTGACATGGGGCCTTCTAGGCTCTGGTAAGGAATCTGGATTCCATTTGTGGCTTTGATGGCAAGCCAAAGGAAAGCTTTATGAGGGAGAATGACACGAGTTATGTTTTAGAAAGATCACTCTGGCACTCATTTGGAGAATGCACTGAGACAAGAGTGGAAAGTGTGCAAATATGAAGCTGTGGTGACAGTCCAGGAGAGATAATCGTGGCCTGAATTTGAGTTACAACAATGGAAATGGCAAAAACAGGGTGGATTCAAGATGTAATTTAGAGGGACAACCGATAGAACTTACCGAAGAACTTGATAGGGAATGTAAGAGAACAAGGTAACTCAAGAATGACTCTGATGGGCTGGTGAGACAGCTCAGCGGCATAAGCGCCTGCCTGGCAAGCGCGAGGTCCTGAGTTGGACTCCCGGTACCCACATAAAGGAAAAAAAGGGCCGGTGATATTGCTCAGCAGCACAAGCACTTGCTGGCAAGCACGAGGTCCTGAGGTCGATTCCCAGTACCCAAAAAAAGAATGACTCTGACACTAAGGAAGGTGATGGTATCATTTATGCCATGTTGACATGAAGAATCAGGAAAGAACTGGAGGGGGAAGTGGAATAAGTGATTATCAATCACTCCTTTGAGGATTTTAGCCGTTAAGGAATACAGAGGAATGAGTAAGAGCTGGAGGTGGATACAGGGCAAGGGAAGTTTTTGGTTTGCTTTTGTTTTTTAAGATGGATGAAGTGGAGGTAGTGGTGCACGCCTGTAATCCCAGCACGCAGGAGGCTGAGGCAGGAGGATCGCAGTGAGTTCGAGGCCAGCCTAGGCTACATAGTGAGTTCAAGGCCAGTCTGAACTATATAGTGAGACCCTGTCTCAAAAAACCAAAATAAAAAAAAAAAATGAAACTGAGGGGAACAGGTCATAAAGGAGGGGGAAAGAGAGAATGCAGGAAAAGGTGAATAATAACTGGAAAAGCAAAGTCCTTGAGGAAGTGAGAGAAAAAAGGAGTTGGTCTAGGAACATCTTCCACTGTCAGAGGAAGGAAGGAGGCATACAGAGAACATGTAGGCTAGTGGAAGTAATGGTGGGAAGATGAGGTGGTTTCCTTTTGACTTCATTCTACTTTCTTCATGAAATACGATATGTGATTGTCATCTTGTTTTAGGGAAGGAAGGGGCTGGAGATCTAAGGGGAGAGAAGGTATAAAAAGTTGTGTTGGTCCAGAATAAGAAAATGATTTCGCTTGTGAAGTAGAGTGGAGTGATTGGTAGTGTTGAGAGAGATTTATGGTCATAAATGCAAAGTAAGAAAGTGAGGGAGTGAGTCTGGTTAGCACAGTTGTGAGGTTTTCTTTCAGCAAGATCCAGCTCTTCAGATACAGGCATGAATTAAAGAGAAAGCTGTTTGTTTTGGTTTTTTGAGACAGGGTCTTACTATGTGGTTCAGACTGGCCTTGAACTCACTATGTAGCCCAGGCTGGCCTCGAACTCACTGTGATCCTCCTGCCTCAGCCTCCTGAGTGCTGGGATTACAGGCATGCACCACCACTTGTGGCTGAGAAAGCTGAGTTTAATTAGAGTTAACATGTGTGAGAAGAGTACAAAGAAGGGAGAAAGAAGCAAGGGGTATACTTATAGCTCTGGACCATGGAAACTTAAAAATAGGGAGGGAGGAAGGAGAGAAAGCAGGAAGTATAATATGTATAGAACAGTACAAAAAGTAATAAGGGTATAGCTCAATGTGAACACACCACACAACTAGGTAACATTTCGGCACCCCAGAAGCCCCTGTATCCTCTTCCAGTTACTACGTAGCTTGGTCTATTTTGAACTTTAAATGCAGACACACAGTTAAGTACTCTTCTGGATGGCTTGTGATCAGAATGTATGGCTTGTGAGATGCAGCCATGTTGTACAGAGCAAATGTTCATTTACTCCCACTGCTGTATATTACTCTTCTGTGTGCACCTTCCACAACTTACTTGTCCTTTCAGCTACTGAAAAACATTTTGGGAACTTCTAAACATCCTTCACATTAAACATAAAGCCTGTCCCATTCCTTCACTCACTTGTAATGGTTTCCCATTGGGTAAAAATCCTGCTCTCCTTTCTTGCCTTCTGACCTTTTTATCCACCCTATAAACCCAGTTCTTCTGAACTACCTGCACTGTGCTGCATGAAGTATTCTGCTTCATGCCCCATGCCTTTGAACACGGTGTCTCCTCTGCTTTTCTCCCTCATCTACCAGGAAAACTTGCATTCATCCTTCAAGACTCAGTGCAAATACCATCTCCTATACAGTATTAGGCTGTCCCTGCCCTCCCCAGAGATTTGAAAGGTCATTTCTTTGTGATTCCACAGCACCTTCTATAGATTTCTATTAACACATCAGAGAGCAATTCTGTGTTAAATGTCTGATTTTCTCAATAAACTATGAGTTTTTAAGGACAAAGACCACATCTGGCTCATGTTTATTTCCCTGGTGCCTAGGGAAGGGTGTATGATAGGAGAGATGCTCAGCAAGTGTTTGACAGATGAAGGAAAGCTTTGTCTGGGGATGTTGGGCTAGAAGAGTCCTTGAAATCAGCCACCCTAACTTCTCTGTTTTATAGAGGAGAAAGGATTTGCTCAAAAGAGAATTTCTTGGGGATAGAGCTAGAATTTCCAATCCTTGGCCCAGTGCTCTGCATTGCTAGTGAGAATCAGACTATGAAGTTTCAAGGAGGATAGCCTGAGGCAAAGAAAGCTGACTGCTCAACATCTGGCAGTATAGACAGATGGACAGACAGCGAAGTGGAACAAGAAATGGAACTTCAAGTTTTAGGTCCTGATAATAAGCCAGCAGGCTGTTTAAGGAAGGATGTTTACTGGAAAGGCTCTTTGCCTCAGGCGGACTAGTAGGGAATTTGAGGACTCAGTTGATGTGACTGAACCTTAGCTGAGCCTTGCAGAGCGAGCAAGGTAGAGCCATGAAAACAGGTAGGAAAAGGGTGGAGGGAGGCGGTGGGGAAAATGGTTTTAGGTTTCGGAAAGCTTGAGTGTTTCTGAGAGAGGAGCACTGAGGGGTGTAAAAGAAGTGGCACTGGACTATGAGAAGGAAAAGGATGGCTAATAGCAAGAGATGGCTTGTATAGGAAGCTCTAAAAGATCAGACACATAAGGACAGCAAGAGTGGGAGGGCCAGGAAGCAAAAATATCACACTGTCCAAGAGAAGACCTACAGTGGCTTTGGCATTTAACAGTATATCTAGAAATGTCCTAAGTAATGCGTGGTGCACTGGAGCAAAGAAGAGGGAGACAAAAAAAGACAGACTTTGCCTTCAATTTGCCTTGGTCTAGTAAGTGGAATGAGTCCAAGCCCCAGGGAAAGGCAAGACCTCAAAAGGGGAGAGACTAGAGAGCTGGGGACTGACTGGCAGAAAGAATTTCACCACCCTGAGAAACAAAGTCTTAAAGGGACACAAACAACAAAAAGGGCACCAAGATGAGAACACTGGAAGGGCACTACAGGGTAGCTGGGGTGAGGGGGGGATCAGGGCAGCAATGGGAAAAAATTAGGTGAGGGGCAGACCAGAGAAACTCTAAAAGTAGTTGAAAAAGGATGGTTAGGGTTTTTTTTTTAAAAAACAAGTGCGTGCTGAGTGTTTTGAAGTTATTAGCAGTGCCTACTCTGAATACAAGTCTTAACCCTTACAAAACCTCTAAAGGTAGGTGGCATCACCCTATGTCCAGATAAGAAAAAAGAACCTCAGAGTGGTCAGTCCCTTGTCCAGGGTCATGCAGCTACTAAGTGACAGAGCTAGTATTCAGGTCCTGATGCCAAAGCTCATGCTCTTTTCTTGCAGCTTTCTCAACCTGGGCTCTGCTGAGCCGCATTTAGAAAATTATGAGTAATGCTTTTCTTGATTCTCCCAAGTGGCATCTACTTAGTATCATTTTAGATACCTGGGAGAGAGGTTAATTCCTTGTGTGCAATGGATTCCTTGGAACATTAGGGCTCAATTTTCTGAAGGAACTCTGGTCAAAAAAGGCTATCACGATTAACAATATGTTTTAGGAAGAGAGAACTCCCATTGGGCTCACATTCCTGAGAGGAAACGGTTGCTGCCGCATCTTAAGAGCCCTGGCAATACTGGGATGAGTCAGCTCTAGGGACCTGAGGTAGAAGGCTCTAGCCACCTTTCCTGATTACTCCTCTTTCCAGTCATCCTGCCCTCCCTCCCTCTCTCCTACCTTTCTTGTAGCGGTCAGGTGTGGATGCAACACCTTCACAGATGAAAAAGCACAAGCCTATATACTTGTTTTTCTGTGGAGGGTGGCAGCAGAAGATTGGCACCAGTTAATTTAAAACTCTTCCAAAGCACTCTATCTGGCAAATTCCCATATCCTTCCTGATAAGACTCAAGCACTTCTTCCTCTGGGAAACTTTTTATAACTGATTCCAACTACCTACTCACCAGGCAGAAGACAGCATTACTTCTCTGTGTCCCCAGAGGCCCCTCTGTCCAGCTCCCTGCCAGAGTACCTACTCCACCATCATGCACTGTTTCTACACCTGTCTCTTCTGACGGTCTGAGAGTCTCTCAGGGTCAGGGGCAGTTTGCCTGATCTGTCTTACAGGAGGATGCCCTGAGGTCCACTGTCTCGGCAGAGTCACACAACAGGGGTGTGATTTACAGCCAGGTCTGTCTAACTCCAAAGCTTGTGCCCTTTTCATTATGTTATGGGGCTACTGAAGATGAAGAAGCAACCTTGAGCAGCCTGTGCTGAGCCTTGGTCCAACACTGTACAAATTCAGAGGAGGAAGCATCAGAGCAGATGAGGCTTCTCAAGAGAGGGAAGCCTTCCCATGAGTCTAAGGCAGTGATGGTGAACCTCTTAGAGCTTTCAATGATACAAAGAGCCTGCTGTGACACATGTGCTACAGGTTCGCCACCACTGGTCTAGACTTAGATGAGAAAAGAGGGGATACAACAGCACTCTAGGCAGGGTGGGGACGTCATAGGCAGGGACAGAATTAAGAGGAACAGGAATATAGTTGCCAGAATGAAAGTCTAATTTCTGTATTTAAGTCATAATGATAACTACCTATCATGGGGGGAGGTCTACCATGTGCCTGCCAGGGGTTTATAGATGTTATTATTAATCTTACATTGTCCCTATGAAATAGGTGTCACTTTACATATAAGGAAACAGGTTTACAGAGTTAAGGTAGGGGGTTGTAGCAATGGAATTCAGATCCAGGTTGGCCTGGCTCTGAAGCCTGAGGCGTCTTTGCTATTACTCTGTGATGCCGCCTACTGGGCTGGAGGGCAACTGCATCATCAGCCTGATAACTACTGTCTGAGCTTCCCAGCTCAAATGGGGACTTCAGGTCAGAGAACAAGAGCAGCTAACTCCTCTACTCTAATCCTCTAAGATGCAAGAAACCTAAATCCTTATGGACTAAGCAATATCCAGAAAGGTTCTGTGTGGACCCAAAAAGCACAGGCTGGCCTCTATGTCTCAGCTTGCCTTGGATCTACAAAGAGAACCTTCTTCCACGTTGCCACAGCAAAAGTGGTGGCAAGTGCAGGCTAAGAAAGCTAATGGGCAGGAAGACAAACTTTTGGAGAAGGTCAGCCGAGGTCAAAAGACTTTAGCAACAGCCCCTAGGGCAAGAGAGCAGGATCCTGCCTCTCGGTTGGCTAGTCACACACACAGGCGACCAAGAGAGTTCAAGGAGGGGTGGGAGGTCAGAAGTTTGCAGGCCTGCAGGCCCTGAGTGACAGCAACTTGTTCAGGTCTGGGAGGGAAATAGTTTTAGCACTTGAGGCTGGGAGGCTAGGGCAGGGGGCAAAATGGATGCTGGCTAAAAAGGCAGATGGGAGAAATGGAAAGGTTGGGGCTCAGGGCACCTGTTCCAAGTCACCAGGCAAGAACCACGCCCCTGGAATGGCTCAAAGGGCCAAGCCTTGGCCTGGGGGTGAGGGTGAGGGTGGAGTGAGCTTCATAAAAGGCCCTCTTCATTTCAAAGGTGTTCGATCTGGGGAGGCAAGCTCGAGAGGCTCCTTGTAAAGTGAACTCTCTGTCTGTTTAGGGGCTGGGGGAAGCGGTGACATAAACCATGAGACAAAGGCTGGGAGTACTGATTGATTTTAAGGCATGGCACAGAGAAACCCCATGGTTCCCACTCTAATTCTTAGCTACAAATATCTCACTGCAGAGCTTTCCAGAGGACAAAGTAAGAAGCATCCTGCTTAGGGACATTTTCTAAGCTTTTGTTTCTGAGAGCAGTGAGTCCCTGCCCTAAAAGTATTAGTCATCCCAGGCACTGTCACCACATGGAAGAGTAGTCCTTTCTTTCACAGTTGCATCCCCAGACCAAGATACTTCTGGGGCAGGGCCCATGGAGGCTGGGGGTATGGGTCAGGCATGGGTCTAAAGCCAGTGTGGCTGTGGCTGGAAGGAGGTGGCAGGATTAGAGGGGTTCCTGGGAAGCCCCTCTAGCCCCAAGGATATCACAAGGGCTAGAAGATGATCTGGGGATGTTGGGCCTGACAGAAAAAAGCTCTGGGACAGAAAGTACTTTCTGTGAAGACTGGTTTTTGAAAAAATGATAGCAGAAGTTACAGAGAAGATGACCTCAGCTCATTACAGAGATATTTCCACCAGTCGGAGTGTAAGTAAAATAGAATGGATGACCAGGGAAGATGCAAGATCCCTCAGTCTCTGACAGAACCCAAGGGAATGCCATCCAGCCAGCTGTTGGAGGGGTTTCTACTGGGAGGAGAAAGGCAATCATCAGAATTGCCCAGATGCTTCCAGTTTTCAGGTCCTATGGAGAATGATACCCGACAAGGAGGACCCTGGGGTCCAGCCCCCAGTATAGGTCCCTGCTCTCAAGAAGTGGCAGGGAGGCAGGGAGGGTGTGAACAGGTAGTCTGTGCCATGCACTCACTCATGGGCCTGTTGCCCATACTTACTGGCAAGATAATTCCCTGGCACTCCCATAGTCTGGGCTGGGATAAGGGGAAGCAGGAGGGAAAGTGATTGCTTGGGGGGTTGTTTGGCAGATAACTATACCAGACTTGGATAGGACCTGAGTCTAGAGTGGCATATAATGTCCCTCTAATTAAAGTGACAATCTTAAAAGGGAGAGTATCCATCATTCAGCAAGTATTTATTGAGTACTCACTACTAAGTATAAGCATTAAGGGACACTTAAGTCAGCCATGGTTCTGGTTTTGAGGGAGTTGAGGTTTGTGTTAGGGAGAAAACTACTGAACAAATACAAATAGTCTCAGATTGTGATGAGCGCCATGATAGGAAAGACTAGGGTGTCCCAACTCAAGAGTAACGAAAGGACCTAACCGACAGGTTGGGGTGGGATCAAGGAGGACATCTTTGTGACCTACATTAGTAGAGATTTGAAGAGACTTTCCCCTGGTCCAGCTCTAGAAATCATGTGGGGGAAGAGAGGATACTTTTGAGGAGAGCAACAATCAAGAAAACTCATAGGGCCGGTGAGATAGCTCAGTGGCGTAAGTGCGTGCCCGGCAAGCGCGAGGTCCTGAGTTTGACTCCCAGAACCCACATAAAGGAAAAAAAGGGCCGGTGATATCACTCAGAGGCACAAGCACTTGCTGGCAAGCGTGAGGTCCTGAAGTTGACTCCCGGTACCCACGTGAAAAAAAAAAAACAAAAAACAAAAAAGAGTCTCATAGCTTTTGTAGACAGGCCAGCTGGCAAGGAGCATCACATACACATGCAGGCACCATCTGCAAAGCACCATCTACTGGAAAGCAAATCTTATGTACACATTGTCAGTCTCAGGAAGTATACTCACTTTCAAGGTATGTCTAGCCCAGGGAGACTAACAGGGTGCTGGAGAAATCTGGCATTTCCAGATTGGAGAGCCTGCCAAGTACTCTCTCCCCTGCCAACCCTGACCTGCCCCATCCTCCACTCAGCTCTCACCTCCATCAAGCAGCTCCTTGACGGTGCGGTAGTCATCAGCAAGGACAGCGTAGTGCAGGGCTGTGCAGCCTTTGAAGCTGGCACGGTTGTTTAGTCGGTTATTGAAATCATCCTCTCGGGTGACCAGGACTGGGGGGAGACAGCAACGTAAACCCTTAAATTAGCAACAGATGTATGAGCCACCAATTTCATCTACTTTCTTTTGGCATTTCAATTCACTCACTCATCCACCTACTTACTAAACATTAAATCACACCTATGCTGTGTGCCTGGCCACCTGTGCTGGGCAAGAAGAGGCAAATCAGAGACTGGTTAGTTCCATGAACATTTTCTGACATCTACTATGTGTCAGGATAAATCTTCGGGACGTGAAATGAATCAGCTATGGTCTCTGACTTAATCGGAGAAGGGAGACAGACAATAAACTGTTGTTGAAAGTATTGTTTGAGATAAATGCTATGTTAGAAGTATAATGGGATGGTATGGAAAGCCAGAGGATGGCTGGGAATGTGGCTCAGAGGTAGGGTACCTGCTGAGTATATGTGAGGCCCTGCGTTCAGAACCCAGGTCTAATCTGAGTCCTCCTTTCTTTCATCATTTTGCAAATGGGGGAATCAGAGCCCAGACTAAGAAGCAGAGTCTAGATGCTCTGGTGCCAGCCTAGGCTCCTATTCCTTTTCTTGCTCAGGTGAAGGTGCAGGCACACTCTCTGGAGGACCTCCCCTTATCAGAAAATGGCTTGAGGTTTGTAGCCAGCACCCTATTGGATATGCTAGCTTGTGTGGAAGCACTTTAAACGTTTGGCTAGAATGAGGTTGGGGGAGCCTGTAGCTAGAGACCAGACCACACTCTCCGTGGTCTATAGAATCGATGGTGGATTAGCTCTTCTACTCCAGACAGGGGATCCCAGATGCTAACTGCTTAGCCCAACCCCTAGGGGGCTGTATGGCCCTTTTTTGGGGCAAGAAGAACAGGAAGGAAGAAAGCTTCTGAGCAGCTAACGTACAAGTCCCATATGCAACAGATCTACACTTTTCCCCTAAGAGATCTTTAGGCCCTCAATCTCAGATTATTAACTCTTAGTCACAAATGATCTTAGCAAATCATACCTGGTGATCTTGTTTCTAGCTCACTGCAGATAAAGAGAAGGAAATAAGAAGGTGGGGGAAGATGCTTTAGAATCAAGCATGATGATTACAATCAAGCTCTGGCCAGGCAGGGAGGGAAAAGAAAAGGACAATGACAAGCTGAAAAAAGGAATTCAGAGCACAGCACCTGAAAAGGCCCTAAGGGCATCACTGAACTGCCACATAGGACATTAACTGCTGGATATAATGATGGACCTGAGGAAAAGCGATAGTTGGCTCAAGAAAGCAAGAAGGGTGTAATCCATTTTACAATGAAAACCCATCACTCATTCAACAAACAATGTTTAATGGACACCAAGGCATGGTGATAGCTTCTGGAAATATAAAAAATAAGATGTAATTCCTGACTTTAAGAAGTAAACTAGTAGGTAAAAAGTCAGACAACTGAGCAGACTAATTATAATACATATCACAAGAGCAATGATGGACTTATACAGTGGGTGCTTACCATAAAAAGGAGATGACCTCAAGGAACACAGTTGGGGCTATTTTGGTTCAAATGCCAGCAGAGAACCAGCATCACAGCACAACTAATAAGGAACATCCATGAAAAAAACTGCTCACCTCTAGGTCTCATGTCTCACTATCTCCTTCCTAATGCCCTTTCTTGCCTCTGGGATTTTGAAAATACTACGAGAGGTGACTGAAATATATAGTGAATGTTTGTTGAAACTTATTACAGGAAGACACAATGTCATTATCTTTCTGAAAATATTCCCCTTCTCTTTGAACACATTTATTCCATCATTCTTCCCACTTTCTGGAACAGTTCTGGAAGTCTTCTTTCATGAGTGTCTTCAGTTGCACCACTGTCGCTGCCATGATGTCCTGAATCAATTCAAACTGTTTACCTTTCATGGTCATTTTGACTTTGAGGAAGAGCCAAAAGTCCCACAATGCCAGATTCAGTGAGTAAGTGGATGAGGACACAGCAAAAGCTTGCCTTTCCACTGGATGGCACTTGGCAGTGGTATTCATTACATTTTTGATCACACCTTGTGAATACACTCATGAAGATGACCTCCAGAACTGCTTTCAGAAAAGTGGCAAGAATGATGGGATGAGTGTGTTTGAAATGAGGGAGTATATCGAGGTGAATTAATGGCAATGTGTAATATAATAAATGGAAAAAAAATCTTAAACATTCACCGTATACTTTGATCACTCCCTGTATAATGTTACCTGAAATTTCTGAGTTCCTTGAATGTTCAGTAGGCTAGCTCCAATTAGATTTTAGGCCTCTAATAGAACTTACTTCCTCCAGTGGTTCCTCTTAAATTTGAAGTAGTTATTGCTTCTAAGAGCTCTTCCAATGGCTTAGGCATGGGCCAATTACAATAGCACCCTGGTTTACCAACTTCGATTTGTTTGATGATTTTGGGGAAGATGGCTGCATTTGTGTTTCTGTGGGGAAGATGGCCATGGTAGTGTTTGTCACCTGGTGAGGAGGAGTTTGCAGATGGAAGCAAAATTTTGCCAAATGCTTTTGTTTGTGAACCGAATTGTTTGCACACATCAGTGTTTGTGAACTGATGCATTATTGTACAGTGTTCTTTACATTCTATTGTAACCACTTGCTCAGGTGACTATATTTTTCCCACTAGACCAAAGTCCCATGAGGAAAGGCAGTGTGACTACCTTCTCCACAGCTGAACTCCAGAGCCCAGAAATGTCTGGGTGTAAATATTGTTTGGTAAACACTTGTTGAATCAACAAATATACAAGTCTAATGAATGTCCCTAATCTGAAAGTTGGAAATCTAAAATGCTCTAAAATCCAAAACTTTTTGCATGCCAATATGGTGCTCAAGAAGTTTCTGATTTTGAAACAGTTGGATTTCAGGTTTTTCGATTATGGAAGCTCAACCAGGAAAATCTATGCAAACACTCCAAAACCCAAAAACACTCCAAAAATCTGAAATACTTCTGGTCCCAAGCATTATGGAAAAGAGATATTCAAACTGTATAATATATCTAAACAAGGCCCTAACACATATTATCTTTGTTTTCAGAATACTAGTAATAATACCATCCAACAAGTACACAGGGGAAGCAGCAGAGTGTGGTTGTTAAATAAGTGAGCTCTGGGGCCAGACCACTTGTGCTAGAATCCCAGTGCTGAGTTCACTGACTGGATAATCTTATGCAACACACCTAACCTCTCTGCCAATTTTCTTTATCTGTGAATGGAGATAATAACAGCAACACCTTCACAGGATATTTTAAGGATTAATAGACACTATGAATAAAGGGGTTTGGTATCTAGTACCTCTCAATAAATGTAAGCTATATCCTCGTCTAGCCTTGGGCTTTTAAAAGTGTGTTCTCAGTGCAGGGAAAAAAAGTTTCATTGGGGAATCCTGAGTATACTTTTCTTCTCAGAAAGGCATAGGGAACAGGAGAATGTAGGACTGAGGTAAGAACCATCTGTTTCATCTGGTGTCCTTCAGCAGTTTCTAGTTTGACGGCCTCTTTGTTTCACAAACCCATGTGTAATTCCTGCAGAACTGGTGTTCTACAGAGCAATCTTTGGAACTGAGTAGTGCATTACAATCTGTAAAGCACTGTCACTTCCTTTTCTATTTCAGAATAACCCTGTGGGGTGTAAATTTATGCTATTTTATAGAGGAGGACACTGAAGTTCAGAAGGGTGACACAATCAGTGGTACAGCTGGGACCCAGCCCAGTTCAGCAGGACATATTTCATGCTCTTAGCATTAAGTGCTTTCCCCATATCACCCAGTGTTATAAGCCCTGCCCCAGAAGATCGCCTCATACTCTTCTCAAGCCAGAAAAGGGCCCCAAATGAAATGGACTAAGGAAAGAGGAGCAGCACGGCCTTAAATACACCCCCCACTCACCCCATCCTCACTGAGTGAAAGTAAGCAAAGCTACAGAAGTTGAAGGGATTCACCCAAGCCTACCCAGCAGCTGGCCACCAAGGTGGTCTTCTGAGGCTCCATGCTTACAGCTGGTCCTGAGCCAGGGAACTGTCACCTTCCCAACAAAGACATCTACCACCCTGTCTCCAGCACAGGGGAAGATAGGCCCAGGCTCCTGCCTTCCTTCCTAGCCAGCCATTCTTGTCTCTTCAAGGGGTCCTACACCCTTCTGACTCCTGATTTCAACAGGAGTTTAGATTTAGGACAATAAAAGCTATGGATATGTAACAGCTTTTTTATTTTATTTTTTTATTTTATGTGGTTACCAGGGGTCGAACTCAGGACCTCGCGTGCCAGCAGGCACCCGTGCCACTGAGTGATATCACCGGCCCTTTTTTCGTATGTGGGTACCGGGAGTCGAACTCAGGACCTTGCGCTTGCCAGGCAGGCGCTTATGCTGCTGAGCTATCTCACCGGCCCTGTAACAGCTTTTTAAAATGAACTAAGCAGCTGGGCATGGTGGCACACGCCTGTAATCCCAACACACGGGAGGCCGAGGCAGTAGGATCGCCACAAGTTTGAGGCCAGCCTGGGCTACAAAGTGAGTTCAAGGCCTGCCTGAACTACATAGTGAGACCCTGTCTCAAAAAACCAAAATAAATAAATAAAATTTAAAAATAAAATAAAATAAGCAACATGGGATCAGCACGAATAGTAGACCAGAAGACAACTCACAGAACTGAGTTCAAAACTGGCTCTTTCATTAACTTGATACATGGCTCACCTCTTTGTGCCCTAAACTCCCTGTTTTTGTTTTTTTTTATATGCAGGTACCGGGAGTCGAACTCAGGACCTCGCACTTGCCAGGCAGGCACTTACGCCGCTGAGCTATATCACAGACCCAAACTCCCTGTTTTTATTTTTTTATTATTATTATTTTTTTGTGGGTACTGGGGGTCGAACTCAGGACCTCGTGCACCAGCAGGCGCCTGTGCCTCTGAGCGATATCACCAGCCCTTTTTTCTCATATGTGGGTACCGGGAGTCAAACTCAGGACCTCGTGCTTGCCAGGCAGACGCTTATGCCACTGAACTATCTCACTGGCCTTCCCTGTTTTTAAAGTAGAAAAAGTTTTTCTGTATCCTTGGTTTTCAAACTTTAGTGGGGACAGAATCATCTGCGTAGCTGGTCAAAATACATTAATTCTCTGGCCTCCACTCCAGCCATTCAGAGTCCTGAGGCAAGTCCTATAGAGGTATGTTTAATAAGCCTAAACCTCCTGCAGAGCTCCTCAGAGCAATCTGAGAAGCACTGGCCTACATCAGTGATGGTAACCTTTTAGAGCTTTTAATGATACAAACAGCCTGCTGCAGCATGTGTGCCATAGGTTCGCCACAACCAGCCTAGATGGTCTCAGAGGGTCCTCCCCACTCTGAGGAACAGAAAGACACAAGGTTGGCTGAACCCATCCTGCGTGGTCCTTCTCCAGGGAGGCCAAGGACGACTGGGTACCAGAATGCTCACCCCAAACCCCATGTTTAGAAAGTTAGAGCAGAGTCCTCGTCTTGGGATAAGACCCTTACCCAAAACCTCACTCATACTATATTTTCCCCCCAAATCCCAGTTGGAATTAAGTCCTTTTTTACCATGTACTCTACTCTAGTTCTTATTCACCCATCACATTAAGCATATTCCATGGTCTGGGCTATGAGGATAGAGTGTGAACTCTACCCTCAAAGCTGGGCTGAGGATGTAGCTCTCAGTGATAGAGTGCTTGCCTAGCATGTGCTATATCCTAGATTTGTTCCTGAGTACCATTAAAAAAAAATTGTAAATCTACAAATAATATAAATATAATCTTTCACGGAGTATCTCTGAAAGGAAAGAATCTATCACTATGAGCCTGAGAGATCTGGGTCCTAATCCTAATTTCCTACAATGGAAAATCATGTCATCTCTCTGGGCCACAAACCTCTCCTTGGTAAAACAGGAACATTAATGCACATTAACTGGGTTGCTGTGAAAACCTGAGATGATGCCACATAGTAAGAGTCACAGAAATAAATTTGTACCTAGGAAATGACAAATTTAAAATTAATGTGTCTTCTCCCATCCTGAAACTCCAGATATATCCACATTCCTCTGTTGACTTTCATAGGCCTCTTCTAGCTGGCCCTGGTGAATTTCTACAACTGATTTTCTACCTCCTTCTCTGCTCCCTTCCTGCTTGTCAAGGCCCTTATAGAGGACCCTGGTGATGCTACCATGAATCCTCATTGGGCAGCATTGTGTATTAGAAAGGGCATGGAGGTTAGAGTTGGACTGGGAAGTAAAATTCACTCTGTCACTTTGGCCAGAATACTTAACATTACTGAGATTCCATTTCCTCATTTGCATAGCTGAGGTAGCATCTCCTACCTCACAAGATTCCATAGCCAAACTTATTCAACAATGCACAAAGGATCAGAAGAGACATTTCTTCAAATAAGATGCAAATGGCCAAAAAGCACATGAAAAGATACTCATCACTGGCCCTGAGGGAAATGCAAATCAAAACTACAATGAGATACCACTTCATATCACTGGGCTGGCTATAATCAAGAAGACAATAACAGGGCCGGTGATATAGCTCAGCTGCATAAGCGCCTGCGTGGCAAGCATGAGGTCCTGAGTTCGACTCCCAGTACCTGCATATTAAAAAAAAAAAAAAGACGACAATAACAAGTGCTGGAGAAGATGTAGAGAAACTGGAACCCTGATATATAGCTGGTGGGAATGTTAAATGGTGTAGATGCTTTGGAAAACAGTCTGTCATGTCCTCAAAAGGTTAAAAATTTATTTATATGACCTAGAAATTCTACTCCTAGTAATATTATACTCAAGGAAACTGAAAACATTGTGTCTACATAAAAACCTGTATACAAATATTTATAGCAGCATTATTCATAACATCAAAGTAGAAACAACTCAAATGTGTCTAAGCTAATGACAGTATGAACAAAATATGGTATATCCATACAGCAGAATATTATTTAGCCATAAAAATGAATGAAGTACAAACATATGCTTCAACATGGATGAACCTTTATGCTAAATGAAAGAAGTGAGTCACAAATGACCATATATTATATGATCCCATCTATATGGGATGTCTGTGTTAGGCAAATCTATAATGACAGAAAATACTGGTTGCCAGGGACTGAGGGTAGTTAAGGGGAAATGGAGAATCATAATGTATACAGGATTTCTTTATGAAATGATGAAAATGTTCTAGAATTGACTGTGATGGTTGCACAACTTTTGTGAACATACTACAAACCAGTAGATTAGATACTTCACATGATGAATTGTATAACACATGAATCAAATCTCGATAAAGTTGTTAAGCGTAAAAATGTGTGTAAAGTGCCAAGGCTATTGCCTGGCATGTAGTTAAGGACTCAATAAACGGTAATAAATTTATTATTATTCCTTTTCTCTTCTTGACATCATCCTAACTCTGGCTAGGATCACCTCTAGCACCAACCTTGTAGAAAGGCAGGGAGCCCATTTCATACTCTGTGGAGGGTTACAGGTGATGCCTGAAAGCTAAAATCCCAAGACTAAGACTCTTTCTCTGATACTCAGAGAACTAAAAATATAATTCCAATGGTTTCCGTTTACTGAACATGTACTATGTGCCAGTAGTTCCAGGAACTTTACAATTATTTTCTTCACAAGAACCATACTAGGCCACCATACTATTATTCCTATTTAATAAGTGAAGAAACTGAGAAGAGGTTATGTAACATAAAGTCATACTAGTAGTCAATAACCGAGTTGGTCTGTTCAACTCCAAGGGCTTGTAATCTTTTTTTCTATTTGATTACATGGCTACATTATGTCTTCCTTTTATTTATTTACATTTTATCCAGTTTATGACTCAAGCAGCTTTATTTCATGATTCCCTTTCCCTCTTTGTGCTCTAGAAATGTCTAGTTTACCTCAAATTTACCAATATTTTCTCCTAACTAGTCTTGTGTGTTCTCAGATTGTCTTATGTATATATAATCTTGAATACAGTAGGTGCTTGACAAATACTTATTTAGTGAATGAGTGTTAAGCTTATCTCCCCAAGCAGAAAATAAGTTCTTAAAGGACAGACACTGTACCATCTAGATCTCTTCATCCTGAAGCAAAGGCACTCATGGTCACCTAGGCTGGCCTATGGCTAGAGAACCAGCCCTTGTTTCAAAATGGTTCTCACAGGTACCAAGCTCTTTGCCCACGGACTAGAAGCTTTCTCCTTATAAAGATGATCCTGCTCTTCCTAGTACAGCATGGGAGCTGGTACACAGTAGGAACTCGGAAGAGGTTTGATGAAGTAAAGGGAAGACTGGGTCAGCAGTTATTCCAATGTAGACGCGTGAAGGGGCCCATCTTCTCTCATGCTCATGAAAAGGAATGCGAGACCAGGAAGGCTGTCAAGGAACTTGGAGAAGATAGGCTCTGGTGACCTTGTATATAGCCCTTGGCAGTCAGTGTGACATCCTCTTTAGTCCAGGACCCCTCCTTTGACTACAGAGCCAGGTAGGGCTTTCCAGAGCCCAAATCTCACCTTCCCATCACTAAAATTAAGATGTGGGACAAACTCTTAACCCTGTTACTCTGTCATCTGTAGATCTATCCAAACTGCCTGAACAACTTCTACTTCCCACCTCTCCTAACTCGCACAGTAGTAACGTGCTCAGAGGTATCTGGACCGCTTTGATTTGTCATTTACCCTGAGCTCATTCCCTTCCCCACATCTGTTCCTCTTCTTAACTGAAGCAGCATTCTTTAGCTCCAGGGATCCACTGGGACAGGCCAGCAGCAAGAAGAAAGAGCTCCTCTCTCTGCCTCTTAGCAGCTGTGCTACCTGGTTGGTCCAGCTTGGTCCCTTAGTGCTCCCCATCTCTGCACCTGCCTGCCTCTCCTCTGCCTTTTCTTCAAGATGTTAAAAACTTGCAATAAAAAACAAATACAAAATGCTGTAATTAATAGCCAATTCTAAGCCAACCCAGCATCTCTACTAATAAACCTCAACACTTGGAAAAAGAACAATAAATTCTACCCCTCTCTGGTTCTGAGGTGGTCTCTTTTATATACTCTCTCTGTGTGTATGTATGTGGGTAAGTATGTCTACATATATATTTATTTTCCTTTATTTCCCATCCAGGGAGGGGCAGAATAATGAACTGCGTGCGTCAGGGAAGATGAATCTGAGATACTAGGGAGCAGTGCAGTAAAAAGATTAAAGTGTTATTATTGTTGGGTTTTTTTCCCCCATGGTCCATTGTGACAGCTCGACCGTCATCTGTAAAAAATGTCTCAGCGAGAGATAATCATCGGAAACTCAATAAAGCGTCAGGGGGAGCCTCAGTCCCCATCAATCACTGGGTGCCTGGAAAATTTCAGCCCTCTGTCTCCCTTCCTGCTATCCATATAAATGTCTCTAATATATTTTGTGTGGTGTGTGGGACCCATCCCTGATTTGGAACTTTTGATGAAAAAATATTTATACACAAAATATGCAAATCAGTTAGAAATCACAAGACTAGTTCTCTGCTACCCCATCACACTTTCTCTTATTTTTATAAATGCATCAAATTTATTCTTTTTAATAAAACATGTCAACTAGTCTATCCTCCTCTCTTAGAATATACATATACACACACTTGCACATGGCACACACGCACGTTTGGAGACCTAAAAAAATGGAAACAACCTCCCTAGCTGAGAGATTTAATCTTGAAGTTGGCCAAAATACTGATGAAGTCAGTGCATTGTCCACCCTGGTGACTCTACAGTGGCTGGTACTACTGAGCAATGACATGT
Source organism: Erethizon dorsatum (assembly GCA_028451465.1). NCBI lineage: Eukaryota > Metazoa > Chordata > Mammalia > Rodentia > Erethizontidae > Erethizon > Erethizon dorsatum. The sequence continues at coordinate 57,182,576 of CM051827.1, read as the reverse complement.
AGAATCACTGACCCTGAAGGTGTGATGAGACTCTAAGGGGCCTGGACAGGATGAAGAAGAGGCAAGAACAATATTAAGAATAACTTGCCTGAACTGCTTTTGACCTGGTAGATTCCCAACCCTTTGAACAGGCTAGGGGTTCTCAGCAGACTCAGTAAGGGCATAAGGAGGCTGATATGGTCACTGCATTCTATCCAAGAATAGGAGACAGTTCTGCTGGCATTTGACATCACTACTCTGCCTCAGTTTCCCACAGTGTCAACGTCACAGGGTTGCTGTGCACACACAGTGCCAAGGAATGTTACTAGCTATTGCTGCAGCTATCATGTTTTGTGACCTTGCTGTCTTCTCCCCCACTTCTCCAACCTGCAAGGAGTCAGTTCCTGCAATGCCCTCTCCTCTAGGACTTTCAAGAATCATCCTCCATCTAAAGGACAAATCCAAGCATACTGGATCTGGCCCCAGAGTATTAATGCTGCATCTTTATGGCTCATCACTCAATAAACTGAATCTGTGTGGAGGCTGCACCCTAATACATTCACTTAGCAGCCCAAAACCCAACTCTTCTGTTTTCACCTCTGGTGGTTATGGACATAGCATTCTCCTTCTCTACTCACAGCCACCTGCACCCAACTACTAGCCTTCCCTGCAGCCACCTAAATCCTTCCTAGACTTTGAGGCTCAAGTACTATTTTATTTCCTTGATTGTTTCAACCAGAGATTCTTTTCTCTGAGATCTGATAATTCTTGTACCTCTGACTGGATCCTTGTCAAATACTGTCTCAGTCTTATCTTCAATCTTTATTATTAATTTCTGTTCTTGCAACCACCTTATATTTACATGATACCTTGAATCTTCTCAAGTGTTTTCATAAGTACTTCAATTGATTCTTATAACAACCTTATGGTGCAGGAAATACTATTCTCTACAGATGAGAAAACCAGCTCTGAAATACTGAATTGCCCAAGGTCACAGAGTTAGGTAAGAGTCAAACTATTCCTCAGATTCTATTAGCCTTTTTAAGGATGATAGTTGGCTACCATGAAAAAGCATGTGGAAGGCTGGGTCAAAGATGCTGAATGAAGTTCCATGAGAGGATGATTGATGATGATGATGATGATGATGATGATGCAGCAAAAATGGAGAACAGAGGTTTACATGAATGGAATTCTTTCTATGTTCTTTTTTTTTTTTTGAGACAGGGTCTCACTATGTAGTTCAGGCTGACCTTGAACTCAGTATGTAGCCCAGGCTGGCCTTGAACATGTGGCAATTTTCCTACCTCAGACTCCCAAGTGCTGGGATCGCAGGCACGCACCATCACGCCTGGCTTATATTCTAGGTTTTGGATAAGTGAGAAATATAGTACCCCTAGCTCTCTCAATATCTTTTATATTACAAATAGGATACAGAATCTCTGAGAAGTATATGAAACTGCTCCATGTGTCACAGCTATTAAGTGTTGTGCACACCCATATTACCACGGCTTAAGCACACAGCTTCTCTAGGAGCAAAGTTTAAAGTGGCAAAATAAGATCTCTTTTTAGGGAAGTGAAGGCTCAGATGAGTTTTTTAAAAAGCTGAAACACAAGACTGAAATTAACACCTATAGTCTAGATTTTGCTACTCAAAGAGTGGGAGCCTGGTAGAAATGCAAAATCTCGGGTCCACTTCAGACCCACTGAATCTCTGGGGGCGGGGCCCAGGAATCTGCATTTTAACGAGCTTTCTAGGAGAGTCCCATTTCCTTGGGAACCTTAGTATTCTCATCTCAGTTTGTGCTCTCCAGCAACGTACATTCTCTTTGTGGGCCTGGGTAGGGCTGGGCACATGGTGCTTAACTTATACTAAGTAGATGACATAATCAGATGAGACCATTCCTGGGGAGGGGGAGAAATATTACAGTGTAGAGAGCAGTTCCATTACCGCCAGTGGGGACTCCTAGCCACCTCCTGAACTCCAGGGCACTTGTCCACTGGTTTGTGATGAGCCAGCTTGCACCGTCCTGTCCCCCATCTGAAGACAAGAGATGGGGAGGTCAGCTGGAATAGGCCAGGACCTGCAGGCCCTAGAGCTGCGGGGGAAAGGGGCTCTCAGAGAGATGAGTTTGGCCCTGGCAGGTCCAGCCTGGCAAAGCAGGCCCTTTGCCACCAGAAGGGCCGTATGCCAACCCAGCTTCTGTAGGACTTATCTTTATTCAGCTGCTATTTGAAGCTGAGAAGAGAAGTTGATTTATAGCCTGCTCTAGCCACGTTTCTGCTGTGTTTTATTGTTTTAATTGTACATATGAGAGGCACTCAAGAGTGCTCGCTTGCATTTCTGACAGTCCCAGACATTTGATGTTTATAACAGTTACTTACAAGCAGCCAGCGGCATCCCAGGCTGGGCGACTTGTTTACTGTTACTACTAATTTATTGCATCCTCCACCTGAGGATTGGGGCCCACCACCCATCAGCCAGCCACAAGTGGAACTCTCCTGGAGTGGCATGGGTGGGACTCAAGGCATCGAAGGGAATGAGCTGGCAGAGGGACAGCCACGATCCCCATGCTCCCTTCACACTTGGATGCCTCTGCCCAAGCTGTGTCCACTGCTTTGAATATTTTTCTTTTTGACTCTCCTCTTCAACCCCAAAGACCAGCTTAAATCCTCCTTTTTCTAAGTACATTACCTGCTCTGATGTGGAGCCAACAGCTTTTATTAATTTTAATTTTAATTTTTTTTGAGACAGGGTCTTGCGTTGTAATTCAGGCTGACCTTGAACTCACTATGTAACCCAGGCTAGCCTCAAACTTGTGGTGATCCTCCTGAGTGCTGGGATAACAGCCGTGTGCCACCATGCCTGGCTCCAGAGCCAACAGCTGTTAGAACCTTAGAAATCACACAGCTGGCAGGAACCTTGGAGGCTATACATATTATCCACTGACCCAGGACAAGAATCCCTTGCAGGCAGACTAACTCAGCAGCCTGTGAATTGTGAATTACTCACTACCTCCTAAGTGGGTTTCCTACCTTAACTGAGCCAAAACCCACTTCCACAAGAAAGTCTTCATTCAATGTCACTGTGTTTTACATATATGTGATTATCTCTAATCTATAAAATAGGTACTGTTAGTCCTATGTAACAGATGAAAATTGAAAGTGAAGGATTTTAAGTCACCTGCTCAAGATCACACAGCCAGTCAGTGAAACTCAACCTACCTCTGAAGATGCCATTTGGAGGGCTGCAGAGAATGGAAAGAACAGTCAAGTCAAGATTTCCGGGGCCGGTGAGATGGCTCAGCGGCTTAAGCGCCTGCCCGGCAAGTGCGAGGGCCCGAGTTCGACTCCCGGAACCCACATACGAAAAAGGGGCCGGTGATATCGCTCAGCGGCACGGGCGCCTCCTGGCGCATGAGGTCCTGAGGTCGACCCCCCGGTACCCACAAAAAAAAAAAAAAAAAAAAAAAGATTTCCATACCAGGTATTCCTGGGGCACCTGTACCACCAGCAAGCCTGCCCTCTACTCAAAAACACCAACCTCGACAAGAGAGGGGAAGTCTACAATGTACCTGGCTGAGCAGGCTTGTGCTAAGGAACGGTACTTATATGTGAAACAGGAGAAGGGTTGCATTAGGCATGGGCAACTGATGACCGAGTCCCCACGAGGACAAAGATCTTTTTTCTTGGTTCTGCCTGTTCTCAGCGGGCAGAAAAGACTCAAAACATGTCTGATAGCTTTTAGATTCCTGGCCGAGATATTCTTTCTTCCTCACACTCTAAATGCTGGTAATTCTCCTACACCCTCACTTTAACGCCTTTCCCTGAGCAATTTCAGTTACATCCAACTCCCATGCAAATGCTGGTGACTCCTAAATCCCTATCAGACTCCTCTAAACTCTGGATCCACGTACTCAACTGTTTACCCAAATCAGAAACTGAAATGTCACCATGGCATATCCTTTTCCTCAACATTGCACAATTCACTGAGTACTCAACCTCTTTATATCTTCCTAACACGTATTTTCTCCATTTCTAAAGATCCTTGTAGGAGCCACCAGAAATCTGAAGTGCATTTTGAGTAAGAGGAACACAGCTTCTCATCAGATTCTAGAAGGGGCCCAACATCCCCAAGAGGTCAAGTACCATTGCTAACCTCTCCCCTCCAAATTCTCCTCTATTCTGTCAAATGGCTCATCTAAAATTGAAATGTGAATTCAGTATTTCCTGCTTAAAATCCTTTAATAGCTTTCGGAATACAGTGTGAGCTTCCTAGAGCTGCCTTATAAGGTCCTTTCCATGTATAACCTTCCCTCTCCAACTTCTCATTGTTCTCCTCGAAACTGTGGCAGATGATGCCATATGCTAGCACCACTCTCCACCTTGTATCTCTGTGCCTCTTGTTCCCTATGCCCAGATTTTCTATCCTTCTTAGCTGGCTGGCAATCTCCAACTCAACCTTAAGATTCAATTAAAAGTTACTTATCCTGTGACACATCCCAGACATCCCTGCTCCCAGAGCTCACCACTACCTCTATCAGCACTGCCTACATTCTTTGTACACCTTTGCATTTACCGCTCCATACTGTGATTCCCTGCTCACAGGTCATCTTTTCAATCGACTAGGAGAATGGTTAAGGGCTAGACCACGTATGTTCATTTATATATTTCCAGCATCTAGAAGAGTACTAGAACTCAGTAAATACACACTGAATTATAAATCAATGGAACAATAAATAAATAAATAAATAAATAGATGGAACTAATAAGCACAACTGTAGAGTACTCTACAATCCACATGGGTATTTTATCTCTTGATCTTCACAATAATACTGACGAGGTAGATGAAGGATATACTACTAGGGTTAGAGAGATCTTACCAACGTCACAAACTACAACTTACCACCTTCCCTCAGTATTAACAGTAGCCTGAGGCCCACAGAAATATTTATTAGAAAATAAGTGAACTTGATGAATGTTGGCACTGATTATATTCCAGTAGTGAAGGATGGCCAGTAATCCTGAGTATGGAGCTTTCCTGTGATGCCTAGACACACTCTGGGTAAGGCAGATACAACTCTTGCTCCATTTTACCCTCCTCATACATCCAAATAAGTCAGGTAATGTTCCACAAAAAAGTCAATGCAGTCCAAAGAACAGAGACCCATGGATTCTTATGTTTCTGTCTACTTTATCAGTGATGGTGACCCAGAGCTACGCACAGTGCCTTGCTTACAGCACGAGTGGGCAGTCAGTGAATACTGGTAGAAGGGAAGGAAGAATGAGTTATCCTTAAATGAAAATGGAAAGAAAAAAACATGGTTAAGGAGGAGGTAAAGGATCAAGCTGGTGAAGAGAGCAAAGAGCACTGGGATGATTTTTTTGGGTACTGGGAATCGAACTCAGGACCTTACACTTGCCAAGCAGATGCTGTGCCACTGAGCTATATCCCCAGCCCTTGGGATGATTCTTAAGGACTGTTATTATCCAGGTCCCAGAGTGAGAAAGCAGAGACCAACACACATCCTCTTTCAGACCTTGAAAAATATGCTGGTAGAAACAGTGTGTCAAAGAAAAGAATAAAAGTATAAAGGTAGATCTTGTAAGCTACAGTGAGATGATCAATGATTCCTGACAAAATTCTAGAATGCATTTCTTATAACGGTTCTTAAACACTTAGGTGATTACTGGACATCAGGATAGGTTCCTCAAGAACAAGACATTAACATGGCAGAGTAACCTAATTTCCTTTTTGGAAAAGGTTATTGGGGCAAGAAAATAAGAGAAATGCTGAATCCATTTTTTACTTCAGCAAGAAATCTGAGAATATTTCTTATAATTTTATGGAAAAAATGGAAGAAACGGAGGATGGAAAGGAAGGAAGTTTGGTTGATGACAGCTGTGAAGGCTGAATCATGCATCAAAATCGTCCTGATCATGTGCTCTAGGACTCTATGTAACTGAGCTCTTACAAACATTTTAATCAGTGTTGGCACCGATCTTGTCTATCTACCTCACCAGTGCCTAGTACACAGGAATGTTATCAATAAATAGTTTTTAATAAATAAGTGTATCTACAGAAAGCCTACTCACTAAATTTGCAGATCATACAAGATACTTAATATTTTTATTTTTATTTCATGAAGGACATGATAGCCTTTTCCATTATTTTTGTTGTCTACCTACCTACCTAGAATGTAGGCTGGTTGGCATAAGAATTAAAAAGAATTCAGAGGAGGTTGATTAAAAAGGAAAAATAATAGAAAGATACGGAAAAAAAAAAAAAAAAAAGATCTAGAACAGGATTGGCAAACTACAGTGTACAGGCCAAACCAGGCTGCTGCCTATGTTTGTGAAGTTTTATTGAAATATATCTATTCTCACTTGTTTATTATCTATGGTTGCTTCTGCCTTAAATGACTTGAGCTCAGGAGTCACAGCTGAAACCAAATGGTTCACAAAATGTTTACTATCTGGTTCCTTCCTGAAAAAGATTGCTGACCACTGATTTAGAATGTTGAATATGAGTATTGACCTGCAGAGAAGCTTTAGAACACAAAGCTACAAAACTTAAATGTAGGCTGTGGAGACCAACATGACAACAGAAATTGGACTAGATGATCTCAGACCTCTGAGATTCTACGAAATAAAACATATTTCCTGAGCCCTGCTATAATCCTGAGAACAGATGAGAAAGCACGCGAAGAATCCCCACCCTCCTTCCTAATTCTGCCTCACAAATGTTTCTCCTTGCTTTTGGTGAGAACACCTGACAGAACTGAGGAAGGATGATATATTTGAATGAGCAGGAGACAGCTCATAAAACAAGTTCTCACATACTAGGCAGCAAATACAGGGCAAATTTGGTACTTCCGAAATTCTCCTCTGTTTGAAACATAAAGTGAACATAATTTCTCTAGCTCAGTGGGGAATCCAAGGAGGCACAGGTCATGGCCTGCACATGGAACTGTCAGCTGGGGAGGAGAGGAAAGACATATGGGTAGACATGAGTACAATAACCATGGTAAAGGCCAAGATTTAGGGAACATTCAAAAGAACAACTGAGGGCAGTCTGCAATTATTGCCAAGGACAGGAAGCTTTTGTGGAGGATCTAGCCTCTGCAATGGGGCCTCAACAAGGACCAGGTTTAGAGAGGTGGAAAGGCAGGGGAGGGCGACTTCACACTTCATCTGGGCAGCAGCACCCTGATGCTCTTGGACATCCTCCTGACAGTGACTTGAAAAACTTTTTCTCTGGGTCACCAATAACCTTCTACTCTGGGCCACACATGCCCATGTCAGCCTGGTGACCTCAATAATAGCCCTGAGGGGTGAGTGCCCTGCTCCCCTTGGCTGAATCTGCCCAGAGTCCATGTTCTGATCCTCAGGTGGTCAGTAAGGCTGTCCATCCTCGTGGCATCACTGCCAATCTGAAAGCAGCCACTGTTCAGTGATCCTGCTGCTGGAAGTCTCAGAGGACTCTCAGTTTCTCTGAGTGATCTGGGACAATGGGCAGAAAGTAGGGATAGTTGTCTGTACAATCAAAAGCTCAAATGCAAAATTCTCATTTCTACCTGCAGCTAAAGCAACATACATTCTTCTCGACACTACTTTGGAAGAACTACTTGATAGAGGCAACACAGACTGACCTGCCCAGGTGCCTTCCAACAAACAGGTGGCTGAGCCGTGGTATGCTGTCTCAACAGTCACTTATACAACATCGCAGAGGAGGCACTGATGTCAAACCCATCAGATATCAAGGCACAAAAAGGTTCACTATTTGTCCTGGTTCATACAGTAAGGCAAGGGGCCAGTCCCAGGGACAGAGTTGTACACACTGAGAAAGCAGTACTCAGTTTAGGGAATTCTGAGGCTGAGGAAATCAGTGAGGCTGTTTTCTTATTTTAGGAGAGGGTAAGTCTGCAGGAAGTACAAAAGGAGCAAATTGACATTCCCTATAGTTGCTCCAATTATTTTACTGAAACCTGATTAATTGTCCACTCATCTGAGGATGCCCAGGCCGAGGCACTTTCAGGAGAACACCACCTGAAATGTGTACTGCCTCCAATTAGGTCATGAACTCAACCTTCTATTTTTTTCCCCAACATTTTTGAAATGATACTGTTATAGAGCCAGAGGGATTGTGAAGGACATCTGTTCTAAGGCCTTGGGTTATCCATGAGTTCTCAGAGATTCAGGACTTGCAGAGATGCCAGTAGTGCTGGCTCTGAGCAAGGCTGATGGAAGCCACAGGAGGAAAGCTCCCAAAGCAATGGGACAGACCACACTTACCTTCCAAAGAATGGATTCCCTGCTCCTTGGCAGTCTTGTAGACACTGCTGAAATCATCCCCAAGGTTTGGGTCAGCCCCAGCAGCAAGGAGAATTTGCACCACCCTGGAAGAAATCAGAAAGACAGAAATGTCAAAAGCAAGAAAGGCCCAGGAGGTAGAAAGCCAGATCTGAAAGCACATTTGGGGGTTGAGTCTGTCTCTGCTCATGTGAGAAAAGAACATGAACTCTGGGAATGTAAAAGAAGGGTAGGAAAGCACGCTCTGAAAGTCATCAGTTAGAGGCTTGGGACAAGTTATACAACACCTTTCTAGTTGCCACAACTATACAACACAAACTATTAATTTAACAGTTACTTATCAAATGCTTACTATATTCTAGTCACTATTCTGGGTGCTGGGTCCATGCTTACAAGGAGCTTAAGATTTGCTAGGAAGGTAAAAATAAAGCATGAAAAATGCATGAAGATTATGACAGGAGAAATATCATGTGCAGTATAACAAAGGAAAGAATTAAGAAAGGCCCTCCTGCAGGTTGTTGGCAGGATGGCAGAACAGTGATTTCCAGTGCTTGCCCTCCATAAACATCAATCCACCTGTGAAAATACCTTCACAAGAGAAAAGGAAACCAGGTGAGATTTTAGAGCACACAAGCAGAGCATAGAAATAAAGACACACTGACAAGGATAAGAAAGGTAGTTTGACATTACTTGGGTCACCCCCTCTCAAATCCAGGCAGTACAGCATGAAGAGGAAATACCCTCCACATGGCGGAAGAAAGAAAGAAGTGAGTAACGGACTTTGCCTAGACTCTGAAATCAGGTCTGTCTCAGTAAAATTCAGTGCCAGACAGTCCTCCATGGCCCCAGACTCCAGGTCAGTACCTTAGGGTTAGCCCCAGGCTCTAGGTCTGCCCTACTACTTAACCTCTGGACTTTACCTACAACCAGGTTAACCCTAGCAGCCCCAGGCTTCTGACTCTCAGGGCCCAACCCACTGACCCAGGTGCCAGGGCTGCCCAACTATTGTATCAGGCATGCCCAGAATTTCTGGAAGAGTTGACTGGTGAAGGGCTTTCCCAGACAAAGCCAGTCTATAAAGACTGGAATATAAATCCTTACATTTTCTTTTTTTTTTTTTTTTTTTTTTTTTAATTTTATTTTAAAGAGAAGAAAAAACAAAACAAATCAAAAGAAGAACAAATTTTCAAAACAACATAATAGGAGAGTAACAATGGTTAATACATTGCGTATTACTATCTTTAAGTTAGTTATTCAGGACACCAGACATTAGCATTTAATTATCCAAACATTATTGGCACAAACCTTACTCTTCAATGAACTAAGTAAAAATCGTAGTGTATCTATCTTAACCATCTTATATATATATATACAATTTTTTTTCCCTTTCCCTTCTTTCTTTTCCCTATTCCAGTCTCTCTTTCCTTTTGACCAGTTTCTTTTTGATTCACCATGTCTATTGTACATTTTGGATCTTATTTACTCTTTCAGTTTCTCATACTAGAGAGACAATACGATGCTTACACATGTGCTTCTGGTTTATTTCACTTATGAGTATTTTCTCGAGTTGCATCCATTTACCTATAAAAGTCTCCAGTTTATCCTTCTTAATGGCTGAATAGTACTCCATTGTATAAAAATACCACATCTTTCTTATCCATTCCTCAGTTGATGGGCATTTGGGTTGTTTCCAAGATCTGGCTATTACAAATTGTGCTGCTATAAACATGGGTGCACATATATCGCTGTGGTATGATGTTTTTAATTCTTCTGGGAAGATGCCCAGAAGGGGAATAGCTGGGTCAAATGGGACCTCCAACCCTAGCTTTTTGAGGAATCTCCACACTGACTTCCACAGTGGCTGTACCAGTCGACACTCCCACCAACAGTGGAGAAGGGTTCCTTTTTCCCCACAGCCCCTCCAGCATTTGTTATTAGTTGATTTCTTTATAGTAGCCATTCTTTCTGGGGTGAGATGGTATCTCAGTGTTGTTTTAATTTGCATCTCTCGAATGACTAGTGATGTTGCACATTTTTTTGTATATTTATTTGCCATTAGTATTTCTTCATCTGAGAAATGTGTATTCATCTCAGATGCCCATTTTTGGAGTGGGTCTTTAAATTTGGGAGGTCTGATTTTTTTGAGTTCTTTATATGTTCTCGATAGTAATCCTTTGTCTGAGGAACAGCTGGCAAACATTTTTTCCCACATTGTGGGTTGTCTCTTCACTCTGTTGGTGGTTTCTCTTGCTGTGCAAAAGCTTTTTAATAAGATGAGATCCCAGTTATTGATTCTTTGGGATAGTTCCCGTGCGGTTGAGTTTTTATTCATAAAGTCTTTGCCTACACCAATGTCTCCAAGGGTTTTACCTATCCTACCTTCCAGCAGATTTAATGTTTCTGTTTTAATATTTAGATCTCTGATCCATTTTGAATTTAGTTTAGTGCATGGTGAAAGATATGGGTCTAGTTTTAATCTTCGGCATGTGTAGAGCCAGTTTTTCCAGCACCATTTATTAAAGAGGCTATCTTTCTTCCAGCGAATGTGTTTGGCACCTTTGTCAAAGATAAGGTGGCTTAGTATGTCTGGGGTTGTTTCAGCATCTTCTAATCTGTTCCATTGATCTTCAGGTCTGTTTTTTTGCCAGTACCACACTGTTTTTATCACAGTAGCTTTATAGTATAATTTCAAGTCGGGGACTGTGATGCCCCCTGCCTTGCCTTTGTTGCCCAGAATTGCCTTTGCTATTCTAGGTCTCTTCTGATTCCAAATGAATTTTAGGATTGTTTTCTCTAATTCTGTGAGATATGCTGTTGGAATTTTGATTGGAATTGCATTAAATCTGTATAACAATTTTGGAAGTATGGCCATTTTCACTATATTGGTTCTTCCTATCCAGGGGCAAGGGATATCTTTCCATTTTCTGATATCCTCTTCAATCTCCTTTTTCAGAGTACTGTAGTTTTCAGTATAGAGGTCTTTTACATCCTTCGTGAGGTTGATTCCTAGGTATTTCATTTTTTTGGATGTTATTGTGAAAGGTATTGTTTCCCTAATTTCTCTTTCAGTAAGTTTGTTATTTGTGTACAGGAAGGCTATTGACTTTTGAGTATTGACTTTGTATCCAGCTACACTACTGAATTTGCTTATCAAATCTAGCAGTTTTTTAGTGGAGTTTTTGGGGTCTTCTGTGTAGAGTATCATGTCATCTGCAAATAATGATAATTTAACTTCTTCCTTTCCAATCATTATTCCTTTTATTTCTTTCTCTTGTCTAATCGCTCTGGCTAAAGTTTCCAGAACTATGTTGAATAAGAGTGGGGACAGTGGACATCCTTGTCTTGTTCCTGATTTTAGAGGGAAGGCTTTCAGTTTTTGGCCATTTAGTATGATATTGGCTGTTGGTTTGTCATAGATAGCTTTTACCAGATTAAGATAAAGACCCTCTATTCCAATTTTCTGTAGGGTTTTTATCATGAAAAGGTGCTGGACTTTGTCAAACGCTTTTTCTGCATCTATTGAGATGATCATGTGATTTTTGTCTTTGGTTCTGTTAATATGCTGTATTACATTTATTGATTTACGTATGTTGAACCATCCCTGCATCCCTGGGATGAATCCAACTTGGTCATGGTGTATAATCTTCTTGATGATTTGTTGGATTCTGTTTGCCAGTATCTTATTAAGGATTTTTGCATCTATGTTCATTAGGGAGATTGGCCTGTAGTTCTCTTTCTTAGTTGGGTCCTTCTCTGGTTTTGGTATCAGGGTAATGCTTGCTTCCAGGAATGAATTTGGGAGTATTGCTTCCCTTTCAATTTCATTAAAAAGTTTGAGAAGTTAGGTCTTCTCTAAATTTCTTGTAGAATTCGGCAGTGAATCCATCAGGGCCTGGACTTTTCTTTGTTGGGAGGTTTTTAATTACATCTTCAATTTCATTGGTTGATATTGGTTTATTTAGGTAAATCCTTACATTTTCAAATGTACAGTCACCAATGAATGGCCACAAGGACAAAAACAAACAAACAAATAAGTAAGCAACATTAAGAAAATCAGGAAACATGACCATAAAAAAGGACCAAAATAAAAGACCAGTAACGAGCCCTAAAAAATTGGAGATTCACAACCTGTCTGACAAAGAACTTAAAGTTTTAACTGTTTTTAGGGAGGATCAGTGAAAAATCAAGAAAAGTAGAAACGATTCCTTTGCTTCCTTCCTCTCCCTCCTCCCTCCCTTCCATTTTGTTCAGAGGAACTATTTAACGAAACCAGGAAAACATAAATGACCAAAACAATAATTTTACTGAGATGAAATTATTTTTAAAAATCAAATTCTGGAGCTAAAAATACAATGAATGAAGTGAAAAAATGCAATAGAGAACACCAACAGAATTGATCAAAAATAAGAATCTATGAATTTGAAGATAGGTTATTTGAAAATATACAGAAGAGAAAAAAGAATGAAGTTTGCAGGATTTATGGGACAATATCGGAAGAGTATTAAGTTACAAAAGTTCAAGAAGAAGAAAAAAGACAGTAAAAGGTAAAAAGATCACTGAAAGAAATAATAGGACTGGCATGTAGTTTGGTGGTATAGTGCTTGCCTGGCATGCACGAGGCCCTAGGGTCAAACCCCAGCACTGAAGGAAAAAAAAACCAAAACAAAACAGGAAGGAACGAAGGGAGGGAAGGAAGATCAATGGGAGAAAAACAGAGGATTGTGAAACCAGTAAGAGAAAAGAAGCAAATAACATATAAAGGTGTTCCAATAAGATAACAGTGGATTTTTCAGACAAAGCATTATGGACCAAGAGAAAGTGGGATGATATATTCAAAGTGTTAAGTAAAAAAAGGAGAAGAAGAAAAAAAAAAAGGGTAAGAACAAAACAAGGTTGCCCATTCTCATCACTTCTATTTAACATGGTACTGAAGGTTCTGAAGCCAGAACCATTAGGCAAGAGAAAAAAATAAGACATCCAAATTGGAAAAGAAGAATTTAAGTTGTCTATTTACAGATGACATGTTACATATAGAAAACCCTAAAGACTCCTCAAAAAAAACAAAAACAAAAAAACCCTGTTAGAACTAATAAATTCAGTAAAGTTGCAGGATACAAAATTTGACATATAAAAATCAGTAGTATCTGGGTGTGGTGACACATGCCTGTAATCCCAGCACTCAGGAGGCTTAGGCAGGAGGATTGCCACGAGTTCAAGGCCAGCCTGGGCTACATAGTAAGACCCTGTCTCAAAAAAAAAAAAAAAAAAAAAAAAGACATATAAATGATATAAATGGCCAACAGTTTATCTGAAAAAATGTTCAACATTACTAATCATCAAAGCAATGCAAATTACTGTCAAACCATACTGAGATGTCACCTCATACCTGTTAGAATGGCCATTGTAAAGAAGATGTGGAGAAAAGGGAACCTTGCACAGCCAGTGGGAATGTAAGTTAGCATAGTCATTACGGAAAACAGTATGGAGGTTCCTCAAAAAATTAAAAACAGAAGCTACCATATTAGCCAGCAATCCCACTGCTGGGTATATATCCAAAGGAAATGAATGAAATCAGTATGTTGAAGAGGTATCTGCACTCTTAAGTTCACTGTAGCATTTTCACAATAGCCAAGATTAGAATCATGTGTCAGTTAAACTGGAATGTCAACTTCATTAGCTTGAGAGCTACCCAGGGGATTAGCAAAGCATTATTTCTGGGTGTCTGGGTGGATCATGGAGACATGATCTTGGGTACTACAAAGCCTGCTCAAAAAATGTATACACACTTCAGGAAAAAAAAATTGTATAAATATTTTAATATTTAATTTATTGAGACATTATGAGATTAGTATGTTACCTTTGGCCTCTACAGTTACAAGAGGTGCTCATCAAAGTGGTGGGGGATTAGCTTCCAGACATTTATTAGTACAGTAAACTCCTGCTTGGGTAACCTTGGTCCCTGAGATTGCCACACATAGCATTTTCAATTTCTTCTCTAAAGGCTGGCAGTGTAGTGCATTTTCTGTGATATACGACATCCTGTAGGATCCCCCAAATGAGGGTAACACCATCTGTTGAAAAAAGATCATACTATTTTTCTTTTCCTGAAGTGTGTACACATTTTTTGGGCAGAATCTGTATATCCAGTCCCTGGCCCCTTCCTTTCTGGTGCTATTCCCTGCTCTACTTCCTGGCTGCCATGGGTTGAGCAGCTTTCCTCTACTAGGCCCTTCCACCATGCTCTTTCTGCCTTGGAGACAGCCAACCATGGGCTGAACCCTCTGAAATCATGAGCCAAATAAATCTCTCCTTTAATTTTCAGGTGTAGGGTATTTTGTCTCAGTGTCAGGAAAGTGACTCATACAAATCAACCTACATGCCCAACATCGGATGAATAAAGAAAATGTGCTCATATATACACAACAGAATCAGACTTAAAAAAGAAGGAAATCCTATCATCTGTGACAACATGGATGCATTTGGAGGACTTTATGTTAAGTGAAATAAGCCAGACAAAAGAAAAAATCATACCACACAATTTCACTTATATGTAGAATCTAAAAAATTACACTCATAGACGCAGAGTAGAATGATGGTACCAGATGCAGGGTGGGATGGGGAGTTTGAAAGATGTTGGTCAAAGGACACAAAATTTCAGTTCCACAACTGGAATGAATTCAAGGGATCTTATGATGTACATGTACAAAATGGTGACTATAGTTAATTACGTATTCTTGAGCTGGGCATGGTGGTACACACCTATAGTCCCAGCACTTCCGAGGCTGAGGCAGAAGGAGCACCATGAGTTCAAGGCCAGCCTGGTATACACAGTGAGACCCTGTCTCAAAAAAACAAAAAGAAAAACAAAAAACGAAAAACAAAAAACAAAAAACAAAAAACAAAAAAAAAAACCCAAAACCCAAAAAAACAACCCCACAAAATAATGATGTATTTTTGAAAATTGCTAAAAGTAAATTTTTAGGGTTCTTACCACAAAGAACAGTATGTGCAGTACTGTGTATGTTAGCTTAATTTAGCTATCATAAAATGAATACATATTTTAAAGCACATTACATGTGAAAAATATATATAATTTTGTCAGCTAAAAATAAATAAGTAGCTGTGTGCCTATAGTTCCAGCTATTCCAAAGGGTGAGGCAGGAGGATCACTTAAGCCAGGGAGTTTGAGGCCAGCCTGGGTAACAGTGAGATACTGTGTTTAAATAAATAAACAGTGATAATAGAAGTAAATTTATAAGTAGAGTAAAGGAAGGAACGAAGGGAAGGCAGGAAGGTCTGCTAAAGGAGGTAGTGCTTAAGATTTGAAGGCTGAGTAGCTGGAACTGGGATGGCAAAGTGGAAAGACCCAAGAACTCCTGAAGGGAAAAGATCACAGTGTTTTTAAAAAGAACAGTTCTTAGTCCAGGACATATTCCATGTATATTTTTGCTTCTTTTCTTTCTTTTATACGTAATATCACAACCAATGCTTTCTTCTTCCTCCCTTCAAATAAAAAAAAGTGTTCATGTTCCCTATTTTAAAAAAATCAGAAGGTACAGATAACCAAAAACAAAAAACAAAAAAACTTAGAATATATAACATCCTCCCAGTTTTTTAATGAATATACTTTTTATTTACAAAAATGAGATCATATATATACTCACTCTAAGCACACAATATACCCCCCTTTCATGTATTATATGCTGACAACATTCTTTTAATGGCCACATAGTATTCAACCATTAGATCATCCTATACTTTAACCAGTCTCCTCTTCTAAACGAATTGTTTTAAATATTTTAATGACACAAGATCTCTAAATATTTCCTTTGGATAAATTTCTAGGAGGTAAAATTCTAGGTAAAAAAGTATAAGCATTTTTAAGGATTCTGGTAACTACTAAATTACTTTTCAGGAAGATTGTACTGAATTTTATTTTCACAACCAGAGTAAGGAACAGGAGAGTAGCTACTGTTCCTTCCTTTCACGAAATAGTGTCCCCCGCCCCGCTTTTACAGAATGTGTTAATCTGGAAATTAGAACACAGAGTAACACTAGTGTTTCAATTTGCATTTCTATGATTACTAGTGAGGATGAATTTTTAAAATTGCATGTGTAGCAGTCAGTTGTGTTTTTGGTTTTTTTCATGAATCACTTATTAATTAATGTCATTTGCCCATGTTTCTCAGTATGTTTTTCTTTTGTTTACTGGCCTTCAAAAATGTTAATGCTCTTGAAGGCACAAATGGTAAGCATTCAAATGAATTACTCTGATTATTACAACTACTAAAATGCTAAAGTATAGTTTCAGTTTTCTCTGTTTTGGTTTTTTAGTATTTGAACCAGCAGTGTTGATGGTTTTCTACATATCACTAGTCTGGATTCCATTATCTTCAAGAGACACAGGATCTAGCTCAATTATTTCCTGAATGGACGAATGAATTTCAATAATTTCCAAGTGCACAAATATATAACCCTTATACATAAGTAAAAAAAAAAATCAGAATCTATCTCTTACATGGCAGAGGTTATTCTACATTTGATTTAACATAGTTAGGTGAATCTCTTGTTTTTATTTACCTTACCTAAAGGGATTTTAAAAATTACCTTTCACAGGTTATTTGTCCAGAATATAGATTAAGATCTCAAAAAGAAATGAGAAGGGTTTCTAAGCAGCAAAAATCCATGTCTAAAACTTGTATTTCTTTCATAGTAGAGTACCAAGTTCTCATCTGGACATCTTCACTCTTAGTTGATGCACCATTTGTACAATCTATGTCATTAGTCTACCCTGTTCCCCAGAAGGTTAAAGGGCAAGAGGGTACAGAAAGGCTGACAGAGACAGGCAAACAGAAAGGCAGTGCAAAACAGCATCTCACAGAGAGGTGGTATAGTGCAGAGGTTAAGAACACTGGTTGTAAAATCTGGACAATTTGAGATTAAAATGAATAATGATAGTAATGGATTATAGCCCATTATATTTATATATTTACAAAATTATAACCCATCAAATAAAATAAGATTCCACAAATCCACACTGAAAATAATTAAGTGGGGTAGAAGAGAAAGCTCTTCCTTACCACAGAATGACAACTGAGAAGTGTAGAAGGAACGATGAAATCAGAAAATCACCATTTTGCAACCTCACAGTTGTTATCACAAATAAGAATGTCCAGCTCATGTGGTTGGGTTAATGCACGTAAAATGCTCAGAACAGTGTCTAACGTATAACAACTGCTCAACCAACTTGAATTATCACCGTGAACCTGACCCTGTGGTTGGTTTGTGGGGAAGCTGAGAAATATGAACTAAGACATTTAAGTTGGGGAGACAGAATGGCATTTTATAACAAGTGCAGAGTGACCTGGAGTCAAATCGAAGCTCAATCTTCACTGATGTGATCTTGGACAAGTTACTGGACTGCTGAGCCTCCATTTCCTTGCCAGAATAACAGAAAAATACCTCTGTCTTAGTTACTTTTCTCTCATTGCTGAGCCAAAATAACGGACATGCAATATTAAGGAAGGAAAGGGTTATGAAGCTCACAGTTTGTGGAAGTTTAAGTCTGTAATCAGCTGGCTCCAATGCAGGGTGGCATGGCAAGGGGCAACACTTCAAGGTGGCAGAAGACAGCAAAAGCAACAAGCAAGAGAGGAACAAGCCTCCTTTCCACCCTTACATTGTAAGCAGGCTACCTCCCACCCCCACTGGTGTAGCACTCACACCATCTCCATACTCTCCTCTTGCACAGGATGAGATGTTTATAGTGAGGACCCTGGCCCCCTGCTGAATCACCTAAACCTCTAAACCTCTCAAATTGACACAATGAACAACATCCTAGAGCAGTTAAGGGCATGTTCTCTACACCCCAGGATGTAGAACTGCTGAGTTACTTAGTTAAGCTTCTAGACTTCTCAAGTTGACACAATGTATTAACCATAACAACCTCCGTAACAAGTCATGAGGAAGTATGTAAAACTCTATAGTGCCTGTTCATAAAAAAGCTCCATGCATGAAAAATAGTGAATATTTAAATTTTAAAAAATTACAGTAAAAGACACATTGCCATTAAATTCTCAATATATACCCCTTCACACACACTTCGAATAACTGTCCCACTGTTCTTGCCACATTTTTTTTTAAAGACAGGGTCTTGCTAGCTAGTTCGGGCTGGTCTTGAAGTCACTAGGTAGCCGAGGCTGGCCTTGAACTTGTGATCCTCCTGCCTCAGCCTCCCTAGTTGAGGACATTAAGGTAGCCACTACCCACTACCACACAACTGAAGGCACTCACAAAAGGACTTCCAAAACTGCTTCACAAAGTGGTAACAGCCAGGCACGGTGGCACACACCTGTAATCCCAGCACTTCCCTTCATAGTCCTTTTGACTTTGGGAAAGAGCCAGAAGTCACATGGTGTCAGATCTGGTAGATAAGGACAAACTATAATGTTTTCACAAGCCTGCCTTTCTGTTGGTTGGCACTTGACAGCAGCATTCACTGTGTTTTTCATCATACCTCATAAAGATGCTCATGAAAGAGGACTTTAGAACTGCTTCAGAAAGTAGCAGAACAATGGGATAAGTGTGTTTGAAATGAAGGGGAGTATTTTGAGGGGGATTAGTAGGGGGAGTATTTTGAGGGGAATTAATGGCAAAGTGTCTTTAACTGTAATAAACCTTTAAAAAACTGAAACAGTCACTATATATATATATATTTTTTTTCTTTTTTGGTACCGGGAATTGAATCCAGAGCCCACTGCAAGCTAGGCAAGTGCTCTACCACTGAGCTACACTCCAGTCGAGGCCCTTACCATATATTTCAATCACACCTATTATATATGAGCTCTTTTTCCTTTGTGTATATAATCATAGCAGTGATGACATGAATCTGGGCTATGGTGGGCATCAGATTATATCTGACCACTCCTGGGACACATGCTGGCACAGTCCTGTATTAGGAAGGCAGCTCTTCTGCTGGGCATGTGGTGCATGCCTATAATTCCAGCACTTGGGAAGCCGAGGAAAGGGACAGTGAGCTGAAGGCCAGACTGGGCTATAGAGAAAGACCCTGTCTCAAAAAACAAAAAGCAAACAAAGGCAGTTCTTCTATATTCTGCACAAGTTGACATGTTTTAAAATCCAAGTAAGAAGGGTTTGTCAGTTAAACTCAAAGGGACATAATTTGGTTAATCCTCAGCTGCTGTGTCCAATCATCATTCAATCACACCCTCTCCCATGGCAGGCTGTCCCTTTAGGCAGCTGGTGTCACTAAGTGTGCTACCTGGCCTCTCCAGGTTCAGGAGTATTGATTCCATCTGTCCAATTTGCAGGATGCAGGACGTGTCCAAGCAACCATGTATGCTGCCTTTGGCCCTGGAGGCAGACAGTGGTCTGGCAGGACAGGGAAGGGAGAGTGACTATGATCGGCCCCAGCCTGCTAACTCAATCAAAGGAAATGGGCAATTCGCTTCACAAACTCGGAGGCTAAAGAGGGTAAGCAATCCAAGATAGTGACTCATCCTGTAACCTCAGAGAAGATTCCCTTCGCTTTTAATAAAACTCAAAAGACAGCAAACCCACCACGGGGTATAGACAGGACTAGAGGAATTATGGCTATTCTGTGACCAACTGTGGCACCAAATACCTTGCCAAACGGATAGCAGACTTTTTCTCTAATAATCACCACATATTTACAAAATATCTGAGCTGGAGGACCAAAGCAGTCAGTGCCTTCCTGAAGAAGACAGCTCAGATCAAGATGGAGCGCTACATGAGTATGGCTCACTACTAGTGGTGATATACAAAACAATGTCACTGGAACTATGGGAAGAAACAGGGCAGGAGGCTACCGAGGTTAAAGAAACCTATGGCAAGGCTGCGGGGAGCAGGCGTAGTAGTAGGCTGGGACTGTGGGTGGGGTGTGTGTGCCAAGCAGTTCACAGTCAAACAACCAAGGGTTGGACACGAGGCAGTAGGGAGTGAAGGACCAAGTTAGAGGATGATAGAACAGTAGAATATAAACCATGGAAGTTGCCAGAAACCAAGGAATTTAAAAAGCACTCAAAAGCAGCAGTGAGGGGATGTTTGAAATGAAATGATTTTTGCTTCTGCTTTTTGCTAAGGCAGAAAAAAAAAAAAATCTCCAAATGAGAACTATACACGGGAATAGTCATGCACATGGGGAAATGGCGAGGGAGCCCACTTGGATGACATGTGGAATACAGGGTCATCAACAAGAAGAGAAGCTGATGGCACAAAGGCAGGCAGGCACTGCTATCAGAGGGGATTCACCAAAGATCAACCTCCCCTTAGTTCCAGCATACCTGCAAAATGTTTGGGTTTAGGTGTCACTGCCTTAAAATTGAGTAGCTAGTACCAAACAGGGTGTGCTGTAGGACTAGGCCTTTGTGATTCTTAACAGCTGGACTAAAGGAGGCAGAGTATACCATTCCATTCAATCATGTTTCTCTGCTCAAAGGAACTCCTCTGCATGCAAAGGCTTAAGTGTATCAGCGATTCTCTTAGCCCGCTCAGGATGTGGCCTCTAGTGATCTGTATACCAGTGCTTAAATTTGAGTAGCACTACCAATGCCACTACCAACCTCACAGGCTAGAGATAATTCCCAGATACCCTATTCTCCTTACTAATGTGGGAAAGCAGAGACTATCTACAGGTGTGCTATATTGCCCATCACTTCCCTAGACTGACTCTCAGGTAACAGTCTGTAGGAGCACTTTGCCTCAATTCAGGTTTTAACAGAAATGTTAGGATGGGAAACCCCAACAAAAAAACAAGGCCAGGATATGAACAGTCAATTCTCAGGAGAGGAAACCAAGAAAAGATTATTAAGTACAGCTGAAAAGATTCCCAGGATCATTTATTATGAGAGAAATGAAATTAAAACAATAATTAAATATCACTTTAAATTCAGCATATTGACAAAAGTTAGAAAGCTGAAAAATGCCAAGTGTTGGTGAGGACATGAGGATCTGAGACTCCTCATGCACTATCAGGATACAGACTGGTGCAGCTACTCTGGAAGTCAATCTCGTAGCACTTCATCAAGTTAAAGCATCCTACCCCATGCCCCAGGACTTCTGCTCCTGAGTATATATTTTCCAGAGAAATTCTTATACAGATCCACAAAGGGCAACATGGGAGACTGTTCATCAACCACATTTTGTAGCAACGTTGAATTGCAGGCAATGAAATGTCTTATCACTGGGGGAATAGATAAGTTAATGTGATAGCCACATACTATGAAACATGATGTAACTGTCAGAAGCTACAGGCTGAATATTATGTGCAGCAACGTGGATAGATGACTTTAAAATAACCAGTTGATTCCCTATCCCCTTTTATTTATACATTAATTGAACTTGACTATTTGTCCCAAAAGGTTATTCCTTCCAGGGAACCTCCTCAATTAGAGAACTTCTTTTTTTTTTTTTTTCTGGTAACGGGAATTGAGCTCAGGACCTTGCCAAGCAGGCACTTGTGCCGCTGAGCTATATCCCCAGCCAATTAGAGAACTTCTAAGTCCTATCTGATCTCAGCACGTGAAGAGTTAAGGACTCAGTGAAAACAGAAGCTCCCTGGAGTTCATCAGAGGCCAAAGATGCCACTCTTCTGGCTATCCCCAGCTTCAGGGGGTTAATGCTCTTTCACCTTGCAGGCTCCTCAATTGCACCATCACCAACTCAACTGAGACTTCTCTGACTCCCAGCCTGGGTCCCTGTCCTTCCTGTCTGCATAGTACCTAGTTCTTACCTTCACAGTAGGTGACCTGTATCATACTGTATTATGACTGTCTGTTTACTTTTTCACTAGACCACGGGGCTGCAATGACAAGCAGAAACACCAAAACAGCACCCAGGATTTGGAGGCAGATTTATTTACGTCTACAGGCACTGATCAAGATCACTCCCAAAATATCAGGCTCTGATCTCTAGTGGTCTAGGGCTTATATGAGATAAGCAAGCAGGAAGTACAGAGGCAGACTGGCTTGTCAATTGGGGATCGGTTTATACAATGTGTATCATAGTGACTAGCTATGCATCACAGTGACCAGCTGTTTCTAAGAGACAGAAGCAACCAGAAATGGAACAGGAACTATTACCTGGGCAACTAAGAAAATGAAGTATACTGGCTGGGGGGGGCAGCATTTTCTGTTACAGAGCAAGGACCATGTCTCAGCCTTATTCCTTAGTTCCTTACTTAGTGCCTGGATCACAGTCACCAGTCAACAGATGTTTTCTGAATGAGTACGTGAATACATGAATGAAAGTTGAACAAATGAAGCCATTATTTTATTTGATGAGAATAAGGGAGAAAGGTGGAAGAAAACTGTCTCTGCCCTACCTAGCCTTCTGTCACAGGAAGGTCTGAACTAGGCTACAGGTGGTTAGGTGTGGAAACCTCTATCTTCCTCTCATTAGCACCAGATCTTTCCTGGGCTACAGATGGTTCCCATAAGAAACAGAGGAAAGGAACAGGAAGGGGGTCCTTAACTGGCAGCTCCTGGGATTCATGAAATTTCCTTGGGAGCCATAGCCAATTAATTTGCTGCTCTGGCTGTAATTAGATAAGAAGTGGGAGCACACGTTGGAAGGCTGACTCACACTGATTTCAACAAGCTCTTGCTTTCCGGGCACATGGGGAGTCCTGATGCATGGGAGGGCAGTTGCATCGATTGATGTTAAGGCCTTCTGCTCTCAGTGGCTGTAGGGGCTTGGGCTCCTCACAGGAAGCCTGCGTTGTGAGTGGAGGCTGGTGCTGGGGCAGGCACGTGTCAAAGATGACCGGCAAGCAGCTGGAGTTGGTGAAGCAAGGAGGGCAGTGACCCCCGCACCAGGTCGTCCCTCACACAATGCAGAGCCTCAGAAGATGCTCCTCCACTCCCCCAACATTTAAACACAGGGTCACTGTGATGAGTGTCACAGCCAAAAAGGAGAAGACAAAGAGCAACCTATTCAACGCAGTGCACACCTCGATGAGGGGAGGAAGCCAAGAGGGTACAGCTCAGAAGGTTTGCTGGAAAGTCAAATGAGCTGTGGCTCACTCAGTAACCCGTCTGCTGGCGGGTCAGGAAAGCCGGTGGCCTGACCAAAGGCACTGGTGTGTGTTTACTGTAGAGGCTCTGTGGCATGGGCAGAAGCTGGGGAGAAGAGGACAGGGGGAGTAGTTTTCTTTCTAAAGCCATCTTCCTTAGGAAATGAATAAAGATCAGGTAGGAAGCAGGGCACCTATGCAGAAAACTTACTCCAAATCTCCTCAAATGAGGATAATGATCTTTGGTTTATTATCTCAAAATCAGTAATCATCCATAGTCATAATAAAGCAGTCACAGTGTCTTAGGCACTTTACAGTCAAAATTTCAGATCTTCGTAACAACTTGCAATGAGGTATCAGTTCCATTTCATAAATGAATAAACAGGCTCAGCAAGATAACATGAGTTGGGCCGGTGAGATGGCTCAGTGGCTTAAGCGCCTGCCCGGCAAGTGCGAGGGCCCGAGTTCGACTCCCGGATCCCACATACGAAAAAGGGGCCGGTGATATCGCTCAGTGACACGGGCGCCTGCTGGCGTGCGAGGTCCTGAGGTCGTCCCCCCGGTACCCAAAAAAAAAAAAAAAAAAAAAAAAAAAGATAACATGAGTTACCCAAGTGCACATATTAAATACGCACAGGAATCAAGATTCAAATCCAGGGTGATTTGAGTCCAAAGCTGGTGCACATTCCCTAAGTCACACTGGCTCTCACGCATCTGATCATTAATCTCACTATCCCAAAGTTACTGAGCCCCTACTATGTACTAGGGATGCAGGTATTTTCAGACAGTAATTAAAGCAAAACAGGTCATAGTAGGTATCCAATGTAAAAGGGAATCTAACTGAGCTGGACAGCAATCAAAATCAGTGATGGGCCCAGACAGAGGTGACATAATTAGGGGCAAGATTCAATGAAAACACTGGATATTAAACAGAGAGCCAAGGAATCAAGATCATTCATCACACGCTTTCTGGGATAATCCTAGTACCACATCCTCAGTTTAGTTCTAAATATGCTTCCATATCTTCCAGTCTGTGGTTCATAATATGTGGTCACCCAACCTGTGGGCCAGTCGTCAGGCCCTGGCTGTTAGGGCTTCTTACTACAGAATGGGCCTGGACTAGGCTCTCTGTATACAAATGAGCGATCAGACTATGATGGCGCTAGCATAGCTTTTGACTTGGTAAAAGACAACAACGAGAAAAATAATACTAATAACAGCTACAGGTGTCTACTGTGTACTTACTACATGCACTTAGTGCTCTGTACCAAGCAGTTTTGTAAGCCTTTTAATCTTCACAACCACATAATGCTGAGGTAGGTGCTGTTATTCCCGTTTTGCAGATGAGTAAAGAGAACTAGAGAGGTGGGCTTTAACCACATACCAGTATAATTATTTAAATACAGGATGACCGAAAATTGCATTTTTTGTTAATTTTTACAAGATAATAACAGGAAATATGAAAATGACAATTTTATCAAATTTATTCAATAATTTTTCTGTGTGTGATGTATCTTTTTTTTTTTTATGTGGGTACCAGGAGTCAACCTCAGGACCTCACGCTTGCCAGCAAGCGCTTGTGCCGCTGAGCGATATCACTGGCCCTTTTTCTTCCTTTATGTGGGTTCCAGGAGTTGAACTCAGGACCTCGTGCTTGCCAGACAGGCGCTTATGCCGCTGAGCTATTTCACCGGCCCTGTGTGTGATACATCCTTTTTTTTTTTTTTTTTTTTTTTTTTGTGGGTACCGGGGGTCGACCTCAGGACCTCGCGCGCCAGCAGGCACCTGTGCCGCTGAGCGATATCACCGGCCCTTTTCTCATATGTGGGTTCCGGGAGTCGAACTCGGGCCCTCGCAAGCGCTTATGCTGCTGAGCCATCTCACCGGCCCCCGTGAGATATATCTTAAAACATTCAATACATAATACAGTGTTACAATTTGGCCAGTAGTATCTAGTCTCTTTCCCAAGTCTTTTTGCACTACTGTCTTTCTTTGAACAACATCCTTTACACTGTTGTGTGGGTCTTTCCTTTTTTCCTGTGGGTGGTATAGTTTCAATAAAATGTCTACCCACTAAACGTTAACTGTGAAGATGTTGATGTTGGACATCCTGGTTAGTGTTTCGCTATCCCTTATTTTTCAATTATTTGGTTTATTAGACCTAATCTAAATTGTAAATGACTTTTTGAACCCCCTTGTTTCGAATAAATAAACAACAAGTTCCATACTGTATGGTCCAGAAGGTACATAAATATTTTATAATAATTATCTTTTCCTTGCTTTTTGATTACAAGATAGCTTGTTAGATGTTGGTCAACTCTGTCAACACCGCCCACAGAATTATTATAATCACTGACCACTACTGGAATTTTTTTGTTTCATTTCTGCTTTCAAGTTCTATTATTTCTGTATTATGAATAGTTGACAATAAGGAGGTATCTATTTTGTCTTTCCATTTCATAACACAGACTTTTCCTCCCTGATATGCTAACATTTCTCCCTTTTTCAGTTTTTCTTTCGCAGCTCTTTTGGCACTTTCTTCCTATTCAGTCTCAGTATCCCAAATGTGTCCATTTTGTACTGTAAAAGAATATCACTGAGTTCTGGAGGAATATAAAAATTATATTTAATGTATTTATAAGAGCTTTTATAGATTGTAGCACAAAATTATAGGTTATTTTTCACAAATAAAATAGTTAGTAAAAGAAAATAACCAGAACTTATTATTAGCTTTCACTAGAAACAAACACCAAAGGCAAATACAACATTCTAGATAAAAAAGTATGCAAAAAAATAGTCAATATAAAACAGACATATAAGTATATCTCACGCAAACAAGATTCAACTGGTTGAAAGGACACCTGACTGAGCAACGCTCAGCATAGTCGGTACACAAACTCGCTGCCCGAGTGATGCTCGGGGTAAACTGTTTTTTTTTTTTTTTTTTGTGAGTACCGGGGGGTCGACCTCAGGACCTCGCGCGCCAGCAGGCGCCCGTGCCGCTGAGCGATATCACCGGCCCCTTTTTGGTATGTGGGTTCCGGGAGTCGAACTCGGGCCCTCGCGCTTGCCGGGCAGGTGCTTAAGCCGCTGAGCCATCTCACCGGCCCATAAACTGTTAAGTAGTTAAACTCAAGCAGTCTCATTCTGGAATCCCTGTTCTTTGCTACCCTGTTTCACACAACTAGACTGCCCACCCTGCGAGGCAGGAACTGTGCCCTGAACATCTTGATTCTTAGTACACAAGGCCTACGTAGACAACAAGTATTTGTTCAATCAGTTCACAGTCAGGGCCTGGACAGTGCACTATTGACTCACAGTCTGAGTCAGCTCCTATGCTAAATACCTCGTTAAAGTCCACACTCATCTACCGTATCTACTGCAGACAACTGCCACTCCAGCCTGGCAGCCCTATTAAAATAAGCAGTTTATGGCACAGCTGCTTTTAAAGAAATCTTTCTGTGTGTCACACTGGGGACTGAATCGAGGGTCTTCATGCTGAGCTGCTTCACAGACCTTTTTATTTTTTATTTTGAGGCAAGATCTCACTAAGTTCCCCAGGCTAGCCTCAAACTTGTGATTCTCCTATCTCAGCCTCATGAGTAGCTGGGATTACAGGTGTGCACCCCTAGCCCCCTCCAGCAAGAACATGTCTTTTAAAGAAGTATAGGTCTGAGTATAGGACCATACCATAGTTCCTAGAAATGCACAGCTTTCCTCCAGCTGCTGAACTGGATGAACAATGGATACTCTCCTGTCTCTAACAAACACACTATGAAAACAGGACTGAACACAGAACCCCAGGATTAGATACAGCACCGGACTGGGGGGGGGAGGGGATACCCTGAGACTGTCATGTTAGGCAAATGAGCTGGCACTGCTTTCCAGGGAGCAGTGTCTTGGGTTGCCTGAGGTCGAGGCATGCATCTGCCAAACTAGAAACGAGTGCATGCTGGAATTGGAATATCATTACTACGAAACAGGATTATCATGAACAACGATTCCAAATGGGATTAGAAATGATTCTTTGTTACTCAGAGATAATCGGCCATAGCAGCAGCAGTAGGAGAAATGCCCAGCCCAGCACACTTTTCTGGGGGCATGGTGTGGCATTCTGGGCACTTGGCCAGCACCTCACCCTCCCTTCCTTGCTGGGAAATACTGGGCACTGTCCTGCTTTGGGCAGATGGCCATCTGGGACAAAAGCCAGCTCCACATCAGGGCACCCTGCTTAGGGGTCCCATGGTCTAGGCCTAGCTTCTTAGATGAAAAGGACTAGAAAAAGAATCCCCAAAGTCCTACTCCTTCTGAGTGATTTATGAATTACTGATGAGAGACAGGTAACACCCCCCATCTTAATCAAGGTAGGTTTACTTACAGGTAACCTCCTCCTGGGACAACCCATAATCACCGATATCAGTAATAATAATAAAGGCATTACTGCTAGTTTATTACTATGTTACTATTAACTAAAGTAGTAAACTTTCACCAAGTATATACTATACAGCAGGCATTATTCTAAATACTTTGTATGTTTACACGTTTAAACCTCAAAACAGCCTCAGGAGGTAGCAGGTAGATCCACTCATTATCCCAATTTTATGATAGAAGAAACAATCACAGAAATGTGGAAGAATCTGCCAAAGTACCTAACTAGTAAGAGGCAGAATCTGAATTCAAAACCATGTTCTGGCTCTAGAGCACACAAATGTTCCATAGCTGGACTCTCACAACCAGAGAGGACCATGGCCAATGCCAGCTAAGGTCTTTTCTCTCTCTGGTCCCTAGACCCTGCCAGCTCCTCCTACTTTATCACCCTTGTGAGCCTAGGCTTACAATGGTCTTTCTAGAAATGCCTCTCCAATTTCCACTTTTACCAATCAAATCGTGCCCACCTATCAAGGCCCACCTCCTCAGAAAGGGCCTTTTTTCATGATGTCACCTCTACATATTATGATTTCTCCACAGCGTTCTACTGTTCTTCTCTGTGGCACTGACCATTCTGCCTCATTCTGCAGTCAAAATGGGACTTGTTTTATCATCTTCTGATTATCAGCTTTTTGAAGATAACAGTGGTTCATCTGTTTTTATGTTCTCAGCACACAGTGGGTAAAGACACCCTGTATGAGTTGACCTGACTCCTGGTCCCAGCAGCCCTTGGTCCATCCGCAGCCTTGCTCTCTACCCCTTCCCCCAACAGGCAGTATAGTCCAGTGGAAAGAACAAGATTTGGGGTTCAGAGGGTTCAGTTTCAAATCCTGGCTGCCTCTTTTACTAACTGGACAACCACAATCTTGGGCATCTCTGAGCTTCATTTTTACTAACTGTAAGATAAGGATAATAATTCCTCCCTTTTAGGATTGTCCTCAGGATTAGAGAGCTACCATGGGAAGAGCTTGACTTGGGCCTGGCTCATAAAAGGCACCCAATCAATGACAGCCAACATCATCACTGTAGATCTGACAGCACAAAGCCCTGCCTCCTTGAGCAGAATGAAGCACCACTCTGTAGCACAAAGCTAGAGAATAAGCTGGGGACCTGCGAAGGGACCCTACAGTCCTAAGGCAAGGTCTCCATGTGTTCAGGCTCCCTAACCACCCACACTTAAGCCCAGGCACAGGAGTGCCCTACCTCTAGCCAGCCAGCAGTAACAGACAGCCTCCTCCCAGAGGCTGCCAGCCATCTTGCTGCAAGGGCTGCATCAGCTCCTGCCTCCAAGATTGCCTGTGGAGCTGCTGCAGCTCACAAAGAAGTCCACAGAGCCTTTCCTGCAGGCTTGGGCCAGTGGTTTCTTAAAGACAGGGGTTAAAGGCCCCCTCACCTTGGTAAGATGGAGGGAAAATAAGCAAATGCTAAAAATAAATGACTGCTGTGAGAGGGAATTAAATGGTCTTCAGCCAGCCAAGGATGGCAGCATTTTAAAATTAACAAAGCCCAGGTACCACATCCAGGAAGGTCTTGGCAAATGCGTGTTATCCACTCATTAGCTCAGTTCCTCAGGGACCCTGGCCAACCAGGGAAGGCAGTGCCGGGAACCAGTCCTTCCGATGCTGATGAAATGCTCTCCGGGAGCAAAGGCAGGAGGAGGGAGAGATGATTCTTGTGGGGAATTTCAAACAGTTATGAGGATACTTTGCACTTGGCCTGTGGTTCTTACCTTCTCAGAGGCAGGACCTTTCGAAAGCCACCAGCGAGCCCAAGCAGACTCAAACTGGAACGTCCCCACAGCACCATCTTCCTTCAGGATCTCTGTTCCTGAAGTACTACAGCCTCACTCTATAGGCGTCTCCCTGCCTGACAGTGCAAGGGTAAGGAGCCCAAGAACGGTGCGGGAGAGAAAAACTCCCAATCCTGTAACCCGGACTTTCTCCTTGCTGGAATGAAGAATCACACACTTTGTGACTTTATGTAAGCCCAGTGTATACTATTCATACGGTTAATTTATCACTATTCATCAGTAACTATATTTCATAACATCACTGATATTCATAAATCTTCATTTTCTACTAACAATAAGAACTCATGCCAGGCATGGTGGCACACGCCTTTAATCCCAGCACTCGGGAGGCTAAGGTAGGAGGATCACCACAAGTTCGAGGCTAGCCTGGGCTACATAGTGAGTTCAAGGCCAGCCTGAATTACAGAGCGAGATGCTGTCTCAAAATTAAAAAAAAAGGAGGAGGAGGAGGAGGAGGGGGAGGGGGAAGAGGAGGAAGAAGAGGAAGAAGAAGAACTCATGATTCTCTAATGTGAGATACCATCAACAATAAGAATCCAAAATATTCCAGGTTACTGTTAACATCAATTAATTTTGACACTACTAACATGAATTTTCAGTATGCCACTGGTCACAATGAATAATGAAAATCAGAGAGGGGTGACTGTTTTTAACAGATTTTGTCAGTCAGTTTATGAAGTATCACTTACACATAGTGAAATTCATCCTTTTTAGAATGTATAATTTGATGAGTTTTGATAATCATATATAGTCATGCAACCCCATCATAATTAAGATATTAAGTATTTTTTCCATCACCCTGAAAGTTCCTTTATACCCTCCTCAATGTGCAAACCAAACCTCTAACTGATTTTTGTCCCTAAAGCACTGCCTTTTCCAAAATGTTATATAAATAGGGTTTTATAAATTATATAAATGGGTAGCTTTTTGTGTTGGCTTTAACTGAGCATAGGCTTTTGAGAGTTGTCCATGTTGTTGCATATACAAGTAGTTTGTGCTTTCTTTTCTTTTTTAATGGTAAGTATTATTCCACTGTATGGATGTACCATAGTTGGTCATTTGCTAGCTGAGAGACATGGGTCATTTCCAGTTTTTAGCAAATTTGAACAAAGCTGCCACAAATATTTTTATACAGATCTTTTTTATCTTGGACAAATACATAGAAGTTGGTATTGCTGGGTTTCAGGGTAAATGTAGGTTTTACCTTTATAAGAAACTGCCAAACAGTTTTCTAATGTAGCTATACTATCATAAATTCCTATCAACAATGTATGACAGTCATTTTGCATCTTTGCCAAGGTTTGGTACTGTCAGTTTTTCTAAATTTTAGCTACTGTAGTAAGTATGTAATGATAACTCACTGTGATTTTACTTTGCATTTCCCTAATGACTAATAATGCTGAGTATCTTTTCACGTACATATGTACCATCTATCTCTTCTTTGATGAAATATCTGCAAAGATTTTTTGCCTGTTTTTTAAAACTTGGGTTGTCTTTTTATTATTGATTTGTAAGAGTTCTTTATATATTCTAGATACTTTCCCTTTACCAGACATGTGTTTTGACAGCTTCTTTTTGAAGAGTTAGAAATTAAAAGGTCTATGGGCCGGTGAGATGGCTCAGCAGCGTAAGCGCCTGCCTGGCAGGCACGAGGGCCCGAGTTCGACTCCCGGGAACCCACATATGAAAAAAAGGCTCGTGATATCGCTCAGCGGCACGGGCGCCTGCTGGCACGTGAGGTCCTGAGGTCGACACCCGGTACCCACAAAAAAATAAAAAAATAAAAGGATCTAAATCAGACCACTTTTCTACCATACCACTATTCCCTATACATATTCTCTGAAGAAGGGAATAGGAAAGACTTACACTTCCAATTTACAAATATCTTAGGGTTACTGGGCAGAGAGTGAATCAGTACTTGGTATCTGCTGAAACTCCCAAGACGATTTTCATCTCCTTTACATATATCCAACTATCATAAGGGCTTTAAGTAAAGTTACAGATGGAAAAATGATTGTCCTATAAACAGCTTTTGGCCCCCCAGGCTCTGCACCTCCCAAAGTCCTGTTCTGGTCCACCAGACTTCTGGAATGGTCAACAGTCGTCACACTCCATTGCTGGCTATTGTCCACCGCGAAAGGTAGGAGGTTCCCAATCCATCCCTCAGCGAAAGAGCAAATAGTGGGGCCTGTGGCTGCTTGGACATCAAAGCTCAGCAAACAGGCCTGGCAGACCCTGCCTCTCCGCCTACATATCCCACAAATGCCATCTGAAGGAGCTTCCCCAAGGGGGTCATGACTTTCAGCTTGTCATAGCACACATCAAAGTTTGCACCACACACGAACTGGGTTGCATGGGTTCAAATCAAGTCACCCAAGAGCGGATACTCAGCCATTGTGTCCAGTTTTAATCTTGTGTTTTCCCAAGTAATTAAGCCTTCTTGCTTATGAACTTGTGACTAAGTAAAGCATCACTGAGAAGTTGTAACATCAAAGTGCCTTCCACCGTCTGTCCATGTTTGGCAAAATTGGATTTCTTTCCTTTCTTAAAGAAAGACTAATTGAATTTAGCTGAAGGCTGGGTATATTTGCACTAGCCAGTGAAGGTTATGCTAAGTCACAGTATCATCCTGAGACCCTGTGGCTTAGCCTTTAGCTAGGCTGGGTCAGAGTGCAACACAGAATGAGGCGCCCAGACTTAGGCTAAACAAGTACCTTGTGGCATAAGGCTTACCAAGGGCTCACTATGGAGAAGGGGCCAGACCCCATTGACTGCTGCTTCAGTCAACACTACACCCAAGCTGTTACTGGGGGTGGCAAAAGAACTGCCCTAATAGAATGTAGGTAAATCTCTGGCAGAACCGCTGCTGAGGACAATGGCCATCACATTACTCAAGTCCTTGACGTCAGTGGTCAAAGTAAGCTTCTTTTAAGGCAAAGGCTATGACTGTTTATTCTCTGAATCTCTCCATGGTCCAACACATCAGTGTCTGACATACGATAGTTTTTAAAAATGCTTGTGGGATGCATAAAACGTATATAAAGGATGTCAGAATAAAGTTCTCTCCTAAAGAATAAAAAAAAACCAAAAAACAAAAAACCCTCTCATCTCCTTTTTGCCTTGCGTATCAGGAAAATTCTATCTAAATTAATATCTAATTTCACTAATTATTTCATTTACATTGAGTATAGATAGCACAGTCCCATTTATGTCAAATTATAACACAAGTATATATACCATGATAAATGTCTAGATAGAGGGAATTCAGGTGACTGCCACTTTCTATATTATTTTTACAAAAACAATAAACCTATTTTCAGAAAAGAAAACTTTTGGTTCAATCTTGATACAATTATCTTTCCTTTTACCAATAAGATTTCTGATCTTGATCCAGTTTTAACTCTCCTATGTGTATTTATATTTGTATTTAAGTCACTTCAAACTCTCTTTAGAAATAAAAATAAATTATAAATGAATTTTCTATGCTTATTTTAAAAATTTAAAACGATACTATATATATATTTCCTACTCAAAACTAAATTAAATAATAAATACATAGAGAAATACAAGTTTGCAAGACATAAACTCCTTAAAGATGGAGACCACTGTATTCTATATTCCTAAGGACTTAACACATTAAGCAGGCACCTGAGGCATAAAGGACTGGGCTACTCTCAGCATTTCTCTTTGAGCACCTGGGCTACCAACATTCCAAAGAAGGTAGAAGTTCTCTACTTTCAGCCTCAGTCAAGGGGTGCTGCTCTTTCCCTCCATCCAAATCCAATTCAAAGGCGATAGCATTTCAATTCTGACCAATATGGTTCCGGAAGGGTCTGGCGATTGATCTTAAGAAATCAGTATACTTTTTTTTGTGTGGGTACTGGGGGTCGACCTCAGGACCTTGCACTTGCCAGGCAGGCGCTGAGCAATATCACTGGCCCTTTTTTTGTATGTGGGTACCGGGAGTCGGACTCAGGACCTCGCGCTTGCCAGACAGGCGCTTATGCCGCTGAGCCATCTCACTGGCCCATATACTTCTAACAAGGAGAAACTTACTGGCAGGTTGTGTTGGTATGGAAATGATGATCTCAAGACTACTCACAAGGTAGTTTATCAGTCAAGGCCTACTCATCTTGACCAATGTACTGATACTTCCTTTTTTACAGGTTCCATTTTTCCTTTTTTCCATGGCACTTCTTATCTTCTCATATATTATAAGGTTTACTTATGAATTACACTTATTGTCTGCCTGTGCCCCTCTCTGCCTGGGTTCTACCATGAGTAAAGAAATGAGCTCTATCTGGGCAGGGATCTTTGCCTGTTTATCAATGATGTTATTTCAAGTACCTAGAACAGTATCTGGCAAACTGTAGGAGCCCCCCCCCCCCCAATTTTGTGATGTGAATAAAGAAATCTAAGAGTGTTATTTTCTATAAAATTTTGTTGGGGCTGGGGATACAGCTCAGCGGCACAGCGCCTGCCTGTCAAGTGCGAGATCCTGAGTTTGATTCCGGGTACCCACCCCCCTTCAAAAAAAATTTGTCATACATGGATAGTGGGAAAGGAGGGCACAAAATCTTAAAAAAACTAGTAATTAGTCCTAGAAACCAAAGCAACTAAATACAAGCCAACACTCACTTTATTCAACAAACATCACTGATTTGCTAATGACCCTAGATAAAGACAGATCAATCAGTTAAACCAACAACTCATTAGATTCAGAGGGAAGTGTCCCCAAAAGCGCATTTCCTAGCTATCTGATCACTAACTGACAGTACTCTGAAGTATTGTGTTATTTCCTATTCAGTCTCAACTCTGAAAATACACATGGCCAGGAAACCCCCCCCCTTTCTTCAGCACTGACTGTTCCTGTCTGCAAGCTAGGAAAGAAGAATGCTGGGTGGGGTACAGTATCAGTGGTAGAGAATAAATACATATGTGTAGAGGTCTAACATGGGCACAAGGAAACAACGACTCACCATTTATAACCTGCAGCACATGCATTATCTTATCTGAGTCTTAAGAGAAAGAGAGCATCTATTCTGCTACCAGATGGAGTCCCCTCACCTCCTCTGCTTCAGTAACACCCTGTACACTTTGCACTGACATCACTGTTGACATCATACATTATGTTTCTTTATTTGCATTTCTTTTCCATGTCAGGATGGAGCTCCACCAAGGTCTTGATCCTCCAAAAACTAGTATAAGGTCTAGCTCAGAACAGGTATTTACTAAATGTAGAAATATGTAATTTCTCATGGAGAAACAGATGTCCATGGAGTTCTGAAATTCAACTAAAGGCCAGAACTAAGACTCGATTCCAGGTCTCCCAACTGCAAAGCTGATTTATATCTTTGTATCACCCCCCACACACACACACACATGCCCTGGTAGTGCTAAGGACTGAACCCAGGGCCTTGAGCATGTGAGGAAAGCAAATACTTTATCTAAGGTATACCCCTAATATAATATCAATTATCTTTTAAAGAATAAGTGCTTGGAGTGCAAGACAACAAAGAAAACTGAGAATAAATTCACAATCAAGGAACAAAAAAAAATCCAACTCAAGGAAAGCTAATTCTCTCAGCCAATCAGAGGCAGATCACCCCTGTATCCAAAAATCCCAGTTTTGTGGCCTTCCTCCCTATTTAGGACACTTCCAAAGGAGGAGATTCCCAGAAGAAAAAAACCTGAATGACTTGCTTGAAGGGAGAATTAAAATTGGTACCTCCAACCATCAGTTTCAGTGGCAGCTACTGAAGTGCCCAGCCGGCTTTCTTTAAAAGCATCCCTTTCCACACAATTTTTTTGCACAGTCACAGCTAGAGCAAATGTATACTTCCCCACCAGAATTACACACACTTTGAGGCAGAAATCAGAACAGACTGGGATGGAAAAGCAAAGTGTACTATTTTTGATCTTTATACAGTATCTACAACCTTGATGGAATGGGGAAATGAGCAGAAAATAGTCAAGCCTCCAACAGAAGGGAAGGAAGACTCCTACCTTTCCTAGTTTCCAAAAGAACTTCTGAAGAAAAAGCCCCTAGTGGACCCCTTGTTGTGGAGACAGTGACTATAGACTTCTCAACATGGACAGATGATGGACAACAAGAACATGATGACAATTTGCACTTGTACACTAACCATTTACAACAGACTTTCAAACGTTTGGTTGCAATGTTTGGCCCGAGGTCACAGAGTCGGTGATTGATGGAGGTGAGAGCCAAAGCCACACCTTCCCCTCAACATCTACTATACAGTCTAATGCCCCAGGTGTAGTCTAGTACCTTAGCCTGAATCCATCTCCCTGCCTCTGGAGAACAATTTGGGAGCAGCCAAGGGTGGCAGAGTGTTCAGGAACCTGATCTGCAGAGATATGACCAGGAGAGCCTTGTGTGGAAGGAGATTCTCACCTGTCATTTCGGTTGATGGCTGCCACCATGAGTGCTGTCCAGCCAAGCCTGTGTCTTGCATTGATATCTGCACCTTCTGACAATAGCCTGAAAAGAGACAGGAATATTTTCAGTGTATAGCTTATCATGGACACAAGTGGAAATAATCGCAGAAGAAATGATACAGCCAACAAGCAGGTAGGCCAGATAAGTCTTAAAATAGAGGCCTTTAGGAACTAAACCCCCAATCCCAGCATCTTTGATCACCCCTCATCCACCCAAAGCTCCTCCTTCCTCTCCCTTTTTCTTCCATGAGTCTGCCCCCTACTGTTATTCTCTCAGCATTCTGAGAAAAGAATGTACCTTCCCAACTTTAATATGCTGACACTCCTGTCCCTGGTCCAGAATGCTCCCTGCCTGCCTCTTTTCCTGTTCAAATCCTGTTCTTGTACCATGTGATACAACCCTGGCTTGTGGATTCTCTCCTGAGAAGCCCTGACTCATCTGGTCCACAGCTCTCCTTCCTTCTGCTTGGCAGAGAACATCTAATGATATGTCTTACCTAGGTAGTTCCCAGTTTACAAATGGATCCCATTCCTCGAGTTTATCTGTGTTATGGCTAACTGGACAATGGAAATCTTTTAATCCAAGGAAAGATGGAAGAATGTTAGAGATGTGAGATTATATTCATAGGAGAATCCGCATGGATTCTATTTGAATCTATAGACCAGTACCTGGCACAAAGTAGGAGTAAAATAATTGTTGAGCAAATGAACAAACACAGGGTTTACAAAGCATACCATTAAAATCTTAATTCGGAGTCCTAGAAACAGAAGGCCCTATAATGTAGGGTCGCTAGAGAGAAGGGAAAGCAATAGAACCTTTACTGAGTACCTTTTGTAGGAAAGGAGCTGTCCTGGGTAGTTTACATCTATGAGTTCATTTATTCTTCACACAAGTTTAAGGAGAAGGTAGAAAGCTCCTTTTTTCATGGGTGAGGAAACAGGCCCAGTGAGGAGAAATGACTTGGTTAAGGTTACGCAGCTAGGTTAGGGGCAGTTTAGTGACTAGTACCCAGGCTGGTAATGATTCTATAGCTGGAGTCCTCACCTTATCACCTTCTAGACAGACCCTGGCTCTATGTAACTTCATGAAAGGCAAAGTAAACTAATCTCAGCAAACCCACAGCATGTGCTTGGTCCTGTGCTGGATTCTGGATATGAGTGAGAAGACATGGGGGTCTGCTCTAGGGGAGCACATACTCTAGTGAAGGATGACTCGGAACAGGAGGAAATCAAGAATATAGTGACGGGAAAGGGGGACTGAAAGTTGAGAGTGATGTGCCCACTAGGCAGTCATCCTTATGGAGAAAAAGCAGGCAGAGCAGTTTGGGGAACCAGGAGGCTGTCCACAATGCAACAGGTTCTAGACAAATGGGCACTGGGTGCAGAGTCCAAAGGCAAAAAAGTCTGAGTCTTAGCACCATTCTTGTGCCATAATCTGTAGTAAATGCTCCTCTGGACAAAGCCAAATAAAATGTCTGGGCTGCTGAAGTAAGCAAGTAACCACAGCCTGGGAGGATGATGAGAAACATCATGTACTTGTCTACACATTTGGTCCTGAGGGCCAAGTACCTTTGATTCTGCTGATGCAGTGACTGAGACCTGTACGTTGTCACAGCCTGAGGGAACACAGACACCAAGCCCAGAACCACACATCCCATGAGTACTGTGAGGGAGAACAAGGTTGTAGCTGTGCAGCACAGAAAGCCAATCCAGTCTTGATGACCAGGAAGGTCACCTCTCTAAGGTGATGATAAAAGGGAGTCAGCCACACAAAAGGGGTGAGGGAAGGGAAGGAGTGCTCCGAGGCAAGGTGAAGTCTCTTTGCCCACACACGAAGGCCTGGCATATGTGAAGCTCTGAAAGAGGTAAGGTGTGACTGGGGTCCAAATTGTGAAGAGGGTGTTGAGAAAGGAGGGTAGGAAATGCTCATTTCCCACCTCTGGTTTGGAGGATTTCCTCTGGTTAAAGCCTTGTACCACATACTCTATGAAACATTTTCTATGAGGAAACAATTTCCTATGGCCATGGATGTTGGCTTAAGAATACTGGGGATGAATTTTCTGAGAGACAAAAGCTCTTTTAGCACAAAACCTCCTCCTTGTCAAGTCAGCAAAGCGTGTGGTAGCATGGAAGGCTGTGGCTCTGAAGCTTAATAGTCTGGATGGATTCTGATGACAACTGCAATTCTGAGGGGAGACCTCATTTCTCTGGTCCCCAGTCCAGAAAGGCTAGAAAATCAGGACAGGTTGAAGAAAATCAAAGAGTTTGCTGAGGGTAAGGACTTGAACTATGCCTAGAAGAATGGCAAGAGTTTATGGAAGTGGGAGGAATGGTACAGCACTCAGGACAAAAAGACCAGGATATGATGGCAAAGCAGGGAAGGAACATTAAGTGACATCAGGCAGATCCAGGTGGGTGATAGTGCACAGTCGAGAAGCAGCAGCTTGATATACATTCAAATATTATATTTTGCATATAACGTCCAGGGGTTCACAGCCCCATGGAGTCAATAATGATAAAAACGCAGTCTAAAGTGCTGACGAACATCTGGCAAATATGCAACTATCCAGCATTCTTTCTTGTGGAGCTGTTGAAAGAGCCACAGAATTCTCCTCAACAGAGGTACCAATTGGACACCATTGCTGGAATGAAGCTGGCAACAGAGAAGAAACCTATTTGCCATTCCTTAGCCTTTTATCAAAGACAGCAGGGCTATTATTCAAGGTCTCTAGGCAAAACAAATTATAAAATTAACCTAATAACTTATGCAGGTTGAATTTGAAAGGGGGTGAGTAGAAAATGGGGACAAGAAGACCAGTACAATTTATCACATATTCCCTTGCTGCTCTCCTAGGTATGCAGAGAGGAAAAGGCCACCATCTCCCAGCCACCAAAACCAACTACACACCGCTTCTGGACCCGTGTGAGCATTTCTCTGTGGTATGCAGGGGGGTAGGATCCCTGGGTGGTGAGGTATGTGTGTCCTTGATGGGACTAAACAGTGCCAGTGTCCTCTTCAGGATAGCTGCTCTGCTGACCCTCCCAACAGCAGGACAGGGGTGTTTTGGTGCAAGCCCCTCCTTGCCATCAAGGAGGGCGGCCAGTTTCCTAATCAGCATCAGTCTAAGGGGTCTCAGCAGTATCACATTACTGTTTTAATGTGTGATGATCACCAATAATTTCGAGCTACTTGCTGCATGCATGTTTGCAATTGCAGGCTTTCTTTTTTGTATGTTGTTGCAGTGTTTTAAGAGAAGGGACTGGTGGCAGAGGCAGCTTTTCCAAACTTGCTACATTTCAAAGAAAGGACCCAAAGCAGAGTCAGAAGCCCTGGGTTCTAGTTTCAGCTCTGCCATCTACTATTCTGACACCCTAAGAAGGCGTATCATCTCATTAAGCTTCAGTCTCTTCGTAGGTCCACTGGGGAGCACAGTCCCTGTCTGCTCCATACAGTTTTAGGAAGCAGCATTGAACAATGTGGAAAGGACTCTGTACATCTGTGGGGTCATTTACAGGAGAACCTTGGTGTTCTCCAGTGAGACTCCAGCTTTCCAAGTCCTGCTCAGCTTGCTCTAACTGAGCATCATTCTTTTCTACCTTTTGGAGCTGAGATGTGATGGAAAAAAGCAATGATTCTGGAGAATAAGGGCTGGAGTTGATTCCAGTTCTGTCATTTGCGAGGTGTGAAATGGGGGATGTTAAACCCTCTTGTGCAAAGTGGTTGTCAGGACTAAAAAACACACTAAAAGGTAGAATTCTGTAAGGAGTGGTGCGCCTGGTAAACTGAGAAGGACCACAGCTAATTTCATCACCACTACAGCAAACGCAAACAGCTTTTCCTTTTGAAGAACTGGGCAGGACCCTCTCCTGCTCCCCCTCATTGCAGAGCAGCCCCAAAAGTTAGGATTTCACAAGCTAGGTCTTTCCACTTGATTTTGTTGCTTTGCAATTGAATGCCCAGCAGGCAGTCATTTCAAAGTCCTGGGCCAGCTGGGGGGCAGCTGCCTGCTGAGAGCGGTTGAAAGGGCCTCTGAGGCCTCAGAAAGCCACCCTTGCTCTCCCCTGTGATTTTCACCAATGGACAAAATGCGGCAAGTG
Source organism: Erethizon dorsatum (assembly GCA_028451465.1). Taxonomy (NCBI): domain Eukaryota; kingdom Metazoa; phylum Chordata; class Mammalia; order Rodentia; family Erethizontidae; genus Erethizon; species Erethizon dorsatum. The sequence continues at coordinate 57,142,440 of CM051827.1, read as the reverse complement.
AATTAATCTCTTTTAAAAAGAGCAATGCTTGTGACAGAGCACGGTGTCTCCGAAAAGGTTAGGATTCCATCATCCCGGAGATGATGACTAGAATGCTTAATGCAGGCTGCCACTCAGGGCAGAGCAGCCTGTGTTGAGGCTGGGAAGTGGGGGTGGGCACAGCAGGCCTTTCTGGGCTCACTCCAGACTTGGGGAAGGCCCTTTGCTAATGAACAAGCTCTCCTGCTTGGCAGGACAGTGGTGGGTGACACTGAGGACCACTCAGGGTAGTAGACAGAGGAGACCACACCAGAAGTCCAGAGCTGAATCCCAGCTCCTGCATAACTCTCACTCAGGCAGTAGCATGGGCAAGAAAAACTACAGTTCAAATCCACGTTCTGCCACTTACTGATGAAAAGCTATGGATCAAAGACGCGGCCTCTCTGAAGTACTTGTACACTCTGTCCCCTCACCTAAGTGACAGCTACTGCTCTCTGACCTGTCTAACCTCCAAGCAAGGGCAGTGCCAGAACAAGGAAGGGTCTACTAGCCCAAGAGCTGAAGATTCTACTAGAGAGGAACAAGCCAGAATGGGGAAAGAAAAAAAAAAAAAAAAAAAAAAAAGGCGCCGCTCCCAGCTATCAGGGTTCCTGCAGACCTGGGACCAAGAGGTAAATTATTAGCTCTGACCAGAAAATAACGGAGATGAGTCACACTTTCACCTTCTGCTGAGCCAGTATGTACCACCTAAAGTTCTGCTCTTTATAATGATGACTATACTATTAATCTTTTTTTTAATAAAATTTTTTTAGAAAAAGATCCTACACTTTCTTCCTCTAAGAAGTCTTCCCTAAGATGGCCTCGTTGCTGCCACAGTCCCCTCCGCTAAGCTGTATCAACACAGTTGTATACTGTTCACTTGCCTAATTTCCCTCTTGAATCAAGGACCCAGCTTCATCTCTGCTCCCAGTGTCTGCCATGGTGAGCTCAGGGTCTGAATGATTAAACGTCTACAGCACTTGCCTACACCGATCTCTCACCAATACTTCTGCCTTAGGTTGAAGTTACCTACCTGTTAACTGCACACCTGTCTTTTTCAAAAAGAACTTAGGCTCCTGTATATGTGGGAGGCTTCTCAGGCTCAAGGCTAAGGACATTTGTGGACATAGGCCAGAGGATTGGAGGTCATGGATTCCAGTCATGACTCCAGTAACTAGCTGTGTGGCCCAGCATTGTGAATTTGTGGTCCTCAACATGGCCCAGGATGTATTTGCCTCTGTGGCCTCATTTTTCTCCACAGTAAAACAAGGGAATTGAATGAAATTATTTCTCAAGTCCCTAACAATTGTAAAATCTTATGTCTCTATGTGTAGCATTAAAATGAACATTAAGAAGTAGATTCTTAGCAGATGTGACACAGCAAGACTTCCAAAGAAAAGACAACTTCTCAGATTTCCTTTTTTGCAGAAGGGAGGAAGAGAGTCCCAGGCAGGAGAGATGGGAACTGTTTTAGTAATTCTGGCTAACTTGCTCTTCTACTCAGGGGAGGGAGGTACCACTTGACTTTTCTTCCTCTTTCTTTATGACCAATCAATACAAAGCGGCCAGTGAACTTCAATCATGCATTGTTCTATTTCCGGATCCTTTGCATGAACCAGTCCTCAGCTGCAGCTGGAAGGGCTGAAGAGAGGGGAGCCCTATCCCACCTGCATCAGAGGCCTGGAAGCACTGAGCCATGCAGACCCAATCATGATCGCTATCTGGCCAACAGGACCCGGGCTGGAGCCTCACAGAAGGCCCTGTTTACAGTAATAACAGCACCAGGCCCTCTGTCTGAACAGAGGCAAGGCGCCTGGGGCTAGAATCCCCAGGCAGCCTCCATCTGTGCCTTATCTCCTGGCTGGCTGGGGGTGGAGGTGGGGGTGGAGGGAGGACATAAGACAGCAAAGGCTGCTCTAGGGGGACCACAGCCTGGGCCAGCAGACTTCAGGCAGGGGCCTGGTGCTAACTTCAAAGAAGCAAGGCTTCTCTGGCCTCTTATGCACTCACTATTTCAACTGGGCACCCTCCTCTGAGGTCCAGCTCTGGATCTTTTCTCTAGGAAGCTCTCCAGATGCTCTCACCACCAGGGAGACAGACACCCAGCATTCTGTCATGCTGGCCACCTCTGGGAAAGCGGGTGGGCAGTGAGGGAGGAGAGGGACTGGCATGCACGCAGCACTACAGTGAAGGTGGTGCACTCTGCAATGTGTCTGTACACTTCATGACTGGTTATTTTCTAGTACAGAAAAAGTTTTTATTAAAGTTTTTGAGCTTAAAGGATGACCTGCAGAACCAATCAGCCGAATCCTTCCTTTATATGTAGATACGTAGGTTCAGAAAGCCTCCCTTTTGGAAGGGGAAGGAGATCAAGAGATGAAGGAGGGGGAGGGACAGGGATGAAAAAGGAATTAAAATGTATCATGTGAATGTACACACAAGGGACGTAAACATTATGTACTGTACTCATGTACTAATAAGAAAGAAAGAAAGCCTTCCCTTTGGAAAACATTGTCCTATATAAGAGCCCGCCTCAGTCTCTGCCAGGTTGTATGATGCCAGGGCATGCTAACCCCTGCGAGCCTCATGTGTCTTACCTTACCAGCCTGCCACACCTACCTAACAAGGGTGTTGAGATGACCAAAGAAAATGATGTACCTGAAAGTACTTATGTTTTCCAAATGTTAGTTGCTGTTATTACGACTGTTCTATTTGTAACAGTGGCTGGGCATGTAACCCAGTACTCTGGGAGGCTAACGCAGGAGGATCACTAAAATCTAGCCCAGCCTGGGGAACTTAGAGACTTAGCAAGACCCTGTCTCAAAATAAAATATAAAAAAAGGAACTCAGGATATAGCTTAGTGCAAGAGCCCTGGGTTCAATCCCTGGCACCATGGTGGAAAAAACAGGAACACTGTGGAAGAGCTAAATGAGAACCTCAACGAACACTTGGCAAATTAAATAAATAAAGCCCGGTGCTGGGTGATCATTCTTTGTCCCACCACTCTTACAAAAGCATGAAATACATTCAAGTACAGAGATTATTTTTAACTTCTTATTTTGAAATAATTTCCAACTTACAGATCAGTTAAAGAGGTAGCACAAAACTTCTTGGTAGTTTGAGGCAGGAGGATCCCAAGTTTGAGGCCAGCCTAGGTAACTTAGAGAGACCCTGTCACAAAACAAAAATTTTTAAAAATGCCAAGGATGCAGCTCAGTGGCATAGCAACTTGCCTAGCATGGTCAAGGCCTGGTTCAATTCCCAGTACCACCACCAGGAAAAAAAAAAAAAGAAAAGAAAGAAAGAGAGAAAAAAAAAAAAGAAAGACAAAAAAACTCCTTATAGCCGGTGAGACGGCTCAGCAGCTTAAGCGCCTGCCTTGCAAGCGCGAAGGCCCGAGTTCGACTCCCGGAACCCACATACGAAAAAGGGGCCGGTGATATCGCTCAGCGGCACGGGTGCCTGTTGGTGCGCGAGGTCCTGAGGTCGTCCCCCGGGTACCCACAAAAAAAAAAAAAAAAAAAACTCCTTATATATCATCTTTCACTCATATCCTCTTTATATCTTGCTTCATTTTCTCTATCCTTTTCTATTCTTTCCTGGCCCATGTGAGGATGAATTTTAGACATTACTCCCCTTTACTGCCAAATTCTTCAGTATGTACTTCCTATTACAGGGACAGAACACTTCATACTGATTCACTCTGAATCCTCTAGTTCCCCTTCTGTGACTTCAAACGAATGCCGACCAAAAATACCAGGTGAAAGAAACTGCATCCATAATGAATGTATAGAATTCTTCATTGTCACTGTTACCTAAACAATTCATTATAAGTAGTTACACAGCATTTACACTGTATTAAATATAATGAGTAATCTAGAGATGATTTTAAAGTATATGTGAGGATGTGATAGGTTATATGCAAAACTACACTATTTTATATTAGGGACTTGAGCATCCGTGGATCTGGGTAACCATAGGGGATCCTGGAACCAATCTCCCACCAATACCAAATGACAACTATTCTATTTCATTTAATATACTAACTATATTCAAATTCCTCCAATTATCCCAATAGCCTTTATAGCAATTTCCCCTGTGAGACAGATGCAAGCCAGGATCAACATCAGAATCAAATGCTGCATGTATCTTCAGTTTCATTTAAAATAGTTCCTCAGTATTTTTGCGATTTTCACAATATTGACATAAGTAAAATAAAGGTAGTTTGTTTGTGGAATCCCCTTCAATTTGGGTAACAATTTTCTGAGGTGCCTCTTGCTATCATTCATTCATTCATCCATAAACTCTTACTGAGGACTGTTAGAAGACTCTGAGCAGTGTGTCTCCCTGCTTCAAGCTATTCCCTGGATAGCTACACACATGGCACACAGGTAAAATGTAACCAAGAACAGTGGGGGAAGGTGCCATGTGAGCACAGGTCAGAGCGACAGAAGCTTCAGGGATGACTTCCTGGAGGCAGAAGCACAGATTCCTCTAATGATCTCCTAAGATCCACTAGGGCAAAACATCTCTGCTTCCTCAGGCAGATGTGCTATGATTGGGAGTTAATAAGATGTAAAAGTTAAACAATTCGAAGCCATGAAGTGGGGAGGTGAGCTAGGGAACTCTCATCTGGGTAACTGCCCAGGGCTACAATCATGTCCAGAGAGTCAGCAGCTGCCCTGGGGATGAGGAAAAGCCTGTCCAAGCCGCTGAGATGTGGGAAAGGGCCATTAGCGCCACCTACCGGCCCTGTGGCAAGACTCTGGGCTATAGCAGTGGGCAGCTGGGCAGCTGGCTCGTTGCCAGGAAACTTTCACAAATAGGAGTGAAACACAGTAGTGGTTCATACTTCTCAAACTGGGTTGGCACTTGAGCCACCACTGCTAACCTCCAGAACCACGAGAGATAATCAGTAAAGAAGAAATTGTACAACTGGGTGTGATGGCACCCACCTGTAATCTCAGCACTTTGGGAGGCTGAGGCAGTAGGACACAAGTTTGAGTCCAGCCTGGGAAACCTAACGATTTACTGAGATCCCACCTCAGAATAAATAAAGAAGGGGCTGGGGATGCAGCTCAGTGCAAAGATCCTGAGTTCAATCTGCAAGACCAAAGTAGGGGGTGGGGACTGTATAAAACCAACCATAATACCCTGGCTCGCTGGAGGGGACAGCAAAGGTTTAGCCTTTGCTCATTCAACAAAACTGAAGTCACAGGTTCTCAAAGCCAGCCTCTGTGCAGGGTGTGAAGGGCACCACGATAGCCCTTGCTCACACAGAGATCTCAGTCTAAGCTGGTGGTAGGGGAGCTGGGCTTGGGTAAGTAAGTACCCAAACATGTTAAATATCACAGGCGCTCTGAGAGATGTTTGGGCAGGATTGCTAAGAACAGCAGCAGGCTTGGCTCTTTGTGTCTGGAACTCTCAAAGGATAGGATTCAAAGGACTCACATTTCTGGAGCTGCCTGCTGTGCCTCAGGAACTTCACATTTATGATCTCATTCGAGTCTGTGAATCACACAAGCAGCACACATCTCAGAGGGTAAGCGACTTCAGATTCCATGGACAGTAGGTGGCAGTTTGGGATCAGAGCCCATATTCTCTCTGGAACCATAGTGCCTTCCAAGACACATATTCCTTCCCTTCTTTCCCTCACGTAACATGGGACAGCACAACGTATCTGTCTGATAGGACTACAGATGACAAAACAGGATAAAGAAGGAAAAGCCTTAAGAGGGAAGGTTATCTGGGGATGAAGATATTTTGATCAAGGTATCTCACTAGTTTATCCTAGAAACTTCTCCCTTGGAAGAGACTCTCGCAGTCTCAGGATGAGAAGGGTCCAATGAACCTTCTTCACGGCAGTCTCCAGACTATCATAACCATGTTCATATTCACATGGCAATACGATGCCTTAAAGTGGCCTTGTTTCTCACTTGAAGCAAACTTGGCAAACGAATCCAATCAAAAGTTCACAGAATACAAAAGCAGCCCTGGTTCTCACTAGACTGGCCTGACCACAAGCTTAATAGAATCTAGGAATATAACGCAGCTGCCAAGAAAGCTAATGTAAGCTCAGGTCATTTTAACAGAAGTGTAAAATCTCTACTGAGCGGATGTCTGCTCTGCTCTTCACAACAATGGTCATGCCCCACAGGAATTCAGAGAGGGCACCAAAACTCTGTGGCCCTTTCACTGGAAAATGACTAAGATAAGGAGACTTGAAACCACTAGGATAAGGAGGATAAGACTTAGGTAGTCTGGAGCACTATCTTCTAATAATTAATGGTCTGGAACAGCAAACTGGAAGCTAGTAGTCATACAGGACAGAGCTGGGACCAAAGTAGGAGAGTTACTTACAGAGGGAGTGAACAAGTAATGACAGCCCACCACGTGTCAAGTTCTAGGCTTCAAATGTATTATTTCAGAATTCATCACACGATCAAATCATTTTCTATTAATTACAACATGCTTTTGCTTACATTACTCCACTATCCAGAAAAATTTTCTAAAGTTCCTTAGGTCCAAATACTATCTATCTCCAGGGCCACACTAAAGATCACCATGTTGATGAAGCCCTAACTTTTTATATGTACTAAATACAATTCTTTCATCAGAATCCAAGTTCTTTGAAAGGAAGAGATTATCATGGTATGTCCTTATTTTCCTCCTGAAAGCCTGGTGAGGCAGATTGCTCACAATAGGCTATAAGAATGAATAAATGCCAAAAAAGATATACAAATGGCCAATAAGCACATAAAAAGATGGTCCACACATCATTAGTCACCAGGGAAATGTAAATCAAACCACAATGAGATACCATTTTATGCATAGTTATAATAAAAAACACAGATCGTAACAAGGATTGGAGAGGATGTGGAGAAACTGGAATCCTTGGACATTCCTAGAGAATGTAAAATGTAGCTGGTTTGGAAAATAGTTTGGCAGTTCCTTACAGTGTTTAACGCAGAGTTACCATATGATCCAGCAACTCCACTCCTAGGTGTATAGCCAAGAGATATGAAAATACACAGTCACATAAAAACTTGTATGCAAAGTTCATAGCAGCGTTACTCACAATAGCTAAAAACAAATGTCCATCAACTTTCAAATGGATAAATTAACTGTGGTATATCTATACATGGAATATTACTCAGCCACAAAAAAGAATGTAGTACTGATAACATGGATGAATCTTGGAAATGTTATTCTTCAGTGAAAGAAGTCAGACACAAAACCCATGTATCATATGATTCCATTAATGTGAAATGTCCAGAATAGGTAAACCCACAGAGACAGACAGATTAGTGGTTGCCAGAGGCTGGGGGTGGAGGTGGGGGTGCGATGCAACTTCTAATGACATCAGGGCTTTTTTTAAGGGGATGATGAAATGTTCTGAAATTAAGACTGTGATGCTGGTTGTACAATCTTACAAATATATTAAAATCCACTGAACTGTATATTTTAAAAAGCTGAGGGGCCAGGGATATAGCTCAGTGGCACAAGTGCTTGCCTAGCAAGTACAAGGTCCTGAGTTCAATTTCCAGTACCAAAAAAGAAAAAAGAAAAAAAAAAAAAGGGTGAGTTTTCTGGTATATAATTATATTTTAAAAGAAGAAAGAATGAATGCTTATTCAATCAGAATCTATTCTTCAGGAGGCAAAGAGCACCTTATACCTAGAAGTGCCTAAGAAGGCTGTATGCTGATCATCAAAGACTCTAAACAGGGCAGGAATACTGGCAAGGAAGTGATCTGGAGACAAAAGTGCCTGCGATCCTATCTGACCCACGTAGGTGCTGTGATTGAACCCAAATCTGCCCTGGGAAGGATCATGCCCCATCTGCTGGATTCTGAACCCTTGGGAATTCCAGGGGCCTCCCCCAATTGTTTGTGTTTCACATCCTGTCCCAGTTCTCTGTCCATCTGCAAAGGCTGGTCAAACATACAAACTTCCCAGGAGGCCTGGGTGCTATCCCCCAAAACAAAAGGGCATTGAGATGGAAGCCTCAGCCCAGTCTGAGAGAGGATTCTTATGCGGCCTTCCTAGGCCTCCCATCCACATGAATGGAGGCTCCTAAAGACGGGTCAGCCTGCCCAGCTGCTGCCTCAGGCTCTGCTCTCCTGCTGGGCAGAATGTAGAGAATAAACAGGGTTTCAATCAACCAATCAATCAACTGGTGAGACTATCTGTACTGTGTATTTTCTTAGTGCCTAGCCAACCACTTGCAATTGCTATGGTGGAGGTAGGAGAAGCAGGTGTCACCACCTTGCTGTGACAGAGCTCACAGCCTAGGTGAGGAGAAACATGCATGAAAGCAACTAGACAGAAAGGCAAGGAGATGACTCCCTAAACATTATATTATATGGCTCAGTTCAAGACCCATGAGAATTCTGATTAAGAAAGACCAACACAGTGAACTACAATGAAAAAAGTACATATTGTAGACTTTTGTGGGCCTTGATTTAAATCAAGGCTCTATCACTGGCACTAATCTGCCTGGGCATTAAAGTTTTCTCATCAGAAAAGTGGACATAACATAATCTGTTGAGCAACACTGCAGCACAAAATAAAGATAATACACATAGCAAGTAGGTAATAAACACCAGCTGTTACTACCAGTCAGGGTGAGCTTTCTGGAGAAGGAAGGGCTGGAGGTGGGCAGTGACACACAGGATCTAAACAGACAGAGAGAGGGTGGGCTAGAAGCACTGCAATGGCTCACAGACAGTCTACATCTGGGACAATGAGAGGCCAAGCAAGGCGAGAACGGGGGCTCCTCTTGGGAGGGAAAAGCCAGGCTTGGCTAGTGGGAGTTGGGGGCAAGTAGGTGAGAAGCAGAGTTGAGAGCAGGATACATATGGGGTTTGGACTTGACAGCTTATGTTTAGAAACCTTGCGGATTCTCAGTAAGCCAGACATCCTCACCTCCAACTAGCTACAAAATACCTAAGAAGAAAGTGGGACAGGTAGACCTCTCTCCTGCCTCACAGTGTCCTTGTCAGTAAGATGAAGTGGTGGGCTGCTTTCTAAGTGGGCAACTTCGGATAAATTACTGAAGCAACTGAACTTTTTCATCATCCGTGAAGTGGGCTCTGGTATTTGCAAGGTTGTTGAAAGGCTGTAGTGATCAAAGCCTTGGGCAGTGCCTAATGCAAAAAAGGCATTCGATAAAAACCAGTAGTAGTAACATTAACAATGTTATTAAACAGTAGTAGTATTAACAATATTATTAAAGTATTTCAATTAAATTATTGTTTTGTTATATAAATATATACAAAATAATATATACAAGAAATTGTTAAGTGATATCCTATAAACACTAAATTCTGAATATATGTAGGTTCTAAAAGAAGTGGTAAAACTAAGGATATTAGGCTGTATGTATTTTTTTTTGTACCAGGAATCGAACTCAGGACCTTGCACTTGCCAGGCAGGCGCTGTGCCACTGAGCTATATCCCCAGCCAGCTGTATGTCTTTTTGCCCATCTTAATATTCATTTAGCTTGTGTTCATCAAGCTAGGGGGTGGCTCTGAATGCTCACACTAAAAGCTTCAAAATGTAGGTGGTGAAAACTGAATATACAGAAAATTCTGTCCATTACCCTCATTAATTTTACTAATTAGAGGAGAAATCTTGTATAATAAAAAATGCTCAATAATGCTACCTACTCTGTACTGAGCACCTGCTATGTGCTAGGCATGGTACTAAGAGGTTTGCATACATCTTCTCATTTAACCCTTACAGCAAGGGTGTGAGACTGGTCAATCATCATCCCCACTTTGCAGGTGGAAGAATCTAAGACTAGGAAGGTTAGGCACAGGACCACGTACTGTCTTAGAAGGACTCTAAGCCTAGAAGCCTTACTCAGAAGGGAGGACAGAGAAGGAAGCAGGATGTAGAAGGGTCTCATAATTCAGAAGGGAGTGTTTCTGAGAAGCTTTTTTTTTTTTTAAACAGGAAAAGGATAAAACAGGAACCGAGAAGCAACCAACTGAAGTGAACATTGTAAATCCAGTAACACATTAGCTTGTCTATTTTCAGTATTCTTGGAGTTCTCTCTGCCTCAGTTTCCAGGAAAATTCCTTGGGAAAATATCCAATTGGCTTCAGCCTTGTGGACAGATTTGTGCTATGGCTATGACCGAGCTGGGATCTTAAGAGGCACAGCAGCTCTTGGGCTACAGCAATGGTGTTAAGGAGAAAGACCCAGACAGCTGCCCTACCGCTGGGTCCTGGGGAATTATAGCTTAGTGGCCTACACTGCCTTAAGGTGCAGGGCCATGCCAAGAGGATGCTGGCCCACACAAGCAGGCGGGTACTCAGCTTGGTTCCTAATGTTGCTGATCCCATCACCGTGCCCACTTCCTTCAGCTGCCACTGCTACTGGAATAAAGACAAAGCTCCTCCACGTGGCCTCTGATGCCCCGCCCAGCCTGTTTCTAGGCTCCTGGCACCTTCCTCTGGCCACAGTTCCACCAGCCTTTTCAGTCCCTCACACTTGCCATGCTTCCTCTTCCCATGGGATTTTAGTAAATGAAATTTCCTTCCGCCAGGAAAGCTCTTCCCACCCTTCTTCACTTAGGAAAAGCTGCCTCATCCTTCACTTTGGAGCACAAGCACCAGCTCCCAGGGGGAGGGAGGTAATCTTACTGTTCCAGGCTCTGGCTTCTCTGTATTGCTCCTTTGCAGCATCTGTCACAGTTGCAACTTTGTATCTGCAGAATTAATGTCTGACTAGGCTTTAAATTAAATGAGGCAAGGCCTGACCACCCAGTACAGAACCCCAGGTGGCAGGCGATATTAGTTGCATGAATTAACAACTGAACTACTTAATTTTTACTTGTTAATTTTTCAAAGGGAGGTCAGTCCTTTACAGATTTATTATGACTGTGATAACTAGTAAAATTTGCTTAATGCTTTCCCATTTACAAAATACTTTTAACAAGGTATTCAATAAGTCATTGTTACCTATTTATAGGCACAGTGCTGAACAACTTAGCAATGGTACGGCAGCTTCCCAAATTCCCTTCCCAAACTCTTCTTGTGAGAGACAAGGAAACAGATAACTCATCCCAAGAGAGGGTGATAAGTGCTCTCACGGAGACAGGACAGGTACTATGGAAACCCACAGCTACTTGGACGTGACTGTGATGACCCAAAGCTTGAGTAATTTTCCAGACAAGATTCACATTCCTGGAACTCTCAAGAGATCCTGGGAGGGTGGTCAGACAGGTAACATCAAAGAAACTTCCTAGTGGAAGCTTCTGAGGAAGCTGAGACTCACCCAAGACCACACAGCCAGAAGCAGGCAGCCAACACTGGAGGCGAGGGCTGGACTCCTTCACAGTGACATCCTGTTCCCCACGCCCACAGCTGTAGGCCCCAGTTGTTCTTTGCTCCTGGGCTCAGCCAAACACCGGACTGTTGGGGGGCTGTTCCACAGCTCACCTATCTACAAAGTGCAGGTAAAGCTGCTGATCCAATCTTCCCCAAATGCCTTCCATCCCCAGAGAGTAAGCAAAGACTCAGCAAGTCAGAACCCGGGTGCACTGCAGAACTGCTGTGGGGTGAAGTCTGCGTGAGCAAGACTGGGGTTTCAGTGTGTGATCTGAACCCTTTCAGAGGGACTCAGCTTTCTCTGTAGAGCTTAAAACTGGGGACTGTATTTATTTTATTTATTTATTTATTTATTTATTTTATTTTTTTTTTTGTGGGTACCAGGGGTTGAACTCAGGACCTCGCGTGCCAGCAGGTGCCCGTGCTGCTGAGCGATATCACCGGCCCTTTTTTCGTATGTGGGTTCCGGGAGTCGAACTTGGGCCCTCACGCTTGCCAGGCAGGCGCTTACGCCGCTGAACCATCTCACCGGCCCCTGGGGACTGTATTTAAAAATTTCCACTGGAAACCTCATTAACAAGATTTGGAAACTAAGACTTACAAAAAAAGATTCAATGACAATAGTCACACAGCCAATTTGTAACTATGATAAAAGTGGAACCCAGGTCTTCTAGTTTTTAAAACTCTTGTATTCTTTTTGTAATATTATGTTGCCTTCCAACATTCTAGCATTCAAAAAACTCCGGGGTTATACCTTACCATTAAGAATACTAACAATCCTAAGGAGCTCCAACTGTAAGCATCAAATTACAGGAAGTAATGTCTGTTAGGCCTTGATCTCTGGTCTAAGAAAAGAGTTTTGTTTCAATCCAGTGGAAGCCACAGGGATATTTACATATTTACTGATTAAGAGAGCTGGATGTTTTGGTTGTTCTGATCCCATCATTAATATCTTCCCATCCTGCCAAAATACAACAATCGATAACAGACGGGCTCTCTGAGGCCCAGAGACAGCCAAATGTATTTACCAGCCAGGACTTTTGTTAATTAGATAAAATTCCTGGATCAATGTGTAGAACATTTACCTATGCTGTAGCTAAGCACATTCTGGACACCTCAATCCTGGCACATGGACAGCAAGTGCCTCAAGCTGGGGCATCCAGGGACGAGACCCAAACCAAATGATTCATGCAAAGTTAGAATAAATGTGTTTACCCCTTAACAAAGCCCAACCCTATCTTCTTTCCTGAAGAACAAATCAGATTTCTTTTTTCCACAGCCATCTAGTAAACCAGTTTGAGCTGGCATGAAGAACTTCATTTACTAAAACTATCAAACCAGAAATCAAAATAGGACATCAAAATAATGTCCTTACTGATAATCGAGATTTATTTTTGAGAGGCACCATGGTATATACAGTGGGAAGAGTCGAAAAGACCTATACATTCAATTGCCTAGTTGACATTCCCACTTGAATGTCTCACTAGCATGTTAAGTTAAACACATTTAAAACTGAACTCATAATCTTTTACTCCCAATTCAATCTTCTTCCAGAATCCTCATCTCAGTGAATGGCAGTATCATCTATACAGATGACCAAGTCAAAAAATTAAAATTCACTAACACTTTTCCATCCTTGTTAACTAATCTAATCCTATGCATTCATCCAAAATTCATTTATTGAAAATTTATTGTGTATCAGACACTGTACCAGGCATGGATACTGATCTAACCATCTCCAAGTTCTGTCCAGATTACTTCCTTCATCTCAGATACAAACATCTTAGTCCAAGTCACATCATCCCTCTGGATGCTTTTCAGCCAGTCTTCCCGTACCAACCATAGCTCTCAACCAATGTGTTCTCCACTAAGCAACCAGGATGATCTTTTCAAACTACAATCTAGCCAGGTGTTGTGGTATATCTCCATAAATCCCAGCACTTGGGAGGCTACGGCAAGAGGTTCACGAGTTTAAGGCCAGCCAAGACTACACAGAGTTCAAGGCCAACCTGAGTGGGGCATGGTGGCTCTTGCCTACAATCTCAGCTTTCTGGGAGGCTGAGGCAGGAGGACTGCAAGTTAGAGCTCAGCCTGAGCGACTTAGTGACACTGTCTCAAAATAAAAAATAAAAGTTTGTGCCCACCCACAGATGCTCCCCAAACAAAATTAAAAAATAAGGTAAATAAATAATAAAAATAAAAATGGTGCTGGGGATGTGGATCAATATGAAGGTCCTAGGTTCAATTCCCCCATATTGAAAACAAATAAATAAAATTACAATCTAATCGTGTCTATTAAAGTCTTTTTTGTACACACACTGGCTTAAAATTGCTCAATAGCTGCCTGCTGCTCTTAGGAAAAAAACGAAAGTTGTTAATATGTCAATGAAAGTTGTTAATAAAAATTGTTAATTTGGTATGGTCCTTGCTTAACTCTCCAGCTTCATTTCCTACCACCTCTCCCCTTTGCTCTCCAGAACCAGCCCACACCTATCTTCTCTCCATGCCATTTCCCCACATCTTTTCTTGTTAGGGCTATCTGCTGTTCCCTCTAACTGAACTTTCTTCTACCTTCCCTTCTCTTCATCCTTCAGAATTCACTTCCATCTCATTTACTCAGAGGCTTTCCCTTACTGATAAATACCTGTGCCTCCAACCCTTTCACACTCTACGTTAGATTCCCCAATGTCTTGAACTCTACTTTTTAAATGTTTTAAGAGAAAAAAGTTTTGAGATATAACTTACGTATCATATATTTCACCCATTTAAAAGTCTAAATTTCAATAGTTTTTAGAATATTCAGAGTTTTGGAACTACAACTACAATCTAACTCCAGAAGATTTCCATCACACCAAAAAGTAACCCTGGACCCATTAACAATCACTCTTCATCCCCCTCCTCTCCTCTCCTACTGCACTCAACCCCCAGCAATCACTTTGTTTCTATGGATTTATCTATTCTGGACTTTGCATGTAAATAGGATCTTATAATACATGACTGTTATAGTTGGAATACTTGTACAACTCCCCCAGTTCATGCTGAAACCTAATCCCCAATGTGGTATTTGGAGGTGGGAGTGATTATTAGGTTGTGAGGGTGGAGCCTTCATGGATGGGATTAGCAACTTTATAAAAGAAACTTTAGGGAGCTTCTTGATACCGGCAGTCTGCCATGGGAAAACAGAAATGGCCATCTGTGAAAGAGGACTTCACTACATATCTACTAGAGCTTTGATTCAAGATTTTCTAACCTCCACTACTGTGAGAAATACATTTCTAGTGTTTCTGTAAGTGTTATGTATTAGGATCTAAAATGTCCCTCCAAAGGTTCATATGTTCAGAGCTGGGCTTTGGAAAGTGACTATACCATAATGTGGTAACCTTATAAGGAGGAGATGGGATATGTAGGAAGCATGGCCTAGTTTAAGGGAGTGGATCATGGGGCATGACCCTGGGGACTATACCTTTTTCTCTGCTTCCTGGCTGCCATGCAGTGAGCAGCCTCTTCTGCCACACACTCCTACCACCATGAGGCTCTCCCACACTCAGGCCCAGTGGAGGCCCAGCTGACCAGGGACTGAAACCTCTGAAACTATGAGCCAAAATAAACATTTCCTCCTTTATGTTGATTTTCTCAGGTATTTTGTCACAGTGATGGAAAGCTGGTTAACATGATAAGCCACCCGATCTATGGCATTCTGCTATAGTAGCTCAGACTTAAAACTGGACTTTTGTGACTGGCTTCTTTCATTTAGATTTCAGTTCATCCATATTGTAGCATTTCAGAACTTCCTTCCTTGGAATGGTGACATGATACTCTAATGTATGGTGTAATCATATTTTTATTTGTCTATCACTTAATGCACTGACATTGAGGTTGTTTCTACTTTTTGGCTATTTTGATTAATGCTGCTATGAACATTTGTGTACATGTTTTTATTTCTCTGGCTATATACCTGGAACGGACTTGCTGGGCAATAAGGTAACTCTATGTTTAACATTGGAAAAACTGCCAAGCTGTTTTCAAAAGTGGCTACACACTTTACACCCTCTCCAGCAATGTCTGAGGCTTCCTATTTCTCCATATCCTCATCAAGACTTGCTCTTGTCAGTCTCTTCACTGTCATAATGAATTTGGAGTGGAATTTCACTGTAGTTTTGATCAGCATTTTCCTGAATAATGGTGTTGAGAATCTTTTTAAGTGCTTACTGGTCATTTGTACCTCTTCCTTGGAGAAATGTCTACTCGGATCCTTTGTCCATTTTACAGTTAGATCATCTTTTTTACTGTTGAGTATGTAAGAGTTTCTTATATATTTTGGATAAAAGTCCCTTATCAGATACGCGATTTGCACAATATTCTCTTTTCATTTTTTTTTTTTTTTTTTTTTAATGTGGGTACCAGGAGTCGACCTCAGGACCTCGCGCTTGCGCCACTGAACAATATCACTGGCCCTATTTTTCCTTTATGTGGGTTCCGGGAGTCGAACTCAGGACCTCACGCTTGCCAGGCAGGCACTTATGCCACTGAGCTATCTCACCGACCCTCTTTTCATGTTCTTAATGGTGTCCTTTAAAGCACAAAAGTTTTTAATGCAGTTCAAGTTTTCTATTTTTTTCTTTGGTGCTTTGTGCTTTTGGTGCCCAACCCAAACTGACAAAGATTTACTTCTATGTTTTCTTCTAAGAGTTTTATTGTGTTAGTACTTACATTTAGGTCCATGAATCATTTTGGGTTAATTTTTATATATGGTGTTAGGTAAGGGTCCAACTGTGGTCTTTTGCATGTGACTATGCACTTATCCCAGCACCATTTGCTGAAAAGACAACCTGCCCTTCTGAAGTACACTATTATACTCCCAGAAATATTCATCTCACTCCCACTTAGACCATAAATACCAAAAGGGCAGGGACTATGCCAGTCTTGTTCACTACTGTATCTTCAGTACTCAGCCACTGCCTAGCTCTTTTTTTTTTTTTTTTTTTTTTTTTGTGGGTACCAGGGGTTGACCTCAGGACCTCGCGCGCCAGCAGGCGCTCGTGCCACTGAGCGATATCACCGGCCCCTTTTTCGTATGTGGGATCCGGGAGTCAAACTCAGGCCCTTGCGCTTGCCAGGCAGGCACTTAACGCCGCTGAGCCATCTCACCGGCCCCACTGCCTAGCTCTTAATAAACACTCATTAACATTGGGTGAATGAATAATTATTAGTAACAATAACTTCACATTTCACGGGTTGTAAGTACCACCATCTCCATATTACTAGGACAAATTAGGCAGGTTCTCAATTTTTGACTCATGTCCTCATTCCTGGCCAAGGAAGCCATGAGCTCCTCTAGGGCAGAAACTGGTTCTTCTTGCTTACTATGTCGCTATGCTCCCTCCCCTAAATTCACCTCAGGGCCAGGCACAGAGAATAGGTGGGAAAGATGGGCAACTGAAGGACAGTCGCTCAATACTCTCCAAGACGAGGTCCCTACCTATCTCCAGGCCCTCTGGCCTCAGATTCTGATCCAGACACAAACCATATATAATTTCCCTCCCCTCACACCTTTTGGGCTGTTCCTTGCCCTGTGCTATCACTCATACTATTCCTTTTGCCTGGAATGTCTTCTTGCTCTATTGTTGAGCCCTACCTATATTTTAAGTCTCTAATCAGTGCTATTTCCTCGGGGATCCCCAGGATCATTTTCCTGATCCCCCTGGCTGGTTAGGGGCATCTTCTGGGCTCCTGCAGCACTCTGTCTCCAACATCAATCACACTGTTGCCACAGTCTACCCAGACTGTCATCGAGGGCAAGGATCATGCCTACTCAGATGTCCTATGTGCCAAGGAGAGGACTCGACACATGGCAGGTGCTCAGTGAATGTTTGCCAAATAAACAAATGAATCCTGGAGTGAAAGAGCAGACAGCAGAGGTCTGCGACTAATGTCACTAGGTCTCCTTCATCAAAGACTGTTTGGGTTGATGAATGACTGAGTTAGACACTTAGCAGAGGCCCCACTCCCTGCAGGGAGAAGGAAGATGGGCAGAAAGTGTCGTCTTTCACAGGTCTGATGTGAAGGAAATGTGATCTCCACAGGAGAATAGGAGGCCTCACTTTTCCCATCCTGCTGGTCCACATCTGGCTCAGCCTGAATCTGGACAGATGTGCTCAGTTGCCCTGTGCCCTCTGTCTTGGGTGAGCGGTTCTTCAGGCTCCAGTGTGGGCTGAGCTGAGGAGCAGGACCACCTCCTCATGCTGCCAACGAGCAGGACACGGGTCAGGCTTCCACTTCTGAAGAGCCAGGACTGGATGAGCTCTGAAGGTTTAAGTGCCTCAAAAGGGAGGAAATGACCGCACAAGGAGGGAGGAAAGAAGGACAGAGCGACCCAGCCTCCCAGTAATGCAGCAAGTGGGAATATGGAAATAGGACTCCAGACTGCCCACTTCAGGTACACTGAGTCAGTAAAGCAAATGTGTCCTATTGTGCTGGGGAATGAAGTAAGAGACAGAGGGCACAAGACCCTGGAGAGGCACACAATCCAGTGGTTGAAGGTGAAAAGTACTGAGTGTGGTGAGTGACAGACCCTGCTCTCCTTTCGGCCAGGCAGTTCGCCTCACACACACCCAGCCAGGTCCACAGAAAGAAAGTCCACAGTGCCCACACATCAGCTGCTGAACTGATGGTCTCACACTCCGTGGGGATGCCGGATCTGTTCCGGATTGTTTCAGCACGTGAACCTCACTGGTTTCCCTGTGTGGCCCGGCTGCCTCTTCAGTCCTGACATCGAGCCCTACCTCTCCAACCTGACCTCCAACTTGTCTTCCAGAAGATCCTCTTCCTACTGCAGGGCTGGCATGGCCCTTCCCAGAGGACCCTCATACCCTGCCAGACTAGAAGGGAGGGGAGATCACACCCGGCAGGGAAGGATCAAGGACAGCTTCACAGGGAGGCAGCACCTGTGCTGAGCCTAGCAGGCAGAGGGTGATGAGTGCAAAGCACAGAGGTGGTCTGTGTGGAGGGTCTGCATCCACTGCTCTGCCACTGTGGATTCCAGGACGTCACAGACACAGGATGAAGCAACTCCCCGAGGAGAGCCTCAGGAGGCTGTCCTTCCCTACTGAGAGCTCCCCCGAGGTTCTGGGCAGGAGACAGGTGTTGGGTGAGCTCAAAGCAGCACCACATACAACACAGAGCCACAAGAAGCAGTATTATTCAGCAGGTCTGAATTTTGTTCCAGAAATGAGTATCACTGACCATAAAACCCTTTGTAAACTGTGTAAAAATTTTTTTTAATGGAGAATGGGATTCTATTCTGCTATAGGCTGGTCTAATGGGCAGAGCCAAGAGCCAGGACACACACAGGAAGAAATAAGGAGCAGCACGAAGTACATGCACAGACTCCAGGGCTGATTGAAACTCCAGACTGCTTCCTTCTGGTGAGCACAGTCCCCCCACCCTCAGCCTGGCTCTGTTAGCAGGAAGGGCTGGGACTGATGGGTTACAGATCTGTTTCCTTGCTACCGGAGCCTGGGGCCACTCTCCACTGTCCCACACACCACCTCGGTGCCCAGCAGAGGCCCATTCATTCACAAGCAACAACTGCTTCAGGTGGGAGGGAGGGGAGGACATCCTAAGTCAGGCCTTCCTCACCTTGAATCTGTCGTACTGAAAGTCAACAGATCTGCCTCCAGAGCTGCCTTTTCGCCATTCAGTTCATCCTTCACTCCTCTGAAACACAGCCCTAACCAGGTCATTCCCCTGCTCATAAACCTCCCGTGTCTCCCCACTGCTTATAAGATGAGCCCTTAAGCCCTCACCCTGGCAGGCCAAGCACACCTCAGCTCCTCTAGGGTCACCGTCCCTCTTCCCCTACACCCTGCACAAGTTCTGCCTCAGCAGCATCAACTCGTTCCCCAGGCCCAGCCAGCCAGCCAGCCTTGCCACCTCCTGCCTTTGCTCAGTGTGTCCTTGTGCTGTGGTTCCATACGAGACGGGGCTGAGGGAAGAGGCTACACTTCACTCATCTTGGATTCTATAAAGGATCCCTTTACTTGGCTGAAGTAAAGGGAGTCATGATGACCAAGGGAGAGGAGGGAGGAGAAAAGCAGCCTGGAGACTCGGGACACAGACGGAAAGTGT
The DNA here is from genome assembly GCA_028451465.1 of Erethizon dorsatum. Classification (NCBI taxonomy): domain Eukaryota; kingdom Metazoa; phylum Chordata; class Mammalia; order Rodentia; family Erethizontidae; genus Erethizon; species Erethizon dorsatum. Next base: position 57,122,955 of record CM051827.1, on the reverse strand, counting down.
CCACAGACACCATCCACACCAGCAAGAATGAGGAGTCACTACGATTCTCTCAGGTCACACACATACTTTCTCTATTCTTTGGGCAGGTGTTTAGTTGCCATTAGAAAAATGTGTATTAAAATAACACTTGGGGACTCAATGACCTAGGGTACAGTCAGCCTCCCCAAGTGACGGAAAGGTGCTGCTTTGTAAACACACTGCCTAGGCTGCATTAACAGCCTAGCAGGTAGCAACAGGTGAGCTCAGGGTCAGCAAGGCCCAGTTCCTGCCCCCTCGGCTCCCTGTAATACAGCAGAATGAAGCAAGGCTCATCTGTTTCTCGGGCAATGAAGATGCCACACATAGCCCGCAGTTATGAATGGCTCTTATAACAACAAGATGACATCTGTGCTTGGTTTTTTAAGATGCATCATTGCATGTTTATTAAACTATTGCTCCATCATATTTATTTGGCTACAAAACAACTCCCAGCCCATACTTCCAAAAGTGGTTTATTAAAAACTAAGCCTCGAACATTAATACTCAAAAGCACCCTTGAGAATCAATAATAATCCTGCAGATAAAATGAAAGGGAATCAAAGCAGTAAGTCTTGGTGGGGCTGTGGCTGCCTTTCAACACTTTCTTGCATGTTCAGGCAGCTGGAGTGGGGAAGAGCCCTAAGGATTCGCAGCACCCCAAACACCTAACTTCCTGTCTAAAATGTGGGTGTGATGGCAGGGATTGGCCTGTCTTATAGCCACCTAAATCTATTCAAGGGGCCAAGGGGAGGCCCAGAGAGGGGTCTATAATTTCTCTAATTGACAGCCCTTAGCTGACACTCTATGCTGGTCTGGTCTCAGCATCCATCCTGGGCAGACTCTGCCCTACCCCTGGCACCAGGCTGAGTCCTGCCCCTGCTCAAGAACAAGCCTGAAATCCTACCACAGTGGTCTGAGGAACCAGCTGAACCTATAAGGCTGCAGAACTACAGTGCAGGTGCCCAGGCCCGCAGATAGGCCTTTCTAGCCCCAGAGCACCTCTGACAAGAGGCTCTCTTCCAGCACCCTATTAAATCTCCAAGCCTTCCCCCAGGTGCCCATCCACTTTGGGTCCATACGACAGGCAGTAACATGGCCACTTCCAGAGAGCAACATTAGGAAGATTCCGAGGCGAACCACAAGGTTTGGAAGAGACTCCAAACCATCCCAGCTGAAGATCCATGGATATTTAGGGGCTGTCTCCCTATCTGAGATATGTAAAGGCTGACCTGGGCCAAGGTAGCCCAGGTGACTGTGTGACTACAGAGAATTCCCAGGGGACATTTCTCAGTTTAGTCTTCCAAGGCAGTCACCACACCAGAAAAGAGCTCACCTGCTCAGCCCTCCTGCGGGGAAGAGGAAGGCCTGGGGGTCAACACTCACCTGTTGACTTCTTGTACGTTGTTGGTGCGGGCAGCTTCCATCAGGGCTGCATCTGGAGAGAGAGGGGCACTGGTCAGATCCCTGGCCAGGACCTACTCCTCAGGGCTGCCTGAAGGGCCCACTAAGCAATGGAAGTACTTCAGAAACACAGGCTTTAACAAGGGAACCAATGTCACAAGAAGGCTGGCTGATCATCCCCTCCCCATGTGGTGTCCACTACTAACGACCTGACTTCTATCCTTTCTCTAACAGAACCCAAACTCTCCATTCCGCTCACCATACAGGGATGCAGGTGAAGTACTAGTGCTTCATCTCACCAGTGGTGAACACCCATCGTGCGGTTCTCCAGCTCGTCGTCAGCTTCAAAGCTCTGTGCATGTTTTATCCTTACTGTTAGCCATTCCCCGACCTGGTCCCACTCTCTCCAATTCCACTTCTTTAGCCTGGTTTTGAATCCTGATGTCACAGGTCACAAACCCAAAGGGAAGGAAAGGATAGAGTGGTAGGCAGCAACATGGACCTCTCTAAGAATATAGCCAGCTTCAACCGGGAGTCAAGACCTGCCTGGCTCCAACTCACTCTGCCACCTACTCACCACGTGACTGTCGTGGCCCCTTTCCCTCTCAACCACTGCTTCCTGGACTATCAAGCAGAGACAACAGTCCTTGCTCCGCCAGCTTAACAAGAATGTTGAAGAGATGAAATGATGGCGGAATAACCTGCAAATTCCCCAGTCCCAAGCACAGAGAAGGGAGACCCACAGCAGAGGAATTACCAGGACTAGCAGAAAATCAGTACTAACTTGGCTTTTCTGGCCCAGGCAGCTGGTCTGTTGGCACCACCTTGTGGCCACAAAGAAAAACTGCCAGATTTGGAAAAACTCAAAGTCAGCAGCCAGAGCACAATTCTTTCATAGTTGAATACCAAGTGACCATGGTGTCCAGCTTGGTTCTGAGCTACATTGTTGGGCACTGGACTAATTGCTCCCCAGCCTGGCTCCAGGGAGCTCTCAGTCCAGCTACAAGACTCATGCAGTGAGACATAAGAGAAGGCACTGGTGCCAGGGGCAGGCAGTCCCAACGCCACATTTAAACTTCCTTGCTATGTGACCTAGCCTCCCAAGCCTCAGTTTCCCTATCTGCACAACAGGGATAAGACACCACCTTATGCAAATGAAAACCAGTTTTGTTCAGACCCTGGCACCTCCATTCCATCTCCTGTGGGATCTCACGGCCAGGCCTTTCCTACTTTCCTTACCAACTGCTCTCCCAGCACACATTCTCAGACAGCCTCCAGCTGCAAAGGGACCACGCTTCCTCACAGAGAGCTCGACCCACTATCCCCACACTCTGCACATAAAAGTGGCTTCTGACGGTCACGGAGTGAGGCATGAGCTGAGATTAAACCAGGGCCTCATGGCTCCTGAAGGGTCAAGTCAGGGCACAGGTTAGCTTGAAGTCAGACAGTCAGAACTGTCATGGCTTTTTGGTCACTGTCTATTTTGGTAAATACGCCCTGGTCTCCTTACTGAAATTCATATCCTACAAAGAAAGTCCAGCCTGGAGCCCTCAGGAACCTTAGACAAGACTTGGGTCACCTTTCTCCAATGCACGCACACACACAGCCTCAGGACACTCCCTACTCATGAACCTTTCATGACTCCCCACTGTCTACAGAAGAAATTTCCCAAACCCTCCTGCCTGGCATGCAGGCTCTGTTCCATCTGCTCTCCCCTCCATCCACACTGACCACTGTGCTAGCCCCTACACACACCAGGCTGACTGAAGGCCCTATATGGAGCATGATTTACTTCTATTTACTAAGTATCTACTAAGTACCTGGTAAGCTAGACACTGTAGGGAAACTTGCTAGTATCACTTGGCAAAAAAAAAAAAAAAGAAGATGCATTCCCTGCTCCTATGGAGTTCACTCTCCTTTTCATCCCCTGCCTCATCCTTCAAGGGTTTCCAATCCTCAAGACAGGCTTTCATGACCTTGCTGGCCCTCTAACCTTATAGCAACACACAGCACCACTCACCAGTCTTGCATGTCTAACTGCCTGCACTGTTTCCTCAACTTTGTGTTAGAACTCCCAAACACCTAGCTCAAAACTAGGCACACAGAAGGTATCAAAAAAAAAAAAAAAAAAAAAAAACCGCTGAAAATTACAGAATGATGGCATGCACAAGCCAGCAGAGCCCTGAGTCTATTTCAATACCCTCATTTGGTAGAGAGGAAACAGGGCCAGGGAGGAAGAGCAAGAGTTGAAATTTACAATGGGAGTTAAACACAGAACCAATACAAGATCCTCAGTGTCCTCAGTCACTGTTTAAAGCTCTTCTTTTACAACAGGCCCCATCCTGTTGAATAAATAAATAAAAGTCAAGGTAGTCCATTTGCTCCAAAGTCTCAGCGGCTGGGATGCATGGAATCCATGGATGCCATGCTTCAGCATGGTCCTTAAGAATAACTGAGAACCTAAATGGTTGGGCTCACACAGGCCACACAACTCTGGTTCTCTGCTCACTCTCAGTTCAGCTGAGCTTCTTGCACCCAGCTGAGAGGCCAGTCTGGGTCAGCCACTCCTCCTGCCCCCATTGCTCTGGCTCTCCAGGGATTCAACTTCCTTTTGCCAACTGCTTCATAGGGCAAGATCACCTGAAGCATGAGACCAGACACAGCAAAACTCTGGGAGACTGACAGACCTAGGCCACTAACTACAAGAGGAATCCAAATAACAGTACTGTAAGAATACTTAGAAATCATCCCTTGCTGTACAAAGTGGGGAAATTGAGGCCAGAGAAGCAAGAGGTCAAGTTGGCACTGGAACCAAGTCTTCCTTTCTGAGGCCACTGTAGGTAGGCAACTTCTCTACACCATTAAAACCATCTGTGGCTTACTGGAGACCTCTTAAAAAAGGAAAAACCAGGCAGCATATTAGAAAAGGATCGTGCTGTAATTACACGTTTCGTCCAATACTCCCACTGTACAGTAGAAAAAGTGGAACCCAAAGAGAGGAGATTGACTTATGACGCGAGATTCTAGGTTAGCTCTCCAGCGCAACACCCTGCCCCAGGAACTAACGTCTGATCTCTGCAAGACTTAGGTTATGCAGGTCTAAATTTACAAGCAACCCCCCCCCCCTTCAAAGATGTGGAGTCAGGGCACTCCTCCCACCTCTCCCCCATTTGAACCCAGACTGGCCCCATAATCACCCTTGTTGGACGGATTCTTGCTGTAGCAATGAACCACCAGCGCCGTGGCCAGGGCCCACATGCCCAGTCCAGCCCTGTTAGGGAACCCATTCCAGTTGTCCTGTCCTGGGATTGTTTCTTCGGGGCTAGGAAGGCGCCCCCACGTGGCGGCAGCCAAGCACTGGGTGTCGGTGAGTCCTCCCTGGCGCCCCCCGGTGGCTGCCCTTCGCCCGGGGAGCAAGGCCAAAGATGTTCCACGGCGCCCCCCGGCGACCGCTCTCAGCCACTGCAGCTCCCCACTGTCCCCAGTGATTACGTTCCGGCCGGAGGCAAGTCCATGGCTCTGGATCGATGGAGCCCTGAGCAGCCGAAGGAGGTGCCGCGGCGCGGGCGCTGTTCTCAACACCAGGGATCCCAACATCGTGACAGCTGCTTCAGTAACCCCCTGGTGCCGGCCCCTGTGCTGGCCACGATCAACATGGCTGCCGCGGCGCGTTCGAAGACGCCGCGAAAGGGGCGGGACTGCGCACTACCTCACGGGAGTGGTAGTCCACAGCCTTAGATCTTTCCGCAGTTGAAGAACAAGTAAACTACACTTCCTAGGAGGCTGCAGGATAGCGTCACAATGGCTGCTTGTTTAGCCCGGGGCATGTTGGGAAATGGAGTTCAGGTGGAGGGGCGTGGCAAGCAGGAAAATACTATGGCGAGGTGTAGCAATTAAAAATGCGAATCCAGAACCTCTTTCCTATTTTAGATAAAATACGCGACACAGTTTCTGCCCAGTGTAATTTAACTAAGGGTCTTCCGCAGAGGCATATTATGAAAGCTATGCTTATTTCTTTTAGTTTATTTCTCATTTCAGCCTGGGACCGCTTTCAAAAAATGACTAGTGTAACCGTTGCACCTGAAATAAAGATACCGTTTATTTTCTTACGCAGACTTCCTTTCGGTTGAAAAGTTAACTCTTGCTCTTATTTGTGTTATTTATTTATCTCTCCTTTTGCAGTACTGGAGGCTGAACCCAAGACCCCATGCATGCTAGGAAAGTGCTCTACTATTGAGCTATAGCTCCAGCCCTTTTTATTAATTTACTTTGAAACAGGGTCTTGGTAAGTTGTTCAGGCTGGCCTCAAACTTGATCCTTCTGCCTCAGCCTGCCAAGTAGCTGGGATTACAGGCGCGTCCCACCTGTGTTACCTTTTTTTTTTTAATGTGGGTACCGGGAGTCGACCTCACGACCTCGCGCTTGCCAGCAAGCGCTTGTGCCGCTGAGCGAGGCCCTTTTTTTTTTTTTTTTTTTTTTTTTCCTTCATGTGGATTCCGGGAATCTAACTCAGGACCTCCTGCTTGGCAGGCAGGCGCTTATGCCGCTGAGCTATCTCACCGGCTCCCACCTGTGTTCCTTTCAGAGGGCTTTCACGTGGGCTATCTCTTGAGATTCTTGTGGCAGCTGTCTGCCGAACTGTTACTCTCTTTCCAGCAAAGAGAATTTAAATTTAAAGATGCAACTATCTGTCCATAAGTTGCCTGGAGTAAGGCTCAGGTCTTCTGACTTCGAATCCACGCTTTCCATGAATTTCTGCGCCCCAACTTCACTCCATTTATTCCAGATTTAACCCACAGTAGGCAAAGAAGGAAGATCTTTGTGCAAGTCCTGTCTCTTGCTCTTGCGCGTCCTTTAGGTATGCTTATACTTCACGTTATTGGAGCCCTCTCTAATCACTCCAATTCAAATAGCAACCCAACCCAACCCGTCGTTCTTATCCTACCTAATTTTTCTCTCCAGCATTTATCACCATCTGACATACTAAATATTTTATTGTCTTTTTTCAGGACAACATGAGCCCCATGAAACAGGAACTTTTTTTTTTTCCACTTTTATATCACTGGCATCCCAAACAATATTTGGAACAGGAGACACTCAAATATATCTTCAGGGAAAGGGTTACTCTCACCTAGTATGGAGGAATTGAATATGAGTCTTGGCTTTCAGATAGAGTTAGATATTAGGTTTTTTGTTTTTTTTTTTCTGGTACCGGGAATTGAACTCAAGAACTTGCGCTTGTCAGGCAGGCGCTTGTGCAGCTGAGCTATATCCCTGGCCTAGATTTTAGTTTTAACTCTTACATTTACTACATGTGTGACCTTGGACAAACGCATTTACCCCTCTGATAGTTAATTTCCTCATTATTATCAAAGATAGTAATTTTTACCTTTTGTGATTATATTAAATGAGATAATGTGTAGAAAGCCACTAATGGCAAAAAAAAAAAAAAAAAAAAAAGTAAAATTGTTGGGCCGGTGATATGGCTCAGCAGCACAAGCACCTGCTGGCAAGCGCAAGGTCCTGAGTTTGACTCCCAGTACCCACATAAATTAAAAAAAAAAAGAAAAAGAAAAAAGAAAGCCCCTAATGGCTGTCCCTAGCTCACAGGTAAAGAAATGAGTTTTCATTGTCTTCTGTGCTGTGGGGGTTCATTGCATTTCCTACTCTAAGTTTCCTTGGGGGAGAGGTGGTTCTTCTCATTTCCCCATGCCTTAGCAAGACACACGGCAATAGCTGTTGAATGAATGAATGTTTTTTAAAGTTTTCAATAGCCAAAGCTTCTGACCTTCCTATTTTAAGAGATTCCCACCCCATTTACTATAGCAGCTTCAGCCTCTCTGTACTCCTGTCTCTCAATTGAGGGCAATCACAGCATAGACGACAATCTCTGAGCTCCCGCTACTGGTGGATCAGGAGACAAAGCGCATCTCAGTGTGCACAGTTCAAACCCCCGTGCTGCAGACACAACCCAGGGCCCTTTTAACATAGCACTGCATAATTGTCAAGTATGTATTGACCCACTGACTCATTTGCTTTTCACAGAAAATGTCTGTGAGGCGTATAAGGAAGCAATTAATTACTCTCAGTATTTGTTAGGGATACTGATAAGATTAAATATCGATGTCTGAGTGGGATGTAGTGGGTAAATATGGAAACACCTATTGGAATCATCTGGGATGCAGGGTGAAATCTAAGTCATCAATAACCACTCTGAAAACCCTTGGGTCCAGTACTAGCATTAAAAAATCTTTACCCCATGATAGCTTCCTTTTGGTCTGCTCAGAAAGCAGAGATTAATGTTAGGTTCCAGTTACCCTGCCATGGCCACGTACTGCTAACTATTGGGTTGGGGGAGAGAAAAGTTGATCTTCATTTAGTTTGCACTGAGGTGACAGGTAGATACTGGAGTGGGGTTCAGGAGGAGGCAGAAAGTGAAGAATCACTGAAGCTGCTGTGGTTACCTATTCCTGGCATGGAATTGGAGGTCATTCTGTGCCACGGATTCTATAGGTTTCAGAATAAAACACTTTTCCTGAAAACAAAACGACACACACACACACACACACACCCCACATTTTAAAGCAAATAAGTAAATAGACAGTAGATGAGTTTTTCACTGTGGAGAAAGAAGTTACCAATAAGAATAGAGAGAAAGCTAAAATGAATTTCGTTGGTATTGAATTGGAAGTAGAATAAAACTCATGGCTTTTAAATATATACACAGGTAATACAGAAGTATAAATTTGTAAGTATGTATGGATTAGTAGAGTACCCATATTACCTAGCTCCATCCTCTAAGAAGATCTAAAAGCACTGACATCCTAAAAACTAACCATATTTAACACCAAGATATAAACATCATTCTCCAACAAACTAGGCACAAATTACCTGTGGAAAGATGGTTGCTTTCAGGACTGGAGCATGGAAAATGCAAAATGAACCAGGAACATCTCAGGTGCCAAAAAGTAAGGGAAGGCTCAAAACCAGATGCAGGCTTGTGAAAAGAACTCAGGAGCCAATATTGAGAAATGTTCCTAATGATCTAAACTGGAACAATTTGAAGAACAGTGATAGTATAGGAGGTTTATCCATGGAGTAAAAAATATATGCATGAAGTCACAGGGATATAAATAATCAAGTAAATAGAAAAATGGGGGTTGAGTAGTGGAAGAGATAGTGGTTCCTTACAATAGAAGTTCAATCAATAAATGTAAAAGGAAGAAGGAAATAGAGGATTACTATTAGGCAAACACCATAGTAATAAATATTTCCAGACAACATCCACAGATGACACTACAGTTAATGGGCACTAGGAAAAGGTTTGAGGAGAAACAGGATTGTATAGTCTTAAAGTACTTTCTGCAAGATATAGTTCTCATTAACTTACAAAAACTTTACAGTGGAGAAACTGTCAGATGCCAACTTAGCCACGTGACCAAGGCAAACATCACCAGTAATGAAACACGTAAGTAACACAAATCCCTTGATAGGATGCACAGGGAAGGACCCAACATTATTTCTGTGGCATTTTGTCAACCATACATGACCTCGCATCCAATCATGAGAAAACATCCGACAAATGCATATTTAGGGACATTCTACAAAAACCTGATATAGTATTTGTATTAGTTTTCTATTGCTTCTAACAAATCACCACAAATGTATCAACTTAAAACAACAACCACTTGATATTTTACAATTTCCGTGAGTCCGGAGTCTAGCATATTTTAACTGAGTCCTCTACTCCGGCCATGAATAGGCTGAAATCAAAGTGTCAGCCAGCTGCATTCACAGCTGGAGACTCAACTAGGGAAAGGTACTTTTCCATACTCCTCCATGGTTATATAAGATGTTAACTTTGGGGAATGGGGGTGGGGGATATAAGGGAACTGTTCGTGCTATTTTTGTCAATTTTCTAAAATTAATTCAAAATAATGTTTTAAAGTAAATATGTAATATACTTTAATTTCTCCTTCAACATGGGAAGATGAGGTATGTAGGGGAAAATGAAAAAGAAAATCACATGTAGTAGGATGAAATGTTCATTTGTTGATTGATTCAACAACATACATACATATTTACTGAACATCTACTATATACCAGCTACCACACTACATGATTTACTGGTGCTAACTCCTAAAAAGTAAGGTCCGTGCCTTACTCATTTGTGTATCCCAGGCACCTTGTACAGTGTCTGCCACAGAGAAAGTGTTAGTATTTTTATTTAATTCTGATAATAATCAGGATTATGCCCCACCACACGTACACTGCTGTCTTACAGATGGAGAAGCTGAGATTTATAGAGATTAAGGGACCTGTCACACAGCTAGCGATGAATCTACTCTGTGTTCCAAAGAATCTATTCCTTCCACCATATCATGCTACTTCTCTGTTTTGGGTAGGCCCTATTAAGTTCAAAAGTCATTCTATAATATTAATTGACATACAAAATGTACATTTTTTAAAAATACCACACTTGAATTCTCAAAGAAATTTCATACAAGACTGATGGTGGCTAGAACCTCTGATTCTTCCAGGAAATTTTAGTGGAAATCCCTGGGAATAATTCTTTTTTTTTTTTTTCCTAGAAAGTTATTTAGTCAGGTAACAGCAGCAAAAGATACAGTTAAAAATATGATATTCCTTTAAATATCAAGAGTGACTGATTAATATTCCATTATGGTTAATCTTTACCAGTTCAAGTTATTTTCTACTACTGGTGGCTGAACCCAGGGCCTCACACATCTAGGCAGGCACTTTAACACTGAGCTACATTCCCAACATTTAAAATTTTTATTTTGAGATAGAGTCTTGCTAAGTTACCCAGCCTGGGCTGCCTCAACCTTCCTTGTAGATAGGATTAGAGGTACGTGCCACCATGCCTAGCTCTTTTTTTTCCCCTTTGCAGTGCCAGGAATTGAACTCAGGGCCTTGCACATGTTAATTGCACAGGGCCTTGCACATGCAAATGCTACAGCATGGAACTACAACCCAGCTCTTAAAGATCTTTTTAAAATTTAGCATAGTGGCTAGTGGTTAGTGGATTTGCTCTGAAAAAAATGAAATCCTTCCTGCCAATCTGCTGTATATTGCCACACCACTATGTCCACATCCAGTCTTCTACCATTTTTGGGGGGGATAATTGAGATGAACTGATTTATTAGTAATAAAAGTAGCAAATTTTATTAAGTATTTACTATGTTCTAGTCATGGTGCTAAGTAACTGTCCTGTATCAGTTATCTATATAAATGTTCACAGGGTGCATATGTCAAAATTTTATCAAATTTACACTTTAGATATAAAATGTGTTAAATTAATTATACTTCAATGAAGTGGTTTCCAAATACTATAATGTGACATAGTTCACCTCTCATATTGGCAAATATATACTGTATATATTGTATTTTATATATTTGTGTATATAAAATAACTGAGTTAAAAGTTTGTGAAGGAAAGGACACTCTTTTTACTGGTGGGACAGTGCAGACAGGTACAACCTCAATGGGAAGCTAACTGTCCATATCAAAATACAGGAATTTAAAATATAGCAATACTTGTCCATGCATAAACTAAGGAATGCTTTAAGATATTTGTAATAGCAAGAGATTAGAAGCAACCTAAACATCCATTAATAGGAGATTGATAAGTATTTACTACGTATGTCAGAAAAGCAGTTGCAAAATGTTCTTTTCGGGCAAAATGGGACTGGAGGTAAGGGAGAGAAATAGGGAGAAAGGAGAGTCTACTCTTCACTGTGTTCTTCAAGTTTGTACCATGTACATATATTACTTATTCAACCCAGTCAGTCAACCAACCTCTATTTCTATATGAATACAGTATTTACTTTAACTTCCAGCATCTGAAAGGACAAGTAGTTTTTGTTTGTTCTGTTCTGTTCTGTTTTTGTTTTGAAGCACAGGGTATTGAAGCCAGGGCCTTGCATTGAGCTACATCCCAAAGCATTTTCCCTCCCTTTCTTTTTTTCTTTCTTTCTCTTTCTCTTTCTTTCTTTCTCTTTCTTTCTTTCTTTCTTTCTTTCTTTCTTTCTTTCTTTCTTTCTTCCTTCCTTCCTTCCTTCCTTCCCTCCCTCCCTCCCTCCCTCCCTCCCTCTCTCTCTCTCTCTCTCTCTCTCTCTCTCTCTCTTTCTTTCTTTCTTTCTTTCTTTCTTTCTTTCTTTCTCTTTCTTTCTTCCCTTCTGCCTTCTTGCCTTCCTGCCTTCTGCCTTCCTTCTTTTTCCTCTCTCTCCCTCTCTCTCTCCCTCTCTCCCTCTCTCTTTCCTTCTTTTTTTTTTGACAAGGTCTCGCTAAATTGCCCAGGCTACCATTAAACTTGTGCTCTTCCTGCCTTAGTTTCCTGCCACCCGAGGAGTTGGGATCACAACTGTAAGCCACTGTGCCTATCCACACTGCCATATTATTTTTTTCTTGAGTAGAAACACTGACATCTTGTGGACTTTCAAGACAATGCTGCTAAATATTATTAACATCACAAAGATTTCACTATTCCACTCCACTCCATTCCTCTCAACAGATATTCATTGAATACCCATCCATGGCTTTTGTCCAACTTTTTTTTTTTTCTTGTCTTTTTGAGACAGAGTCTCACTATGTAGTTTGGGCTGGCCTTGAACTAACTTTGTAGCCCTGGCTGACCTTGAACTCACAGCAATCCTCCTGCCTCAGCCTCCAGAGTGCTAGGACTACAGGTAGGCCATGACACCCAGCCTTTTGTCCGATTTTTAAAGCTTACAAACTTTCAACAATACCCACCTTCATTTATTGAGCACTCACAAAGTGCTAAGTACTGAAACTATAGTCATGAACAAGCCATGGCATTCTGGAAGGGAGTGCGGTCAATAGCTATACCAACCCAGAGTGCTAAGCACTACCATTAGGGTAATTCAGGTTTCCCTGAGTGGTCTGGGAAGGTTTTCTGAAGGAAGTGACTTCTAAACTGAACTCTGCAGAAAGAACCAGAATCTATCAGATGACGAATGGAAGGAAGACTTGTAGCTGGTGTTGGTGTGGGTACTTGGAGAACAGGGTCACACTGGGTAAAGAGAACACTGCAAATTTGCAAAGCAAGAGTGTAGTCCCCCAACCCATGCAAGTTAAAGGAAAGGAGTTGTTCAGTGTGCCTAAAGGTTACAGTAGAAAAGCTAGTAATTTGGCCAGTGTTACCCAGCATGTAAATGGCAAAATGGCGGCTCTAATGGTCTCAATCCAAAGGCTTAACCAGATGGGTTAAAAAACTTACTAGGTTTTCTTAGCAAGTATGTGGTGCACCAAGAATTTGAATCCAGGACTAAATGACTCCACCACCTCCTCTTATTCTTACCATGAAGGTTTTCCTCTGTGAGCCTCTCCTGGCCCCATGGCTACTGTTCTGCACCTCCCAACAGGGCTCTAGGCTGGGATCTCTGCCCTCCTTTCCTTTCTTATTCCTTTCTATCCTTCCTTCCTTCCTTCCTCCTTCCTTCCTTCTTCTTTCCTCCCTCCCTCCCTTCTTCATTGTCTGTTTTCTGCAACCTCAGAAGGATGATAGTTTCAAGGGGAGCCCTAATGAAGTAGAGAGCTTTGTGATAGGCTTAGGCCACAAGGCAATAGTGCTCTGCCATTCAATAAGGAAACAGTATATTTGGACCAGTATAGAGTAGATAATAGGGTACAAGTAAGTTATATGAAGGAGTGGCCTGGTTTTTATCACCTACTTTTGTTGCATTGGTGCCTGTCTTAGTTACTTTTCTTTCATTGCTGGGACAAAATACCTGACACCCAAAGTTAAAGAGGGAAATGTTTATTTAGCTCACAGTTTGTGGAGGTTTCAGTCCACAATCAGCTGGCTCCAAAGTAGGGTGGCATGGCAGAGGGGCAACAGTTCAAAGTGGCAGAAGACAGCAAAAGCAACAAGAGCAAAAACTGGGGTGGGGGGAACAAGCCACTTTTCCTCCCTTATATTGTATGCAGGCTACCTGCCCTCGGGTGGGTGTGGCACTCAGACCATCTCTGTGCCCTCCTCTTGCACAGGCTCAGGATGTTTACAAAGTGAGGACCCTGGCCCCCTGCTGAGTCACTTAGTTAAACTTCTAAACTTCTCAGGTTGACACATTGAACAACATCCTAGAGCAGTAAGGGCATGTCCTCTACACACTAGGATGTAAAACTGCTGAGTTACTTAGTTAAGCTTCTAGACTTCTCAAGTTGACAAAATGTATCAACCATAACAGTGCCTCTTCCTCAATTCACACATGCAACTTTGTGTGTGTGTGTACGTGTGTGAGTGTGCGTGTGTGTGTTCTTAAAACCTGATCTGGTTAATGGTGAATGTACTTGCCTTTGCTAGCCCAAACTGGAAAGCCATCACATTAATGCTTCATTAAGAGTGACAATAAAAGGAAGAGTAGTGATGATAGTAGACTTGATTGTCACTCTTGGTGCTGGGGTTTGAACTCAAAGACTCACGCATGATAGGCAAGTGCTCTGCCTCTAAGCTACACCCCCAGCTCTTTGGTTGTCATTTTGAATGGAGGGTAAATAGCTGGAGGTAAGAATATACATGAACTCCTGGGCTGTAATGAATGATTAAGCTGGTTGGTTGGAGGCCTAGAAAGATCATGATTAGAAAATTGGAGACTAGGTAGCCTAGGGGAAGAATTGTGTGTATGGATTTATGGAAATGGATACAAATTAATGAATCTCAGTGACTCATGTTAATAACCACAACTGGGCAGTGCCTACTATAGTGTAGTATCCACAACAGTGAAGCTACTCCTCAACTAGGTATTTAGAAGGACTCTTCTAATAAAAGTCAGCCAGGTCTGTCATATGTCATCCAGTATTTTCACAATAGGCCCAGGAAAAGAGTAGCCGTGGTGGCAGGGATGGTATGCATGAGCCCAGCAGCATAGTGTCTTAACTAGACTGATAGGGTTATTACTACTGATGAACCCTTGATGTGTCTGCAGCAATGACTGATGCTGAGCTTTTGAATTGTATCATTCCTTTAGGTCAGCAACTGGGCCCTTAGTAGCAATATTATCACAAAGGAACTCCTTTGGCGGAGGGAGAAGTGACTCCTCATTACTGAAATTGAACCTGCTCTTAAATGTTGGTCTTTCCTGTCCTGAATGTCTTTACCAGCACTGCTATCCATGATCCCAGACTGGACTTAGACAATGCCTGATCACCTGACACAGAATCCTGAATACTGATGCTTCAGAACAAAGGACCCATGTTACGGCAAGGGCAGTGCCTAACCATGATCACAATGCCCACTGGTCCTATCATATATTACTTACCTGAAAACAGCTGGCAGAATAGAATGGTGAATGGCATATCAAAGGTTCAGCTAACACTCGGGAGGCTGAGGCAGGAGGATCACTGTGAGTTCTAAGCCAGTCTGGGCTACATAGTGGACTCAAGGCCAGCCTGAACTACACAGTGAGACCCTGTCTCAAAGAAAAAAAAATGGTCCAGCTAAGGTGCCATATCTAGAACAATACTCTGTGGGTAAAGTGCTGTTCTCCAAGATGAAGTGTATCCACTAAATCAATAGGAAGTATACTGAGATGGGAAAGAATTGGGCCATCTCAACACTTCCAGTAACCAACTCACCCATCCACCCCCCAACCTAGACTGCTGGATTTGGGGTACTGGTTCCCTGGGAGAACTTTCCAATTTCCGTTGCCTCCATTCAATCTGAATCTACGTCATGCCTGTGGACAGCAGGCACTGAAAACTATGCCAGTGGGGGTGACTGACTGTAATTATCATAATAAACTAGGGTAGTTGTCACATATTGAAAACAGTGAGGAGGATGTTGGAGTGCTGGGATTCAGTGACATCTCTTGATACTTTCATGCCTAGTAATAAATGCGAATGGGTAATGGCAGCCACCACCTTCTGCCAAGGACAAGGTGATTAAGAGCTCAGATCTCTGACAGATAAAGGTATAAGTCATCCTCCAAGGTAGGCAAACTAGAGGAGATGAAGTGCTAGGGTGGGGATGCAGAGAGTAGCCCAGTAGAGGAGAAAGATAGTATCAATTACCCTTTGGGAACTAGTTACAACTAGAGGGATTATAGCTGGTTTCAGGCATCCTTGCATATTACATCTGTTACAGAGGTTGCAGCTGGCTGCCGTCTTTAACAGGGTGGATTTAATAAATGGATATGAGCCACAAAGGGGATCTCAATGGTGCAAAAGTGACTACACCAGAGTCTGTGTTGCCCTGTGTCATATCTCCTTGGTGTCTCTTGGATTTTAGCCATTACCATGCCTCTGTGACTACAAACTCAACTTGTGCTGACAGCATCCCACCACCAGTAGCAGTCTACTTGCATTATATTTCATTTTTTGATATTTAAACTCTACCTCCCTGTGGCAATTAAGATTTACTTTTCAAATGGAGAATAGCCAGCAGAAAAGGGCATAGTTTTACTCCAGAACTCTAAGGATCTGCATTGTGCTTTTCCTGTTGGGGCTTTGCAGGAGCTCCCCACATATAGGCAATTTCTTTGCTAAAGACACCTCCTATATTATGGGGTCTGCCAGGTCTCAAGACCCAAGTGGCAGGGTAGCTCTAACAACTTAGACCTACTGCAGAGACTTTTCTTCTTCTGAGCCCCACTCAAATTACAAGCCTTATGGATTGTTTAGGAAATGGGCTGGTGCAACATGTTCAAATGTAATATATGTTGCTTTTAAAACCCAAATGACCCTACCAAGCTCTGTGCTTCTTTGTTTACAGTGGTCAATGTAAATAAAACAATCTTCTCTCTCTCTCTTTTTTTTTTTAATATATATTTGTGGGTACCAGGAGTCGAACTCAGGACTTCATGCTTGCCAGGCAGGTGCTTATGCCTCTAAGCTATATCACCAGCCCCAATCTTCTCTTTTCTCCTCTCCTCTCTCCTCTCCTCTCCTCTCTTCTCCTCCTCTCTCCCTTCCCTTCTTTTCCTTTTCCATTCCCTTTCTCTTGTTCTAGTTTTCTGTCTTAGTTACTTTTCTCGTTGCTGAGACAAAATATCCAACACCCAAAGTTAAAGGAGGGAAGGTTTATTTAGCTCACAGTTTGTAGAAGTTTCAGTCCATAATCTACTGGCTCCAGGGCAGGGTGGCTCATGGCAGAGGGGCAACCATTTATTGGTAGAAGATGCCAAAAGCAACCAGAGAGAGAGAAGGGACAAGCCTCTTTTTGTGCCTTATATTGTATGCAGGCTACCTGCCCTAGGTCAGGTGTAGCATTCACACCCTTAATCCCAGCATTGGACCATGAATCAATCACAAACTCTAGATTCAGCTACCTCTGAAAATCCTGTCCCCATAACTGCATGAGACTTTGGGGTGACATCTAGGCACAAACAATAACATTCCACCCCGGCCCCTCAAAGGCCCATGTACCTTCCTTTATGCAAAAGGAATTTAATCCATCTCTAAGAGTTGCCAACAGTTATCATTGCTGAAAAGTCTAAGTCCCAAGTCTCCTCTAAGATTTAAGGCAAACTCTTAGCTGTGAGCCCCCATACAAATGAAAAGAAAGTTAAACACTTCCAACATTCAATGGCACAAGATAGATATTTTTATTTTAAAAGTTATAAACAGGGGGATATAAAGGAATGGGACCAAAGCAAGTCTAAAATCTAGCAGGGCAAACATTAAGTCCTGTAGTTCCGTGTGCAGCATCTGAGGCAATCTGTGGCAAGATGTGAACTCTCAAGAGCATGGGTGGCTCTGTCCCTAAGGCACTTCTGGTGGCTGTAGCTCTCATAGCTCCTCTCTGGGGCCCTCTCTGATCCCTCCTTGCAGTTTTTTTTCAGATGATCCATGTTCCTGGCTTTTCTAAACTTCTGGGCTTTACACCTTTGGCTTTACACTCACAGCTTAACACACTGCCTTCTCAGGGACATTCTGCTGGCCTCCCAGGCCTTCTTCTGAAATCTGGGTGGAAGCCTTTCTGACACCACAACTTTTCCATTCTGCATGCACCTAAAACCAGTGCCATGTGGATGATGCCAAGGTCTGTCACCAGCTAGAGCAGTAGCCAGGTTTCCTCTCTCTTGGATATAGGGGTTGAATGCCTGGATCACTGAACATTCTGAATCTAATTTTGAGGAACAAATTCTCTGGGCTGCTGCCATTCTGGAAGATGGTGCTCTGGGGATTTTTTTATTTTTGTTGGGGGGGAGGTTAAAGCAAAATTTTTTACTTTTGCAATTTTGAGGCTGTAAAGGGTAGAGTCCTGCTGCTTCTTGTGATGCCCTCAGACCATCTTTTTTATTCTCTTGTTCTTTCTCGGCAATCAAGATCTCTTCTGCTCTATCTTTGTAGTCTACAGAATTACTGGAGCTTCCTTTTTGGCCAAACTTACATCATTTTAATTACTTTGCTGGGCTTTTTGATCTTGGCTCTTAACATAGATCTGGCTAAGAGCCCCTAACAGTAGCCATGCCACCACTTCAACACTTGACTGCCTTAAATATTTTTCTGTCAGGTTAATTAGTCTGCTGCCCTTAATCTCAGTCTCAGGCAAAGTGTTTGGACACAAGCAAAATGCAGACAAACTTTCTGCCAAGGCATAACACACACTGTCTGGAGTCTAGCAGCTAATGTAGTCCTTTTTTTCCCAGCAGAAACCTTCTGGGTCTGGACTTTACTGGCTTTCTGGTCTTGTGAGCTCTGGCCAGAATCTCCCATAGAGTACAACCTAAGATGTTCCAGTGCTACTTCTTTAGTTGTCATCTCTGAACCTTTCTAAACCCTTCCCACAAGCCATTTCCAAAGACTCCTGAACCACATAGTCAGGTATAGTCACAGTAACAACTCTACTGCTGGTACCAAATTCTGTCTTAGTTACTTTTCTCATTGCTGAGACAAAATACTCGACACCCAAAGTTAAAGGAGGAAAGTTTTATTTAGCTCACAGTTTGTAGAGATTTTAGTCCATAATCTGCTGGCTCCAAGGTGGGGTGTCTCATGGCAGAACAACCATTTATTGGTAAAAGACACCAAAAACAACCAGAAAAAAAAAAAAGGCTCTTTCTGTCCTTTATATTATATACAAGCTACCTGCCCTAGGGCAGATATCGCACTTACAACCTTAACCCAAATATTAGACATAAATAAATCACAAACCCTAAATTCAACCACCTCTAAAAAGCCCCCCACCCCACAACTGCATGAGACTTTAGAGACATCTAGACACAAACCATAACACATTCTCTCTCTCTCTCTTCTTTTCTTTCCTTTTCCTTTTACAATACTGGGGATTGAACCCAGGGCCTCAGGCACACTAGACAAGCTCTGTGCTATGGAGGTACATGCCCAGGCCTTTAAAAATGTTTTACTTTGAGACCAGGTCTTGCTAAGTTGTTCAGGCTGGCCTCTAACTTGAGATTCTCCTGCCTAAGCCTCCTAACTAGTTGGTGTATATGCCACCCTGACCAGCCTGCCCTTTATTTTAAAAGCTACATTTGACCCTAGAAGTTTACCTATGTTTCAGGTCCCTAATTTTCAGAGTTTATCTCCCACCCTCTGGAATGCATATGTTTTACCAAAGTATCTGGTACACTTAGTACTTCTGGTTCACCAGATCCAATTAGCATAATATTATCAATGTAATGAAACAGCATCATGTGCTATAAGTTATCAAAATGATTGAAATCTCTTCTAACTATATTATGCCAGAAAACAGGAGTTTGACATAGCCCTAATTTAAATTAGTGAAGGAATATAAATCTCATGCCACATGAAGGTGATTTGCTTTTGTGTTGAAAAGAAAACATTTTCCAGATGCCAAGGGCTGTATTGATTAGCTTCAATAAAGATATCACATCCAAGTTGCAGCTTTAATTGGATTCACTGCCTGATTATGTTTACAATAACCCATAGTCATTCTTCATGATCCATCAAGATTTTGCATCTGCCAAAAGAACAAATTAAGACTGTGGCAAAATGCTCTCGTGCATCTTGCAAGCTCTGGTGATGGTTCTGATCTTTGCAATTCTCTCAGGACCACACTACTATTAATGGTATTGGGTGGGAAGTTTCATCTTCCCAAATAGCTAAATACACATGTTTGGCAACAACAAAGTGCGAGAAATGCTATCCCTGACCACTATGTCTCTCAATGACAGACTTTGTGGACTTCATGCTTCAGTAATCTTCTGTTTTGGCACGTTCTTATTCCTGTGGTGTGTGTGTGTGTGTGTGTGTGTGTGTGTGTGTGTGTGTGTGTTGGAACTGGAAGCTATTACTGTGGTTTGGTTACCACTCTGGGCTCCTTAAGTCAGTGGATCAGCAGACAAAGAAAGGCATTCTGTACTGGCAAGTGTAGTCAGCCCTGATTCACACGAATAGCAAAGGCTGTCATTTCATAATGGAGAAAGAGTATGTAGCTGGGCATGGTGGGGCACTTCTGTAATCCTAGCATTCTGGGAGGCTGAGGCAGAAGAATCACAAGTTCAAGCCAAGCCCAGACAACATAGCAAGACCCTGTCTTAAAATTAAAAATAAAAAAAAGGGGGATCAAGTGGGTAGGTCATTGTGAAGAAGTTCCTGGGTTCAATCCCTAGTACTAAAAAAAAGAAAGAAAGAAAAGAAATGCAGGGATTTCACTGAGGCATCTCTTGGTGCTCCTCTGACCAGTGATAACCAAGAGTAGGTAATTTGAAATGATCCCTGCCTGACAAGAACAGTGCAAGATGTCTGAAGGACTGGATCACCCTATTGAGCTGGTAAACTCAGGCAACCAAAGTTGGCTGAATAAGAGTAAGGGAAACATAGAATGGTTGGTAGAGGAAGGAGATAATAAATATCAATTATGACCAACTGTAATAATGGGATTTAACTAGGTTTTCCAGCTCCTTTTTTAGGATATTGCAACTGAATATCACCTTGAAGAATTAGATTTAAACTTCCCTTATTGGGGAATAGGTTAGAGTATCATTTTTCTCACACAGGAAATGATGCTGGAGTGTTAGCGAGGAATTAGGTAGCTAAAATCTTCAAAGTATAGGAGAAGCAGGCAGAGATATCTGCACACAGAAAGGATATAGATAGATAATACAGGCTGTTCACATCAGGCAGGAGATTGGGGGCATTTGGGATTAGCAATGCAGAACAGGAAGAGCATTAACTCCATCCTCTAGGCCTAGTGGTACAGGGCTGTAGGAGAGCAAGAAACTACCTCTTGAGAGGATTGCAAAGAAAGAAGTATCTTCAGTGCCCAAAGATGAAGGGAATACTATATTTGGGGAAGAAGGTGAGAATACTCTGCTGATGAATGGCCTTGAGCTCCCGTGTGCACAGCAAAAAAGTTTTAGGAGGTGAGCGGTTATGGAAGATGGGGTCTGGAAAGGCGATACACAAGTTGAATGGCTATTAACGCTGTGGAATAGGGAATGGCAACATGGGTGGCTACGTGCATAAGGGCCTAGAGAGTCATCTGGATGGTCCCAGTGATGGAGCGGCTGCCAGCGGGAGTGTGAGCTCCTGTCCAGAGTGTGCACATTCTGGGGTTCCAGCTCAGCCCTACTGATGGAGGCCAGGAATCCCCAGGCACAGGGGTTGGGGCCTGCTCTGAAAGCACAAGCTGCTTCCTCTTAACTTCTGTGGACAGGGAGGCCTCCAGGACAGCAGAAGTGTCCTCTTACTCTAGCAGAGTGGATGCAGGAGCATCATACCCTCACTGGCATATAAGCACGGGTGTTTTCTTTCCCAGTGAAATCTCAAATTGCTGGTGTTAGGCTGGGCAGTTTGTCTTTTCTCTGTTCTTCGGTTTCTTTGTCCTGCTCTTCCCTTGGGCCCTTCTTTTCCTTCTTCCCTTTCCTCCTCCTCTTTCGCTCCCCCTCCTCTCACCCCACCCCTCTCCTCCCTCCTCCTTCTCTATACACACAGGTGTATACCAGATACAGAATTAGCAAAAACCAAAACAAAGGTCTCTGTTTACAGACCTTACTGTATTCACCCATAATAACCTGTTGGGTTTTTTTGCCTACCTCTTCCTTCCCAGGGCATTTCTCTCCCAGCTCTGTAGAACCATAAGCACAGATAACGACAGCTTTACTGATAAGAGATCTTATTCTAAACTACAGCTTCAGATACAAACTGGAATCTTCAGAATCAGACACTGCCAGCAAACTTGGAGGGACCAGATTCTGAGGTGGTTGTATTTGAATCGCTATCTTCACTCGTCATAATCGTCGTGGAGCTTCGACTATCTACCGCAGCGGGGCAGACCCGCGCAGGGTTACCTTGCTGGAGAAAGGGTGAGGGTGTGGTGGGAGGGACGAGGGCGTGGTCCCTCCGGCTCAGGCCCCTCTTCTCCGTCCTTTAACTCTGCGTTCCGTTCGGGTAAGGGATTATTTTTCTCCTCTGGCAATTCGTGCACAGCTCCTATTTCTAAGACACCACTGAATTTAGACAGACATTCATATCTTTTCATTTCCTCACCTGTTTTACATAACTCTGATTCTTTATCTTATGAAAAGTCTATTTTTAATTTCTTGACATTTTCCTCATAGCCTACTGTTCTCTTTTTGATAATACTGTCTCCCTCTTTTACCTTAACTGACTTTGCACTTGTTTGAGCTCACCCAGCCTGACACAGCTGGTCCAGACTGGTTCCCACTTTTTTCCAAGCAAGGTGCAAACCCCTTCTCCCTGTGACCTACTCTTTGGACTTGCTGACCTGTACACAAAAAAAACTGAACTTAGTGGTTTTGTGCATTTTATTTCCATTATTTAAGCATGGTACATTCCCTTCTTTCAATAGAGTAGATTTCCTCTTCGCACAATTTGCCTTATCTATTATTTCTCTTCCTTTTACTTACATTTTCCATCTTCTGCAGCACGATCCTCATCTTCAAAGTCACTCTGACTTTCTACAAATAGCTTATCTTCTACAAATACTCTAACTTTTATAAATATTTTCCATGTTTACTGTGCATCTGTTTTTAGAGGCATAAAGGAATTTTTAAAGGCAGAAATAGAGTGTGGGACTGTGTTTAATATATATCTTGCTAAGATTTTTTTTCCCTCCTCAAGCCTATTCCTAAATTTTATATTCTGGGGCTTGATCAAAATACCAGTGCATGATTCACATAGTTGGGCTGATGAATAAAACTTTAAGTCAATAATATGGCAAGCTGCTATGCTCTTTATCACCACCTTATGGTTCCTTTGTGAGAACTCCCCCTTAAATATTTGGAATCCTTATGAGTTCACAGTTCTCCTAGTTGACTAGTTCTGACTCACTGTGGTCATTGTTTCCGTCTCTAGACTTCATGTGGTAACTCTTCGGCCACTCACAGCCCTGGTTTTAGGTTGGACTTTTTTGTCAGTTCTGCTGCAGTTATCTCTGAATATGTTCTCACTTTCTTGAATTATGCAAGATGTTCCAGGCTGCATATGAAGTATTTCCTGTTTGAAGAGATAGAATCAGTTTCTTTCCCAGAATTTTAGCTCTTCTTTCAAGAGAAAAGTATCAGAGCCAAAACGCTGGGACTTAGTTGTACCTATTACTAGTGTCACTCATCAGTCAGTGGAAGGCGGGTCTATGCTAGAATTTTCTCAGGCCATTTAGATGACCTAGCAAGAATCTCCCCCACCCCTTTGGGAAGGAATCAGGATTACATAATATCGTGTGTGTGTGTGTGTGTGTGTGTGTGTGATATCACAGTCCAAGTTAGCTTCACCTTTACAGAGGTTCTTGCTTTTTTTAATGTTGAGATATTATTGTTCAACTTCTCTCCTTTTGTCAGCTGATAATGTTCCCCTTTCCCCACCAACACTGATACACAAAACTCCCAAATCAAACCAGATATTATAATTATAATAGCATGCCTGATTCATAGGTCTCCATTTTCTTTTCTTTTTGAGCTGTCAGTTGAAGCATCTTTGGGCTCCAGAGTGTGCGTGTCCAGATGATCTGACTCACATGCATCACTCACGTACCATCCAGGAAGCGAAAGAAATGCCAGCCACCTTTGAGAAGCCTTCATGTCACAGAGGGTACCAAACTTACAAGGATGGTACATGGACAAGTACTGTAGCTCACTTAAATTTCTCTTATTTTTTTCCATCTCAGCCTTCTGATTTAAGTCTAATTTCTTTCCACCTTTATATTTTCCCTTTTATCTGGTGCTTTGAAATTTTTTCTAGTGGTTTAAGAACTGAACTTCAATTTCTCAAAGATCCTAGGATACCTATATTTTACTCCTCTTCCTATTCCTCCCAATATGCTTATAATGTTGTTTAGGAGTTCCTTTATTTACTCCTGTAACTTTAAATGCTAATTTATACCTTTAATTCTTGTTTCATTGCCTATAGGCTGTGTCTCTTGATTCCAAGTTTTTAAGATATTGGTGTCTTTGCTCTTTATTTATCTTTCCTTCTACTTTCCATCTCTCTATTATTTGTGCTCCTATTTTTATATATCAAGGTTAAAACTATTGACATTCTCTTCTATTTCCATATTATATTTTTTTCAATCACAAAGTTGAAAAGTAGTACAAAAATACATAGAAGGGGTGATAAAAAATATGGTGAATGTTTAAATTTTTAAAAATTATTACAGGAAAAGACATATTGCCAAGAAAGATGGGGTAAGCATTTTTTTAAGTAAGGGGGAGTATTTTTTTTTTAATGTGGGTACCAGGAGTCAACTTCAGGACCTCACGCTTGCCAGCAAGCGCTTGTGCCACTGAGCGATATCACCGGCCCTTTCTTCCTTTATGTGGGTACCAGGAGTCGAACTCAGGACCTCGCGCTTGCCAGGCAGGCGCTTATGTCACTGAGCTATCTCGCTGGCCCAAGGGGGAATATTTTGAGGAAGATAATGGTAATGTGTCTTTTACTGTAATAAATTTTTTTTTTTTTTGTGGGTACCAGGGGGTCGACCTCAGGACCTCGCGCGCCAGCAGGCGCCCGTGCCGCTGAGCGATATCACCGGCCCCTTTTTCGTATGTGGGTTCCGGGAGTCGAACTCGGGCCCTCGCGCTTGCCGGGCAGGTGCTTAAGCCGCTGAGCCATCTCACCGGCCCCTGTAATAAAATTTTAATTTAAACATTCACCATGTTTTGATCATCCCTATTAAGCAAACGTTTATGGCAATTTCCATCAAATAAAAACATTGCTGTGTATCCTTACCCACCCACTTTATTCACCGGATCTGGCACAGTGCAGCTACTGGCTCTTTCTCAAAGTCAAAGTAACCACAAAAGAGAAAATCTTTGAATCAATTCAGAACATGGAGGCAGTCATGATAGGGCAACTGAAGATACTCATGGAAGAGGACTTCCAGAACTGCTTTAGAAAGTGACAAGATCATAACTTGATCATACCTTGCAAAGTCTGTACCAGTTAAGAATATTTCTGTGGTATTCAAGAGAAAGTTCAGCCCAAACACTTAGCAACAAGTGGATTTACAGGCTTATATAATAGAAAAACCCCAGAATAGGGCTGGCTACAGGTGTGATTTAAAGAAAGAGCTTCTAAATATAGTCAGGATGTGGGTCCTCTCCATCTTTTGGCTGTGCTCCCCAGTGTGTTCGGCTCTATTCTCAGAGAAGGTTGCTGTGCGCTGTTTTTGTTTTTGTCTTTGTAGGACTGGAGATTGAACCCAGGGGTGCTCTACCATTGAGCTACATCATCAGCCCTTTTTCTTTCTTTCTTTCTTTCTTTCTTTCTTTCTTTCTTTCTTTCTTTCTTTCTTCTTCCTTTTTTTAAATGTTTCTTTAAATTTTGAGACAGGTCTCTCTCCCAAGCTGGCCTCGAACTTGTGATTGTCCTGCCTCAGCTTCTGGAGTAGCTGGGATTACAGAAAAGTGCCAGCATGCCCATCTTCCATGTGGTTTTCATGTGGCTGCCAGTAACTTTTGGGTCTCCATCATTCCAGGTCCCTGTCTAACAGAAAAGTAAAAATCATTGCTTCAACATTTCCAGCTAAAGTCCTAAGGCCCTCTGTGACTGGACATTTTAGGACATGTGTTGGCTCTTAACCAATCATGTCACAAGTGAGTGCTTTGTACGATTTAGCTTGCCTGGAACATATGAACCACCCTTAGGTATGAGAGCAGCATTTCCATTTAAATCAAATGGCTGATTGGAGCTAGCTTGGAAGAGTCATCATGTAATTCTTTATCTCTTTGTAATATTTCTATCTCTTCTCCAGGCAACAACTTTCTCCAGCCCCAAAGCAAAGCTCATCTTCCCTCCTCTCATGAATATTAATTCCTGTAAATAGGTGCTGAGGAGAGAGTTTCAGGTTCAATGGCCCCAATTTCTGAGTAGGCTCTGCTAGGAAAGCCAACTCCTGAGAACCTACTAGAAAGGATACAGAGAAGAGCAGAGAATTGTAGGGTACATTCATCAGGGAAGGATTTGAAACAATTGTTTTTTAAAAACAGAAGACAATGGTTTCCTAGAAAGGAAAGTGGCTTTCATCACCTCCCAAGTTTCCCCAAATTCCCAAGGGTATCAAGTTTCTCGAGGCCATGTATTCCCAGCTCCTTCCCTGGTGGAGTCCCCCATCCTTGGCTCTAGTCAGACCTGGTTGCTCACCAGAGACTTCTCACAGTATGCTATGGGCTTCAGGTGCAGATCTTCATCATTGTTAGTTTACTCCCTTGTTTTATTTGAGCATCTCTCCAAGTAACTTCCTCTTATAGGATATGTTGGAGGCAAAAATTCTGGTTCCTTGTTTGTCTTAAAACATTTTTGTCTAACTTCATACTTGACAGAACATTTGGTGGGATATAAAACTAAAGATTGGAAACAGCTCCCCTCAGAACTGCAAGGGCATTATTCCATTGTCGTTAGCATCTAGGACTACAGTTTCACAGTCCCTTGCAAGTCTAATTTTCAGGTCTGACTTGGAAGTCATGTTTTATTTTCCCATCTTTGAGCTCCTTTAGAATTTTCTCTTTGTTCATGCAGTTTTGAAATTTCACAATGATTTATCAAGATGTGAGTCTTTTTCACTCATGTTTTGGAATTTGATGGATCTTTTTAGTCTGTGATTTGTGTCCTTTAGCTCTGATCAATTCTCCTCTATTATCTCTTTGGTAATTTTTCACCCTCTGTTTTGTCTATTTGTGTTTTCTGTTACTCTGATGTTGCTAATCCTTTTTCTTCATGTTTCATGTCAATTTATCTTATACTCCTTCTACTGAATTATTTTATTATTAGGCATTTAGTTCCTAGGAGATGGTTGTTCTTTTTCACCACCTCTTGTTCTGTCACTCTATTTCATCTTGCAGGCTTTCAGATATTGGGTAGTAGTTCGTTGTTTACTTTTAATAATGGGCCATAAAGACTTGACTGGGACTCAGTGAGCCTATATTGGGCACTTTCAAGAGAAGGGTTCCTTCTAGGCTGATGCAGGGACCGCTCACCAGTGTGGGTGGGGCAGCAGAGAAGGGCACAGAGTTCCATCTGCAGAACTTCCACTTACTTCCTAGTTTCCATGTGCAGGTCTTCTTTCTTCCTGTGTCTGTTCCTGGTGTTTCTCAACCTTAGAATTCTCTTGGTTTCTCAACACTCTCCCACCCCTGCACATTCTAAACATCAGCTTCCGGCAGCTGCTTCACCTGTGACTACTTCTCTATCTACTTCCTATCTCTTGGAAATGTATTACAATTTCTCTTACACTGATATCTCCTCTCTCATTTTCTCTTTGCTGTAGGTTTATATCTTTATTTCACTTTTCTATCACATAATGAGTGTTTAGGTGGGCAAAGACACAAACATGTTTTCTATCTTGAACCAGAAGTAAAAGCTTACTCTGTTGTGTATGAGAACTAAAAGAAAAATAATAGAAAAGGACTCCAACCATTTAGTACCATCTAGCTTTAGTGCTTCACTACAAGATGGATATGACTTATCTTGAACAAGCTGTTAGTAGCTACTCCTGGGCCATGGCTCAGCTTCGCAGGTCTCTGTTTTCTCTGTCCTGGAGAAGCCCATAGAAGAAAGGAGGAGATGAAGGGGCATTTCTAATAAGATGCATGCAATATAAACCACATTGACCCAAGTTGTGATCAGGGCTCAGACATTTGCAGCCCACTTTTACAGGCATTTTCTTTTCCAGCTCACTGTCCCATTCCATCCCTACTCCTGAATATTTAAACAGAATCTGCCTCCCACCGGGCTCTCTTTCCCAAAACTGTCATCGGAGGAGAGACATTCATCATTGATTGGCTTTTTGCTCTTAAGATTTAGTCATGGTCTGATACTCATTTGGTCAATGATTTAATTATGCTTAGAGACACAAGTGTAATAAATTAGAATCTTTTGGCCATATCAAGTTGAATAGTATAAAACAACTTTTCATTCTTGATACATTCTGAGCTAAAATATGCTCATCATTTAGATTCTGGCCATTGCCTCTGTACTAAGGAAGAAGAAAACTATCTGAAGAAAAGTCCCAGGCATAGGATGAAACTGGCCTCACTCTTAAAGTGAAAACCCTCAAGTTTAATTAATTAACCAATTATTTTTTTTGTTTGTTTTTTGAGACAAGGTCTTGCTGTGTAATTCAGGCTGATCTTGAACTCACTGTGTGCCCAAGACTGGCTTTGAACTCATGCCTCAGCCTCCCGAGTGCTGGGATTACAGGTGTGCGCCACCATGCCCAGCTAATTCTGTAGTGTAGATGATCACAAAGAGAGTTTTGTGAAATATCCTCACCCTAAGTAGAGTAGATGTTTGCCCGGAAAGCTCATGATCTCGTACACAGTTACCTGTAACACTGTGATGGTTGATAGATGGTCACTGGCTCAGTGAGTATTGGGCTAGACCTGTTCGAATACCTCTTGCTCAGGTTAAGGTTCATTCTAGACTAGAATACAGACAGGGACTGGAATAAGTACTCATGATCCAGGTAGCACTAAGTGCTCTAAGAAGCTGAAAAATAGGAGAAAAATAGGTAAAGAAGCAGTCATCGGAGTTTACCTACTTTCCAGCTCTATCTGAAGCTGACTCTGGTTCTGAATTTGTTTAAAAGGTCAGTGTACAGGACATTCATAAAACATTATGTTCAACAGCAAAGAAAACAGAAATAGCATGAATCCCTCACACTAGAGAAACAGTTACTGGAGGGAATAATAATGTGGTCTTTGTAAAAGTAGACTTTATTTTTTAGAACATTTTTAGATTTACAGAAAAATGGGAAAGTTAGTATAGAGTTCCCATATATCCTAGACGCAGTTTTCCCCTTTATTGATATTTTATATTAGTGTGGTACAGTTGTTATAATTAATGGACCAACACTGACACCTTATTAGTAACCGAAATCCATACTTTATTCAAATTTCCTTTGTTTTTTCTTTTTTTGTGGGTACCGGGGGGTCGACCTCAGGACCTCGCGCGCCAACAGGCACCCGTGCCGCTGAGCGATATCACCGGCCCCTTTTTGGTATGTGGGTTCCGGGAGTCGAACTCGGGCCCTCGCGCTTGCAAGGCAGGCGCTTACGCCGCTGAGCCATCTCACCGGCCCATTTCCTTTGTTTTTAACTAATGTTTCTATTCCAGAATCCCATCCAGGATACCACATTACATTTAGTTGTCATGTCTGCTTAGCCTCCTTTTGACTGTGATAGTAGTTATAATGTAGTCTTTTAAACAATAAATATGTAAAAACATGTGAACTCTTAATATTTAGAAATAGAAACTAAAAATAGAATGTGTTGGAGTGATGAGGTTATTGTCAACATCACATATTTACATTTTTATCATGTTCTAGTATTATAAATCCCGAACTCTTCACCTTTATAAACTCTTCATGTTTATGCAGTTTTGGACTCACAGATAAACAGGCCATATGTTTCTCCCCAAACAGTGATGGGATCCCACAAGCAGGCCCCTGGGCCTTCCCTTGAGGTTTGGTTCATGTTCTAATTTGTGATTAGAATGGCATTTCTTCTGCTGTCTTCATCTTCTCTCCCATCTCATCATTTGAGATTGAGATAAAATAGGCATTTGTTGTCTCAAGTTTAAGTAGGGAAGATTCTTCTCTATTTCTGAGCATAGAAATCTAATTCTTTAGTAGACTGCAAGCTTCTTTGATCTAGTTAGAGAGTAAATATGTCATAACTCTCCCTCTCTCTCTCTCCCTCTCTAACTTCCCCCCCCATTCAACAGCAAAGTACCCCTCCCTGACAAATCTGTGTACATGTGTGAGTGCAAGGGAAGTTTAGGCTCTGCATGGACTCTGCTGGGATACTCTGCCACCAGGAAGGATGGAAAGGATGTAGGGAACAGACCTTCTGGATTCTAAAGGTATCTGAAGCCATTTGAGGGAAGTGGAAGTCTTTAGTGGTAGCAAGTGACCAGATGCTCACCAAACTTCTTTCCTTTTCCTCCTGGGATCACATCAGGGGTGACTTTACAGCCTCCCTTGCAGGAGGGTATGGTCATAGGATTGAATGCCAAGTCAGGGACTAAGGAATGTAGGCTTCTTCTCACGCTCAGCTGTTACAAAACAAAATGCTAGTCTGTTACTAGAGCTGCTTCATTTTATCAATTTCTGTATTAGTCAGACCTCCTGGGTGGCAGAATCCAGGGAGTTTGGCAAAGTGAGATAATCCTGCGGCCAAGAGAAAATGGAGTTGGTCTCTGTGGGTTGTGGCATCAGTAGCATTTACTGATGGGATTGGGATCTGTGGGATAGTGCTATTCTGCCAGGCAGGCAAGGAAATGGAAATCTAGACGGAGAGAAATGAATCTTGTAGTTTATACTAACAGCTTCCAAATTCCCCTCCTGAGACCAAAGTGCACTTTCTCCTTGGGTTCTGTGAAACACCTTTATATTTTTTATAATAAATTACCCCTCCCTTTTCACTTCCCAATTCTTTTTTTTTTTTTTTTTGGCTTAACTAGCTTGAGTTAATTTTTATAATATCTAATTTAAGAATCCTAAGTAATATGATGATGTAAACTTTAGAAACACAAGAGAAGGAGGCATCTGCTAATGACCAGAACTTTTCACCTACTTTTTTGACTCAAAAGAATGGATTCCAAACTGGTATACTCTCAACTCTTCATGATTTCCAGTTTTCTTTCTCATAGGGTATGATAATCACCTTTTAGAAGTTCCCCTGTGAAGATTTATAAGAGAATGAGATTTTTCATTGATTGACATTTCATTAGGTTAAGAGATCCCTGCTAGAAAGAAAATCTAACCCTGAACCAGAGTTTTAGGTTTAAAATCCTCACCATTATTCATTCTTAACGTCATCATTTCTGCCTCAAAGGGCAGAAATGTGCTTCTGGAATATTAGTTTGGTAGCAGATATGGAATGTATTGATGGAGTGGGATCTGGGAACTAAGGAATAAATTAGGAAGCTATTGCAGCAGTGAGAGGGGGAAATTGTTCTTGGATCATGGCAAAGGAAAAGAAAAAGAGGGAATGGCTTTGAGAGATGTGCAGCAATAAATGGATGGGATTTAACAGCTGAGTAGATGTGAGAGGTGAGGGAGCAGCGAATCAATAAGCACCCAAGGCTCCATCTGCAACATTGCCGTGTGTTACTGTATCATTAAAATTAGGAGTTAGATCACTTTTACCCTCCCAAGTGGCAAAAATTAGAACGCTAATTAATGCTAAGTGTTGGCAGGGACACAGTGATACAGGGACCCTCGTGCACTGCCAGTGTCAGAGCAGATCGATGCAGCCATTTTGGACGACAGCCTGGCAGAACTCGTTAAAATAAAGATCTCATGTTCCTTATTACCCAATTATTTCCCTCCTGGGCATGTATCCAAGGGAAATTCTCACATATGTCCAAATAGAAGATGTATGAGAATACTCATTGCGAGATTAAAAAATAAAAAAAAAAAGAGGTGATAAGTCAAAGGCACTCTCCTTAACTGTCACTGGAAGGCTAAATAGATAAAATGTGGGGGCTGCACCCAAAGGAGCGCTATGTATCATTTAAAAGCAACAAAGTAGGCCTGGTGAGATGGCTCAACGGCACAAGCGCCTGCTTGGCAAGCGCGAGGTCCTGAGTTCGACCGGTACCCATGTAAAAAAAAAATAAATAAATAAAATAAAATAAAATAAAAGCAACAAAGTAGGTATATATCCAGTGTTATGGCGATGTCTTAGAAACACAGTGGCAAGGAAAAAAGAAATGATGAGTGATGGTACAAGGCCATTTATATAAATTGAAAATGCATGTACCTAACACAATAAATTTTACAAGAAACATACAAATAAAAGGTACACCTCAAATATATTAAAGTGGTTGCCTATTGGTGGGAGTGAGGGAGTGAAGAATGAGAATAAAAGGGAATAAATAAGTAAATTACCTGAGGGAGAGCCTTCAAGTGTGAATTAAGAGGGTGACAGACTCAACCCTCTGATGGAAGGCAAACAAAAGACTTCAGGGAGGGAGGTAAGTATCCCCTGGATATCACTGGGACATGAGGAGGGCTTAAGGGGCACTCATCTTTGCAAGATGTGTTTTATAGAAAGAAACACAGGGCAGAAAGGAAAGCAGAGAAGCCCTAAATGTCGAGAAGGTGTACTTGACTGTGTGCAAATCCACAAAGCTCTAGTGGGCAGGATGAGAGTTCTTAGGTGAATATAGAGGAGAAAGGCAAAAAGCATTATGGGAACAGGATTCAAATTTCCTGGCTGGATAAAAAGAACAGATAACATGCCTCTGAAACACGTCAAAATGAGTATACTCATCAGCACCACTACTTTAAGCTGAGAGGGTTTGGAGATTAAGCAGAGCCCACAATAACCAAGATGTAGGTGATGGAGCAGACCAAACAATGACCATTAAATTCATTTTGAAATCGAAAATATATTTTTCTTCAAGATAAGAAGAGTCAGAGCTCCTAAGGCATCAGGACACCTGGCAGCTCTAAACTGTGGAATATGTGGGCTCTCTGAATAAGAAATTGGGGATTAAGTTAAACTAAGTCCTCTTCCAATAAGTGAGAATTCAAGGGATGACGAGAGGAGAATTGATGACTGGGGTGGTGATAGTAATTGGGAGGTGGTAAGGGAGAGAAGAATCAAATTCTATTCTCAGCAGGAAGTATTCCAAGTGGGAAAATAACACACCTTCGGAAATTTTAAAATGTAGTTGGGGCCAGTGATATAGCTCAGTGGCATAAGTGCCTGCCTGGCAAGCGTGAGGTCCTGAGTTCGACTCCCGGTACCTGCATTAAAAAAAAAATGTAGTTGGGTGTGGTGGCATGTGCCTGTAATTCTAGCACTCTGGAAAGTGAGGCAAGAGGATCACAAGTTTCAGCCCAGCCTGGGCAGTTTAGTGACTTAGTGAGACCCTGTTTTAAAATTTAAAGTGTGGGAGGCCTCCAGGGATGTAGCTTTCTGGGAAGGCCCTGGGTTCAATTCCCAGTACTGAGGAAAAATTTCTAAAACAGAACCACGGTGGAGCACATATCGTGCGGTGGTGTCCTGGATGCTGGGACAACTCTGGTGGTTGTATGAATATGGATCCCTCATTAAAATGGTGAGCTGCCCCCCCACAGTGAAACGCAGCTCCTTAGGACAGTTGATGAGCAGGAATATTCTATTTTCTCATCTTTCTCTCATCTCCTATTCAAGTTCCCCTCCTTTTTCCTTTAGTCAGATTTTTATTGGAAATGAAAACTACACAATCATTAACATAGATGTCCTTTGTGATGGGTAATTAATTCATAGAGTGAGGTAATGGTTCTTATATTTCCCATGTCCATTTAGGCTCTGACAGAATGTTCTGTTACACACTTCTAAGGATGAAGTTTTATTGGGTTCAGCCTGATGGACATGGGTATGAGAAAGACCACTCAGAAACTTCAAGTTTGGTAACATTCACTGGAAGAAAGATAGCCTCTTTAATAAATGGTGCTGGAAAAACTGGCTCTACACATGCTGAAGATTAAAACTAGACCCATTTGGGGGCCGGTGAGATGGCTCAGCGGCTTAAGCGCCTGCCTTGCAAGCGCGAAGGCCCGAGTTCGACTCCCGGAACCCACATACGAAAAAGGGGCCGGTGATATCGCTCAGTGGCACGGGTGCCTGTTGGCGCGTGAGGTCCTGAGGTCGTCCCCCCGGTACCCACAAAAAAAAAAAAAAAACTAGACCCATATCTTTAACCATGCACTAAACTAAATTCAAAATGGATCAGAGATCTAAATATTAAAACAGAAACATTAAATCTGCTGGAAGGTAGGATAGGTAAAACCCTTGAAGACATTGGTGTAGGCAAAGACTTTATGAATAAAACCTCAACCGCACAGGAACTATCACAAAGAATTAACAACTGGGATCTCATCTTATTAAAAAGCTTGTGCACAGCAAGAGAAACCACCAACAGAGTGAAGAGACAACTCACAACGTGGGAAAAAATGTTTGCCAGCTGTTCCTCAGACAAAAGATTACTATTGAGAACATATAAAGAACTCAAAAAAATCAGACCTCCCAAATTTAAAGACCCACTCCAAAAATGGGCATCATGGATGAATACACATTTCTCAGATGAAGAAATACAAATGGCAAATAAATATACAAAAAAATGTGCAACATCACTAGTCATTCGAGAGATGCAAATTAAAACAACACTGAGATACCATCTCACCCCAGAAAGAATGGCTATTATTAAGAAATCAACTAATAACAAATGCTGGAGGGGCTGTGGGGAAAAAGGAACACTTCTCCACTGTTGGTGGGAGTGTCGACTGGTGCAGCCACTGTGGAAATCAGTGTGGAGATTCCTCAAAAAACTAGGGTTGGAGGTCCCATTTGACCCAGCTATTCCCCTTCTGGGTATCTTCCCAGAAGAGTTAAAAACATCGTACCACAGTGATATATGTGCACCCTTGTTTATAGCAGCACAATTTGTAATAGCTAGATCTTGGAAACAACCCAAATGCCCATCAACTGAGGAATGGATAAGAAAGATGTGGTATTTTTATACAATGGAGTACTATTCAGCCATAAAGAAGGATAAACTGGAGTCTTTTATAGGTAAATGGATGCAACTCGAGAAAATACTCATAAGTGAAATAAACCGGACGCACATGTGTAAGCATCATATTGTCTCTCTAGTATGAGAAACTGAAAGAGTAAATAAGATCCAAAATGTACAATAGACATGGTGAATCAAAAAGAAACTGGTCAAAAGGAAAGAGAGACTGGGATGGGAGAATAGGGAAAAGAAAGAAGGGAAAGGAAAAAAAAATTGTATTTATATATAAGATGGTTAAGATAGATACACTACTAATTTTACTTAGTTCATTGAAGAGTAAGGTTTGTGCCAATAATGTTTGGACAACTGAATGCTAATATCTGGTATCCTGAACAACTAACTTAAAGATAACAATACGTAATGCATTAACCATTGTTACCCTCCTATTATGTTGTTTTGAAAATTTGTTCTTTCTTTATTTGTTTTGTTTTGTTTTTTCTTCTCTTTAAAATTAAAAAATAAAAAATAAAGAAAAGAAACTTCAAGTTTGGGAACAGGAATCTGCCTCATTCTTTGTAGTTTCCTGAGCCTGGCCTAGCATCTAGCACACAAAAGGCACCAAATCAGTGACTGCAGTGTCAATAAGCATTGAAACAAAAGTACTATCTCACTCCTAAGGTCAGGCTTCATCCCACAACCTAGAGTCGGACTAAAAATTCCCGTGGGTGAATTTGCCATGGGGGGGATGGTAAGAAAAACCTAGGAGCTGGGAGACCTGACTTTGTAGGTTTGGAATGTGGAAAATGGTCAGTGATTAGTAACTTCTCAATTTATAATAGATAAATGTCTATAAATCCGATGCTTATAGAAAATTGCTAATGATGGTGAAAAAAAGCTTAAATAATAGATACTAGATCATTATGGGGTGGACTATTAAAATGATGAATGTAAAAACTGCATGTACATAGTAATGAATGAGGATAATCTAAAAAGAAAACACAAACATCAAAATAGCTTCACTGATAGGTGAAGTTTTAATTTTTATAATGGCATAAATGTTACTTTAAATCTTAAAAAGTAATTCACTGAATGTCTACATTATATGTAGTCAGTGAACAGTTATTAACTTGGAAATGGCACTTAGGAGCCCACTTTTGGACTGCTACTTATTCTAGGAATCGTTACATACTCTGAACAGTGGCTAGAACACTTCCTCTCTATTTTTCACCTTCTCCTATATCATTTTGAAGATGCAATAAAATAAGCACTGTGAAGTTTATACATGAATCCTGTTTTGTTGTCTTGGAAGTTAGGAGGAGGATATTTTGTAGTCCCAGAGGGATAAGCACCTAAGGAAGTTGGACCATGGGTAATATGTCATTTTCGATTTTCTGTTTCCTTTTCTCTTCCTTGATTCTGGAACACCTACTTTCTCCTTTCCTTTAGTAAAAAACACATTAAGTAACACAAACAGGTGTTTCAAAAGTTGCTGTCCAATTCACACATTCAATGTCTGATCTAATCAAGCTCTATTGGAGAGCTCCACTCTGTATAAGCTCTGGATGGCTATGGAGGAAAGGGCTGCTCCGAGTAGGCGGGGCTGCCGTGGTCCTTTGTTCAGTCTGTGCATTTCCTAAAGGTGCTTGGCTGTGGGGGCGGTGCCTGAGGGAAGAAGCCCAGTTCCCATTTCACTCCCAACTGTGTGCAGTGGTAGGAGCTCCTTTACCAGGGGCTCCATTTTCTTCTTACAAAGATGTGGTCTCCTTGTCAGGCTGTGGTCCTCAAGGGCCATTTGTGCCCAGGGGAGGGTATGTTTGTCTAACTTGTCCACATAGGAGACTTTTCTGTTCACTCAAGGCACATCTGCTTAGCAGCTGCCCTGAGAGTGGGCTAGGGATACTCAGAGAAAGTATCTTGAGAGAAAGATTATAAGACAACTCTGAAGGAAGAAACAAAGGTGGTTTTCTAGAGAGAAAAACAGGGAATGTACAGCCTTAAGCAGGGCAGGGACCGGCTGTGCCATCTCAGTGCCCTGCCGGTGTCCCTTCAAACCCTACCATCACCGAATTAGTTGTATCTCTCTGCTGAGAGCCATTTCCAGAAGCACAGAAAACTGTCTTGCCAATCCAAATTCTGCGTGCAGGAAGTGCTGGGAAATTATTCCCTGTAGCTGCCCTCACCCAGTGACTCCTAGAAGTTGGTGAAAATACCGCAGCTCCCTCTCTCCCTACTGGCACAATTCTGAGGTATATGTTTTGCACCTTTTACCAGAACTTTCCTGTAGGATTAAGCTTTAGCTGCTCCCTGTAGCAGTTGGTTTAAAAAAACCCTTTATTGGTCTTCTCTCATCTAGGTCACTTCCCTATCTCTCCTGCAGGTGGCCCCTGTGCCTCCCAAATAAACTACCTGCACTTAAACTTGGCAGTCTGTTTCTGAGAGAAGCCCCACTAAGAAAACAGCTTACCTGAGTTCGGATTGAGGACAAAATGGTACTGTACACGATTAGGGGACAATTTCTGGAAGAACTTAGAATCCAGACTGAGAGTTTAAACTTGATTTAGGAAACAGTTCGTATGCTGAGTGATATATCAGGGATATATTTTTCTTACAGTGTGTTACTTTCATATTCAATTTATTAATTTCTAGTTTCCTCTAAACATACATTAGCTATTGAGTTCTGGCTAATAAAATCTTGCCTGAAGACAAAGGCTACCACCTCCTTATCTTTCAGTTGCTAGAAAAAAGAAACTCTATGGGAGAGAAGCGTTACTGAGGTGTAAGAGAGATAAAATTCAGAGCTATGAAGCTGTTCCTAAGGCCTTATTAGAGAAAGATGAAGGCGCGAATACTCATAAAACTGTAGCTGTCATAAGAAGACTTTTATTTGTAGGTATCCTGTTCGATATTTTATAGTCTAAAAAAAGGCAACTTTGCAAGGTTATCTGAAAGGTCTCCTTAAAAACATAAGGTCTTCAAAAATTTAACATTATTTCTGTGGTAGGAAATTTCGAATCCCAAAGCGTTGCATAATAACTGGTTGTCATGGGAAACTGTGTGACTGTAACTGCTGTCTGCAACTCCCAAATGTATATAAATAACTTAAATCCTTTTGTTCTGCAGAACAGCCTGAAAATTCTATATATGATTCTTCTCATTTAGACCCAAAATAAAACTAATAAAGTCAGTGACTCTGGAGGACTTTTTGTCCTAAGACAACACACTTGAGAGATTTAAATTAGAGACTGGGCTACTTTATCATATTCTCTCTGCTTTCAGTCTTTCATAGAGCTATTGCACTCTGCTACACAAGTTCAGAAATCTAGAATCAGCTTTTTTTTTTTTTTTTTTTTTTTTTTTTTTTGTGGGTACCGGGGGGACGACCTCAGGACCTCGCACGCCAGCAGGCGCCCGTGTCACTGAGCGATATCACCGGCCCCTTTTTCGTATGTGGGATCCGGGAGTCGAACTCGGGCCCTCGCGCTTGCCGGGCAGGCGCTTAAGCCACTGAGCCATCTCACCGGCCCTAGAATCAGCTTTAATATGTGGAGTCTCATTAATCAGTCTCACAGAGACTGCTGTATTATAAAACACCAACAGAATGTCAATTTTTTACTTTATACAGGAACTCTTTCTGCAGGCGTGTCTAGACACCCACATTCTCCTCCGATCAGAGCACTTTTTTTTTTTCCTTGCCCTATAAGTAGGCTACCCAAGGGCCAACTTATAATCAGAAGTTTGTTTGGTGAGCATGAATTCAACACACAGGGGATTTGATGATAGGCATAGTTAATGACTTCAGGCCAAGTGAAGGCGACCTGAAATCTCCATTCTACTTCCAGGGCCAGAACATCTGATGGAATTCTTGGTCCAGAGCCTTCTTCTCCCATGGATTGATAGTATGCATCTCTGGGACATTTTTTTCTATATTCATCCTACCCAATACATTTCCTTCTGATGAACACATTCTTTCTTTGGATATTTTAATCTGTTGAACAAACCCACAAAGGCTTGGATTCTTAACTTTGAGTTTAAGAATTGGATAGCTGGAGATCTTTGAGCACCTGAAAAGTGAATACAAATTTTGTGTCTATGTATATTGGCTTTGGAGAGGATTCATGCCTTTGATCAGACTCACAGTATGATTTGTTACCCAAACAGGCTAAAGACCAACTGATGTGAATAAAGTTACATCCTGCTGGCCTGGGTCTCTGTCCTTAGAATGACTTTTTGGCTTTGATTCACTCTGTGCTATTTTAAGACATTCCTCCGGAGCACTCTCTTTTCCCTTGTTTGCAGGTTTAGATGGAAGAGAGAGTTCTTCAATGTAGCCGTGAAAGATTTTGACAGAGATAAATATGAAGATATTCTACACAGAGTGATGGATGTGAGCCCACAGGGAGATATCCTGTTCATCAGGAGTTTTGATGCACTTTTAAAAATTGCCCTGTGTTAGTTTGGAAGTTCTAAACTTGATTTCTTTCTTTAAGTGTTTAGTGTGTATGATGGTCAGAATGAAAAGGGACTGTTGCTTTAAAGCTAGAATAGCTGGAAAGCATGTGAAGAATGGATTCCAAGTGCCTCAGATCAAAGAGGATAGGACATGAATTTGATAGGCATGAAATGATTAACAGGAGCATATTTACATGGATTCATGCTATAGTATTTACCTTGAATGCCCTTGAGTGGCTTCGTTAGCTTACTTGGCTAGTTTACTGAAGCCTGAACCTAGTAGTGGCCTAGAGTTAATGAGGTTAAGGTGTCAAAGGTCCAAAATCTCAGAGAGGTGAGAAACTTAAAGTGGACCTACTTACATGTGCGACTTCCTCAGCCACCTCTGTCCACCACCCTGAGGAGGCTCAGAGGGTACTCCATTTACCATGGCATTAAGTTATCTTTAGTTATAGACACCCCTGAAAAGCAATGCCAAAGATGGTAGTGGGAGATCCACCTGAGAACTGGACTTCCTGATATCAGTGGGACTAACAGGATTCTGGACCAGGAGAGGCCAGGTGGGGGCTCTTAATTTAGAGTCAAGCTAAATTAATTACCATAAAAATTTCAGGAACAGAAGGGCTTTTAGAGTGTTTTAATTTTCAGAGATCTGTGGTAGCAACTAATTGATCATGAGATTCTTAGGAATGAGCAGATGGGCAGTCTACAAAGGTGTGACTATTTATGTGCCTGGAAAACAGAAACCACGGTGGGAATTTACTGCCTCATACCCAATTATGAAACTAAGCCGGTTCACAGGCCTGTAGCGCATAGACTGAGAAAAAGACTGGGTCCCTTTAAGGAAGGACCTTGCAATGTGGCCATAAGTATATATTATAAATTATTCTTTAAGCCTCCCCTAGAACGCCTCTTGCTAAGGTGATTAGGTCTTGGTAGGAAAATGTCCAAACATTTCAGGAGTTTTTAGATACCGATTCTTTGTTGATGCTATTCACTGAGGGTATAAAATGCCACCCTGATCTGTTGGTCAGAATGAGGGCTTGTGGAAGTCATGTGATAAATGGAGTATTGACTTCAGCCCACCTGCATGGTGAGTTCAATTGATCCAGCTGTTTCCCTGGTTCCTGCATATATAAAGTAGACATATTTACTCATTGTTTGAATTCTCCCATTAGTTACTTTATTCATTGCTTATTGTACCTTCCTCAAGTCACCCCTCTGGCCCTCTGTATGGGCTCAGGACAAGGGTGGACCAGACAAGACATTTGTAGCTGGGCATATTAGGATTGGCAAAGAATGTGAAGATACTCATGTCCGCAAAAATGGCCAACAGAGTCATTAACTGTAGATAAGTTACTCACTCAATAATCAGTGGGCAAGATAATCAATCATGTCAATGTCAATTAGCCTCTTTTCCAAGCCACCCCAGTGCTTGCTGAATGGTACAGGTACAAAGTGGTACAAAGTGGTAGAGGAGACAGATGCCATGATCAAGCTAACAACATGTGTATTGACTCACTAAAGCTAATGTGGCTACCAGCTCTGGTGAGTGCCCAATTTCCAACAGCAGAAGCCAACAGAGAGCCCACAAGAAGGCACCATTCCCTGGCATGAGTAGCCAAGCATTTGCTGATAAATTGGTTTCATAGGAACCCTTCCTTCACTGAGGATGGAAAATATCCCCATGAGAATAAATACATTTCTAGATTTTTTTTTCTTGTCCCCAAAGTCTCTGTTAGAATCATCATTCAAAGCTTATAAAGAATACTATCTTTACCACTATGGTATCCCATAAAACATTACTACTGACCAAAAGGCTAATTTTAGAATATAAGAAGAGTAGCAATAGGATTGTACATGAATTTATTAGTTTTATGATATATTTTATTACCCAGAAGCAGTTGGTCTGAAAGAACCATGGAATAACCTACTGAAGGCTCAGTTATGTTGCCAGCAGGAAGAATGCACCCTAACAATTTGGGAACCAGTATGGACTTTATTTCTAATTTTTTTCTTTTTTGTTTAAGCAGCACATACTTTAAACCAGTAACCAATATATAATGTTCCCTCTATAGATGAGACACAGAAGTATAGGAAGGAAGAGGATAGGATTAGGAGTTGCTCTTCCACAAATACTAGTACATCTAATCATATGGTGAAAAAATATTTTTTTCTTGTCCCTACAACTTTGGTTATGGCAAGCTTAAAAGTCTTAGTTTTTAAAGGAGAAAATGCTTCCAACAGGAGGCACAGTCATGTTCTTAATAAGTTGGAAGCTGAGACTCCAGGTCACTATTTTGTTCACTTCATGCCACTGAGACAGCAGGCAATGTGGGCTACTCTGGTTAGGATAACAAATCCTGATTATCAAGGGGAAAGTGTACTGTTGAATGCTTTAGGACAACATGATCCAAATAAGCAGTAAGAAGGAATTCTAATTTTGAGTCACCTCCAGTGGACCAGTTATTTTATTTTAAATTGGCTTGACAATCCAGGTATATGTGGTCTAACATGAAATGTGCAGACGTGGAAATCACGTTTTCTTAACCTTGGTCCAAGGAAGGCTCATGAAATGTCAGTCAAGCCCAGGGGTAAAAACAGAAAACTCAATCTTTTTATGGGTCATATGGAAAAGATACAGGGAGTGGACAGGCTCAGTTTATGATTACTACCTCAGATGACAAAGACTTCTGAAACAAAAGCAGCTCAGATACGAAGTCAGATCAGGGAGAACTCAAAGGTAGCACTCAGAAGAGAGACTGGAATAGGGAAAAGAAAGAAGGGAAAGGGAAAAAAATTGTATATATATATATATATATAAGATGGTTAAGATAGATACACTACCATTTTTACTTAGTTCATTGAAGAGTAAGGTTTGTGCCAATAATGTTTGGACAATTGAATGCTAATGTCTGGTGTCCTGAATAACTAACTTAAAGATAGTAATACGTAATGTATTAACCATTGTTACCCTCCTATTATGTTTGTTTGAAAATTTGTTCTTCTTTTGATTTGTTTTGTTTTTTCTTCTCTTTAAAATAAAAAAAAAAAAAAAAAAAAAAAAAAAAAGGTAGCACTCAGGCTTGCCACAAGTACTCAGTCTCATCCCCCTGGACCTCTCTACCATTTTCATGTTCTATTGTACTCCAGATTCAGGCAAAATTATGCAAGACTGTGGTAGAAAATAAGATGGATTTAAAGATGGCCATGAGACTACATTGTTTAATCAAAGCTCCATGCAAGAAGAAATGGAAAACACCAGAAAGAACCACATCTTGGACTTTCCTTTTTAGGTTTATGGACTATATTTTTCCAA
Source organism: Erethizon dorsatum (assembly GCA_028451465.1). Classification (NCBI taxonomy): domain Eukaryota; kingdom Metazoa; phylum Chordata; class Mammalia; order Rodentia; family Erethizontidae; genus Erethizon; species Erethizon dorsatum. Next base: position 57,080,840 of record CM051827.1, on the reverse strand, counting down.
AGGAGAAATTAAAAAGCAAAGCCTTTTCTCTAGATGGACTCAATCATGGGGCAAGTTGGACAAAACAAATAGTCATGCCATTAAGAAACTTTCTGTTGGACTTACCTAAAGTTAAAGGTGTCCAGGATGCAGGTGTAAATACCAGTCTGGTGTGGTTACCATCAGCAGCACAGAAATGATGCACAAAGAAGACTTGTTCAACTAGCAGGTGATGATTTTAGACCCACAGGGTGGCCACCTTTTGATCCCAACTTAGCACTAATGGCACAGATAATGTTTCTTACCTGGTCCTTCATTTTATTGATAGTTACTCATTCTTCCCATCTCATGGGACAAGACCCCTGGGATAGAGATATGACTAGGGCCTGTTAGAGATTGTGGATCCTAACGAAGATTTTTTTTCTCTCTTTTCATTTTGTGCTGCTAGGGATTAAGCCCAGGGTCTTACATATGCCAGGCAAGTGCTCTACCTCTGAGCTATACTTCCAGCCCTTTTTTTATTTTATTTTGAGACGACTCTCAAAGTTGACTAGGTTGATCTTGAACTTGTGATCCTCCTGCCAAGTGGCTGGGATTATAGGTGTGCCACCATGTCTGGCAAGAAGATTTTTTTAAATGATATAGTTATATAAACATTATAAAATTTAATTCTTCATAGGTTGATCACTGTGCATTCCTTATGTATGTCTCACACATCAGTTCTGTGACAGCAAAATATGAAATTTCACGCTGAACACGACGTCCATGCTGTGGGCTCTGGGCAGCTGCCAGCACACGCTGGTTCCTCAGGGAGTGGGCCAAAGAGCACTGCTCCTTCTTCAAAGGTGACCTGCCAGGCAGACCTAGGTGTAGCTGAGGTTGCTTCCTGATCAGTATGTGGGTTGTGATGAAGATGTGGGGGAAATGCACCCCAGCTGTTAAAAGAGGATCTGGAAGCAAATGAAAAATTTTAAACTGAATGTAAAAGGGCAGAGGAAAAAGGAAAGCAACAAACAAACAAAGCCAGAATAAGCAATTTAATGATTTCCTCGGAACAGTTCTTGGTGGCTTGTACTGGCTGTGCTGCAACAGAACTAGCAGAGCTGTAAGACAACTCCATCAAAATCAACAGCTTTCAGTTCAACACCTTCCATTATTACTTGACAGGAGCTTTTCAGCTTTTCACTACAGGAAAGTGTTGCACAGTTTATAGAGGCTCCCACACCAAGCCACAGTGGGAGAGGAAATGTACATTTTGGGCAATTTACTCCACATCTTTTTCTCAACAAATAGCTACTCACCCACGATAATATAATGGAAAGGCTCAAACTTTGTCATCAGCCTTCTTAGGAGTTTCTATTAAAGAATAGTTTTTTAGTCCACACAGAGATGAAGTGCTGATTCCAAGCTGTACAGTGTTTCAAAATGACGCCTTTCTTAAAAAGGGCAAGGAAAAAAACAACAATATTACCTTTAAAAATTAAGAAAACAAATGCCACAAATTTCCACTGCTTCTCCAGCACTTCAGACGAGTCTGGGTCTGCATTGGAGGTCCTGCTGGTGGAGCCAGCACAAGGTACAAGAGGGGGTTTCTCCCTACCAGAAGCCCCCAAGGCAGAAAACAATGGGCCTCCAGTCCACTGCTGAAGAGCATCATTCCTAAAAGGAAAGGACTACTGTCCTAACACAGAGAGCAGAGCCCAGGCTCAGAGACAAGGCCGTTTCTATTCAGCCACGCTCCAAAGTCCCTGCTAGGCAGAAAGGTCAGAAAGATCAGCTGGGCACCAGGTGAAAGGAGCCACGGGAACTACTGGTGTGTCGGGGGACATATCAAAGGTCAGGGGAGTCGGGGGCCTGGTTCTGGCAGAATGGTGTGACTAATGCAGTAATGCAGGCAAGAGATGATGGTACCTGAACCAAGCAGGTGGCAGGGGTGATGGAGATCTGGGACTGGGACTGTCTATGAAATGTTCCAGGAGGAAAAGTGAGAACTGGTCAGACTGAGAGTGTAGTCAGAAAACAGGAAGGGGAGCCTTGAGATCTCAAAAGCAGGGTCATTTCAAGTTCCGGTTAAATTCTAGGATATTTCCATGGACATTTATTCTGAAATTTTCTCTGGAAAATAGAAGCACTTTAAATAGAGAAAACAAGAACTCAAAGAATGATACCAGGGGAAATTTGGGCTTTCCCAAAGTACTTTTGCAAACTTTTAAAATTCATATTAGACCTTACTGGAAACAGGATGGTCAGGATGGTCAGGTAAATAGGCCAGCGGAGGAAAATACTACCCAACATGCAGATCAAATGATTATCAGCACACAACAGTTAAAAAAACTAAAAACAAAAAGCATGTAGATTTCATCAAGAGCCAGAACACCAACTAACATATGATTAGAACACGGGTTTCACAAAGTAACCTTGGGTAGTGAAATAATTTATTGATTATTGAAGTTATCCTTCAGGGTGATGAAATATAAGCACAAAGGGGCATCTTGGTGGCCAGAGGCACTCCAGCTCCAGCCAGGAAAGGCCCTTCTCACAAAGGGCAGCCCCCCAGGTGCCAAGCCTGCTCAGAGCTTGGGGCTGGCAGCCAAAGACACAAACACCTGAAGGTGTGAGCAACTAGATGCCCATCTCAACAGCAACAACAACCTGAGGCTTTCTTGGGTTGGAATTTCCAACAGAGAGGAAAGGAAGTAAAGAACAATATCCTTGGGGTCATTTAAGTGTCACAGCAGTTGCTGTTAGGTGGAGGGGATTCCAGTGGGGTCCAAGAGTCTCTCTGTCTGATTTATTGTCGTAGGGTGGGGCCGGAAAGGTCTGGTCTGAGAAGTCCTTGCTCTGAAACATTTCTTCCCTTCCCAGGCACATGACAGACCCAGCACGACTCCTTCTCCTGCCCAGTCTCCTGGTCCTGCTGCTTTCTGCTGAGCAGAGCCCTCACCTGCTTCCTGATTGTCCGTTTTCTTCAGAGTAGAGTGGACACAAAAGGGAAGGGCAAAGATCCTACTGCTTCCCACATCTGTTACAGAAAATATCAGAAAGCACAAGAAGTATAATCTCTTTCTTGGTTCACAGTCAATACTTTTTTTTTTCTTCCCTACATTAGAGTCTCCTAATTGAAGTATAAGATTATGTGTTTTACTGAAACTTTCTAGCTAGCATGACATATGTTCTGTGTGATTATTAACTGTGTACCCCCTCAGCAACAGCATTAAATCTATGTTTTGTGATAATAAACATAAATGACTTAAATGTTTTCCCTTTGGCGACTTTATGGAATCCTTTTTTTTTTTTTTTTTTTTTTTTTTTTGGTGTTAGGTATTGAACTCGGGACCTTGCAATTGCCAGGCAGGTGCTGTGTGGCTGAGCTATATCCCTGGCTCCATGGAATCCTATAGGCTGTATTAATTCTTGGCTAATACAGCCAAGACCTACTTGATCCTTGGGATGGACACAGTAGTGATGTCTCACATGACAGCACTTTCACAGATTTTCCTGATGGCTGCAATGCCAAGATAAGACCCCAGGTATCACCCTAGGTATCTCGACATTGTCACTACTAACATTTGGGTCTTGGTGATTCTTTATTGTGAGGGGCTGTCTTTCACATACTGTAGGATTTGGCAGCATCCCTAGTCTCTACCCACTAGATGCTAGCAATATCCCCTCCCCTAAGTTATGACCACCAAAATCTCCAGAAATTGCCAAATGTCTTCTTTAAGGCAAAATCTCCCCTAGTCAAGAACCACTGTCTTGGAAAAATCCATCTTCCTTCTCCACTGGATATGTAATTGGTCACCAAGTCCTGTCGAATCCATCTCATTGAAGTATTTCTCAAGCCTGCTCCCTCCTCTGTTTCTAGTGTTCCTGGTCTCCTAAGCAACTGCACTGCGGTGGGGGGGTGTTCTTAAGGAGTGGCTAGAGTCAGGAAGGGTAATAGTCTAGCAGAGTATTATCCAAGGTTGAGGCTGCAGTAGTGATACCACTGGGTGGCATCAGTGCAGCACCAACCTGAGCCTAGAAGAGCGTCCAAAACAGGACCCAGTACCTATTGCCCTGGGCAATATCAGTAACATTAGGCACCATCTGGTTTGCAAAAAGTGCTTTACAACAACAACAACAACAACAACAAAAACAACAAAAACAACAACAATAATAATGACTATGATAATAAGAAGAAGAAAAGAAGCAGCAGCAGCAGCTCAGTTAGCCTTTATGAATATTTTCTCCATGCCAGACACTAGGTTCTGTATATTGTGTAGGTTGTCATTTGAATTCTCACAGTGATCCTGAGAGACAGAAATATCCATTTATTTATTATCTCATTTTGCGAGCAAGAACACTGAGGTACAGAGGAGTTATGAAACTTGAGAGTTTTATATTTAGTTCTTCTAAAAATACTCAACAAGTTCATGTAACTATTGAACATCTACTATGTGTCAGGGGCTCTGGTAGGAGTGAGGTGATATTTTTAAACCAATATTATAGAGGAGGAAGCAGATCTCAGAAAGTGAAAATTATCATCCAGATGTGCACAGCTTGCCAAGTTCGTGTTTGAACTCAGGGCTATGTGTCTGGTTCCACCACCTTCCATTGCATCTGTTTTAGAAGACAGAGAGGACTCCCATGCTATACCTCCTCTTGACCTGTCTGCTGGTCTGCCACATGCCAGGGTCCACATGTGCATCTCCTGTGTGTCGGACACTGTTCTGGCATCCGAAAGTGAACCAGAAAGACCCAGATCTTGCTTTCACAGAGCCTACAGTAGAAGAGAGAGGAGGTATGGGGAGACAGCTGTTCAAACAACTCATTCCAGAAATCATAAAACACACTTGTGCTGAGCACTGGAAAGAAGAAGCATACGACATGAAGATGTGAAGTCATTTCAGGGGAGGCCTTTATGGAAAGGGACCTGTAGGCTGAGAGTTCACAGTTGAATATTAGTCAGCTGAGCAGTGAATCAGGGAGGAATTATGTACACTGTGAGTGAAAATGCCTGGAGGCTGGGAAAGAATTCAGTCCTAACAGAAGGGTGACAGGCAGTGAACAAGGGATGTGTGACAAAAATCCTAATTCAGAGAGGTAAACACAACTGATGTTTTCAAGTGTCTCCTCCTTTTAGCATTTTCGGTTATGAGCACGGGCTCTGGAACCAGACAGCCTGGCTTTGAATTCCAGCTCCATTTTGTATTGGTTGTGTTGTTGGGAAAGTTCTGCCTTCTCTGTGCCCCATTTCATCATCTGTAAAATCAGCCCCAGTTTTTAAGGTTGTGGTGAGGATTAAATGACTTGATATATGCAAAGCAACTAGCAGAGCACATATACATAGTAAGCACTGCTTGGCTACTACTAAGTATTATCACTATATGGTTTTACACACAAAATTTGCATTCTACTTCCTTCACTTTACAAGTTAGCATCCCCATGTGTCATTAAAAATTTCTTTGTGAGTGCATGCTTTGTGGGCAATGTTTGTAAGAGCATGGAGGAAAGACAAATGCCTCCCAAGTGATAATGTGCTCACCTCACAGAAAAGGTGAGGGGACTTTATCCACATTCCCTTTATACAAATTTTTATCTCTCTTCTGGGAGCAACAATAACAAAGAACAAATCAACCTGAAAAAATACGATAGAGAGCCCAGCAACAGATCCACACATGTATCTTCATGTGAGATTTATGACAAAGGCTGCATTCCAGTTTATCAGAGGTATTTTAAATACATGGGTTGATGAAATAACTAGGTTAAAAAGAGAACTTTGACCCCTTTCCACAATTATAAAAAATTTAGAATGGACTGTAGACTTCATTGAAGAAGCTAAAACAAAGCTACCAAGCTCCTAGAAGAAAGTAGATGGGAAATATTTCCTAAACAGAACATAAAAGGTTGATAAGTTGGGTTTCATTAAAATTAAGAACTTTTGTTCATCAAAAGACACCAGTAGGGGAGCAAAAGGGAGGCCATATACTGGGAGCAAATATTTGCAATAATACATATCTAAATATTTGACAAAGGAGTTATACTAAACTACTTAAACAATATATACAACATACATTCATATCAATATGCATATATACTGATATGAATACATGCTATGTATACGCACATGTACTAGCTTTCTGTTACTATTACAAGTACCTGAGATAATAAATTTGTAGATAGGAAAGGTTTATTGTAGCTCATGGTTTCAGACATTTCAGTCCATAATGAGTTAGTCACATTGTTTTGGGCCTGTGGTGGCATGTCATAGTAGGAGTGCATGGCAGAGCAAAATTATCTACCTCATGACAGGAGGCAAAAGAGGGGCCAGGATCCCACATTCTCTTTGAAGGCACACCCCCAATGACCTAAAGATCTCCCATTAGACCCCACCTCTTTAAGTTTCTATTTCCTCCCAGTAGCACCACACTGGAGACGAAGGCTTTACCACAAATACTTTTGGGAAGACTTAAGATCTAAACATTTCTTAATATAAGAAATAATTAATTACTGATATGATACATGAAAAATACAGATGAACCTCAAAGAATTAATGTTAAATGAAAGAAGCTGGTCATATAAAAAGTAAAAATTCTATAATTCCATTTGTAGCACATTCAAAAAAAGGAAAAAACTAATGTATGGTTATAGATCAGAATAGTGTAATGTTCTGAGGAGTACGAATAAGTAATGCTTTTGAGGGGCCACAAGGGAGTCTTTTGGGGTGCCAGATATGGTCTTTATCTTGATATAGGTGATTGTTCCACAGGCGTACACATAAGTAAAAAGCTATCAAGCTTAAGATTTGTTTATAAGGGCCGGTGAGATGGCTCAGCAGCATAAGCGCCTGCCTGGCAAGCGCGAGGTCCTGAGTTTGACTCCCGGGACCCACATAAAAAAAAAAAAAAAAAAAAAGATTTGTGCATAAATTACATTTCAAGACAGTTAAAAAGTCTTTTATATAAGATTCAAAGGGTAAATAAGATACCATGGACAAGAACTAGCAGAAGTGACAGCAGAAAGAGATTCAGAAGAAATTCTACTAAATCGATTATCATAGTTTATATAATACCATGCTTCAAAAGTTTAAATAAACATGAAAAATGATTCAAAAACATATGTAGGAAATAAGAATTATTTAATTACAAATAACTTCTAAGCAGATTTGAAAAAAGAAAAAATAGACTTTATAGAAACAAAGTCATAAAATACAGTGGTACCTCTGTTCATGAGCTTGATTTTCTCCACGATTCTGGTTGCAAACTGAACTGATGGAAAACCAAATCAAATTTCCCCATAAGGTCAACGTTGAACCTAATCACTGAATTTGATTTGATTCTCATCCAACTCAGTTTGTGACTAGAACTGTGGAAAGAATCAAGTTCATGAACTGAGGTATCACTGTAATTGTGATTAAAAGCTCAATATATGGGACTCCCATTTCCCTGAAGGTTGAGGGGGTGTACTTTCCCCCATTCCTCTTGCTAAATACAACTAAAATCCCTGGAAATTATATGTAAAATAAACAAAAGACTTTGAAAGATGTAGAGAAGAAGGCAGAGCAGATGGGTCTTTGGATGGAAGGAATGACACAGTGATGAGTTTCTCACATTTTCTTTGTACCTCATCTAGCCCAGACTTGCAGATAAAGAAGCCAGCAATTTGGAAATGCCAATGTGCACAGACCCCCAAAACCCCAGTGAAGCCTGCTGTTTGTAACCAAAGAACCAGGAAAGGGAACGTGTAGAAAGACAGAAAACTTCTAGGCAATAACTCACTATATGCTAGCCAAACACCAAGGAAGGCATTATGAATCCATCACCACACATGCCAGCAGAGCTGAGAGAGGAGGGGAGATTTCCTCCCTCACCTGTAATGAGGCACCAAACTCCCTGCTGGTAAAATGTCAGAGAAAGCTGAGTGGGGAGCTGGGACTCTCATGCCTGCTGAGAGGTAATGAGGCTCCCTCCCCACAGCAGTGGAGATCATGTGGGAGCCTGGCCTTCCATTCCCATCTCAGTAATGAGGAGCCCTCCCCTTGTTCTGTTATGGAGGCTGGAGGCTGGGTGGAGAACCTGTACTTCTACCTACACCAGGCAATAATGGGGTGTTCCAGCACCCCTTTTTCCTGCAGGAGCAGTGTTAACAAGAAAATACTCCTGCTAAAACTGAAGATTTAAATAAGACCCAGAATTTTATAATACTTAAAGTTTCAGGATTGAATGGAAAATTATAGAATATATAACATACATACATAATGTAAAGGTAGAATATATAATATAGATTAACATTTGTTATACAGTATTAGTTTGCTCAGGTTGTCATAACAAATACATTAGACCGGTGATGGCAAACCTTTAAGAGTTGCCAGTGATACAAACAAATAGCCCACTGCAGCATACGTGCTGCTGATTCACCACCACTGCCCTAGACTGAGTGCATACACAAAAGAATTCATTCCTCACAGTTCTCTAGATTAAGGTGCTGATCACTTCGGTTCCTGGTGAGGGCTCCTTTCCTTAGTTCACAGATGACCACCTTCTTCCGGGGTCCTCCATGGCCTTTCCTCTGTGGTCACATGGAGGGAGAGAGAGCAAGCTCTCTGGTGCTTCTTATAAGGACATTAATTTCATAAAACCAGGGTCCTATTCCCATCTAACCCTAATTATCTCCCACAGGCGCCATCTTCAAATACCATGCGCTACCATGGACAGCTTTGTGAAATGAAAAAATAGAATGTCTCAGCAAAGAGAGAAAATACGTAGAAAAGAACCAAATGGAAAATTTAAAACTGAAAAGTACAGTAAATAAGGCACTCAGTAGACGGACTCAACAGATGAGTGGAAGGAGCAGAGAGAATTGGTGAGCTGGAAATAGAATATTAGAATAACTCAATCTGAACAACAGTGACCAAACAGACTGAAAAATATGAACATAGTCTTAGGAACCTGTGAGGATATAGCTAACAATGTAACATTTGTGTCATGGAGGCCAAGGGAAGGAGAAAGAGAGTGGGGCTAAGATACACTTAAAGAAATAGTAGCTGGGCTGGTGAGATAGCTCAGCGGCATAAGCGCCTGCCTGGCAAGCACGAGGTCCTGATTTCACCTCCCGGTACCCACATATGAGAAAAAGGGCCGGTGATATCGCTCAGCGGCACAGGCACCTGCTAGTGCACGAGGTCCTGAGTTCGACCCCCAGTACCCACAAAAAAAAAAAAAAAAAAAGAAATAATGGCTGAAAATTTCCCAATTTTTGCAAGAAACAGATCTACAGAGTTAAAAGTTGAGCAAACTCTGTACAGGATAAATCCAAAGAAATCCACATTAAGACACACTAAAGACTTCTGAAAATCAAAGACAAATCAAAGAAAAAACCTTGAAAGAAGCAAAAGAGAAATGACATCTTACTTGTAGGGGTAAGACAATTCAAATGACCATCGATTTCTAATCAGAAGAAATGAAGGCAGTTTTCAGTGCTGGGGGAGGGGGAACAGAGAACTGCCAACCCAAAATCTTATAACCTGTGAAAATGTCCTTCAGGAATGAAGGAGAAATCAAGACACATGAACAAAGGAAAATAAAGAAAATTTTTCTTCGGAAGACCTATACTAAAAGAACTGCTAAAGGAAATTTTCTAAACAGAAAGGAAAAAATAAAAAAACAGAATCTTGTAAAATAATGAAGAAGAAAGATGGTAGGGAAAATATGGATAAATAAAAAGAAACTTTCCTCTTGAGTTTTCTAAATTATGTTTCATAGATGCAGCAAAAATTGTAACACTGTCTGATATGGTATTAAATTCATAGAGAAGAAATATTTCAGAAAATTATAAATGGGGAAATAAACAAATTTAATAGGAGGCAAGATTTCTACACTTCACTCGAACTTGTAAAATGATGAACAGTAGACTGTGATAAGTTATATACGTACATATGTCTGTAATATCTAAAACAACCATCACAAATGCTATACAAAGATATAGTACATTCAAAACACCATAGATAAATGAAAATAGAGCTCTAGAAAATGTTCAAGTAACCCATTAGAAAGCAAAAAAAAAAAGAAAAAGAAAAAAGAAAGAAAACAGAGAAAAACAGAAACAAGAAGCAAAAAGGCAGACTTAAACCATAACACATCAATAAATATATTAAATATAGTTTAAATATACCAATTCAAATACATAAATAGGCAGAGTACATTATGAAATATAACTATATGTTGTCTATAAGAAAGTCACTTCAAACATAATAATATAGGCAGGATGAAAGTAAATGGATGGGAAAAAAGATATTTAAAGGAAATGAGGAATAGCTATGTAATATCAGATAAGGAAGACTTCAGAGCAAAGGAAATTACTAGAGACTGAAAGGAATAGGAGAATTCTACACCTCAGCTGACCAGTACTTCAAAATTCTCAGGGTTATAAAAAACAAGGACTGTCTGAGAAAATGAAACAGCCAACTGGGGTCTAAGGAGAATGACAACTGAATGTATTGGAGTATCCTGATGGGGTCATTAGGTGAAATTATGGAAATCGAAATGTACTATGTACTTTAGTTCATAATAATATATCAATATGTATTCATTAATTATAACAAATATACCATACTGACATAAGATGCTCACAATAAAAGAAATTTTATATAAAGATTATATGGCTCCTTGTATTATCTGTTCAATTTTTGTGTAAATCCAAAACTATTTAAAAAATTAAGTCTATGAATTTTTTTAAAATGAAGTGTTATCTGAATATTAAGCAAAATGGTGGTGACTGAGAGCTGCCCCATCAACTCTCCTGGTTCTCAGAGCTTCCGGCTCACATGGAAACTAAGCCACTGACTCACCTGAGTTTCCAGCTTGCCCATTTACTCTGAAGATCCTGGGACTTCTATAATTGCATGAGTGAATTTCTTATCTATCTATCTATCTATCTATCTATCTATCTATCTATCTATCTATTATCTATCTATCTATCTATCATCTATCTATCTATCTATCTATCTATCTATCTATCTATCATCTATCTATCTATCTATCTATCTATCTATCTATCTATCTATCTATCATCTATCTATGTATCTCCCTGTCTACATTCTATTGGTTCTGTTCCTCTGAAACCCTGACTAATGCAGTCATGCTATACCAAATCAAAGATATTTCAAATTAAGAAAATTACAGGCCCATTCCATTCATGAATACAAATCTCCACTAAGATCCTTAGACTACAAGCAAATCTAATACAAGAGTGTGCAAAAAGTAGTCATACCATTGTTTGTTGAATTTAATTCAGGTATGCAAAACTGGTTTTATATTAGAAAATCTACATATGGAAATCATTATATTAACTGGTTAAAAGAGAAAACTCATAATGTCAATTAGCTGGAAAAAAAAATCTCTTGCAAAAATTCAACCCTCAATCATAAGTATTTATGGAAAACTAAGAATAGAAGAGAAAATCTGCAGCCTAATAAAGAGCGCCCTTCAAAAAACAAAACAAAGCAAAACAAAAAAAACCCAGAGAAGCCTCATCCTAAATGGTGAAACTTTGGAAGCATTTCACTGAAGTTAGGAAAGGTACACAAGAATGCCCATTATCACTTTTTTTTTTTTCTTGAGACAGTACAGTAGTACTCTATTGTGTATAAACACCACATTTTCTTTATCCACATCTGTTGATGGGCATATAGGTTATTTCCAAGATTTAGCTATTTTAAATTGTGCTGCTATAAACACTGATGTGCATGGATCCCTGTAATATGATACTTTAACTGTTTCAGGAAGATACCTAGAAGGGGAATAGCTGGGTCATATGGAATTTCTATTTTTAGTTTTTTTGAGGGATCTCCGTACTGATTTCCACAGTGGTTGTACTAGTTTACATTCCCACCAACAATGTAGAAGGGGGGCCGGTGAGATGGCTCAGTGGCTTAAGCGCCTGCCTGGCAAGCGCGAGGGCCCGAGTTCGACTCCCGGAACCCACATACGAAAAAGGGGCCGGTGATATCACTCAGTGGCACGGGCGCCTGCTGGCACGCGAGGTCCTGAGGTCGACCCCCCGGTACCCACAAAAAAAAAAAAAAAAAAAAAAAAAACAATGTAGAAGGGTTCCTTTTTCCCCATGTCCTCATCAGCACTTGTTATTATTTGATTTCTTGAAGACAGCCATTCTTTCTGGAGTAAGACGGTATCTCAATGTTGTTTTAATTTGCATTTCTCTATTTCTCTAAAGGCCAGTGGTGTTGAGACCATAACGTTAGGTGAAATAAGTCAGACACACAAGCTTGAATATTGCATGGCACGTATATATATATCATATGATATATATATGATAGATAAATAGAAAGTAGGGAGATCTTTTTCAAATGGAGGGAGGCAGGAGAAAGGGAGGGAAAGGGGATGGAAAAAAAAGAACTGAGGGAGGAAAATGATGAAAAATCTTCTGCAAATGGGAAGGGGATCAAGAGCTGGAAGGAATAGGGAGAGAGAGGAGGGGTAGGGAAAATAAATAAACATTTACAAACCGATACATGTGTGTTAGAGAATATCTACTAGAACTTTTTCAAGATCTCTGCAGGGGAAATTATAAAGATATCAATTCTCCCCAAATTGATCTGTAAATTTGACGTCATTCCAATAAATATCCCAACAGTTTTCGTGCAAAGATGCTTTAAAAATATATATGGAAGAGTAAAGGACCAAGGTCAGCCAGGGCATTTCTGGAGCAGAAAGAAGGGAAAGGGTGGTGCTTGGGGAGAGGCAGCAGGAGAAAAACCAAAGGTCCACAATGAGTTCATTCCTAACCTCCCTAAGGAACTTCCTCTCTTAGCTGACCAGTTAGCAGACTTCCGGCTCAGAAACCAAGATATTTCCCTTTGTAGTGTGGAAGCATTCAATACTAATTTCATTTTTGAATGAAGTTGAGGAAGGAGAGGAAGAGGGCAGGACAACGAGCATCCTACCTGCAGTTCAGAGAACATACACAAACCTAAAATAAGTCGAGACCTCCTGCCTGTGGTTATTGTCCACTGTTTGGAGTTAAGGCTTGCTGGCTGTCTCTGTCAAAAACTTTGTGCGATTGTGGAAGAAAGACAAAGGCAAAGCTTTCAATATTTAAAAAAGAACCAACTCAGAACATCGTAAAAAAGAAAATAAATTTTACTCAAAAGCAAGCATCCCAATGAGGAAACTATTTTTGTTTCCCATTTCTTTAGGTTTTAATTTCTATGGTTTTTGCATAGTTATCACTTTAAACATTACATAACATTCACTGTTATAAAGAATGCTCTACACACATTTCGTACAGTCATGTTCTCTGTCATTTCAGAAGCAAGGTAAAGAGCTTGAGAAGGATGCAAGGTTTCTAGTAACTGTCTTTTCTCTGTTCTAGATGCTCAGTAAGAGGTTCTATCTAATTCTCAATCTCTCTAGATACCCTCTCCCTACTGGCTACTTAATGCTATCTTCATAATACAATTCCAGGTTCTAAAATGAATCCTGACTATAAACAAGGGTTATTTAAGCATCTCCTGCCCAATACTCATTGATAAAACAAACATAAATTGGCATCATGTGACAGGAAGAATATTAAAGAAGCCCCTGCCAGGCAAATCCCTCAATTACTTAAGGCAGAGAATATTTCCTAAAATTTTGACAGTAATTACACACACTGAGTTAATGATAGACCATAATCTCTCAGATTAAATCTTGGGAGAAATAAACCAAAGTCTGGCAAGCCACCTTCTTCTGATGGAATACAGCAGCATTGAGAGAGCAAGACCAGATATTAAGATTCTTCTTCAATGGCTCATTGTAGGGGGAAGGATCCGATAGAGCATGGTGCAGAGGATCCTCCAAAAGTATCTGAGCCCTGATTATACACTGAGACTAATGTTACTAACATTACTTTATTTGAGGAAGACACCCTTTGACCCAACCAATTTCCCCTGGCTTTCTCCAGAACATGGAAGTTGAGGCCCATGCTGCTGAGTTGGGACCAGAAATAGCCACTAACACTTGTTGACCCATGGGGGAAGGTGTCTCCATTTGTCCCTCTAACTGCTGTGTCACATCAAGATAAATTATAAATAAATAAGCCCATTGCCTGTACCCAGAGCTTCCCAGCCAGTTTCTCATGGCTTCTTTCTTAAATATAAGTGGGTAGACATTTAAGGGAAGACCGCAGATTAAAGAAAATGACCAGTGTAAAATAAGATTTTAGTTAAAACAAAGAAACTGGTGTTGGAGTAAATTACTTGGGAGTTTGATCCCAGGGAATAAGAGTGCATGACAGAGTGCAAGAGAGGAGGCAGAGACATCAATAGAGGAATGCATTGTCAAAGTGGCCACCATGAATGACTAGTTCTATGCCATGTGACCTTCTTAGAACACTTTAGAAATGCAACTCAACATTAGCTACCTATTAAAAGAAACAGAAAAGCAATTATTTATTGAGTCCTGTTTTCCGTTGGTCAAAAGTTCCTCCTGGGGACATTAACCTCCCTGCATGGTTAGTGGCATATGTGCGAGTGTGTGGTTTGCACAGCGTGACGTCAGACACACACAGGGCAGACTCCACAGCATGGGCTGGATGTACAGCACTTCAGATCTTCTAGTACCCTCTTTTAAATCTAATTCATCACGGGGTCTTTGCAGCTGCCACCTCTGCGAAGATTCAGTGCAAGAGGATTAGGGAAAGAACTACAATTCCTGCTGGGGCAGCTAGTCCAAGGAACATAATTCATGTTTATCATCTCCCTTTAAGACCAAACAATGCAGTGTTATAATTATTGCTTTATACAATCTTACATCTTCTAGAGAATCTGAAAGAAGGAGAATATATTTATACAGTCTTTTGTATCAAGCTATGTGTTTACCATTTCCAATACTCTTCAACTTCTGCCTTCAGATTCAAGTTACCACCTAATATCATTTCCTTGCCCAAATATAGCATCATTTCCTCCCTCCTCCTCTGGGCTATTGCTGTTACATCTATCAGGTTTAAGTCCAACAATACAGTTTTATATTTATTGTTTTATGCAATTGTATTTTAAATCATTAAGGGAAGGAAATATATTTATACCACTTTTATAATTTTCTATATAATTTCCTTTATCAGCACTCTTTACTTTTTTGTTCTTTAGAAATAGGCTTTATACATTTATAGAGCAGTTTCAGGTTCACAACAAAACTGAGCAGAGGGGACAAATTTCCCATATGCCTCCTTCCCCCACATAGCCTTCTCCATCATCAACACACCCCACCAAACTGATAGATTGCTACAGCTGATGAAGAATACTGCATTCAGATACTTATGTGGATTACTGAGGGTTTGTTTTTTGTTTTTTGTTTTTTGTTTTTTTGGTATCTGAGGCAAATGCCTCACTGGCCTCTGCTTAGTCCCAGCCCTGGTACCCTTTAATAATTTTCTTCCATAATAATAGCATTGTCAGGTAAGCTCATAGTCCCCCTCTTTTCTCCCTCACCAGAATAAATACTGTATTTCCCAGCTTCTCTTGTAAGTAGGTGTAGCCATGCTATCAAGTCTTGCCTCATGAGGTGTAAATGGCAGCATCCCTAGCAGTCTCAGGACCCTTCCTTATGAGACAGCAGATGTTCATTCTTCATTTTCCATTCTTCATACTCCTCAGAACCTAGATGCCCCAATTTGACCACGGGATAAAGGCTCTGCCCCAGGATGGTAGAATGCTGATGCTTCAAAGGGGCCCTGGGCCCTAGAGTCTCATCAAGCAGCCATCACATCCCTCGAACACCTGCCTCCTGATCCATCTGTGAGAGAGAAAAACAAAATTCTGTCTTGTTTAAGCCATAAAATTGGGTTTTATGCCACTCTCAGCCAAACATTATCCTACTGAATAATATATACCAAATACCCAAAATGAAGGCCATGGAACTCAAATCTTTTATTAAAATGCTGCAGGGCACCAGGGTTATGTTTAAGCCTCTCATAGCAAACAATTTCAAAGCAGTAGATATTCTTGTTCTTAGAAAGTTCTTTGGCTGTGCTAAGTGGCTGTGGCTTGGCACAGAATTCTGGCCTCCCATCACTCCTGGGCTCCTGCTTTCTCTCCTTCACCTGCTTTCTCTCTCAGGGGGTCCGGAGAAGCTCAAAATCATTTTGCACTATTTTGTGGAGTTCTTTTGCTCTGGTTCTCTTACTGCTTGCCCCAGCAGAATATTCATGAGGCCCTTTCATAGCCATCTATGTCAGAGGCAAATTTCTTTGCCCATGGGAAGGAGAAGTGGCCATCCTAAGTGGTATTGCAGAAAAGATGTCCTCTCTCCATTACTCAAACAGTGCTGCTTGCCTGGGTTTCTGCAGAATTTATTCCCAAAAATATAATAAAGAAGACAAAAGACCCAAGAGAAAATGTACAGTATTTGTATGTCTGTTGGTCATTTGAATTTCTTTTGCAAATTGCCTTTTCATATACTTTGACTTTTCTGATTTCATTTTCACTTTCCTTTGTGGATTTATAGTAGCCAGGGCAAGTGGACATATGAAACTGTTTATTTTTCCATTAATTAAGAATAAAAATGCAAAACAAATCAAACTTCAGTTTGCATATAGCAACAACAACTACCACAAAAATTCAACTTACAAGAATTCATTCTCAGTAGGAGAGCTTTAAATAAATATATATGTAATTTTATATATATACATGTTTTAAGCTATATATACATGCATATAGCTATAAAAATGCTCTACGCATTATGTATTTATATTACATATACACACATTTATATGTTATATTTATATGCTTTCACCTCACCCCATTTATATGTTTGTTGTTTTTGGATTTTTATGCTTTATGGATTGTTTTATCCATATTTATCTGGCTTTTCCCCTTTGTTTATCATATTTATTATATAAACCTTTTTTAAGTTTAAATTTATTTTTAACTGATACACACATAGTAATTGTACATATTTTATGTGGTACCATGTGATTTTTCAATACTTACACACATTGTGAAATGTTTAAATCAGAGTAAACATATCTATCTTCTCAAACATTTATTATTTCACTATGGTGAAAATATTCAAAATCTTTTTTGTAGCTTTTGGAATATATAGTACATTATTGTTACCTATAGTTACCTACTGGGCAGTAACACACCAGAACCCATTTCCCCATCTAACTACGGGTATAACTTCATATTCATTGATCAACATTTTCCCTTTCATATTTTAAATAGTCAAATTTGGTGAAATTCCATTTAAGGCCTTATCAGAACAAAACAGTTTAATGCTTGTCATGGTAACAGGGAACATTGTCTCTGCAGGGTCTTGATGGCATCTCAGGTGAAAGGCAAAGTTGAGTCTTTTTTGAAGTCTGGTCTAGTAAGGGGGCTTTGGTTAGGATTGGGTGTGAATCGTGGTACAACAGGAGTAGAGTGGTGAACACAGCAAAAAGTGGGCTTTTTTTTGTGTGTGTGGGTACCGGGGGTCGACCTCAGGACCTCGCATGCCAGCAGGCGCTCGTGCCGCTGAGCGATATCACCAGCCCTTTTTTCGTATGTGGGTACCGGGAGTCGAACTCAGGACCTTGCGCTTGCCAGGCAGGTGCTTATGTGGCTGAGCCATCTCACTGGCCCAAGGTGGGCTTTTGATGCAATAGTTTGACACAGTCTTGGGATAGAAACTATCATTTGATGTTTTCTTGAGAGTGGGTAGGTCTTTCTGCAAGTTCCTGGAATTGATAGTATCTTTGGTTGCAACTTTTATCTTTCTGGACAAGAGTTTCCTGGGACAGTAAAGTTATACTGATAAAGACAGAATTGTAAAATCACATGAATGGAGACAGCTGTGTGGACATAGGTGGCTTTGATTCTTTGTGTCCTTTCTTGTCATATATCAGCCTGAATATGTGGAGATGTGATCAGAACAGATCTTCACCACTCTTTGAGGTGTCCCAATTTTATAACAAATTTTCAGGGATAGTGGCTCTGACCTCTATTACGTGTCTGGGCTTCTTGTTATTTTTGCTGGATGATCATTCCTTAGATTGTGTAATGGAACAGCCACTGCAAGGCAGCATTTAAGAGACCTGAGATCCAATATCTGTGCACTGTAATGTGGACAAAGAGTAGGAGAAGGCTATGGTTTGTGTTTGTAGTCAGCTTCTTATCTAGCAGCCCAAAGTTTCCAGACTAAACAAAGAAAATAGATCCTATCGCCACCTGCAGAAGCCATAGAACCGGACATGGAGTCATTAGCTAAATTATCTACTTTTATGACTTCTTTTTTTGCTTCCCAAGTGTTTTAGTCAGCTTTCCATTACTGTAATAAAATACCTAAGAATAACAACTTAAAGGAGGAAAGGTTTATTTTGGCTCACACTTTTAGAGGTTTTAGTCCATGGTTGATTGGCTCCATTATTTGTAGGTCTGAGATGAGGCAGTACATCATGACAGAAGGGCTTGGTGGAGGAAAGTAGCTCACCACATGGCAGCCAGGAAGCAGAGGGAGAAGCAGAGAGCCCCATAGGAAGTAGCAGGGACAAGATATAGTCCTCAGAGTCATACCCCCATGACTCGCTCCCTTCAACTATGCCCCACCACCTCAATTTCCATCACCTCCCAGTAATGTCATCAAAATATGAATCCATCAATAGGTTAATCCACTGATGAAGTTAGAGACCTCATGATCCAGGCATCTTCCAAAAGCCCTGCTTCTGAACACTGCTCCATTGGGGACAAAGCCTCCACACATGAGCTTTGGGGGACATTTAAGATTCAAACCACATCATCAAGTCCCAGAGAAGTCTGCAGGGAAGTAAGCACAGCAGGCTTCACCTAAACCAGCTATGTTCCTGCTCTCTGGAATGCTAATATTTCTTCCTTCTTAAATTAATTATGGTCTCTTTCTCAAAGAGGAGAGCCTGGTGGCTGCAGCAGTCACTGGGTGATGAGTAAGGCTATCCTGAAACCAGGTGTCAGGTTATTAAGATAACGTTGGATAGGTGGAAGCTGACAAGGCTGATCAACATCTGAGCTTGGGGCAGATGAGGGTTAAATGCACATGCATCTCCGCACTGTAACATATCTGCCCCACCCATGGACCTGACCACAGACAACAAGGTCTGGACTTTCCCATCACTGCAATTCGTTAAACTACCCAACATCCCTCCCCTAGCAGTTTGGCACTACTTCCTTCCTCATTTCACAGCCGTCTATCCCATACCCACCACATAGCAAAGCTTTGCTTGCTCACCCTTCTCTGAGAGGTTTCTACCTTAAATTTTGAGTGCCTTATTTATTGCAATGGTTGCCCTTAATCAAGTCTTTCCTTACTATTGTTCAGACTTGCAGTCCTTTTCCTTGACAGTAATGGTGCCATGACTCAGATGAAGTGCCAGGTGCCTATCAGACTATACTGTCTTCACCCGGTATTAATGCCAGCTTCTCAGACCCTTGTGTTTCCCTGGCTGGGGAAGTCAGAATCTAGGGTGGCATGCCTAGTCCAGCACTCTAGACACTTGTATGTCATAGCACAGTAAGGGCTTAATTATTTTTTCCTATTTTTGTTCTCTCCTTCCATTTTTGACTTTCTGAGCGGAGTTAAGGATCCTGATTCTTTCCTGGGGAATCACACCTTGGACCTGACTCTCAGGGCCCCTGCAACCAGCTAGTGTTCGTGCCGTATCATGAAAAAATTTCAGTCTCACTGCTGTTCCCTGCACCTCACCTCCAAAGGGTACATGCGCCTTCATCATAGTTCTAATCCCATCCAATTCTCCAAAACTGGCAAAATTTTATTAAAAAACAACTTAGAGTTCAATGCCATCTTTGGGAGAGATTGAGATATTTTCAAACTGGCTCATTGTGCAAAGAGTTCTTGAGTCCCTCGACTTCAAAATCTCAGCCACGCAGTGATCTGCTAATTTTGTTTGGTCCAAAGAGGCAGAAAAGCATTTTCCCACAAAATTTATTCATGGGCTCTGAGGAGTTCAGGGGTCCCAAGAGCAACACTTGAGGCTAAGAAAGTCATTGAGAATAGGCCTGATGTTTTTTCTGCTTAGATGGGGTTTGGAGATTCTTAGACAATAGCTCAGTGCCTTCTCAGTCCCTCACTGGACCCTCAGTCAACAGCCTCTGCAGATCACAAGTTGAGGTAAAGGCAGTCTTTTCAATATGTTGTTTGTTTTTGGAGACAAGGTCTCACTATGTAGTTCAGGCTGGCCTTGAATTCATTATGCAGCACAGGCTGGCCTCGAAGTCTCAGTGATCCTTCTTCCTCAGCCTCCCGAGTGCTGGGATTACAGGCATGTGTCAGGTAAAGGCAATCTAAAGTCTTCTCCACAGATAACGGCAGGGATTCTTCAGCTTGCACAACAACCAGTCTCAATTTATCTCATCTGCCAGCAACACAATCCTGGATAAATTAAAAAAAAAAAAAGAAAGAAAAGAAAAGAAAGAAAAAAAAGAAAGGCAGGGCAAGGATGAGAGCTAGTACATGTATACGAACCAGTGAGTTTGTTTTGTGTTTGTGCCTAACCCATGACTAGAGTTTTAGCTAGGAGATTTCTATCAGGCGCCAGGTTCGGCGTGTTCTTGTATCAGAAGGTTGGTACTGGGTGCAGGGCTCAGCTTGGTCCCGTGTCAGGCTCAGGTGCTGCTGTTCTGCGCCTGTGGTTAGTAAGTCTCCTCAATTGATAGGTCAAGCCCACCTGCTTCAGCCACATTGCCACGCCCTCGCCTCCTACTACAAGGCTACATATATTTGGGCTGCATTAATGAATATGTTCAATCTTGCCACATTGAAAAATTGTATTTTTTTTTTTTTTTTTTTTTTGTGGGTACTGGGGGTCAACCTCAGGACCTCGTGCACCAGCAGGCGCCCGTGCCGCTGAGCGATATCACCAGCCCTTTTTTTGGTATGTGGGTTCCGGGAGTCGAACTTGGGCCCTTGCGCTTGCCAGGCAGGCGCTTATGCTGCTGAGCCATCTCACCGACCCATTAAAAGTATATAGTTATTAAAAGTTGTGAGATATATGCCATTGAATTATACATTTTTAAATAGTTACTATGACAAATTTTATGGTTTGTATTTTTTTTGTTGTTGTTCGATTGTTTTTTGAGAAAGGATCTTGCTATATACTTCAGGCTGGCCTTTAACTCACTATAACCCAGGCTGGCCTCGAACCTGGCTTTGTTTATGTATTTTATCACAATAAAAAAAAATCATCAAGAAAGAAAAGTTGGGGCTGATGATATAGCTCAGCGGCATAAGCACCTGCCTGGCAAGGGCGAGGTCCTGAGTTCGACTCCCAGTACCCGCATACGAAAAAACAAAACAAAACAAAACAAAACAAAGAAAGAAAAGTTGTGAGAGGTATATGCTTAAGCTCTGGCAGCCTGCTATAAAATACTGGTGTGTGACATACAGTCCAGAACTAACTACCTTTTAGTTTTCTTGATAAAGTAGAAGTTACTTGTGGAGTGCTAAGTGACCCCAGGAAAGGCTGGTTTGACTTCCATTCATCAGTTTCTTACTCTGCTCTTTCAGAAACTTAACAGCAAATCTGCCATTGACCCTCCTGCTTGTAACAAGCCTGCTTGACTTTAACCCTAGTCCATGTCTTATTGTAGAGGTGATGTGCGTGGCCAGTCCAAGGGCACAGACAACACGGTCCTTTCTCCCTATCATTTCTTCTCATGTTATCAGGTGCAAGCCACTCCCTTCTTCCAACCCACACTTTTCCCCTTAAAAACAGCTTATCAATTAAAAAAAAAAAGAGGTAAGAAATGTCATGTTCATGCAACAACTCCCCCCTATGAATGTAATAATTATGTACTATAAATATGTAACAATCCAAAATTAAAAAAAAAAACAGTTATTGTTCCTGTGCACACCCTTTCTGTCTCACTAGCTGTCCCTCTTGACAGGATACTCTGGTCTAAAATCTTGTCTTTATTTTTACTTTTGTGTTGGTAAATTGCATTACTGTGTTAAAAGTTATATCGACATATGTACAAAGACCAACTTTGTACAAAAGATGTCCAGGAAGTGTTTCTGTTAAGAAAAACAGAATAGTTTTATCCCAAAGTAAAATAATAGGTTGTTCCAGGATGAAAAAGAAGAACATTTAGAACAAAGCCTGAAACTTGTTTTTATAACAAACATACTTTTTTTTTTTAATATGGGTATTGGGA
This sequence comes from Erethizon dorsatum, assembly GCA_028451465.1. NCBI lineage: Eukaryota > Metazoa > Chordata > Mammalia > Rodentia > Erethizontidae > Erethizon > Erethizon dorsatum. The sequence goes on along the minus strand of CM051827.1, from coordinate 57,058,702 downwards.
GTCAAACTCAGGACCTCGCACTTGCCAGGCAGGCTCTTATGCCACTGAGCTATCTCACCAGTCCCCTGTTTTGCTAAGAATTGAACCCAGGGCCTTAGCACATGCGAGGCAAGTGCTCTACCACTGAGATACAAACTCAACTTGATCATGTTCTTTATTATATAAGAGAGAAAAGCCCCTCCCCCACAGCGAGTTAGTTCTCTATAATCATGTTATCACCTATATTTACTTTGTGAATTTATTAAATAGGTAATGTGGTTGCTCATTAGCACACGATCCTATTTGATAAACATGCCAACCTCCTGATTACTTTTGTCATTTTGCCTTCCCCAAATCATCCTAAACGATATCTTTTGCACATGAAACCGTCTCTGAGATTTACCAGAGGGCCCCTGGAAAGTCACAAAGGATTTATTCTTGGGCGCCAGGGATACAGCTCAGCAGCACAGTGCCTGCCTAGCAAGTGAGCGATCGTGAGTCCAATTCCCTGTACCAAAAAAACCAAAACGAGGATTTATTCCTTTAACACTGCATTGCACAAAGAGAAGTGCTAAAAACAAATAAATTTTTATAATAAATATATTATAAATTGCATGAAAAACACTGCTAAATCAGAAGAAGTATTTAGTCATCCAGATGTTAAATCTATCTGGGTAAAATATTATTAATAAGAATTGTTTCAAAAGTGTATGATGTACCCAGATATTTGTCAGTGCTCCTGCTGTCCATGAAATGTTTCTGTTATCAGACTCCTGGTGCTGCTTCGCCTGATATTAGACAAGAGCATCACAGTGCTATCAATCATAATTCCTGTTAGTTTTTCAAATGTAAACCTACTCACAGTTGAATTTAATCTATTCTAGGCCAATGACTTTAAATTGGAGATTCATATCACTTACCTGTGGAGTTTTATTAACATATTCATGTTTAGGACCTACTATAGACTTACTGAGTCTATCTACTTAATAATCTTTTTTTTTTTATGTGGGTACCAGAAGTCGAACTCAGGACCTCACGCTTGCCAGGCAGGCGCTTGTGCCACTGAGCCATCTCACCGGCCCTACTTAATAATCTTGATACATTCTAACCGTATGCTAGATGTGTTTATGTTTATTGTTTATTATGTCTCAGGATTATGATGTTATATCTGAAGTGTTTTTCCCTTTATAAAGGTTATGTTCCTTCATTCTCATAAACCTGATTGAAGATAGGATTAACCATTGTGTTTATAGCTGTTTATCTAAAATGTCTGGGTTGACCTTATTTGTTCTCCATTCCATAAAAGCTTACAAATTTCTTTGTCACTTTGCACTGTCATCAAATCTTTCACTTTTAAAAAGTAATGGTAAGAAGTTAACCACAGTTATTTAAAATCTTTTGTCATAATGAAGAGATTTTGTTTGTTTTGTTTGCTTTACCCTGATACTTGCCTGAAAGTGCAAATCAATTAAGCCAGTGTGCTTAGTTTTCAACGGAAAGGGCTGCCACCAAGAGCGGACTCTTGTGGACAGGCTTCTGATAGCTCACACAGCTTTGAAACCGAACTGCATCCAGGATTTGCAGAGCGCCCCGAGAGAGCAGATGGGTTCAGGAGACCCCAGGACTGAGCAGAACGAGAATTAATTGCACAGGGCTGAGTGGACCATGCAGGAGAACTACGAGTTTTGTTTGCAGTGTTGTTGATGTAATCAGGTGCCATTTTCCGGATATCAGGATATTTTCTTTCTCCGAAAGTTTTTACAGCTCATAACAATTTAATAGACTGCTCATTTTTTTTTTTTTTTTTTTTTTTTTTGTGGGTACCGGGGGTCGACCTCAGGACCTCGGGCGCCTGCGCGCCCGTGCTGCTGAGCGATATCACCGGCCCCTTTTTCGTATGTGGGTTCCGGGAGTTGAACTTGGGCCCTCGCGCTTGCTGGGCAGGCGCTTAAGCCGCTGAGCCATCTCACCGGCCCTAGACTGCTCATTTTTGCAAACAAAACTAAACCATTTGGTGGATATTTCATTTATAAAACACTTATTTCTGTAAACAGAAATAAAATAATTCAGTAGATTGTTCGCTTTTGTAGACAGAAATGAGACATTTGTTATTTTCCCCGCCCGACCCCTTCAGAATTCCGAAACTCCTAATGACAATCCCTGTTTTCATAACAGTACGGTTACTTGCTTAGTTTGTTTTGTTAACAGAACATATTGAAACATTGCCTTACCTGAAATGTCATATTCGAAAATAATGCCCATTTGATCAGATACGGCATATTTAAGGGTCTAAGGATAAGTTCAGGAAGCAATTGTTAGTAAGTCTTTCTTGGGAAAATTAGGCTTACAGTGTTCCGAACCTTACCTACAACTAAGCAAGCTGGGTATGGCGGCACACGCCTGTAATCTCGGCACCCTGGGAGGATGAGACAGAAGGAGCACAAGTTCAAGCCCAGCATGGACAACTTAGTGAGATCCTGTCTCAAAAAAAAAAGGGGAGAGAAATTCACCCTTATCTATAGGTACCGAAAGTGAAACCAGTGATGAATTCTTGACTTAGTTTCTTACCCCAACAGTCTTTTCAAAGTCCAATCTGAGATATCTTATGAAAACGTCCAGCAAAAACATATTCAAAGGCTGATACAGTGATTCCCCATTCTTGCTGAAACTTGTAAATAATCAGGCCAAATCTAGGGTTACCACTCTTATTTTGTGATCAAGAATGATATATCTAGGGGCCAGGGGTATAGCTCAGCAGCACAGCACCTGCCTGGCAAGCGCAAGGACCTGAGTTCGATTCCCAGTTCAAAAAAAAAGAATGATATATCTTTGAGATTATTTTTAATCAAAATGGATGGATTTAAGGATAAACTGTGTTTAAATAAACTATGGCACATCCTTCTGGGTTATCAAGATTTTGCTAATTGTCTTTACGTGCTTTTCCCATTTGTAAATTACATATAACTGTGGCATATATCCTCTGTCTTTGGCAAAAAAGTAATTGATTTCTACTATTAAAAAGCCAATTTGAGTACTTACCTATAAACTGGACTGGATCCTATAATCATGCCTAAACTGCCAACACTTACAAATTTTCAATTCTTCCAGTTTTCTTCATTATCTTATAACCTTCCGATCTAACTTTCCAGTTTTTCTTCCTGACTTGGCATCATTGAAAGCTAATATCTGACTTCCCAGGTTCTTATAAGGATTCTAGGTTGCCTTGTTTCTGATCTTTCTCCACCACTTCCCAGAATCTAAAGATGCATTACAAGCTAGAGCCCAAGTCCTCAACAACACACTTATCACCACGGATCGGTGCATGGGCCAGATTTCATTCTGGAGCCCAAGGGCTTGATAAATACCTCAAAGGATTTATCACTGCAAGCCATGCACAGGCCAGATTTCAATCTGGACAAGTTGCTGTTTGGATCACTTAGAAAGTCTGGTAAAATGTTTGGACAATGCATGCCCTCGTGTGAAAGGTAATAAAGACTATGGATGACATCCTATCAGCAGCCACATCTTAGCTTCAGGAAACAAGTCATCCTGCATAATCAAAGGATTTCCATCTACCCACCTCAAGAATCCACTAGATTGAGAACAGAAGAGAAAGAAGAAGAGGAAGAAGGAGGAGGAGGAAGAGGAAGAGGAAGAGTAGTTAGGTTTCTCACTTGTAAGATCTGAGAAAATGACTTGTCTCCAAATACACTTCAGGAAACGATAAATAGTATGATGTTTTCAACAGATGGTGTTACCCTCGTATGGGGTACCCCAGAGGATGTATATCACAGAAAATCCACTGCACTGCCACCCTTAGAGAAGAAATTGAAAATGCATGTGCAGCAATCTCAACGACCAAGGTTACCCACGCAGCAGTTCACTGTACTAATAAATGTCTGGAAGCTAATCCCCACAACGTTGAGCACCTCTTCTAATTGCAGAGGCCAAAGGTAACTTGTATTAACCTCATGATGTCTCAATAAATTTAGTATTAAAATATTTATACAATTTTTTCTTTTCCTGAAGTGTGTATACACATGTTTTTGGCAGACTCTGTATATAACAACGTAAGAGGCTTACACCCTACTGCTCATCCAAGCTCTATTTCTGTGAAAGTTTTTACAAAAGCTAGGTACAAAAAGGTCCCCAAATATTATTTTGGTAGAGCCTCTTTTTACTATAAATGGTGGAATGGAGCATTTTAGATTTCTTGTAGCCTGGTCTGTTGTGGTGTTTTTCATCTAAAAAGTCACCCAATGGCTGGGTCCAGTTACTCAGGAAGCCAACTGATTCACTACAACAGTCCAGGGTTAAGAGAAGCTGGTAATTCCCATAGGAAACTGTGTACAAAATCAACAGTTTGGCTTATGATTTAACTGGTTTACGAGCACATTGTAGCCAGGTGTCGAACTCATACTAAGAAATGACTGAGGATGCAAAAATGATCCCTAAAAGCCTTCACCTCTCTAAACTTTGCCTTGAACTAACCCCCTCAAATGGTACATGTAACCTTAAAACCAAACATAGGGGGCAAGGATTGACCATTGACCACTGCTTTTTGCACAATAAACTTGAATACCATAAAACACACACACACACACACCCACCACCACCACCACCACTACCACTGCCGCTGCCACCAATCCTATGGCAGGGAGTATAAATGTCCTAATTCTTCTTGGAATAAAAACCAAGTACAATAGCAAAGTACAATAGCAAAATACTAGGAAATTGGCTCATAAATAATCCAGCTTTACTTTCAAATTCTGTTTGAAACTGAAATCATCTTTCCCACAATAAAAGGGCCACAGTATTGCCTCTTGAGACACTGCTGAGGGGAACATGGATGAAATCACAAAGGATCTGCTGGAGATCAGGTACCTGGCCACTCCAAAGGGGAAGGGTGTCTGAGGGTGAGGGAATTAGGAATGTCCCCTGGGGAAGGCTGGTGATAGAATGGGGCTGGGAGAAAATACATGGATTAGATGACTGTAGTAGTGGGAGGTTATATGTCAAGAGACAATGGGGGCTGGTGAGATGGCTCAGTGGCGTACGTGCCTGCCTGGCAAGCGCTAGGGCCCGAGTTCAACTCCCGGAACCCACATACGAAAAAAGGGCCGGTGATATCGTTCAGCGGCACGGGTGCCTGCTGGCGCGAGGTCCTGAGGTCGACCCCTGGTACCCACAAAAAAAAAAAGAAAGAAAGAAAGAGACAATGGAAGTTCTGGGCAAGGAATATTCCAGTAGGGAGGTGGGATCAGATCTGGAAAGGAGAAAACCTCTTGAAGGACAAACATCCAATTTATCTATCTCTCTAAAAACTTAAAAACTTAATCCAAGACCATACAATTTATTCCTCAAGTCTTTGAGCAGCACTGCTGGTACCTGTGTCTGATAAGCTCCCCTTTGCCAAAGGTCCTTCCCCTTTCTATGGTTAGTCAAGTCTAGATTTGCAGGCCAGAACAAGAATATGCTTAATTTCCCCATTTCCTTCCCAACTCTAGGCATACATAAACTTCTAGCCTCCCCTTTGTTTTAATTTAGGATTTTTAAGATGGAGAGCACACTCTTTCAATGATCGGGAAAGACACAAGATGGAAACATCCTGGGTAGTACGCAACACACCGAGAAGCCACACACGGAGGCCAAGAAGTGTAGATAGACAGAGGAGTGAGAAGCACCCATAGGCCAATGCCTTTGTTGGGGTCCAGGGCATTACCCACAAAAGTTTCTTGAGGGGAGTTTGAGTTGTTTAAAGCGAACAGGCACAAGTTCCAGGAGGTCATGTTTTGACTGAGAGGTGATTATGGTGGCATATCTGCACAGTCTATGTGGGGTGTGAGGGTCAGTGGGGCCAGTCGAGTAGGTTATATCTAGCTGTTCCATAAGGAAGTGGCCACCAGGTGTTGAAATAAGGTGATTGTCTGCATCAGCTACATTAAAGAACCAGGAAAGGAAGAAATGTAGAACTGAAAACTGAGTTGTGGGAAAGCTATGTCTCCGGCGTGAGGAAGTTAAATTTATGTTCAAAATGGAGGGCTGGAGGTGTACATATAATTATAATCTCCTATGCCACCCTGCATACTAACTTGCCTTTCAGTCTAAGCTTCTGTCCATTTAAGCTCATAGTCAGAGGTGCCTAGGCAGTGGGAAAGGAAGTCACTAGCTCTGGAACTGCTAGTCTGCATTTAAGGCTTAGATGGGCAGCTAGGCGTATATTACCTAAACATTTTGGGAACCGACTTTAAAAAATTCAAACTTTGGGTAAGTATATTAACTGTCCATAAGAATATGTCCACAAACACTCAATTCACAGATAATTACTTTATAAGCCACCACTTCTCATCTTTTTTAGTGAGATTGTCGTAAACCTACACCAAAGATTGTCCCAGAAAAAGAAGAATAATGTTAATGATAATGGAAATTCTCACCTCACTTTCTGCATTTTTTTTTCCACTCTCTTGAAGCCAATTTGCTAAGCCGAGGCTCATGACACTCAGATTTATGCCTTCAGTCCTCTGTTGAATTCCGGAACCCTACATGGGCACTTTTCTGATGGCATCTCCATCTGAATTTCTCATGGGGACCTCAAACTTGCCATGCTCAAGACAACTTTGAAGCCTGAGTTGTAGGATAAGGGGTGGTGAAGGCTGAGACTGGAGAGAGGCAGAGCTGGACCATGGACACGTGCACCATGTCAAGAAGCTTGAAACTTGGGCTGAGGTGTAGTTCAGTGGAAGGGTGCCTGCCTTGGCATATGGCAGATTCTAAGTTCAATCTCCAACACCAAAAAGGCAAACTGCAGTGGAATCGCCCAGGAAGCTCATTAAAAATACTGAACCCACAATGTGAGACTGGGATCCAGAAATATCTATTGGTAATAAGTTTCCCAGAGATGTTTTTATGCAATGCATCTTTGAGACCCACTGCAAGTGGAGGAGCAGCTAAAAGACTTTCAGATTTATGGGATGTCAAAGCAAAGTATTCTCTTGTGGTGTTTCTACTCATGGTCAGTAAAAATCTTCCTGCAGGAACATATTGTAATGACTTAAAATAATTTAAATAACTTACTGTATCTAGAGGTTGGGTAAATACAAATATTATTAACTTAATGGTATACAACTATGGTAAGAATCTCATGAGTCAATTAAGAATATTAGAAAAGTATAATCAAAGTATAAGATGATGAAACAAAATAATAGTCAAGAGGTAAGGATGTAGCTCAGTAGTAGAGTGCTTGCCTAGCATGCATGAGGCCATAGGTTCAATCGCCAGTGTGTGTGCACACACACACCCACACATGCACGTGTGTACACACAAACACACAGAATTGTTGGGAATGAGTCAGATATCATCCACTTACATTGTATTCAAATATTTTGAATGAAAACTTTTCCAGAGTCATATAGTTTTCAACCATAAAAGACCAGTTTTGGTTTTGTTTTGGATTGTTTTGGGGGTACGTGTGCTGTGGATTGAACCCAGGATCTCATTGGTGCTAAGCACACACTCTGTCACTGAGCTGCACTTCCAGCTCCAGGACCAGTTGTTATCATTATAACACGTTTCCATTTGTAAAAGAGTTTAATCTAACATGCATGTGTAGTCAGATTTCCGTCACTGTGATAAGATACCTGAGAGGATCAAATTAAAGGGAGGAAAGATTTATTTTGGCTCACAGTTTCGGAGGTTTCAGTCTATGGTCAGCTGTCTCCATTGTTTTTGGGCCTGTGATGAGGCAAAAACATCAAGGCAGGGAGTGAATGGCAGAAGAGGCTGCTAACCTCATGGAGGTCAAGAAGCAAAAAAGAGAAAAAGAGAGAGAGGAGGAGGTGTGGGGTTCTCAAATTCCCTTGAAGGGTGTGGCCTAGTAACTTCACTTCCTTCCACCAGGCCCCACCCCTTAAAACTTGCACCAGCTCTCAGTAGCACATTGGCTGGGGACAAAGTCTTTAACACTTGAGCTTCTAAGGGGAACTTGAGAGCCAAGCCATAACACCATGCTTATATTAATTACTTTTGTGATGTTTTGTATCAGTGAAGAAATCTAAATTTTTACATAGAGTCAAAACATGCCATGCTTAAAATTCTCACATTTGCATTCTATAAAAAATACAGTTATCCAGGTATGGTGGTGTACCTGTAATCCCAGAACTGGAGGGGCAGAGGCAGGAAGATCATGAGTTTGAGGCCAACCTGGGCTACATAGCGAGACCCTGTTTCAGAACAAAAACACTCATCACCACAAAGAAAAATATAAAATTACTTATATAATTAAGGAGGAAGGATAAGTTTCTAGTTCCAATTTCACTTTAATCACTTTTTGAGGTTTAACAGCATTTAATACAAAAGGCTTCAACTTTAGAACAAAATTTAAAAAACAGTATCCATAAAATATTACTAGCATTATTTAATCGAACAAAATGGGATGTGTTTTTTTTCAAATTTAACTTCCATATTTTTGGTCGCTCTAGAACAAGGTCTTGCTCTATGACATTAAATTAGATAAAAAAAATTACTTGTTTTGAGCATGCCATACCACTATTGGATCTTAGCCTGGATATGCTAAGATCTTGGAACATTATTTCAATTCACTGCAATATGTTCCTATCAATTACAACTCCCCATATGATTTTTTTTTTTGAGACAGGAAATCCTATAAAACAAAGATGGCTTCAAATACTATAAGAGATCTTACAATTTGGCATCAACTTCAGTATCTTCTCAATGTCTAGGATTCTTGTCATTCCTGCCTTTCATTCCTCTTTCTGAGGTGTAATTATTCAAATGTTCTGCCTCCTATAGACAAAGTAAACACTAATCTCTCCAGTGCAGTCTTTTCTTTTTCTACAAGAAGTTCATTGCAGATATTTTTTCATTCAATTCACGTTATTTTGTTGTTGTTGTTGTTTTTCATTGTTTGTTTTGGAACCGGCAATCAAACTCAGGACCTTGCATTTGCCAGGTAGGCACGTTGCAGCTGAGCTATCTCCCCGGCCCTCAATTCATGTTATGATGAAGCAAGTTCTTTGATATCATTGAAAGTGGTTATTTTATGTAAACAAAGAGGACTCTGAGCTCAACTCTTAAAGAGTTGATCATAATTAGTTTATGATAGTGAATAATTCTTTGATTATTTACAATAAACAGAGGGTGGGGCAGTATCCACTGGAGTCTTTCATTTCTAGAATCCTTTAATGGCTCAGGGAATGAGGACCCAAGGTAAAGAGGAGCAAGGAGTGCTAGGAAAGGCTCTTACCAAGAGCAGTTGCTCATGCTTCACAGCCCTCTCTGCCATTCTCAAGGTCTTGGTAGAGCATTATCTTATGAAGACTAAGCCAAAACTATGTGGAAAGTTACACAGTAGGCTGTAGAAGAGAATTTTCATAATTTGCCAAGAGCAGCAAATGGGAAGGAAAGAAGAAAGTGGGTACCAACCCAAAGGGTGATTGTCAAACCTCATTCTTTTACTTACTTTGCTAAATGTATATTTTATATATCCACTCCCTTTTTAAGAAGTTAAAATGGAGTGAAAACTTTAAGAAGTTAAAAATGGGGTAAAAGGGAGAGTAATAGGAAGGATGGATATGAACAAAGTATGCAAATTGACCCCCCACCCCCTGAAAATGTGAAGGTAGGAGGAAGGGCAGGGTAAGAATGATGGGGGAAATATGATCAAAGCATGTTACATTCATGCATGAATCTTTCAAAATGAAACCTATAAATCTGTATAACCAGTAAAAAAGTGAAAAAACTTACAATAAATAAATAAATTTTCATTAAATACAGTAATTAATGAGTCAAGCTGATTTATTAGGCTGTTTTCTATCATTATAACAAAATACCTGAAGCTGAGTACTTTATAAGGAAAAGACGTTTATTCACAATTCCGATGGCAGGAAAAGCTAAACATCATGGCACCAGCATCTGGTAAAAGGTCCCCTGACTGCATTACAAGCTGGAAGAGAAGCCATGTGCCATGAGCAGAAAGCATCATGTGATGAAAGAGGAAGCCAGAAAGATTCAGGCCCTGAAGAGCTGCATAATCTCTTCTGAGGGTGTCACTCTCGAGGACCTAATTACCTCCCACTAAGCCCCACCTCTTAAGGGTTCCGCTGCCTCGTCACTGCCACCGTGGGGAGCAAGCCTCCAATGCATAAGCCTTTGGAAGGAAAACTTGCAAAGCACTGATCATGGTGAGAACTGACATTAAGAAGATAATCACAAGTATTGATTGAGTTGGATCCCCAGGTTAACAAAACTTGGAGAAGAACTTTTTAGTATCTGTGAAAAAGCTCACAATATTTCTCTAAGAGGAATTGAAATGTTAGGGCCTGTGAAGGGTCTGCTAAAGTTTAATCTGATTCTCTCACTGGCAATCTACATGGCATGTAGCTCTGCCAATTACTAGGATTGATTGTTTCAATACTACTTCCCTAATGGGGACCACATATCAGAGTTACCTTGTCCCTGTGCAGCCTCCGGGTGGAGCTGTCCACAAGGAACCCTGGTTACCATTCAGAGTAGTGTAAATAGGAGCTTGGACTTCTGGGTTTGAAGTAGAGAATCATTAACACAGCAATGATGCATCAACACACAATTAAACTATTGTTCGTGCCTCATTTGTGTTATGTTCATTTGCAGTTATTTTTGAGTTTGAAGATGACATCACTTCTAGACATAGCAATTCACATCTTCATGCTAAACTGGTGGCTTACACAACAGGTAATACCTAACACCCATCCTCAATCCACATCATGCTGATCTTGCTTTTCTTTTCCCTCATACCTTTGAGACAATACAGTTCCCAGAGTTGAGTCTGTGGCTAGGGCCATTTAGGAGGCATGAATCTGAAAAGTCATTTAAAGAGTAGTACCAGCAAACGAAACAGAGTCCACAGCTGAGCTTTTCCTTTTTACGATACTCACAGTATAATAAGATTTTGTTCATGTTAGATGTCATTCATGAGTACTGTGATTGGGTTACGTAAAATCTCACACTGAGCAAGAAGCCAGTGCTGAGGGCTCTGGCAGCATCCAGCACAGGCTGGTTTCCTTGCAAACAAGTCAAAATGTTCTTCCTTCTCTACAGGTAACTGGCCTGACACGGAGCAAACTGGACATGGCTTACAATGTGTTTGATGATCAGTATGAGGGCTGTATCCAAGAAATGGAGAAAAAAGCTCCCCAGTTTTGAAAAGAAGAGCTGAACATAAATAAGCAATTTGAGTGGGCAAGAGCAGAGAAACATTGGAAGCTAATAAAGAACAAAATAAGCTCTCCAGGAATTTCAACAATTTCCATGGAACAGCTCTGGTGGCCTACACAGGGGATATTTCAGAAGATTTTAACCCAGCTGTGAGAGAATTCTGTCAAAATTCAGATAACTTTCAGTACAAGGCCTTCCATTACTATTTGACAAAAGCTCTTCAGCTTCTCAAGGAACAGAATTGTCACAACATTTATAGAGGCACTCGTACCAAATTTTATTACAGTGGGGAGGGTAGTGTACAGTCTGGGCAATTTACATAATCATCTTTGAGTTTAAAAGCAGCTCTGGCTTTTTGGAAGGAAGGTGGAACATTGTTTAAAATCAATACCTGTTTGGGTGTTTATATCAAAACATTCTCTATATATCCTTGGGAAGAGGAAGTGTTAATTCCAGGATACGAGGTGTATAAAAATGTTGCTATAAAACAAACTAATAAATACACTGAAATTATCCTTGAAGACCCCTGAAGACAAAAGAGTAATTATAATTGCTTCTATTGTTCCAAAACCCCCAGCAATTTCAACAGATCAGGTGAATGTGGGTCTGCATTGGAGGTCCTGCTGGTGGAGCCAGCACAAAATACAAGAGGGGGTTTCTCCCTGCCAGAAGCCCCCAAGGCGGAAAACAATGGGCCTCCAGTCCACTGCTGAAAAGTATCAGGTTCCTAAAAGGAAAGGACTGCTGTCCTAACACAGAGAGCAGAGCCCAGGCTCAGAGTCAAGGCTGTTTCTATTCAGCCACGCTCCAAAGTCCCTGCTAGGCAGAAAGGTCAGAAAGATCTGCTGGGCACCAGGTGAAAGGAGCCATGGGAACTACTGGTGTGTCGGGGAACATATCAAAGGTCAGGGGAGTCAGGGGCCTTGTTCTAGAAGAAGCATCTGGCTGCTGCAGTAATTTGGGCAAGAGATGAGGGTGCCCAAAACAATCAGGTGGCAGCGGTGATGGAGGAAGGTCTGGGACTGGGGCTGTCTGTGAAATGTTCTAGGAGGAAGACAGTGAAAGCTGGACAGACTGATGGTGTGGTTAGAAAGCAGAGTGATGGTACTCTAGATTTCTAGTATTTCTAGTATCTAGATATATAGGTTGTGAGTAGGTTCAAGGACATTTCTGTGGAAGTAATTGGCTGGATAGAATAACAGGTGAATAACATCAGAGCAAGGAGTCAATGAATTGAAATATTTTGCACTAGTGGTGTTTCAGGAGAATCAGGTCCTAGTATATGAGGACTGGACCCAAGGTGCTATGAGACTGAAGAAAGAGGGGCACAAAGTTGTAGAACTGCACACAATGCAATTTATTGGGGGGACATACTGATGGACATGTGAGCCTGGGCTACAGCAAGACCAGTTGAATCCCTGCAATTTCAGTCAGCAAGAGAGGCATATATATGGGTTAGAACAAAAGTGACTTCATCCTAACTGAAATATAGCCAGTTTATCTTAAGCTAATATGAAAAAGGCACATTCCTAGAGACAGGATCCAGTTGTAAAGCTCCATATAGCACTCTAATGCCTTTGTCTATTTATAGTTTGCTGGGAAACTAGGCAGGAAAAACCAAATAAGGTTATTCTGGGGCAATCATGGCAGTTACTACTGAAGATGGCTGCTGAGGGGTCAAGCTGAATCCTTACAAGTGGGCCACATGGTAAAACACGTGCACAGGGCAAGGGGTGGCACAGAATGATGAAAGATAGAACTGGTAAAACCAGGGAACACAAATCTCAGTGACAGTGCATCGATGATTGAAAATGAAAATGGAGAGCATCAAGAAAGGCTATCACCTCTCCCAGCCTCATGATGAATGAGAAGTGCCACCACAAGGACTTTACCCATCCTTTTCCAAGCTGTTTTGGCTTTCAAGTCTCTGTGCCTTTATATCCAGGATTTCTTGTAGCCTGAGGCCTCATATCTCACTCAAGCTAAGGGACAATCAATTTCAGTACGGTAATTATCTTTCAAGACCTAGTTTAAATATCACTTCCGATGGCAAGACTTCCTTGATACATTCAGAAAAATTAAACATTGTGCCATGCTGTCTGCTATAGAATTGGAGTCAGACCACCTCAATGGTAATCTGGCTCAAGCATCACTATCTCTGTGACTTTGGGCAAGTCACCTGAGCAATCTGTGTCTCAGTTTCTCATTTGACAAACAGGGACACAATAACAGATGCTTCACTAATATTTCTGTGAGAATGAGAGATTTTCAAGACTCATTGCCTGGCCCAAAGACATTGCTCAACAAATACTAGCTTTCTTTTTCCCCATGGAAAACCTTGTATACATCTCAGCTGTTTCATCTCATCATATTTACATTATAGTCATTTACTTACAGTGTGGACACTTTGTCTCACTATTCACCTGCACTCAGGGCCTGGCTTAATGTCTGGCTTAAATCAGGCCCCTGGCATATGTTGTTCCGGAAAATTATGTTTTTTTGAGAGGCCAGGGGCTCAAGTTAAAAGTAGATTTAAACTGCAGAGTATCCAGCAAATTTAGACTAAATTAGTCCTTATGCTCCGAAGAGGTTCTGGTAACAGGAGAAATCTTTGGAGGTAGAAATGGAAGCACAGATTGTGAATTTGGATCCAACCTCATGAAAACAAGGTAAGCAGGTAGATAGTCCAGCAGAGGAGGACCTGCCCACCATCTGGGCCAAATGGTTGATGTTCAGGTCCAGGCAGGTGGAGAACCCCAGGTCAGGAAGCCAGATCTCGCCAGCTCCAGTTAGCACCAGCTAGTGAAGAAGGGGGTGTATATGTTGTTGCAAGATGAAAGATTCAGATCCAGAAACTTCTTCCTGGGTCAAGCAGGATGAGCATGGAGGGGCCCCCCCAATGGCCAGGAGAGCTGCAGGCCCCAGATAGGGAAAACCTTTCTCATCCAGGCACAGTGGATTAAGCAGGGGCCTGGACAGTGGCTTGGGGAGGGACCGAGAGACCCATAAGTTCAGTCTACTTAAAGTGACCTTAAGTTCAAGAACCAAAAGGATGTGTCTTCAAGTCTCTCTCTCTCTCCCTAGTATTTCTGAGGACTCTGGGAATTCTGGGAAAGTAAACAACAGGTATAGTGAGCCCCTAGCACCTCCCCCCCCCATTTTGGATTTTGACCTAAAGGTGAAGCCTTAAACATTTAGGAGGCCCATGTCTTTCAAACTTCCTCTGGAAGCCTTTCCTTCTCTTCCTCCCTCTGCAGGAATGATAAAAGGCCCTGAATTCCTGGTGTTGCTGCTGCCTAGTCTCCTCATCCTGCTGCTTCTGCATGCTTAGCTGTAACCCTGCCCTGCCTGGAGTTTGTTAATCAGGATGTGGGAGGGAGACCAAAGAACAGGGACTTGTTCTCCAACATCAGCAGTATTGGGAAGAGTGGGATCTACTTAGCACTCATGTACCCCAATGTATGAAAAACTACTGGGTCTGAGTGCAAAAGTGGGCAGCTTGTCTTAAAATTTACTGCCTGAGGACTGGTGAGATGGCTCAGCGGCATAAGCACCTGCCCAACAAGTGCGAGGTCCTGAGGTCAACTCCCAGTAACCACATTAAAAAAAAAAAAAAAAAAAAAAATTACTGCCTGAGATAAATTCCTGGTCTCTTGACACTTTGCTATGATTAAAACACAACATGTATTTTTTTATTTTGCAGAACTGAGGAAAAAGCAATATTTTAATGCACTGTCAGTAGTAGCAGTCTTAAAAATGCAATTTGTGATAAATATTATAGTCTAGAGAAATAAGCCATTCATAATTACACCTTGCTTTCCTATGACTAGATATTTTTATAAGGTGTATTATCCGTTCAAGAAATTCTCCTAAGGCATTACATCTGATGTGGACATTTTTACAGCTGAGAAGGTTCATGTTGTACATTTTTCATAGATATCCTTGCAGGACTGATTAACTGGGCCATAAATATGAGGGCTGTCCTAGATGAATTCATCTCCCTGTACCACCCCACCAGTAATGCAAGCAGTTATCAAGCTCTGTCAGTTATTTTAATAATAGCTCCCAAATCTATTTCTTATCTCTCACCCACTCTAATCATCTCCAAGGAAATTGATAGGCACATTCTGAGTTGTGGATGGAGCCAGGAACTCTAGACACTGTTCTCACTAAGGGTGGGTTTAAGCTAAGATGCACAGAACTCCCCTCACTCCTCATTCCCCACTCTCCGTGCCTGAAGATCACAGTGCCCAAGCCTACCAGCTAGTGATATAAATTATAAAGACACAATACATAACACCAAGTAATATAATGGTACCATAGTAGTCAAAGAAATGACCCGCACAAACACAGGAACTACGTATATGGCAAGGTTGGCCTCACAAATCACGGTGAAAAATGTAAGTCAATTAATGTAGTTAGGGCAACTAGCTATTCATATAGGGATGGAGGGGGAAAGAGAGAGAGACACAGACAGACAGACAGAAATTGGAGGGCCGGTGAGGTGGCTCAACGGCGTAAGCACTTGCCCCGCAAGCACGAGGTCCTGAGTTCAACTCCCGGAACCCACATAAAGGAAAACAAGGACCAGTGATATCGCTCAGTGGCACAAGCGCTTGCTGGCAAGCGCGAGGTCCTGAGGTCAACTCCTGGTACCCACATTAAAAAAAAAAAAAAAAAAGAAATTGGATGCCTCCATTACACCTGTTAAACAAAATTCATGGGAGTCCATCCATTGTTTTGGATTAAGCTCTTGCACTAGGCCCCGTAGAAGAGAACAAACCAGAATGGAGTCACTGTTGCTAGGTGCCATGTAGTCAAATTAAACTTTGTAAAGGGACAATTTTCCAAAAACCAGGAGATTCATAGCAGCCAATCAGAAGGGACGCAGTTTACCCGACCTGGCATAATTAAGTGTTATGGTTTGGATTAGAATGTTCCTCCAAAGTTCGTGTACAGAAGGCTTAGTCTCCAGCTGGTGGTGCTATTGGGAGGTGTGGTCTAGTGGGAGTTAAGGTAGGTCACTGGAAGTATATCTCTGAAGGGTACATTTTGGTCCCCGTCTGGAGATCATTTGGCCATCTCTCTCTCTCTCTGCTTCCTGTCCACCATGAGGTGAACTGCTTTTTTCTACCACAGTGATGTTCTGCCTCACTATAGGCCCGGAAGCTATGGAGCCAAGTAAACATGGACTGAAACTTCAGAAACTATGGGCCAAAATAAAGCTTTCCTCCTTTAATTGATTTTCTCAGGTATTTCTGACTAACAATAAGGAAGTGCCTGCTGTTTTAACCTTATAGGAAAAGTGACTTGGAAAAGACCCATCTGCTTTTGGTTCTTTATTTCTGCTTTCTCCAGCCTTTTTCTGCCTATAAAACTAACTCTCTCACCTCAGCTGATCAGAACATCCATTCTATTTTAAGAATAAGATGTCTGATTCTAGAATTGCTAATAAAAGCCAATTAGACATTTTAAGTGAATTCTTTTTTTGTTTTAATGCACCATACATAAAAGTATTCCTCCCAAAATTAAAGGCCTAAATGTGAGAAATAAATCTCTAAGACTATTATAAAAAGTGTAGGAGTTAGAGCACTTGTCTAGCATGTGCAAGGCCTTGGGTTCAATCTTCAGCACCACAAAAAAATACAATTTTTTTTTAAAAAGTGAGAGAATATTAAACATCAGAGCAGGAAAGGGAAATAAAGTTTCTTTTTTTCTCGTGACTGCTGGAGGCTTCTGCAGGGTTCTGCTCACAGTCACCCAGGGATATAGGAGGCCGGAGGTGCCATCATAGCACGTTCTTTCGCAGTTACTGAGGCAGGAAAGGGAATTGGATGAATGTGTGATTGGATCCCTGTCATAAGTGACATAAGTGACATCACTACTTTTGCTCACATTTCTTTCACCAAAGCAAGTCACCCAGCTAGTCAACTTTTAAAAGGGCTTCTCAGGTGCCTGGAAGGAAAGAGGAGAAAAATTTGTAATAAAACCTCTCATCTGAAGAAGTATTTCTTAAGACTGAAAAGCAAAAGCCACAAGGAGAAACATAAATAAATTTGACATAGCAATAACAATACAAGTAACTAAATAAAATTTATTGGCTGCTTACTGTGTATCAGACACTTGTTCCAAGCACTTTATATATTTACTCATTTAATTCTCACAATAACCTCAGGAGGTAAGTTCTATTATTCCCCAATTTTACAATTGAGGCACTGAGAGGTTATGTTACTGACTGTCAGAAAATAAAATAGAGCTGCTAAGCAAGGAAAAGGAACATAAACAAAGGAAGGGAAGGTCAGAGCTTTTTAAGTGTTAGGGGAGGCTATGCTAATTAAACAGTGCAAACTAGCATTCCAGATAAGGTAGATTGGGTTCACAAGTTTGCACATGATCAGCTAAAAGAAATCCTATTGTTTTTCAGTCCGGAAAGAGTCTCCAGTTACTATTTGGTACACAGGGGTCATTAAAAGTTCAAGATTATTTATCAACTTCGGCAGGAAATGAACAGTTGTGATGAAATAAAGCATTCAATTTGGGCATGTCTGACCTAGGTCGATGCTTTTGTAAGTTAAAAATTTTCCTTTTACCCAGCGAGTAAATTAACTCAGAACTAAACATTTAAACTTCTGATCAGCAAAAGACACCACAAACACAATGCAGAAGCAGACTGGGAAAGGATCTTTGCAAGATTTAACACATAAAGAATATCTACAAATAAAATTTTTTTTTTTTTTTTTTTTTGAGACAGGGTCTCGCTATGTAGTTCAGACTGGCCTTGAATTCCCTATGTAGCCCAGGCTAGCTTCGAACTTGTAGTGATCCTCCTGCCTCAGCCTCCTGAGTGTGTGCTCCACCATGCCCAGCTCAATTTTTAAACAAATAGAAAATTTGGAAACACAAACAGGCAACTTATCAATGAGAAAATAATACTTTTTTTTAATGCTCACTTTTGTCCAAGTTGCAATTGAAATGCAAATTGAAACAAGCATGACCTCTTTATTTCATTGGCGAATGGGGATATAGCTCAGGGGCAGAGCACCTTCTTAGCATGCATGAGACCCTGGGTTCAGTTCCTAGCTCTGAAGAGAAATAAGATAAGGCAATAGAATTTGTTAAGTTGTTGCTGTTTAAACAGGCTATCCTAGCTTTTGGTAAACCAAAACTCTTGAGAATGGAAGGGTCTCTGAGATAAAGGAGTTTATTCAGCCATTATTGATGCTAACCAGAAAAAAAGAACAAGTCCTGGGACAAGTTCCTGAAACTACCAGCAATAGGGATGGTTAGCAGTTGGAAACATATCTGCAGAAATAATAAACTTTGAGGAAGGAAAGCCTAAGTTGTTTCCTTTGAACCTTCATTTGCTATGAATAAGAGAGGCAGGCTGAAACAAAGAGGGGAAAGCTTTGGGATAGGAGGGCAGCCCATGAGGAGAAGTGCTTGTGACTTCTGGATTAGCTGGGGTTAACAGTGTGGAAAGTTTGTATGTAAGCAGGGCTTGCTGGTCTTTGTGTTCAGCAATGAAGGGATTTATGTCCAGCTTTCAACATAAGTAGTCTCTTTGGTTCTCTGCCAGTAGCTGTTAATTGATTAACTCCCCCTCTCCAGCTTCAGGCTCTTGTAATTGATTTAGGACATCTCAGAACTTTTTGGAATCTATGTGAGATTCTGTGTCTCATGATGTGTTTTGTTTTGTTTTTTCCTTTTGGCACTAGTGATTAACCCCAGGGCCTTCACAATGAGCACATCCCCAGCTCTTTTTTATTTTTAATTTTTTTATTTTGAGACACAGTTACTAAGTTGCTAAGTTGCCCAATCTGGGCTTGAACTTGTAGTTCTCCTGCCTCAGCCTCCAAAAGTGCTGGGATTACAGGTATGTACTGTTAAGTCTGGTGCGAGTAAAGACAAAGAAAAGGTTGAGAGAAGCCCTTAACGCAGGAGCGCGGGAAGGCTGCAGTAGAGTGCAGAGAACCCTCAGAGGGCCTGGCTGTGAAACAAAGTATTTATGGGGCTTGTTTAAAGGCGGAGCATGGAGGGGCAGGCAAAGCGATGTTACAAAGAGGGATTGGCAGATGTTTGGCACGCACGCGAGGTGAGGGGAGGTCCTTCCTGCTGGAGCAAGAAGAAGAAGGAGGGAGTGGGTGATATGTTGTTGTTTTAAGCTCTCCTCCATGTTGGCTAAGCAGCCTCCATATGGGCTAGAACCCATCATGTACCATCCTTTATTGAATATCCAGGAGTTTTTTAAAGCTGTAACTTATGTAACACATTATAAGCAATATTGTGACATAAGCAATTATTTCCATACCAGTGCAATATTTTGTATGATTTTTGTTCAATGCAAAAATGCACAGGGCTGGGGGTATAGCTCAGAAGTAAAGAGCTTGCCTAGCATGTGCAAGGCCCCGGGTTTGATTACTAGTACCCTGGGGTGCGGGGGAATGCAATGCACAAGCTCAAGGAGTATGTGAGGACTCTTTCCTCATGGGCTTCATCAAACATGTCTTTTCACCTCTCTGCTTTCCCCTTTCTGCAATCATGGTTCCTTTTCTTCCAAGTCGTCACATGTCCACTCCTCATACATTTATTCAAAGAGGCGAGCTGCATGCTCAGCCTCAGGCCTCATCAGGATGCTGTTTTAGGTGGGATGAGCAAACTGGGCTGTATGGCGCAAAGCCTGCTTTTTCCATTTGGTAGACGATAATCGGAACGGAGCACAAACCCAACATGGCAGAGCCTGATTTCTGAAGTCCAGGATCTGTGCTTAGGCTTTTTCCATTCTCCTGGGCATCAGGGGTCTTGGCCACTTTGGCTTTTCCAGACTTTTCAGACTGAGCAGTAGTTTCTGTGACAACTTTCCGACATCAGGAGGATTCTGGGAAGGCTTCAAGACAGGTATGTTCTGGGGCAATGTTTCAGCTGATTGGAAAGTCAGAAAGTTTTCAGAGAAGTTTAAGGGCAAAAGAGTAAAAAGAGAAATCAGAGGTGGCAGCGATGAAGAACAGCCATAGTTTAGTGGTTGGAGGCTGTTCTATGAAATAGGACTGTGAGCCAGGCATAGTGGCATGTGTCTGTAACCTCAGCTACTCGAGAGACTGAGGGAGGAGGATCACAAGTTAGAGGCCAACCTGTGCAATTTAGGGAGACCTTGTGTCAAAGTAAATAAAATAAAAGGGACCGAAGATGTAGCTTAGCACTTCCTGAGTTTAATCCCCATTACAGGAAAAAAAGAGAAGGGGGGGAGGGAAGGGGAAAAGAGGGGAAGGGAGGGGAGGGCAGAATATGTGATATTTTGGAGCAAAGATGGCTGTGGGAGTTTGGCCCGGTTCATTAGAACCCTGCAGACTGTGGCAGATTCACCAAAGCTGGCCTACGGAACCAGGTAGGAGAATTCACAGAGGCGCCTTGTCTACATAGCTACCACCGCTTCCCAGACACACACAACTTTTTGTTTAAAGCAGTAAGTTCTAACTAGGAACAAGGGTCTGACTGTTAGGACCGCCTAGCGCAGTGATGGCAAAGCTTTTAGAGACAAAGTGCCAAACTGCAACCCAAAACCCACTTATTTATCACGAAGTGCCAACACTGCAATTAAACCTGAATCCTGAGGTTTTAGTTTAGAAAAAAAAACAACAACTCCATTTTAACATCTTTTGTCTTGAAAGAAAACCACAATAATATGTGTGCCATAGGTCTGCCATCACTGGCTCAGTGTATTGTTACAAACACGGTACTGGTTCGTGAACCTCTACCAGCGAGAGCCCAGGGAAGCCTGAGAGCAGTTTGTGCTTTTTTGGTAGAACTCTCGCTCACCCAGCGTTCACAGCCTCCCCGTCACCTTCTGCGTGGGGTTCATAAATTTGTCTTTGGCCCCTGACTATGAAGACCAGATCATCGCGCTGATCCCACAAGCTGGGATCCCATTCTATGTAGAGCTTCACATATCCCACACTGCCCCACCTTCCGAAATGCTTTTTTCTACTGCACCCCTGGAACTCATGGTTGGTTGATAATAAACTGTCCCATATTCTCAGTCTCTCTCTCTAAACATTCCCTCTATTTTCTTCCTCTAACTAAAACAAGCTCTCCCCTGAGGCCACCACAACTTCGTTCTCCTAATTGCTCAGACTGAGAAACTTGGTAGTGCTCTTGACTCCTCTCTTTCTCTCCCACCCCACAGCAGATTCATGAGCAAATCCTGCTGTTTCTCCCTCAGAGTTTTGTACTGACTCCAATGCAGCTACCAGCGCCGCTACCACCTTGGTCTAAGCCACCACTACTTCTCACCTGGGTCAGCACGGTAACCTCTACTGCAGATAATCAGACTGTCTTCTTTCACTTCTTATTGCTCCCCTTACATTTGGAGAGATCTGGAGAGCTAAAAACTACATTTCCCACACTGGGTGCAGTGGCACATGCTCGAAATCCCAGCACTCTCCGAGGCTGAGGCAACTTAGTGAGAGCCTGTCCCCCCCCACCGCCCAAAAGGCAGGTTCAATCTCCAGTACTTGAAAAACAGAAAAACTAAAAAGTAGATCACAACCACACAAACGAAACACAGGGTAGAAATTTAAGTAGGGAGGGGCCATTATTTTGCTTCTGTGTCTCTGGCAAGCAAAGGGAGACAAACAGGACTATTTCAGTGATCAGATTTTGGGTTCCCTGCTCTTTCCAGGATCTTTCCACCAGTTTTGTGGGCATGAGACCCAGTTGTTGGTATGACAATAATGCCAGGGCAGAACCAACAATTAATTAAACACTATAGGAAGTCATTGTTTTGAACTAAGCTCTTGCACTGGGTCCCAACAGAGGAAGCTAAAAGTTAAAACGGTGTTGTTTGTGCTAAAGCTCTATATCACCAAACTGAAACTGGCTGTATATCTAACCTAAGAAATCAGGAAAGAGCAATAACAGCCAAATTTCCTTAACAGGCAAATTCAATTGGCATGATAAAGATCCTCCTGCCTTAATCTTTACACACACACACACACACACACACACACACACACACACACACACGAAACTAAAATAACTTGATGTTAACCAGTTAGCAGTTTATCTATTGCTTTATCTTTCTGTCCCTGACTTACAAGGAAAGTAATTTTGAAAAGACCACTTTTTGTTTTTATTTCTGCTTCTTTAGCCCTTTTCTATCTATAAAACCAACTTCTGCTTGGCTCATTGGAACACTTATTCTGTTTGGGGGAGAATATAGTGTTGCCAAATTTTAGAATAAAAAATAAAGCCAATTAAGATCATTAAATTATATTATTATAATTTTGCTTTTTGATATAGCTTTCTGATAATTGGCTTTCAGTTATAGCTGTGTAACTTTGAAGGTCGATGCTAGTAATGATGTCTGATTTCTAATCCTCTAGCCCTTAAAATATGCCTGTTATAATGTTATAATAGTAATGTTATAACACCCTAATTCCATGTACTGATCCCCTCAAGATCCCTAGAGTTGTTTTTGTTTCCATCATAGGGCCCTGACTGACCCATCTTCTTAACTAGTCTCCCTGCTTTTGCTACTGAGCACAAGAGTGGCCCTATAAACTTAAGACATACTAAGCAATGTCTTTGCTCAAATCCTTGAATAGCTAAAAGCCTACTGTCACTCGGAGGCCAGGTCCTGATGCAGTGAGGAATCTGTCCCTCACTCCTTGCTCCTCAGTTCTTTGTGCCTTGATGAAAGAATTCAGTCAAGACACAGGCAACCGTGTAGAAGTACAGACAGAGTTTATTGTAAAGCAGGTATAGACAGAGTAACACTTTCAAGTGAGAAAGCAGGCAGTGTCGCCAAGACATTTGCCCTGAGTGCAAGTTTGGGTACATTTTTATGCACACAAATTACTCCTGCAGTTTGGGAACCATGATGATTATCACTGTTTTATTTACACAATGTGCATGCTTACTGACACTTCTCTTAGGCATTACTTTGGGATGTTGATATCTCAAAAATGTCTCCCTTGTTCCTTTCAGGTGGTTGGTGTTCCCTCGGGAGCCTTAATCATACAAGAATCTAAATCAGTCCAAGGAAGGGGTGTCTTTAAAGAATTCTCCCCTTTTTGATACCTTTGAGTATAGGCCATGGCATCCAGGAATACTATATGTCTTGTTTTGGAAACAAATGGCCAAGTGGCCAGATATCAGAAGGAATGTGCACAGTGTATAAACTTATCACGTCTTCATGTTCTGTGGTTTAGATCTGAGACCTCACAAATGATTATAAAGGTATATACATTGAAGTCGTTGTTTCTTTATTTAACTCTAACTGGCAAAGCATGCTATTTTGGACTGCACCCCTTTGTCCCTCTGGCCTGCTAATGTCTAACTACATGCTTAACACATAACAATATCCTAAAAAGACTATGCTGCCCAACTTGACACTGTAAGATTACTATTTCATCTTCTACAATGCTTCAAATTGCTCACTCTGCTCCAGCCACAATGACCTCCTTATAATTCTCAACCACACAGGCATATTTTTACCACAGACCCTTTGTTTTATGTTCCCTGCCTGGCCTCACTTCCCCTAGATATTTATCAAGTGTACGTTGTTTACTTCAAGTCTTTACTCAAAGGCTCAAAGGTCCCCTTCTCAGTGAGATATTTCATGTCTATGTACAATTGTAAATGCCTCCTCCGGGGTCCCCTTTTCTTGTTCTTTTTTTTTTTTTTTTTTTTTGCTTCCCCTTAGCACTTGGCAATCTAAAATATTATGCATGTTTTTTAATCTATTTCATATTGCAACTTGCCCCTTCCACATTCCCAATCCTGTCCTCTAAGTTTCTTTGCCATTGTAGCATTTAGAACCTTCAAGCATACTATAAAGGCATTTATTTATTATATTTATGTCTTAGTTACTTCTGTTATTGCTAGGACACAGTACTGCACATTCACAGCTTAAAGGGGGAAACATTTATTTTGGTTCACAGGTTGTAGAGGTTTCAGTCCACAGTCCACTGGCTCCAAGGCAGGGCAGCATGACAGAGGGGTGTAACAGAGGAGAAACAGCTCATGGCATGGCAGCTGGAAGCAGAGAGGAGCAAGGGAAGAGGGAGGGAGATAGACCCTTCCAGGCCAGTGACCCACCTCCGCCAACCAGGCTTCACTTCCCAGCATGATATTTAGTTATAAACTCACCTGTGGGGTAATCCACTATGAGTATCACGTTTCCACAAGCCAGTCACCTCCCAAAAGCCCCACCTATGAGCACATGAGGCTTTGGTGAGCCAGCCAGGAGAAAAGAGATGACTCTGGACGGCCTGGGCCTCTCAGTTCCTACCAGGAGGAGCAATAACTGCCTGGGAAAAGGCAACTTGGCTGATTATGGGGAGCAGAATCTGTTGTCAGGACTCTAGGGACATCCCAGCAGTTTACTTCGAGTGGTGGGCAGCCCAGACGTTGGTGGTATCGGCCCCTTTCCATGTATGAGAAAGCTAAGGGTTAAAAGAAGATATATATATATAAATATATATATATATATATATATTTTTTTTTTTTTTCTCTTTGGGCAAGGCCTCTGCCTCTCATCTTTTTTTTTTTTAATTAATTAATTTTTTTTAAAGACAACAAGTAAACATTCTCATGTATTAACAAACTCAAGAACTAAAGAATGTACAATTACCTTTTGGAAAAAAACATTACTCAGTATAAGATTAAGCCATGTAAAAGCTAGGTAAAAATAGAAGACTAAGGAATGGAATAGTCACAGTGAAATTGCATTTTCATACTAGGGAGACAATACGATGTTTACACATGTGCGTCGAGTTTATTTCCCTTGTGAGTATTTTCTCGAGTTGCATCCATTTACCTATAAAAGTTTCCAGCTTATCTTTCTTTATGGCTGAGTAGTACTCCATTGTATAAAAATACCACATCTTTTTTATCCATTAAGAGGACGTTTCTTCAAGGTGCCAGCCAAAAAGAGGTAGAGCTGGACTAACTCAAGGCAATAAAGGGTGAGGATGGGATTGCATTATTTTTAAAAATGTTTTACTAAAGTGTAGTATGCATAGAGAAACATGTATAAACCACACATATACCACTTAATGGGTTTTCACAAAATGATCACGTGTGTTTAGCCAACACCTTAAAAAAAACCCAAATATTACTAGTGATCCCAGGAACTCTGGTGCCCCTGCCACTCTAGTCATTAGTTCCCTCAAGGACAACCATTATTCTAATTTCCAACACCATACATAGATTAATTTTCCCTGATTTAGAACTTTATGTAAGTGGAGTTGTACAGAATGTATTCTCTGTGTCTTAGTTCATTCACTCAAAATTACATTTGAAAGTCTCCTTTATATTGTTATATATAGCTTATGTATAGCTGTATTTTATTCCTTTAATTGCTCTTTTATTTATTGTCATTATAAAAATGTGACAATTTCCCATTCTACTGTTGAAGGGCATTCTTTTCCTCCCTAAAGTTTGGCTATTAGGAGTAACACTGCTATGAACAATGTTGTATATACTGAACACATGTACATATCACTCATTTTTGTGGAATATATATGTAGGAGTGGGATTGCTGAGGACATATTATTTACACAGTCATCCCTTGGAATCTGTGGGAAATGGGTTTCAGGACATGACCACACACACTCTGAGGGTACCAATAGCCTCAGAAGTTCAAGTCCCTTATGGTAGACAGTGTAGCATGTGCATATGACCCATGTACATCCTGTTGTACATTGTAAGCAATCTTTAGATTACTTATAATACCTAATTTAATGTAAGTGCCACGTGAATAGTTGTTATGCTGTATTGTTTAGGACATACTGGCAAGGAAAAATGCCTTTGTGTTTGGTACAGGCATTTTTCTTTCTGAATACTTTCAACATGCTGTTGATTGAACTCATGGATGCAGAGCCCATACATATACAGAGGGTATACATAATGTTCAACTTTAGTAGATCCTGCCAAACAATTCCCTGAAATGGTTCTATTAATCTACATTCCTATCAGAAGCACACAAATTTCCCATTGCTCCATTTGGCCATCAACACTTATGATTGCTGATCTTTTTTTTTTATGTGGGTACCAGGAGTCAACCTCAGGACCTCGCGCTTGCCAGCAAGCGCTTGTGCTGCTGAGCAGTATCACTGGCCCCTTTTTTCCTTTATGTGGGTTCCGGGAGTCGAAGATTGCTGATCTTTTTAATTTGACCATTGTGGTGGGTATCTCACTGGGTGGGCATTTCATTTGCATTTTCCCAATGTCTGTTAAGTTTGACTGCTTTTTCATATCCTTATCAATTATTTGAATACTGTCTTTTGTGAGGTAGCATTTATATCTCCTGCCCATTTTTATGTTGGGTTCTCTGTATTTCTCTTATTGATACGCACGAGTTATTTATATAGCTCCTCCTCTTCCTCCTCTTCCTCTTGCTGCTCCTCCTCCTTCAGCAGCACTGGGGAGTGAACCCAGGGCCTTCTGCATGTTAGGCAAGCACTTTACCATTGAGCTACATTCCCAAGTCTTTGTTTGAAGACAGAGTCTTGCTGAGTTGTCTAGGCTGGCTTTGAACTTGCAATCCTTCTGCCTCAGCCTCCTGAGTAGCTGGGGTTATAGGCATGTACCACCATGCCCAGCTAGATATATTCTTTAAATTACTCTTTGCTGGCTGTATATGTTGCAAATATCAGTTTCCCTTCTGTGGCTTACTTTTTCACTTTATCTTAGTGATAAAATGAATAGAATAGAATAGAAATAACTAAATTTAATGTTTAGTTTAGTTTTTTCCTTTTGTGGTTGTTTACTGTGTACCATTTAAGAAAATTTTCTCTACACCAACTCAAGAATTTATCTGATGTTATCCTTTACAAGCCTTATTGTTTTGTTTTGTTTTTTTGTACTGGGAGTCAAACTCAGGACATCACGCTTGCCAGGCAGGCACTTATGCCACTGTGCTATATCCCCAGCGCCTTACTGGTTTTTAAACATTTTTTATTAGTACATGTTTGCAATAATAATTAATGCATTCATCGTGGGGAGTTGGTACATGTATATATGGCATCTTGGTCTTTTTATGTTTTGTTATATATAGATCATCAATCTCCCTGGAATTGATTTGGGAATACAGTTGTTGAAGGAATCAAATTGCATTTTTTTATATAGATATTCAACTGACCTGCAAGTCATTGTAGTGGAAGACCAGTGTGCTGCACTGTAACACAGCTAGGAGTTTTCTGGAAGCTGTCACACTCTCTCTGGACCACAAGACAGAAGCAAGTCATTGACCCCTGTGTTTTGAAAAAAAAAAAACAGGGGTGTTAATTAAGCTGTTAAATGGATGGGGTGCGCTTTCTTACAATGAGAACAAAGCACAGGTTCTAAGATTGAAAGCTTTGGCAATTGTGTGATGATTAATCTTACATGTCAGCTTGACTGGCCCAAAGGATCTTGTGATAACTGGTAAAGCATTATTTGTTGGTATACCCATGACGGTATTTCTTGAGAAGACTAGCATTTGAATCAGTGGATGAGTAAAAAAGGCCTGCCTTCACCATTTTAGGGGAACTCTCCCTTTCTCCTTGAGCTGGGACACCCACCTTCTGTGTTGGACAAGAGAGTTCCTCTTTCAGACTCAGGGGCTTACACTACTCCCCATTTCCCTCAAACTCTCCTTTCTAGATTTTCAGGCCTTTGTCCAAAAACTGGCAGTTACACCATCAGCTGCCCTTGTTCTCAGACTTGGACTGAATTACACCACCAGCTCTTCCAGGTCTCCAGCTTGCAGATGGTAGACTGTGGGACTTCTTGGCCTCTCTAACTGGGTGAGCCAATTTCATGATAAATGTATTGATTTTGTTCTCTGGAGAACCCTAATTATACCACTTGTCAGACATTTAGTATATGTGCTGCCCAAGCGAGCACTTGTCAGCCATTTTAGTACCAGGCAAATCTTGATAAGGTCCTTCCAAGGAAATTCTAGTGATATCTCCCTTTGATAAACATGTGATATCAATCAATAGCTTTGGTTATTGCTCTGTGTATGGAGAACAGATAGCAGGTTGTGCTCAGAATAGAATGCCTCAATGCACATTGATAGTGTTTGAAATGATGGTCACATCATCTGTCCTACAAATGCTCTGCCAGGGTGTGACCATGGGAGAGTAACTAGAAATAGCATAGGCCTCCCCAACATGCACCGTGTGGGAAAAGTCTTGGTCTTCAGCTTGCAGTGGATATGATATTCATAAGAGCTATGGGAAGGGCAGCTGGCCACTCTAGTTCAGTTTCTGCTCAAAACCTAGCCAGATTATCTGTTTTAGAGTTCCATTTGAAATTTCACTACCATTTCTGGTTCCAAATGACGTGAGCTATAAAGACCTACATGAATCAATAAGGCTTTACAACTATCAATGGACAAGAGTAATCCAAACCTCTTTAGAAAAGGTTTAGAACTCTTTGCCAAAAGAGTATCAACACTTGTACTTGTGCACACTTCGAAAGTGTATACACATTGTGACAGATAAGATTAATTTTGCCAGCTTGGTTGGCTTTGGGATCTGCCTGGGGGTTGGTGGAACACACAATGGGTATGCCAGTGTAGGTCATGGAGGTGTGGCCTTGGAGTCTCTATCTGATCCCTTGTCCCTTCCTCTCTGGCACTGTTTCCTTGCTCTGCTTCCCAGCCACCGAGAATTAAGCAACTTTGCTCCGTCACACCCTTCTAGTATGATGTTTCTGCCTTGGAATGAGCTGACCACTGACTGAATCCCCTTAAAATGTGAGCCAAATGTGTATATTAGTAAGCTTTCCCATTTAAATTGTGGATGTTGGGTATTGTATCCAGCAATGTGAAAGCTTGCTAATATACACATTAAAATGTAATCATGTGGCCAACACTTTACTGTACAAAAACAAGAATAATAATATGTATAAAGTTATCCTCTCCAGCCAGGGGATGGTTAAGTTGCTTTCCTTGTCTAAGTAAGTTTTCCCAGACTGTAGTCTTAAATAGCATTTATTTCTTACAATCCTGCAGTAAATTACTGAAAATGCTGGCACATTCTGCTTAATCTTTCCTGAAAGTCCTTCTGGATCTGTGCATGCAGAACTGTGGTTTACCTATACAAGGTGAGAGAGAAAACCCTTGGAGCTGCCACCCAACCTTTTTGAGAGTACCAAAGATAGTCTCAGCGAAAAGCCACCCTGGTCAGTCTCCAAAGGCTCTGAATATAGAGCCTAACCTTGGAGTCAGGGAACATCTGAAAGAGATGCTGAAGGATATTCATTGATTATCAATGAAAATAAATGTTCCTGAGAACAGGAAATAGCCTACAGTAACAAGAGTAACAATATTATGTGATAGCCTTAGTAAAAGATCACATAAGCACTATGAGAAATTTTAGTTCCTTCATTGCTCCTTAATCCATTCAGGGTGCTATAAGAAAATACCATAAACTGGGTGGCTTATAAGCAACAGAAATTCATGCTCAGATCTGGAGACTAGGCAGTCCAAGATCAAGGTGCCATTAGATTCAGTTTCTGGTGAAGGTCTGCTTGCAGGCTTATACATGGCCATCATTTTGCTGTGTCCTCAAATGGTAGAAGGGGCAAAGGGCAATAACCCCATTCACAAGGGCTCTATCCTCAAGACCTAATCAGCTACTAAAGGCAAACTGCCTAATACCATGTCATTGGGGGTTGGAATTTGAACATAAGAATTTGAGGAGACACAGTTTCATCTATAGAAATTAGCAAAAAGAATATTATATATTCCTTTCTTTAATTTAATTTAATTTAATTTAATTTAATTTTTTACAATTTTCTACAGTCATAAAGAACACAAAAGCATAGTGAGAACTGACACAAATGCAAACAAGATTTTCAGAAGCAAGAGTGCAGATTCAGGGAAGGCAGTAAATTTTGCTAACATGAGTGGAAAATACAGAAGAATTTTTATTACCTCATATTGAGAGCAGAGAGCATAGCCAAACACCTGTGGTTTTTTATTTTTTAATACATATTTTATTAGTACATTTTTGCAATAGGCCTGTGGTTTTTTAAATCATTAACTTTAATATGCCTCAATATGTATGCATACACTTTGTTTCAAATGCCCTGTGTTCAACAACATCTCTCAGCCCCACCTCCCATTCCCAACCCAGCAGCAGTGAGAGTCCCATGCTAGTTCCTGTCGACACACGTCTTCTCAGGTGGCACTGCCTCCTGCTCCTGCCTCGAGGCTCCTTTAACACAGAGGCACAGGATGCCAGGAGAACCTACTTCACATTCATAACCGTGCGCCTTCCCCACGAGTGTGGGGAAATCAAAATTCCACTGGGCAACCCTCAACCAATGGCTAACAGGAGGCAAAGGATAAAAGTGTCTCCCCTTTGCCCCCTAGGGAGACAGTTCTGAGACTCACTTCAGAGCACCACAGCAGTGCCCAGTGGCAGTGATCCACTCCGTGATGCATCTTTGTGTTGGCTTCCCTTCTCCCCGTTCCAACCCCTTGTGCTTAGGGTTACTTCCCAAACAAGTTCCCTGAATGTAAATTCCTGTCTGAGGGTAAACAAACACTTACATGTAATAATAACAAGTGTATTAGGGTTCTCTAGAGGAACAGAATCGACAGAAAATATGTATATAACTATGCAAGGGGATTTATTAGGTAGGGTTTAGGCTTACAGGATCAGAGGCTGGAGAGTCCACAATGGCTGTTCTGTGCGCTGAAGAGCCCCAGGATGCAGTAGCTGCTTAGTCCAAGAACTTGGAAGCTACCGAACAAGAGGGGTCAAGGACGCAGCACCAGGCTGAGGCTGAAGGCCTGGAAGTTCACTGGAGAGTCACTGGTATGAGTCTATGTTGGCAGGCTGAAGAAACTAGAGTCTGATGGCCACAGCAGCAACAAAAGATGCATCCGCTCAAGCAAAATGCAGCTTTTAAAAAATATGCCAATTTCCTCCTTCTTCCCCTTTTATTCCATCTAGGCTGCAAGCCTATTTGTCGATGCCACCCACTGTTGGGGTGGGTCTTCCCTTCCCCACCATCAATTTGCTGTCCCACTTGTCAATCATCTCTGGAAACACCCCACAAGCATACCCAGAAGTGTGCTTTACTAATCCAGGTGTTTCCTAATTCAGTCAAATTGACATATTAACAGTCACACCAAGCAATGTGCCTAAATGACAATATCTAGTTTTGAAAAACATAGTGGATATTATCAAGCATATTGCAAAGCAATATTAATGGTGCATTGATTAATTTTACCCTCTTAATTTGAATGTTTCAGACACCAAATGTGCTTATACATAGAAACAATACATACGTTTGAAACCTGCCTGGGGATTTTGTAGTTACTGTATACTTTATTTTCTCTGCATTTTATTTTATTTTATTTTTTATTTATTTATTTTTTTCTTTATGTGGGTACCGGGAACTGAACTCAGGACCTCGCGCTTGCCAGGCAGGCGCTTATGTCACTGAGCTATATCACTGGCCCCTCTCTGCATTTTAATATCTTTAAGTCTCCAGAAAAATAGTATCTTATTAACTTACGATGTCATCATTTATTATTCAGAATCATTTCCATATTTTAGACATATACTAAGTTAATGTTAAACATTAATCACTATTGATTATGAGTTTATTAGAAAAATATGGTAACAAAACATTATCCACTTTAATAAGTAGAATATCTGCAGGAGAACATAATTTGGAATATTATGTAAGTTCTAGCAATACAAGAACCAGTTTATAAAAATACTGATTTTTAAAAGGAATT
The DNA here is from genome assembly GCA_028451465.1 of Erethizon dorsatum. Taxonomy (NCBI): domain Eukaryota; kingdom Metazoa; phylum Chordata; class Mammalia; order Rodentia; family Erethizontidae; genus Erethizon; species Erethizon dorsatum. Next base: position 57,026,766 of record CM051827.1, on the reverse strand, counting down.
GAACTAGTTGAATATTTGCATTTAAGTTTACATATTCTTAAATATTAATGCAAGTAGTAATCAGGAAATTTGGAAATTGCATTTCATTTAGCTTTTTTTTTTTTTTATGTGGGTATCGGGAGTCGAACTCAGGACCTCGCGCTTGCCAGGCAGGTGCTTATGCCACTGAGCTATCTCACCGGCCCTCAATTTGCTTTTCAAAGATTAAAAATTAAATTCAAAGTCTTTTGGGTACTAAAATATTGCATATTTATTTTTCATTGTGGTGAAATCAGGGAGAGTCATCTCTTAATTAAATTTCATGGTGCAATTTATTTATTTCTACCCCCTTACCCTTATAGGGTGCAGCTTATTTTATCAAGGGGTTTGACTTGATGACGAATGTTAAGGGCACATGTGCTAGCATTTAATTTCATTGTATTTATTTTTCTAATTTATATCTTTTTATTTGAGAGTTCTGCATGTTAAGCTCCTAAATGATAAAGACATGTTCTTGCAAGATACCCTGGGGATGATTAAGGCAGAACTCCATCTGATAAAGGCTGTGCACCAGCAAGATTTGATGGTTTTTACTTCCTTATTTTCCCTTTCCACCCTAAGTTCCAAAATCACAGCAAACTCCATACCAGCAGCTAATTTCAAAGCAAATCGGCTCCACTCAGCCCCAAACTGTCAGGCTTCTGCCACGCACGTTTGAAATAATTTCCTCAGCTGGGAAGATCACAGGAAAAACACATTCATATCCGGAACACGCTCTTCCTCCTGAAGGCAGCTTTCTCAGGGGCTCAAGCAGATTTAGGATTCTGTAGTATCCTTGGACAAACAAAACCAACATCCAGAGGACAACAGCGCCCAAGGGTGTGAGAAAGAGTTGCTTGAGCAGAAGCAGTAGTTGCTCCCGGGAGGTCCACACCAGAGAGCCGGGCCACGAAAGTCCTTGGCCTGTGCCACAGGGAAGCTGAGCTGATTAAAATACCAGATACAGACTCAGCAGAAGCCAACAGTTCTCACTGAGAATTACAACAGCTAAATCGTTCCGGGTATTTCCTTAGAAAATGAGAAACATTCCGGGGCTCTATGGTTGAAGTGATTGTGTGCAGGAGAGGGGAGCAGGGCTCCCACTCACGGAGCAGTTTTGTGCATGGGTTAGAAAACACTCAAGTGTTCTTTTGAAGCAGGAGCATGAGCCACCAGACATTTTCTAGAGGTGTAGACACACCTATGTGCTCCTCCTCAGTGTCCAGCAGCTGAGTTTGCTCGTTGGCATTTGATAGTCTGCAGTAGGTGTGTGGGGTCACCAAAGGTCACAGTGTACATTTAACCCTGGCATCCGGACAGGGTACTTCAAGCAGGTGAGTTTCCCGTTCCCCTTGACTTGTGATGAAAGAAGTGGATCATTACAATAAAATAAGGGGAAAACACACTTGAAGAGACTAAAACTAGGAAGTTGAAGAATAGTGTCAGTGTTGTATGTTCGCGTTGTCATTTACCCATGGATTACACAGACAATCAAACAAAAGTCAAATTACTTTAGAAAAAAGGAACTCTGGAGAAGGAAAGAGGGAAATTGGGAGTTCCCAACAGAATTCAATGAAGACTGTGCTGAATCTCTTCCTGTCCAGTAATTTATAAGCTAGATCAGGGTGTCTTGTGCCGGAGCGGCAAAAGGAAGTCCCACAATCCACAGATTGGGAGGAAACACCTGGGCCAAAACCATAGGCCACTGGGCAGCGTGCCTCAAGGGCTTGCTTGTATTTATTTTACAGAGCAAGGTAGGCCCTCCAAATATGTGGGTTCCACCTTCTTGGATTCAACTAACAGCAGATTGATAATATCTGGAAAGAGGGGAGGCATGCATACCTACACACATACACAAGACTATTCAGAAAATAATTGTGTCTGAACAGAACGTGCAGACTTTTTTGTCATTATTCCCTAAAAATATAGTAAACAACTATTTCCACAGCATTTACATTGTATTAAGTATTATAAGTAATCTAGGGATGATCTCGAGTATACAACAGGGTGTGCATGTGCACTGGTTAGGAGAGGTGACTGGATTGTGAGGGCACTGACCTCATCAGTGAGTGACCCCGTTAATGAGTTCATAGTTGAACGGGCTACTAGAAGTGGGGCCGAGCTGGAGGAAGTGGGTCATGGGAGAGTGGCTGTTATGGTTTGTGTCTAAATGTCCCCCCAAAAGCCTTATGTTCATTTGGAGATGCCTGAGTCTAGAGTGTGTGATCGATTCATAGTGCAATGCTGGGAGTAAGGGTGCTGGGATTAAGGGTGGATGATTGCTGGATCAGTCCACTGATTGGATTGCACTAATCCCGGTAGACAGATATAATACAAGGGACAGAAAGAGGTTCGTATTGTGCTTTCTTGTTGCTTTTGCTGTCTTCTGTTGCCATGAAGTGTTGCCCCTCTGCTATGTGCCACCCTGCCTTGAAGCCAGGTGATTATGGACTGAAACCTCTACAAATGTGAGCTAAATAAACCTTTCCCCCTTTAATTTTGGGTGTTGGGTATTTTGTCTAAGCAATGAGAAAAGTAACTAAGACAGTGGCCTTGGGGAATATATTTGGTTTCTGGCCCCTTCCTTTCTGGCTCGTTCAAACCCATTTGGGTTCCCAGACCCTATGATTTAAGCAGCTTTCCTCCACGATACCCTTCTGCCGTGACGTCTCTGCCTTGGAGCTAGCTGACCATGGACTGACAGTGTAAACCAAATGAAATCTTTCCTTCTTTAACTGTGGTGTCAGGTATTTTGTCTCAGCAACAGGTAAGTTGACTAACGCAATATGTAATACACAAATACTACTCCATTTTATGTAAGGGACTTGAGCATCTTTGGCTTTTAGTGTCAGAAGGTGGGTCTTGGAACCAATCCCTTGCCGATACTGAGGAACAACTGTAACAGAATTCTCCAAACCTCTAGTACTAAAGAGTTTCTTAAAGTCTTTATGCCTACCAATTTTTTTTTTTTTTTGGTGGGTACCGGGCGTCGAACTCAGGGCCTCACGCGCCAGCAGGCGCCCGTGCCACTAAGCGATATCACCGGCCCTTTTTTTTTCATATGTGGGTTCCGGGAGTCAAACTCGGGCCCTTGTGCTTGCCAGGCAGGCGCTTACACCACTGAGCCATCTCACCGGCCCTTGCCTACCAATTTTTGATCTGATGTGAATCTGCATATTATTGGACCTCCATATTCATTTTGTAACTCAGCAGGAACTTCTAAGCCATTAAATCAAAGTTACATTTTTCTCTTTTCCTATCCAAAAATGTTTTGAAGAAAGGGCTTAGATTTGAAAGCAACAATAGTGTTTAAATTTGTATTAACGATCTAGTTTATTTTTCAAGTTTACTTACACATACAGTATTTTGATTTGTTCTTATAAGAATGTGAAATTTACCTGTTACCCAAAGATTTTAATACTCAATTGAATAGTTCCATTTTTTTTTTCACTTGGAAGTTATTTTTTCTAAGTAGAAACTGTTAAGAGACTCACCATTTTGAAAAGTAATTTCTTTAATCTTTTAAATGTATTAACATAAATTACAGAGTGCAATTTACAGCTCAAGTCCTTTTGTAAACATTGTTTTCTGCGATTTGGAAGGTTTTCTGTTACTGTTTTCTCAGCCTGAAGGGCTTTTCATAAAGTACCGGCACATTGAAAGTATTGGAGGTGTGGCTTGTTTTCTTAATTTTCTCCCCAAGGAAATATTGAGTCTCTTTATCTTAGATTTGTATAAGCTCTCCGTGGTCTCTTGAAACCAATAAAAATAAGAAATCCACAGAGGTTGAGAGACATCATAGCTGTATTTTCTACAAACCTACAGAGGGAGCCTAATGAATTCCAAAGAATCTTTGATATCAAGTCTAATTTCTTTGTCATTTATGGAATATCCAGACCAACCTTTCTCAAAGAAGCAAACTGAAATATCTGTTGGGGTTCCAGAATCTCCTTGGATTCCCCACTGCTAATCCCTCAGTTCAAACCAATTCAATCTTAATGCAGCTGGGTTTTTACGGGGGAAGGGAGGATCTGTCACTTAAACAACAGAAGAAATCATTACATTATCTGATTAGTTGAAGATTAAACAGTAGCATTTTTCCCTAGGAAAAGAAAAAAAAAAAAATCTTGCTTACATTCAGAAAAGCAGTCATCTCAAGCTTCCCTGAACTGACATACACATACTTATCCTCCAGGGGGCGTGAAGAACACACTTCACTGGTCCAGATTTTTGCCTCTTGGAGCCTCTAGGGACAATTCACTTAACTGGGCCATAATTGGAGCAGAAAGAAACAACTCCAAAAATTAATTAATTAATTAAATTTAATTTGTGAAACTTCCAGCTTCAAATCAGATAAAACTCTAATCCAGAAACTAGAAGCATTCATTCCAAGAAAACGAAGTATAAAGCTCTTCCAATCTGCTCTGGCTGCTGGTGGGCTCTCAGATAAGACTCACCAGCATGGTGTGGACTCAGACCCAAGAACACCTGGCAAAAGCCTTAAGCCAACCATCCACAACAGCAGGAACCAGCAACTGCAGCTTTCACTTCCCAGTTCCATGTAGATGAGCTTAGCCAGCTGGCCCTTGATGCCTTTATTTTGAACTGGTTAGGACCATCACAGAGATGGGCTGGTGCTCTGTTGAGACCTAACTGTCGGACTGACTGTCATTGCCTACGTTCCTTTTCAAAAAACAGAGCCTGATGCAAAGAGCTAGGGTCTTATTTGGGAGATGATTTTAGGGTGCAAGACTGAGGAACTTGCCGGGCGTGGTGGCACATGCCTATAATTCCAGCACTTGGGAGGTTGCTGTGAGTTCAAAGCCAGCCTGGGCTACATGGTGAGTTCAAGGCCAGCCTGAACTGCATATCAAGACCCTGTCTCAAAAAACCAAAAATAAACTAACAAAAAAGAGTGAAGAACATGTTGGGTGACCAGATGCTGTTGTTTGCTGGGAACTGAGGAGTTCCTAAAATACGAGACTTTCAGTGCCTTAATTGGAGAAGTCCAAGCTAACCTGGGGTGAGTTGGTCACTTCAAGAGCTAGGTTACAGCACCCAGAAAAGGAGGGGAGCCAGTGCAAGGCTGGACTCATGAGCTGGTTTGATCTCACAGGACCCTCTGAGGAGCCACTTCAGAGTGCATCTCAGATTTGTTCACCTTCAGGAGGAAGGTTCCCTCGTTCCCATCCCGATTAGTCGCGTGTCGCCCCTTAGTGTGTTCATTCTCCGCACATTTGGAGCTCCTGTGCATGAGCACCGTGAGCCCCTGTAAGCATTTCCCACTGCGGCTTCCGAGAAATCCTGTAGCTGAAGAACAGCACCGTGGGCTACAACCACACAAACTGGTTTTCTGTGACAATGGCTGTAATCAAAATTGGACTGACAGGGTGTGAGGTGGGGCCTGAGAAGTGTCCAATCCTGAGGTTGATTTTACCTGCCTTTGGTTGGCTCATCTTTGAGCTCAGTATGGGATCATCAACCTCTGCTCTTAGCTTCCAAGCAGTTTATTAATCTCAGTGAGGTAAAACTCTCAAACGCTTTTTCTTTTTTTGTGGGTACCTGGGGTCAACCTCAGGACCTCGCGCGCCAGCAGGCGCCCATGCCGCTGAGCAATATCACCGGCCCTTTTTTCGTATGTGGGTTCCAGGAGTCGAACTCGGGCCCTCGCGCTTGCCAGCCAGGCGCTTGTGCCGCTGAGCTATCTCACCGGCCCTCAAACTCTTTATTTTAAATAAGAAATCTCACCGGCTCTCAAACTCTTTATTTAAAGAAGAAATCTCACCGGCCCTCAAACTCTTTATTTAAATAAGAAATCCAGGGGCCGGTGAGATGGCTCAGTGGCATGGGCGCCTGCTGGCGCACAAGGTCCTGAGGTCGACCCCAGGTACCCACAAAAAAAACCCCAAAAAAACAAAACAAAAAAGAAATCCAGCATCGTAATTTTATTTCACCTTGTATATGTGAAGGAAGATGTCATGCCCATGATCCCTTCCTGGCTAAACGAGAAAATTCATAGGCATTTGTTCCTCTCCTCAAAAGTGAGGTGTCAATTTAAATATCATCACCACCCTACACCATTATTGAGACAACCAATCAAAATTACAAACTGTTTAGAAATTAAAAAGTCTTAATCTCACAAGACATAATAATAATCTGGCTATGTCTTGCAAAACTTCTGTTTGGAAATCATATTTGCAAGAGTGAGTTATATGTATTTTTTATTTCCATAGTCTTTTAAACATTTTACTATGGAAATTTTTAGAAATAAACAAAAATAAAGAGAACAGTATGACACTTCTTTTAAAATTTTTGTTATGGAAAAATTTTATTATGGAAAATTTCAGAAATAAACTAGACAATAGCATAATGAATCCTCCTTGCACTATCAACAACTATCAACTTTTGACCTTGCTTTTTCTACCACCCTCGATATAGAAGGCATATGGCAGCAAGCAGCCAAAAGTCTAATTGGATGATCTTAAACAAACAAATCACTGTTAGTCTCAAATAACATAATGTCTAGAGAAATGCAGTCCAGAGCAAGGGTAGATTGAACAATGTCTTCCAAAATTCCATTCCTTCTGTTGTTTTTGTTCTACCATCTTTAGAGTATGATAGCAAGATGGCTAGTAAGCCTCCAGAAATGACATCCTTATTCTAGGAAGGAAATGTAAAAGGACAAAAGAGAGCAAATGATATGCCAATGGAGACAGGTTTCTGTTGAAAACCATTCCCTGGAGTTCCAGACAGCATTTACTTATATCTCCTTGGCTAGGACAGGGTCACCTGGTCTCTATTTGCTGCAGACGCAGCTGCCCTGAATTAAATCAGGGTCCTCTTAGAAAGAAGGTGCATCTACCCCTTTATTTCTGCTTTTCTCTCAAATATCCTCCCATCCCTTGACCACTCAGGTTATTCATTTATTTAATAAATATTTATTTAACATTTACTTCATGCCAGTCCCAATTCCAGGCCTTGGGTCTCTAAAGAGAAATAAGTAGTTTTTGCTCTTGAATAGATCCTATTCTAACCTATAGCCAGAATCCAATACATAATATTTAGGCTTGATAAAGTCACAGTCACACAAACACATTATTTAAAGATGTAGATGTAACCCCTTGAAGATATAAAAGGAGAATTGTTTGAAGAGGTTGGTTGCCCTTGGAGACCAAACTGGGGGCAGGGAGGTGTAGAACTGGGAATGGTGGATACAATTATATGTTATAGTCCTCTGTGCTGCCTGGCATTTCATTTTTACCATATGCCTACATAATTTTGATAAAATATTTTTAAAATTCTGAAAAATAATATCGCAGTAAACATCTTTGTGCATAATGAGTTGTTGCCATTTTTGGCTATGTTTTCATGATATATTCTAAGAATTTCTATGTTAAAGATTAGTGATACAAATCTAAGGGCTTCAATGGAGTGACGTGTAAACCACCAAACACATTGCAGGCACTTGAGAAACAAATAAATCACCTAGCATTTTGACCAGAATCCAGCTCTTTCCCAAGAACTGCCACAAAGAAGTACAGCTCTTCACAACATTCCTGTGGGTCTTTTGTGAATACAAACAGTATTGTATTGAGCAGCTTGTGCCAATGTCAATGCAGGTTTTTGGCAGTGTATAATTGGGACAGATTCCTAGAAATGGGTAAATGCATAAGTAATTTTGCTAAACCTTGCCATGCTCCCCTCCCATAGGGATTATACCATTTCCCCAGCAATGTGTGAGCATGATGGTCCTCACAGCCTCACCAAGAGAGATTACTATCCATCCATAGAATGTCTATTCGTCTGATTGCAGAGAAGCAGGCTTTCAGCATAGTTTGAATTTCCACCTTTCTCATGGATGCCTATCATTTTCCTTAACCACTGACCATTCTGAATTTTCTTCATGCTTAACCAACACTTCAGCTGGTCTAGCTGCTCCTCCTGTAATCTTGAAGGGTTGAATCCCATAGTTGTCTCACTCATGTCAAGCAATGGGTGCCCCAATTGCCCATTTGTGTCATTACTGAGCACAGAAGCACAGGGATGATCTTAGGGAGTTCCCCAAACTGTACACCTTCTCCTTTCTGCTCTCAATACATGTTAACAACCTCCTAATGAAAATCAGGGTGGTTTAGACTCTACCAGCAGAGTACATCCATGTTTGCCTCTGAACCACTGAATCCAAAGCATCCAGGAAGCAGCTGTATCCTCAGATTGAATGGAACCCTCCTGTGTCCCTTGGTGAAAGAGCTCTCCTCTCCCTGAGGAGCAGGACTTCCCATCCATCTGTGCCTAAAGTTGTAGGGACACAAAAGAGACCTTCTGCAGGTGGGTCACTGGACACAATGATCAGAAGAGCCACACTTCCTCTGACCCTTTTTGTTCTTGGACCTCTGTGTTCCCACTGGTGGAGACAGAGTCCCCACAATAGCCCTTACTCCGCAAATCCTCCAGGATAGTGGGACAACAGCTTGACCCACTGCTAGGTACCATCCCCAAGCTAGTGCCTGTTCTACACATTTCAAGCCAGGTAATCTCAGGTGACATTCTATAGCAGAACCAGTGGATCCTGTGAGAATGAGCCCATTGTCACACCTTCACTGAAAATGGGGGTCTGACCCCCAAATTCTGACCCAGGAAGCCAGAAACACTATCAGCTCTATGTGGGTGCTGGCAGAGGCACCAAATGAAAGCAAGGAAAACCCATATCCAGAGCTAGTTTAAGCTCCCGTGAGCAGGAGCTCTTCCTTTAGGGTTGGAGTGGTCTGATGGGGTCAACTTGTTTGCTGTTTTTTAGGGATGGAGCTGCCCTGGGGATTCTGCTGTGGACACATTAGATAATCAGCAGGGGCAGCATCAAGATGGGCCTTGCCAAGTGGGAGCTGTGCTGTCAGGCCAAGGCAGAGCTTCCATCCCTGCCACTGGGACACCTCCATTCACGGGCTCATTGCTCAAGATCTGGAGTGGCTAAGGACAGAGCTGGCTGACACTCTCAGATAATCATCCTGTCCAGCAGGCTATGTGGTACTTCCTCCAAGGTAGATGCTTCCTAGTGAACAATGACATGAGGCACAGACAACTTTGTACTTAGTGTCCATTGTTTACAACCAAATGTGCTGCTGTTTGCCCAGGAGGAGGATTTCTCTTCTACACTGCCTGGCCCCTAGTGTGGCAGCAGCTTATTTTCAGCTCACGACAACCTACAAATGAGCCTACCCATATGTGAACCAGACCTGGATGTTTTCTTCCTACATCATCTGGCCATCGGGAAGTCCCACGAGGACACAGAATGAGCTCCAGGAAAGACATCAGTGGCACAGATTATGTGACAGGGCTCTGAGCCACTTGCTCATGTGACTTAATTATGCTGAAGTCCTAGATGTACCATTTCCATCTTGTGATGAATTGCTACTTTGCCTTCCCGACCTGCTCATGAAATGATGGCTCTAACAATACCCAGCTCATGATAGGCAGCTCCTACCTCATAATTACTTGGCGTCCATCCCGTGGTGAGTTTCTTGAAGGGCTCACTAGTATGTCTGAAAGTGCTCCTCGAATGCATAGCTCTGTGATGTAACAGGCATGGTCTATGCCATGTGTCTCTGACTGGGTTTGCCAGAGATTCCACCCAGCATCCTGATCTCCATGGATACCTCTAACACTGTAGCTTGCCCTGCAATCTGGCCCTATTGTACTGTACCCTCTTCTTCTGGGTCTCATTTGGAATTGTTAGACTTCTAGCTACTTGGTAAGTGCATTGGGATGGTATTCTCAAAATGGCATACACTGCCTCCAAAATCCAAATAACTAATCTGATATGTGTACCTTGCTTAATCGTAAGGTGCAATAATTTGCTCTGAAACTTAGAAGGGATGTCCCAGGATATATCAGACCTGGATCCCCTAAAACCTTCACCTCTGTAGCAAGCTCCTGAATCTTTGTAGTGTTTACCTTCCATTCTCAGACACACATGTATCTTATTAGAACATTCAAAGTAATTCCATTTTCCTGTTTATCAGGTCCAATTGCCATGATGTCATCAATATATTAGACCAGAGTGATCTGCAGAGTCAAGATGACCAAGGTCTTGAAAGACTGTATTGTGACAGAGAACAGCAGAGTTACCATGGTCTTGGGCACAACCATAAATGTTACTATTCCTCTTATTTATATGCGAATAATTTTTTGTTCTTACTAACAGAGATTGAAAAGAATACATTGACAGAGTTGAAGCCCAGTGCCAGAGGCTGTGCTGATCTATTCCAATGTAGAGACTTCATCCCTCATAAGAGCTGCACTTGAGGCTGCCCCTTGCATCCTGGGGTTGTATCATCCAGCTTGATCCAAATGGTTTTTACAGACATGAATACAGGTGAATTAAATGGGGGATAAATAGGGAACTGCCATGGATATAACCTTTGTGTTTTAAGGGTGTCATTAATTCCTGAGCCCCAAAACTTTCCAACATACAGATTCAGAAAGTAAATAAATGGTTTCAGTTGTAAGCTACTGTTTTGGGCCTGGTTTTTCGTGCAGCAAAAGCAGCATTGGATATGCAGGTTGGGAATACAGAAGAGAGATCTGAGCAGGAAATGTAGATTTAGGAGTCATAGGTGGTCCCTGAGTCAAGGAGTGATAGCATCTTGAAGCCCCAAAAATCACCATTACTTAACTGTATTCCATGATGTGTATCTCAGAAAGTGGTACCACCACCTCCCCCGGCACCATAGCTGGAGACCTAAGCCTGTCCCAGCACACACTGTGTCTCTGATGGTCTCACTCTGCCAGTCCCAGTGCTCTTTCGGAAACCCTATACTCCAGCAGAATAAAACTTTCCAAAGCTGCCAAAACGTGCCATGCTTTCCTCCTATCCCCACGCCATTGCCTCTGCGCCTTCTTCTGTCTCAAGTACCCTTCCCAGCTCCTTCTATACACTTTTAATTGCCATTTCAATCTTCTATGTCACTCCTTCTGGGTAGCCGTCCCTGACCACCCCCACCAGGAGAAGTTAGCTTCTCCTCCTTCCACACCCTTCTAGCACAGCCCACCATAAGTGCACAGCACTGAGATGACTGCCCTCCCTCTGCCAGCCCTTCACTCCGCCCCACTGGACTGTGTGGTCCTGAAGGACATGGGCTGTGTGTCTGTAGCCACCTGAGTTTGTGCAGTCAAGAACTTAGTGAGTCTCCTGGAATACAGATAAATCTAACCTGTGTCCTGCTTGATGCAGAGAGATTTCAGAATGGCCATAGTTAATAATAATTTTGATTGCTTTTTCTACCTTCCTTGTATAGAGTGCATAACAATCCCTGTTGGTGATTCATACAACACCCAGTCTTTCATCCTTATGCCCCTTTTCCTTTGTCCTCTTAACTACAGAAGCTGGAAAACTTAAATGGTTGGTTTCCCAGGCTCTCGTGTGTTTAGATGTGGCCACATGCCAAAACATGGCCAGTAAGATGTAGCAGGGTTTTGCTAGAGGCTTCTGGGAAAGCTTTTGCTTTTGCTACAAGCCAGCACCCAGAGGTGGCAGAGCAGAAAGCCACAGCAAATCTGAGCCTTGGATGGTGTCTGAGAAGCACTGCCCAGCCTTGGCTGCCAGCCCGCAGACCTCTGCTTGCTTGAGGTAACTAAGTGTCCAGGTTGTTTAAGCCACTGCTTGCCAGGTGATTCAGCGTGGGGCAGAAAGCATTCCTAACTGAGACCGAACACTCAGGACAGCAGGGACTAACTGCCGGAAGACCATTCCAGGTGGAGGTCACGTGGAAGCGGTGTTAAGATAAACCTGCCAATTTGGGGGTTGTTGGTTCATTTCCATTTGGCTCCTAGTGCTGACTTGGAAGCAAGAGAAGCAGCCTCTCTTCAGGCGCTCACAGCCAGGTTGAGGCGGGCTGATGAAATAATGCACTGAGCAGCAGGTAGTTAAGTGCAGGCCTGGTACAGCTCAGAGGGGCTCCGTGAAGCCCAAGTGCCTCACATAGGAAAGATTTCCTGCAGGATGGGGGGCTTGAACAGGCTTCAGAAGATGAGTAGGATTTGTTCGCTTATCATGGGCCTGAGAGGTAAGTGGGCTAAAGGAGGTAAACTTCTTGGCAAGCCCCTAGCGTGCTCCAGAGGCTCACTGGGTACTAATGCCTTTCCTTTTTTTTTTTTTTTTTTGGTACTGGGAATTGAACTCAGGACCTTGTGCTTGCCAGGCTGGCGCTGTGCCACTGAGCTATATCCCCGGTCCTTAATGCCTTTTTGATCCTATACGGAAGGTGGCTTAGAAAAGTATTCTCTCCCTCTCAAATTCATTTGTTCAACTACGACAACAATTTTTTTTTTTTTAACCAGTGTTGGGGATTGAATCCAGGGCCTTCAGATTGAACTACATCCCCAGTCCTTTTAAAAATTTTTTATTTTCAGACTGTGTCCTGCTAAAATTGCTAAATTGCCCAGGCTGAGCTCAAACTTTCAATCCTCCTGCCTCAGCCTTCTAGAGTACTAGGATTACAGACCTGCACCAACACTCCTGGCTTCAACAAATATTTACTGGCCCCTTACTGTGGATGAGGAGCTGCTTGAGGTGATACGGATACAACTGTAGACAGAACGTATTCATGACCTGACCTCAGTGAGCTCCCCTTTGTAGTGAGGGAGATAGACGGCAAATGGAAAAATAGCTCCTGAAAGCTGGAGGGGGCAGGATCAGCACACTCAGGCCTCAGCAGCTTCCTTCACTTCTTTTCGGGCTCTGGCTTCCCAAATCTGTTTACACATCTGGGTTCCTGGTGCCAGGCAACTCACTAGGCAACTATGCTCCTGGATACCTAGGAAATAATGACCTGGAGAGGATACTAGCCGTGGATGCCATGTTGGCCCCTTACTACAGGTCACCTGCCATGCTCCCCTGCCTACAAGCCTCTGCCATTCTCACAGCCTGCCCAGGCCTATCATTTGGTACGATGGCCATGTCTCCCTTTCCTCACCGCATATACTGTGAGGGCCTAGTCACACTCAATACTGGCTTCATTCTTCTCCACGTGCAGTACCATCTCCCACACTCTGCCCACAGTGCAGGACTCTGAAAGGGCTGTTTCCCTCAACTCTCAACCCTGCTCATCCAGAGCTGAGCTGGTCACATATTTCATTGTCCCAAACTGAGACACCTATCAAATGGAATGGGCACTATTAATATCACATCGGACAGCAGACAAACCAAGACAGTGGTGTCCTGCTCAGGACTCACCTCCTGACAGCCTCTGTGACTGTTGTATTAGTTTCCAAACTTTGTTCCATGGAACATGGGGGAGGATTTAAACAGGGAGCTTCAGGAAAACAAAAACAAACCAAAAATCCCAAATCAAAGTTATTCAAAGAAACTCTGAGTTACCTCAATATAACATTGCCTTCCTGCAGGACCTCCCATGATGCATATGTTTTGGAAAAAGAAGAGCATGTCAGGTCTTCCAAACCCATTTGACCATAGATTCCTTTGTGCAGAGAGCATCTCAGGGAAGTAACGCACTTTGAGAAGACTAATGGAATTGACCCGGTGTTTATACTTATCTCTGTCCTGGTGTTTAGTATTAAGATATGAATACAGGATGGAAATGGGCTCAGACCCAGTTCTGCCACTTTCTAGCTGGGTGTCATTTTTCATCAGGGTGCTTTTGGCTACAAGGAAATATCAAATAAATCAAATATCAAATATCAGTAAGTATTATGGTTTATTATATTCACAACAAGAACCCCTGAGTCTTGTTTTTCCAGTGCACAATTCTCCTCAAGGACTGCCCATTTCTTAATCCACTGTCTTCAGCATGTTGCTTATTTCCTCTCATGGCTACCAGATGGCTGTAGCAGCTTCAACATACACACAGACTCAAAGAGCACTTCCTCCCACATATGCCTTTACCATTTATTCTTAGCAAGAAAAAAGTTTTCTCGCTTCTCCTCATGCACACATACCTGTAGAAGTCATCTCAGGTCCCAGTGGCTACAAGAGTGACCAATCATCCCAGTTTCCCCAGGACTGAAGGGTTTCCTGGGATACAGTACTATTAGTACTAAAGCCAGGACACTCCTGGGCAAGACTGGACACTGTGGTAACTGGGAAGGAGTAGACCATGTGGCTGCCTAAATCAGTCATCCCACAGGGGAATGGTGTTACCATGTTTAGGTTGGGCTAATCATGATTTATGCCTTGAGGCTAGAGAGGAGGTTAGCTCTCCTGAATATAGAATAATGACACCCAAACAATACCTACTTTTTTAACACTGTGGAAGAAGGGAATAGCTATTGGGTATGCAAGCATCAGAGCTGCCTTATCTGTAAAGTAAGATGTAATTATTCTTCCCTCATGCTAAAAATATTTATTTGCATTAAAGGCATTACACGTATTATGTCATATGGCTATACAACAGCCTAGAGAACACAGATGTAAACCCCATTTTGCAAATGTTTCTGAAACATAAAGAATTAAGTGATTTACCCAAGTCATACAGCTAGTAAGCCATAGAACCAGGTCTCAAAACCAAGTCTGTCTGACAGCATAATCTCTCTCTCTCTCTCTCTCTCTGTCTCTCTCTCTCTCCCTCTCATATTCATGGTAATTTCTAATCACTCTGAATTGATTTTACTCCTCAACAGTGCAAACTGCCTGATACTTGGTCACTTTCATAAAGATTATTACATAAAAAGAGCATATGTGATAAAATCAAGTGATACCAATACAGACAAGTTAATAAGTTTGTATCTTTGCACATTATCCATTGTAAAAACTCCCAAGATACAGTGATTCTTTAATCGTAGTACTGCAATGAGCATGTGGGCCTCATGTTCTGCACCAAAGCACATTTTCCTTATGGAAAATTTCCCCAGCTAAGTCTTCTTCCAAATCATAGTTACCTATAGTCACATGACTGAAAGGATTATGAGATGAGATGCATCTTTGTCTATGACCAATTTTTTGGTTCTGTTTAGACTGGGCGCACTCTCCACTCCACATCCTTCAGTAGTCGAACTTTCTGTGTCAATAGCAGTTTCAGAAATTTCTTGGCCTTAGCTAATCTTTGCTTTGGTTTCTACTGCATTGACTCACCCTCAGCCAGGGTTCCGGCAAACACTGTAGGCGCTTACTAGAACATTGTAGGAGCTTGCTGATCTCACCCTTTGGAGGACTTTTCTTGAGATCTTTAGGCTCACTTCCAGGACTGCAATATTTATATCCATTAGACCTTCTTTCTTCTCTATTCACTTCCCTTTTTCTTCCAGCAGAGCTTTGGCATCTGAGTGCTCAAAGCTTCCATGAAGACAAACTAAGTCTGCATGGCCAGGCCATATTTTGGTTGCCAGTTTTGCTGCCTTTAATGTTAAGAATGATTTTCTCCCCAGAGTAGCTGCCGTCACTCAGCCCTACTGAGTGATTCTGTCATCTGCTACCATGGAATGTTTGTCTTCTCTGATGATGTAAATCTCTCCCCCAGTATCTCCTATCTTGCAAAGATAATCTCCAGGACCACAGAGTCCAGCTCTACCAATAGACCAGCTTCACAGTCAGCAAAAATGAGCACTTTTGTTAGTGTATTTAGATGAACACTGATGGAGATTTCTGCTTGTAGTATCTGACAAGGCTTCTTTCTTGTCGGTTGATTTTTTTGTTGGTCTGTAGATAGCTGAGCCATTTAATAACCCTCTTTTCCATATTTGCTTATATTCCAAAAATTTGTATTTAAATTTATATATGGTTTGATAGTATCATTTTTTGCTTGAAATCCTGTTCTGACCGCATTCATATTGGAAAGCATAGAACCAATGTTACCAACAATAGTAGCAGAAAAATTAATGTTTCAGTAAAGAAATCAACTACCACAAAGACATACTTAGAATCCCTCAAAGGAAGTGGTAGTTTGCCAATGGTTGTCAACATCAGTGTAGATCAGTAAAGGCCATTTTCTAGCCCAATGGCCAAATTTAGAATTATTAACACCCAGATACATTATTCCAAAGCTATTCCAATACACAATAATAGCTTTGGAGATGGAATTGTACACACATGAGCCCAGGGGATTATGATTGATAATATAATAATAAGATTAGAAATCTTGAAGGTGTTTGAATATTTAGTCCTTGTTTCTGTTCTCTGGAAGAACTCTAACATACAAGAAAGGCTTAGTATTCTGTTTGATCTAATTCCTGGATGGTTACATCCAAGGTTATAATATAGCAGATCAGTTAGTACCACCAATAAAACATCATATTTAAATTGCAAGTTTAATTTAGGTTTCTCTGTGAGTTTAGGCACTCCTTTGCCAACAGTCCTTGTTTTTAGCAACCTGTTCTGTTTGTACAAATGGTACCATTTATACAAACATACTGAGAGAATAGTTTGCATCTGGTAAGTAATAAAAAATGAGCCAGTATTCTAGGTAATTAGAATGAAATTCATCAAAATATGCCCTTGTAATAATCGTAACCCCATGGTACAATCACAGGAAAGGTGATGCTTAACAAAGCTTGGTGCCTGATTTTGTTTACCTCTGCAGCCTTTCCAGTGCCTGGTCAGGAACAGCACAGAGTATGTTTTCAATAAATGTATGTTGAATTAAGTAATTAATCAATTAACTAATTAACTAATGATTCACAGATTACCATGAGCTCCCATAGGACAAGACCCTGCCTTAATTCTTCTGTGTACACCCCTCCCCCAGCAGCTAGGACAGGACTGGGCCTGGGGAAGTGCAATGACCGCTCTGTGAGTGACACATGACTACACAGCTGACAGAGATGAGAATGCTTATCAGAAACTATCTGTAAGGGAACATGGCAAGCAGGACAGGAAGAGCTGTAGAAGAAGGCGACCCAAAGAAACTCTAGCCTTGGTCCGATGGGGAAAGGAAGATCTGGAACATCATCATCAGTTGCACTCAAGAGTCATCCCACCTTGCAGAGAGGGAGCCGGGGTCTCATGTGTATGTCCCAGGTGGTCTTCAGTGATTGAACTGTTTTGCCATCTGGATCTAAGGTGCCATAGCTAGAAAATGGTGGTCTCCAGCCATGTCTCCTCCTCCTTTTGATGCATCTATGCACTGTGACCTGAAGGACCCCCCCAACTCGCTGTCAGTTTCCTAGGGTTGCTGTAACAAAGTACCACAAACTGGGTAGCTTCAAATAACAGAAATGTATTCTCATAGTCCTAGAGACTAAAAGTGAAATTGTGGTGGTGGCACAGCCATGGTCTCCCTGGAGGCTCTAAAGGAAGATCTTTCTGCTTTTTCCAGGTTCTGGGGGCTGCCAGCAATCCTTGCCTTTCCTTGGCTTGTGTCTTAGTCTGCTCTTTGCTGCTATAACAGAATATCTGAGACTAGGTAATTTTAATGAATAGAAATGTTTTTGGCTCACAATTCCAGAAGCCAGAAAGTCCAAGATCAAGGGTCTGGCATCTGGCAAGTATCTTCATGCTGTGAT
The DNA here is from genome assembly GCA_028451465.1 of Erethizon dorsatum. Taxonomy (NCBI): domain Eukaryota; kingdom Metazoa; phylum Chordata; class Mammalia; order Rodentia; family Erethizontidae; genus Erethizon; species Erethizon dorsatum. Next base: position 57,009,297 of record CM051827.1, on the reverse strand, counting down.
GGAAAGAAGAAGGGCAAGAGAGTGTGAGGGCAAGAGGAGGTCAAACTTGTTTTTATAACAAACATTCTTTTTTTTTTTTTTTTATGTGGGTACTGGGAGTCAAACTCAGGACCTCGCGCTTGCCAGCAGGTGCTTGTGCCACTAAGTGATATCACCGGCCCCTTTTTTCCTTTATGTGGGTAGCAGGAGTCGAACTCAGGACTTCACACTTGCCAGGCAGGCGCTTATGCTGCTGAGCCATATCACCAGCCTTCTAACAAGCATTCTTGTTATAAAATCCCTCTTATGACCTAATCACTTCTTAAAGGTCCCACCTCTCAACACGGTTGCACTGACGATCAAGTTTCCACACATGAACTTCGGGGGGCCACATTCAGACCATAGCAGTTCGTGGCAGCATCTCTTCAATCTCAGCCTCTCTTCACATGGCCTTCTTCCTGTGTGTCTCTATATCCCTTTTCTTATAAGGACACCAGTCATTGGATTCAGGCCTCACCTCAACCCAGTATGACCTTATTTTGATGTAATCAGATCTGCAAAGGTCTTATTTCCAAATAAGGTCATATTCAGAGGAACTGGAGATTATGATTTAAACATGGCTGTTTGAGGGACACAGTTCAACTCACAAAACCCACCAACCTGGAATGCCACACGAACTCTCCTGTTTAAACTCAAGACTCTTCTGCCCTTTCTGAGGCCAAAGCCTTCCTGTTATCTCCCTTCTAACCCCTCAGCCTTTGCCCAAAGATGAAACGATCCTCCCTTGTTCCCAGAAATGCACTTTTATAAAGCCTCGCATTTCAGACAGCCTCATCTTTGACAGTGGCATAGTTTCTCATGCCTTTTCTTATCCAGTCCTCACAACAGCCACCAAAAGCTCTATTATTATTCCAAGTTTTATTATGTGAAGAAATTGAGACACAAATTGAGCAAGGAAATGGCAGAGCAGGGACCTGAACCAGGATGCTAGAGACCATTCCCTTAACCACTGCACTCTACTGCTCAAAGTTTCCCTTGGTGGGCTATCCGCCAGCCAGCAAGAGGGTCTAAATGCATCATCACCTAGAGAGTGTCATGGAAAAATCACTAGAAGAAAAAGAACAAAAAATTGCGTTTTGGTCACTAGAAGGACTCAAGGATAAGGAATCACAGGTCACATGAAAAGATGAAAATATATTTAGAGGCAGTTTTGTTAAAGAGGAATTTTCCAATAGTGATATTTTAAAATGGATTTGATGGTAATATAATGTGAATTTTATTCTTTTTCTCTGTCCTATTTCTACATGCTCCATTCAATGGTAAAAAACATTTTGCATCCTGGAGGCTGCTGCTGTTCTGGAAGCTAGTTTGGTTTGATCGATGTTTGGGGCTGGTCATGCACGCATGAGTCCACCGTGAACATGATTTCCTTTGATGGGAGGCCTGCCTGTTTGTCATGCAGGCATGGTTTTACTGAGCAGACTATTATCCTCTGTTGAATGAAGTGACTCTTGCATGGCCATGATCACCACTGAGATGCTCCTGAAGATAAGCAGGCCAGCCCCAGGCTCCTCTGTAGATACAATCTCTCAGATTGGATTTTTAATAATAGTGACTAACATTTCATTTAAGCATTCAGTGATTTTTTTTCTGAGTGCACACTGTCTTATGTTCTGCGTGGTGATAAGGATATAGAAATAAATGAGACTTAGTCTCCCCTCCCCCAAGGAACTCAGGTTTTATTGGAGGAGACAGGCAATTACAACCAATGGGATCAGTGCTTCGAGAGAACTCTATCAGTCAGGATTCTTAGTTGTGCACACTGTGAGGTTCAAGCAGCAGCAGAAGAGAATCAGGCTTAGTGCTGCACAGCTAAAGACAACAGAGGCAGGAAAAATGCACCCAGCCCAATGCATAATGCCCAACCACACCAGGGAATGTTCTAGTGGAAAAGACATCACCACACTCCCACTTGTAACCTGGCACCTATGTGAGGCACTGGATGTTAGAAACTCCAGTTTCTGGAGTGTATTAGTTAGGGTTCTCTACAAGAACAGACTCAATAGAATACATACATATATATATTTATATATGTTTATTAGGTGAGCTTCTAGGATCAGAGGGTGGAGAGTCCACCATGGCTATTTAAGAGCTAGAGAGCCCAGAAGATCTAGTAGCTGCTGCTCAGTCCAAGAACTTGGAAGCTGCAGAACAAGAGGGATCAAGGATGCAGCACCAGTCTAAGGTTGAAGTCCTGAAAGCTTCCTGAAGAGTTGCAGCTACGAGCCTGTGTTAGAAAGGCTGATGAAACTGGAATTTGATATCCAAAGACAATGACTGCTGCTCAAGGTGTCTGCTCGAGCAGAATGGAGCTCTTCAAGCATGTGCCAACTTCCTCCTCCTTTCCCTTTTATTCTAGGTAGGCTACAAGCCTATTGGATAGTGCCACACACAATGGTGGTGAGTCTTTCCCCCTCAGTGTGCTGCCATGAGTGCTACGTGCCTCTCATCTCTGAACACACCCACAGACACACCCAGAAGTGTGCTTCACTAATCTGTTAGGCATTTCTTAGTGTGGTTGAGTTAACATATCATGATTAGTGGTGACACTGGGTATTCCTGGAAAACCTAGACATCTTCATCTTCATCACAACCGCTTTCTAGATGATTCTATCTACCTGCACGCAGTCACCAATACCCATGATGTACTTCTACTTCTACATGACCTTCTTAGGTCACACATGAAACCCAAGCTGTAGTAGAGTTTGAGAAGTGTCATTTTAGTTTTCCAACTCTGAATGGAGCCTGAGGTTGGCAACTTGGAAAACCAAAACCTGCAATCCCTGGAGCCATGGGCCTGGAAAGGGGAGGTGGTACCCACCCTGCTCTGCCTTTAGATCTTTGTTGATCTTAGAAGTGTCTGCCCCTTTTTGGATCTGTTTTCCAATCTGACCCGGGAGATGCTCTTTCAGCTCCATTTGTTATGAAGGTTGTTCCTTCCAGCTGAGCATCTGGGCCTCAGTTTCCCTTGCCTACAAAGGGGACAATATGTTGGGCATGGTGACACACCATGGCTAGGAGGTTGAGGCAGGAAGATTGCATTTTTGAGGCCAGCCTGGGCAACTTAGCAACATCTTGCCTCAAAATAAAATGTAAAAGGGCTGGAAATGTAGGTCAACATTTCCTGGGCTCAATCTTCATTACTGCAAAGGGGGTGGGGGTATCATCTGCCTCTCCTTGGGAGAGCTTCACATTTATGAGATTATTTTCCTCTAGTCAATATCATGAAGAGATGAGGAAGCCCCTGAAGTCTTTGTTGTCCGGAGCAGCTGAGCTGGAGGTCATTCACACATGTGCCAGCGGAAAGCACAGCACCTTAAGAAACACCCCAAGGGTATGGAGTGCCTAAGGAAAGCCCTGTGGGCATGGAGCATCCCAGGCGAACAGGTGTTCCTGCCAGAGGACAGGGGGCAGAAGAGGTGAGGTAGTTAAGCAAAGGAGTGTCACATGACAAATGTATAAATAAACACATTGCAGTGGTTGAGCAGTTCCTTTCCTCCCATCGGGAGAGAGGCTCCACCAGACCTCAGCTTTCTGTCTCTTATCTTTTTTCTCCATCCTCTTGCCATCCTTCTCCCCAGGAACTTGAGAGCTGGATGCGGCACTTTGTCACTCTTTCTTCATCTGGCTGCAGCTGCTATAGATCCCCTCCCCTCAGCATGTCCACCCTGAGGACCACTCACCCCACCTGGCTACAGGAGCTGTTAGAGGGTGGAGACTGAGCATAGACTTTGGGGCTGGGGAGGGAATTGCAGCTTTGGAGTTGGAACCCAGGCTATAGCAGTTCCTGGCTGGGTGGCCCTAGGTAGGCCACATGAGTTTTCTGAACATCTGTTTCCCTATCCATATAAGGGGATTGCTGGTAGTAAGTGAGATAAACACAGGAATGCCCAGAATAGGCTTGGGATACAGCATGGCTCAGCTCCCTCCTTCCTGCCCCAAGCTTGAGGCTGTCATGATGCTGGCTCCAGACACTTTTAATGAGGCCTGTGAAGGCTTCGGGAGTCCTGGGAGATGGCCCAGGAGGCCTGGGAGCACTCAGGAGGGGATATTTACCTTGCCTCTCCCCCATGATGTCCCCCAGGATCTTCATGCACTCGTAGGCAGAGCTTTTGGAAGAGGATTGGACTACAAGTGTGCTATAGCCGACTTGCTGCTAGGAGGTGGGGCCTGGTTGGGGGAGGCAGATGGCTGGGGATGTGACCTGGACTGGGATATCTCCTTCCCCGGACCTTTTCTCTCTGTGCTTTCTGGCTAGTGTGGAGGAGCAGCTTTCCTTGGCCCAGACCCTTCCACTGTGCTGTTTTCAGCCTGTGAACCTGCCAAACATGGACTGAACCTTCTGAATCTGTGGGGCAAAATAAACCTTTCCTCCTTTAAATTGTGGGTATTGGGTGTTGCATCCCAGTGAAGAGAAAGTGACCAAGATAAAGAGCCAGTTGGTTCCCCAGCTGTCTGGGCCAGTGGGAAGTCCTCAGGTTTGGGGGATGCTGCATTCTTCTCCCTGCAGATCTGCTTTGGAGCCTGAAACCAGGCCTGCTCAGTCTTCCCAAGGCAATCTAATCCCCCCATGAGGTATTGTGATTGCCAGCATCTTCCACAAGGGCACAGGTATGCAGCCTAGTGACCTTCAGAGCATCGAGCAGACCCACAGCCACTTCAACTGTGCCTACCTGTGTCAGGTGAGCTATGGCCAAGGTCTGGGCAAGTGGACAACTTTCCCTCATTTATTCCCCCATTAATTCCTTCGCCTATTCACTCCTCTGTGCATTGACTCACCCAACTCATTCATTCAGTCATTCTGGTACTCATTCATGCAGTGGCCTAGTTATTCATTCACCCATTCACTTCCTGTTTTAGTCATTTGCTCATAGCTCTTTTAACTGTTATTCATCTGCCCATCTATCCACTTCTTTCTTCATTCACTGAGTAAGCACTTACTGAGGCTTTCTACCAGCCGGAAATCAGATACTCTCTGAAACTCTCTGCTCCCAGAAACAGATAAATTCTCAAAAAAGAACAATTAAGGGGCCGGTGAGATAGCTCAGCAGCATAAGCGCCTGCCTGGCAAACACGAGGTCCTGAGTTTGACCCCCGGTACCCACAAAAAAAAAAAAAAAGAACAATTCAGGAAGTCAGAGAAGGCTGTGTGGGGCAGGTCCACCTCATGTGCCTACATTGTTTGTTCTTCTCAACCTCTGGTGCAAGTAATCATTTGCTTCAGTTCACAGCACTGAACCATCATTTGTCCATCCACGGCCCTGCTCTTTTTTAGTTACTTATTCCCTTTCATCCCCTTTTATGCTGTTCCCCTCTCGCCCTCAAAAATAATCATGTGCATAACATCTAGCCTTTTGTTACAGGAATTCTTATAAAATCAATATTAGAATAGTACTGTATGATAGATCTCATTCTTTCTTTTTTCACCCAGCCATTTTTTTTTTTTTTTAGATTCAGTTTGCTACATGTGCCTTATTCCTAACAGCTAGATAGTAGTCCATGGAGTGCATACACCTCACCTTGATAATCACCACTCAGCATCCTCATTCCCATAGCCCCAGATTTCTCTAGGCTACATGTATACATACCCAGGACGGGCAGTATGGCTCATAGTATATATATATATATATATATATATATATATTTTTTTTTTTTTTAAATAAATACTGTCAAGTTGCTGTCCAGAAGGGCTGCATCAGGCCATATTCCCATGGACAGGGTCAGAGTTCCAATTTCCCATATTCCTACCAAGAGCTGACATATCTGGCTCTCTGATTTCTGTCAGTCTAATAGGTAAAAAATGACTTGTTTCCATTTCTATTTCTCCATTAACCAATGAGTTTGAGCATCTTTTCCAAGTCCTTCAAGTTTCCTCTTCCATAAATAGCTTACTCTGGTGGTTTCCTTTTTTTTTTTTTTTCCCAATTGCTGTCTTCTTGTTGGCCTCTCTTATATTCCGGGTATTAGCCACTTGTCAACTTTAAACACTGCAAATAACTTCTCCCATTCTATCAGCTCTTTTATTAACTTTATCCATGATATATGTCACTGAACAGAAACCCACAATTTCAACATAATTGAATTCACAAATTATTTTTTGTATGCCTTGTCCTGTATGCACACAAAGTTATTCTACATTTTCTTCTGTTAACGTTCTACTTGGACCTTTCACATTTAGTCTGTAATTCACCTGACAGCACCTGTGTATATGATGTTAAGTAGGAATTCAACTTTCTTGTTTTCCATATCACAAGTGAGTTTTGCCAACAATCCATTCTTTCCCCTAGATTTTGATCTGTCTTTCATTGTGCAGTGGGGTGGAGTTCCTACTTATATGTATGCTCCTCTCTGAGCTCTCTGTTCTGTGCCATTTGTCCATTAATCTGTCTTGCACCAATATCATTTTTAACATCATATCCCTCTTTACTTTCACGTCTCAGACTAATTTTGCTATTCATATATTTTTTCCACGTATTTTATAGGTGTTTGTTGAGGAGCTCAATAAATCCAGCAAGAATTTGAATAGAGATTGAAGAATCGGGAGAATTAACTTGTAATAATATTAAGTTACCCCATACAGAGCATGGATGGTTCTTCATTATTCATATAATCTCTGTTTCCTATTAGAGCTCTAGATTTTGTCCTAAAGATAGCATATGTATTCCTGCCTAAGTCAATTTCTAAAATAATTTATAATTTTATCCTATTGCAAGCAGCATACTATTGCTTTACGCTTTTGTTTTTACAGCGTTGGGAATCAAACCCAAGGCCCCACACATTCTAGGAAACCATTCTGCCGATGAGCTACGTCCTCAGTCGTTGTTTTTAAGTTGTATTTTTTAAATTTGTATTTTTTATTGGTTCTTGCTGCTGTAGAGAAATGCTATTAGTTTTTATCTTATTTCCAGCAACACTGAAAAACTCTCTTATTAGTTCTAACAGTTTGTCTACTGATTCTGTTTGCTTTCTAGTTAGACAATTGTATCATCTGTGAAAAACAGCAGTCTCCTCTGTTCCTTCAAAAGACACCCCCCTGGGCCGGTGAGATGGCTCAGCGGCGTAAGCGCCTGCCTTGCAAGCGCGAAGGCCCAAGTTCGACTCCCGGAACCCACATACGAAAAAGGGGCCGGTGATATCGCTCAGCGACACGGGCGCCTGTTGGCGCGCGAGGTCCTGAGGTCGTCCCCCCGGTACCCACAAAAAAAAAAAAAAAAAGACACACCCCTTATTTCTTCTCCATTCATTAGAGTGTTGACCAGGACATCTAGCACTGAGTTAATTTAAATGGTACTATGGTAACCATGGACATCTTTGTCATAGTTTTGTTCCTAAAGGGAATACCTTAACTAAAATGACTAAAAACTGACTACAATGTTTGCTAAACATTTTTGGAATATTGCCTTTTCCAAGTTATCTCCCTTATATTCATAGTTTTAAAAATTCTTTTAAATCACAATTAGGTACCAAATATATCAATACTTTTTCCCATTCCAGTTGAAATAATAGGATGACTTTTCTCAAGTCTATTAATTTGGCAAATTACACTGATAGACTTTCTGAGATGAAACCATCCTTGCATCCTTAGGGGAAATTTTTTCCATCTGATTATGATGCATTTATAAATATTCTGTTGTATCTGGTTAGTATTTTGCATAAGATTTTCGCATCTAAGTACATAGGAGAAACTGAGCTGATCTTTCATTATCTTTTTCTGCATTATTATTATCTTATTTGGAAATCAAGAACAAATAAAGTTAGCAGCTTTATTTTTCTGGAAGAGTTTATATGAATTAGAAATAATCATTCTGCACAAGTTAATTAACTCATCTGCAAAGCTGTCTGGAAGAAGTTTTTGTTGTTGTTGTTGTTGTTTGAGACAAGGGTCTCACTATGTAGTCCAGGCTGTCCTTGACCCCACTGTGTAGCCCAGGCTGGCCTCAAACTGACAGTGATCCTCCTGCCTCAGCCTCCTGAGTGCTGGGATTATAGGTGTGCACTACCACACCCAGCTAGAAGAACTTTTTGAAGAGAGGTTTTTAACTACAACTTCATTCTTTAATATATATTTATTTGTTCAAATTTTATATCCTGTGACTTTTATATTTTTCTAGAAACATGTGTTTTATCCAACTTTTCAAATTGTAATTGCATCTATTTCTTTTATTATACTTTTGTCCTCCCCAGTATCTGTAAATGTTTTCTGATTTTTGTTCTATACTTAGTATATTTGCACCTTCTCTTCCTTCTTCCCTCCCTTCTTTCCTTCCTTCCTTCTTTCCTTTATTTTATGTCTTACCAGATGTCCATCTTATTAATCTTTTCAAAAAACCACCTTGTGTGGGCCGGTGAGATGGCTCAGCGGCATAAGCGCCTGCCTTGCAAGCGTGAGGGCCCGAGTTCGACTCCCGGATCCCACATATGAAAAAGGGGCCGGTGATATCGCTCAGCGGCACGGGTGCCTGTTGGCGCGCGAGGTCCTGAGGTCGACCCCCCGGTACCCACCAAAAAAAAAAAAAAAAAAACCACCTTGTGGGGCCGGTGAGATGGCTCAGCAGCATAAGCGCCTGCCAGGCAAGTGAGAGGGCCCGAGTTTGACTCCCGGAACCCACATACGGAAAAAGAGCTGGTGATATTGCTCAGTGGCATGGGCGCCTGCTGGCGCATGAGGTCCTGAGGTCGACCCCCGGTACCCACAAACAAAACAAAACAAAACAAAACCTTGTGGCTTTGGTAACTTTCCATAGTTGTTATTATTGATGTTGTCTAGGTTATTTATTTCTGCCTCCTATTTATTATTTTCTTCTTTTTGCTCTTTTGTTCTCTTTTGTTCAGTGTCTTGAGTTGAATGCTTAGATCGTTTATTTCATTCATTTATAGAGTCGTCTCTTTCTTGATACATGAATTTAAAGAAAATTTCACTAAGTGCTGCTTTGGTCATTTCATAAATGTTGATAAGAAGTAAAAAATTTAAAATAATGTAGTTCTAAAAATGTAATAATTTCCTTTATAATTTTTCTTTTTAACCCATGGGTAATTTAATAAGATGATTTTCAATTTCCAGATATATGGAAATTTAACTGTTATTCTATTATCAACTTTAATGCATACACTTATTGTATTATGACCAGCAAGTAACGGGGTATATTGATCCTTTGCTGTTTTTAGGCCTCTATGTGGCTTTGTGGATAGGCTATTTTTCAAATATTCTGGCTGTGGGAGGAAGATTACACGTTCTCCATTAAGTGCGTGGGATATGTATATATATTCTTTGGCTGCACCATGTTGCATTCCAACCAACAATGATTGCTGGTAAGAATTCTGATGATACCCTGATTCATTTGCCTTTTTAGGTGCTCTGTATTTTCTCTCTGGGGGTTTTTGAAATTTTTTTAAATTGGTGGTGTTAAATTTACAAAGTAATGTATTTGTTTGTAAGTTTTTCCCTTATATCCCCTGACTGATACTCTCTGGCCCCTTTTAATTTTAGGTCTTTCTTTCTTTCTTTCTTTCCTTTCTTTCTTTCTTTCTTCCTTCCTTCCTTCCTTCCTTCCTTTCTTTTTTCAGTACTGGGGATTGAACCCAGGGCCTTGGCATTGTACTACATTCCCTGTCCATTTTTTTGTTGTTGTTTTTGTTTTTGTTTTTGAGACAGGGTTTCACTAAGTCATTAAATTGCCCAGGCTTGGCTGGAACTTGTGATCCTCCAACCTCAGCCTCCAGTGCTGGTATTATAAATGTGTGCTCCTGCACCTGGCTTGACTCTTTAGTATAGTACATTTATGTCCATTCTTTCTACAAATATTTCCCTCTGTTCCCTCTAGAACATTCTAGATCTAGAATGTTCCCCAAAATCTTATATGTTTAGACGTAGTGCTTTTGGAAGGTAATTGAATCATAGGGGCTCTATACTCATCAGAGGATTGATCCACCAATATATTCATAGCTAAATGTGCTGTTAGGAGGTAGAACTGATTAGAAGAGGTGTATCACTGGAGATGTGACCTGGAAGGGTGCATCTCCCTTCCTGCCTCCTCCCTTCACTCTCTGCTTCCCGCCTGCCATGAAGTCAGCAGCATTCCTCTACCACATCCTTCCACCATGATGTTTTTGCCTTGGAGCCAGCTAATCATGGACTGAGTCTCCTGAACCATGAGCCAAATTAAACCTCTCTTCCTTTATGTTGTGAGTGTAAGGTATTGTGTTCCACTGATGGGAAAGCTGACTAATAACACTTTTTTTTTTGACCTCTTATCTGGGTGCTGGCATTTCTACTTCTATCCTCCACAACTTATATTTTCTCTTACACTTTCTATTTCTTGGTCCCTTTCTGTGGTGGATTAACTAAGGGTCAACTTAAGTAGGAATTCCCAGCTGAACTGAGACAGTGCGGTTCCAGGCATGGGAGACCCACCTGAGGATTGTTGCCAATGGCATAAAATGAGAACAGGAGGGGAAGGTTGTATGCTGATTTCCCAGGAGAAGCTTTGTTGTGGCTGGTTTTCCTAATATGAACTCAGCTGTTCTGATCAAAGGAGGAGCTCAGGTCCTCCTTTTGCTGTCGCTGGGGATGGCTGATGTTCTCTTCAGGGGAACTCTCATCTTTCCTTTGAACGTCACTTCCTGGCTCCAGTGCAGATCCCTCAGCCTTCTGGCACAGATCCTTCACCCTCCCGGCCCAGACTTTCTAGCTTCCACCATTGGCCTTTGGGTCTTCCTGGTGCAGATCCTTGATATGGACTTGCATGAGACATTACTGTGGGCTCTAGGCCTCCAGCTGGACTCGTGGAGGACATTGCTGTGGGGTCCAGGCCCTTGGCTGGATTCTTCGGGTCTCTGACACATGGACAGATCTCTTGCACTCTTCTGCACTTGACTTTTTGGGTGAATATTATAAAATACTCCTATAAATTTATGTGTCTGTATCAAATCTATTTCCTTGCAAACCACTGACCACAGCACTTTCCTACTACCTTTGTCAAGAGTTTCTCCAGCCGGTTCTTTTTTTATTTTTATTTATTTATTTATTTTATGTGGGTACTGGGAATCGAACTTAGGACCTCGCGCTTGCCAGGCAGGCACTTGTGCCGCTGAGCTATATCACCAGCTCTCTCCAGCTGATTCTTAAAGTTCACTATTTCTCTCTTCACCAGGATTCAGCCTATCTCATCTATTGCCTTCTCCAACTATTTTTTCTGGTGTCCTCTCTCTCTCTTTCCTCCCCCTGCCCCCTGCCCTGGGAATTGAACCCAGGGCCTGAGCTATGTCCTCAGCCCATTTTTTACTTTTTATATCAAGACAGGTCCTCACTAATTTGCCCAAGCAGGACTCAAACTTGCAATCCTCCTGCCTCAGTCTCCCAGGCTGCAGGGGTTACAGGCGTGCACCACCACCCTGGGCACTTGATTCTTCTGAAAATGATTTCTTGTTTTTTACTTCATGTCACTATTATTTTCCCTTATCTCCATAAGTAAATTTAAAATGTTTATTTTAAATTCAGGATCCATCTGTTCCAGCAGATGGATCTGCCCCAGATTTGTCTATATTGTTCAGTTTTCTGTCTTTCTTTTAGTCAATGTACTCTGTTGACCTGTGGGCCTGAGTTTCCCTTGGGGGCACCATGATTCAGAATGGTGAAGTACCCTGGGGAGGAGATGAAAGCAGGCCCTAGTCTGTGTTGGGGTCCTGACTTTAAGACAAGAGGCAGAGGCACACATGCTGGGCAGCACACAGCCACAACAGGACACTTCCTTTTGCTGGCACCTCCTCTGACTGGGACTCTCCCAGGGAAGCAGCACTAAGAGGTCTCTTCCTGGATATGCAGAACTGAGAGGACAGACATCAATTGTCCAAGACAGCATGGGAGGCACAAGCGTTCTCCTCCAACCTAGCTTCTCACTTTGATCTCTCCTCACTCCCAACCCACCTGCTGCTGTTAGGTCCTAGAATCCCACCCTTCCCAGTCAGTTCTCCAGTCACGATTTAGGGCAGTGGTTGCAAACCGTGCCCATGCCGAAGTGGGCTGTTTATATCATTGAAAGCTCTAAGATGTTTGCCATTGCTGATTTAGAGACTGAGGAGGCAGTCATTTTGGTAGGAAGTCTCCACACTGCCCATCCTAACACCTGACCCACCAACCTCCAAACTTGATGGTGCACCACACTTACTGTATGGCCCTGTCCCGGTATTCCTTCACAGAACAATCTGACTGTGCTAGCTGTATCCAGATTTCATTCAAACCAACTGCCCAGAACAGGTTGGCCTCCTTCCCAGAGAACCCTCTTGTATGTGTCCTAAAGGCCTCTACTGAGGCTCATCATTCCAGTTTATGGACACAGAAACTAAGCGCAGTGAGGAACCATAATGCTTATCCTGCCAAGAGAGAGGGGGATACCTGGAGGGACTGTGAAGAGAGCTGAAGAGCATAGGCACCTGTGTGTGGCAGTAACTCTGAGTGTCAAGAGAGAACCCAGAAGTGCCTTGGCTGACATCCTTGACCTGCCCCTCCCCACCACCACCACACGGCCTCCTCCTTTTTCCCTCCCTGACCCCAGCCTCCTTTCTCTGGCAGGTGCTGTGCAGAGCCTGGCCTTGGGGACAATGGCTGCCCTGATGACCCTGAGGGCTCTGCTCCTACTCTGAGCAGGCCTCTCTCCCTTCACTTCCCCAGGCTTGGCACCCTCCCATCTCTCACCACCTTCTCTCAGCCTACTCCCACCCCATTTGGCCACTTCCCACCCTCTTTGGCCCGCTCCCCGTCCCTACACCCAGGAGCCCCCCACCATTACTCCAACCCCCCATCCCTGTCTTATGGAGACAATAGTGGGCTGAGGCCCTGAGCACAAGCCCCTGCACCTCCCCACCTTGCAGCCTGCTCTCCTCGTGTCTCTGCAATGTCCTTACCTCCTATCCCACTTGTCCCCCCATCCAAACTTCAAGGCTCCTGTCCCCGCTCTGCCTCTGCCACTCCAGCATAGGACCAAGGTTGCCAGGCTCACTTGCAGTTATTTCCCATGGAGGAGAGGGGGTCAGTTTTACCCACACCTGACCCACATGGCCCTGCCTTCACTGAGGTTCCTTCTGCAGAGGGTGACCACTCCACAGGCAGACACCCCCAAGAGACAGCGGGTCTCACACAGGTGGCGCTGATGGGGCTCAGTCCTATTCAGAGAACAACGATAGGGACTAGAAGCCTCCAAGAAACATCTCCCATTTTCCCTGTGGAGCCTGTACAGAGGGGTCTGAGTGAAAGAATGAGCGTGTGAGGCTGTGTGTGCCTGTGTCAGTATGGGAGTGTGGGAATACCGCTGTGCGTGAGAGTGTACATATGGGGGACAGGAGTGAGATTAGCTCCACAACCCCCACCACACACACACTCACCCTTCTCTGACCTCTGAGGAGGTGCCCATTGAGAGGACAGTGCGCCACCTGGTGGCACAGACTGCAGTGCAGGCCCCAAGTCAACATCCCCTTTCTTACCTCCAAGCATGAGCACAGACATAAACGCAGACAACACAGAAACACACACACACACACACACACACACACACACACACACACACTCTTTCTCTAATTCTGGCTCCTTCTCTGGGGCCCAGCCCACTAACTTGCCACCCCTGTACCCACCACAGTTCTGCAGATTGGAGATGGAGGCCCTGTCCTTCCGTGTCTTCTGTCCCAGAGAAGGAGCCCTCGGAGGGGAGGCAGACAGGTGGTGCTCACATCTTAACCATAGCAGATTCTTAACCTCTCTAAACCTCAGGCCACTTAGCTACAAAACGGGATAATAGTTTCTATGCCACAGAGTCCTTGTGACATTTAAAGAAAATGTAAAATGGAATCATTAAGAGGGAAGGCAGGGCAGCAACAAGAAGCCAAAGTGCCAGCCCTGGATTCTGTGACCTGATGAGGGCTGTCTGCAGGCTCCCATCTGCCTTTCACCCTCCTCCGGGCCCTCTCCACAGCCACCCCACCAGCCGCTCACCCCACAGCAGGGTGTGTGAGGCTGGTGCTGAGCAGCCACCAAGAGCCCTTCCTGAGCGGCAGAGACCCCACCTTCCAGGGCACCTCACAGTCGCTCTGCACCCCACCCCACTGCTCATCAAGTCCCACCAATCTAGTATCTCTTGGGTCCCCCTCCTGGCCCAGCCCAGGGCAGAACGTCACCCACAAGCTTTCCCCTTGTAGTCATTTCTTTGCTGTCCAGCAGGCACTTCCTGCTGGAAACCTGGCCCACACAGCAAGGGCGATGCCCACAGCCTCGTGTACAGCCTTCCTAAGCTGGCTTCATCTCCCCTCCATCTCTTACTACCCCATGGGCTGCCACTCCTTTCTCTGCACCTTCATGTGTGCAGTTTCTTCTGCCACCAGAGCCTGCAGGAAAATGCCACTTGCTCATCTTGTCACCTCACTGTGGTTCTTCTTGGCATTGTGGTCCAGCCTGCAGCCCATGGCCTGGCATCCTGAGGCTTGTCCCTGCCTGTGGTTGAGTTGGGATCTGCCCCTGGATCAAGCTGGGAGGCCCTCCACACCGGGGACAAGGGCAACATTAGCTCTCGGCACAGGGTCCTGTGTGCATGAGGAAATTATTTGTGGGTTATTCACTCAAATTGGTGACAAGGAGGTATATGTCACAGCAAGTGCCTCAAGGGAGGGCTGGGGACAGAACTGAGTCCTCCTGCCTGGGCCCTCTGGCCAGGCCTGGGTTCTGTGCTGTGAAGAAACAGATAGCTGGGGGAGCCCAAAGCGGTGTTGGGCAGGGCAGCGGCTTGGAACCCACGCTCTAGTGAAGGCCCCAGACCATTTGGCCCAGACAGCTGGTTCCAAAGCCCACTGGCACTGGCTGTGTGCAGTGCCAACAGGTTGGCTCTGTAGCCCCAGAGGCAGGGCTGGCGTCCTAGGGGTGTTGCTGTGGTCACAGGAAGTCCTGCCCATGTCTTCCCAGGCTGCCCTCCCTGCAAAAAGGAGAGCACAGAGTCCAGCCCTTTTGCAGATTAACCCAATCCTGACATGATAAGTAGGGAGAGGTAAGAGGGGGTTAGGAAAGTTGATGGTCAGGGTCTGGAGACCACCAGGCAGAGCCTCCTTGCAGCCCCCTATCTGAGCCTGCCACTGTGTGAGCAGAGGCAATGCTCTCACAGTCAGGTGAACCGGGCTGAGCCCCACAGATGCAACCCAGGGTTAGATGTAGTGTAGAGTCCGACTTGGGGGGACCACTTCAACAGGACTCAGAGAAATAGGCATCCCTGCAACTCAGGAGAGATTTAGTGGCCCAGGACCTGGCTATACGGGTGCTCGTGACCGAGCAGGCCAGTACACTGATGAAGTAGAAGGAGCTCCAGGCCACTTCCTCTACGCAGCCTCCCTGCTTGCTACAACCTCTCAGGTCTCCCTTTGCAGTCCAAAATTCTCTGCCAACCACTGCATCCTCTCACTATTCCATGCCCAGGCCTCCCCATCTTCCACCCACCCCTAAGCCCCCACCATCTATTCTAGGGTGGCCCAGGGTGTATCCCAACAGGCCTACCACCACTGAGGTGGGCTTCTGCTAGCCAGGGAGTTCCGAGGCTGCTTGCCTCTCCCAGTTCTGTTTCCCAACCATCCCATGCACAAAGTCTCCAAATAGCCCCATGAGGGAGGGTTGGTAGAAAGAAATAGATTTATTCTCATGTACAAAGCGGTCAGCCCACAGGACCACATACAACAGGTGCACAGTCCTAGAAAAACACATCTCTCTAAAGGCAACTCAGAGTAGGTAAGGCAGGCGGCCCCTCCCTGCCCACAACACACACGCAACAAAACAAGAGAGAAGCCAGTGGCCGGGCTGACCCAAGAGGCCCGGGGCACAGGTGGATATGGCCTTGGAGAGGAGAGAAGCCCTGCCAGGGTGAGGCCAGGTCCCTCTCTGGCTGCAGGAGTGGGAGAGGGGCTCAGGTCAGGGGGGACACTCAGGGGACACTGAGGGACTCAGGGTTGGGCTCTCTGTGCTCTAGAGTTGCAAAGACAACCCATGGCCTCTGCTGGAACTCCAGAGATATGGAGACCTTCATCTAAAAGGAGTCTTAGAGAACAAATTGTCTTACCTCCTGTTTTGCTCCAATAGGGAAAGGAACTTGTCCAGGGTCACACAGCCAGGAGGAAACACTGCCAACACACCTGGGCCTGTCCCCCAGCCTGGGGAGACTTCCTGCCTGCCATTGCCATCTGCTTTCTGTCTGAGCCCCTGGAGCACAGAGCTGCCTCTCTGGGGCCAGTATATGCCCCAGATCCCAACCCACCAGAAGCAGAGGGTAGTCTTCGGGGGGCACATTTGCCCCATGGCTGCTGTAACCTCCTAGCAGAACCAGTGACTATTTCCCATCTTCTGCTCATGCAGATGTCCCACCTTCCCCTTCTGTGAGGATCCTGAACACCCTAGGGGACAGAGCCCCCCCAGGGAAAGGGCACAGATCTGGTAGGGAAGGAAGGGGACACAGAAGGAACCCTCCTGACTGCTCAGAGAAAGCATGGCTTGAGGAGGACTTGCCAGGTTGTGGTCAGAGGTGCAGAGTGGGACCCACTGCCACCCCTGCACTCTTGGAGGACAAATGACAAAGTCTTGGCAAGCTGGAAGTCTTGCTTCTATTTCCTAGACAGGAAAGCTGAGGCCCAAGAAGGTCAAGATGTCCCCAGGGTCACGCGGGACATCCTGTCTAGAGCCAGGACCCATGGCTCTGATTCCCAGTGCGTTGGGCCAGACTAGTGGAGGGTTGTGGGAAGAGAGCTGGGCAGGGAGGGTCCCGGGAGGGGGTCACTCAGCATCAAGGCTGCAGCAGCCATTGACAGGGGCCCTGGTGCCATCCAGCTCGGGCACCTCATATTCCTCATCCAAGAAGTCCAGTGAGTTGTTGCTTGGGAGGCCGCGGATGGTGAACTTGTGGGACACCTTGGTCCAGTGCTCACGGTTGGAGGCTACACGCTCGTATAGTTCTGCCGCCTTGGGGAACAGGTCCTGCAGCAGCCTGGGGGTGCACGGTGCAGGGTGAGAGGTCAGAAATCAGGGCGTGGACAGCAAGAAAGAGGGGGGCTGCATCACATGGGGAACTTGCACAAGAGTTGGAGCCAGGGATTGGCACAGGAAAGCATGGGGGTTCTCTCACTGGGGACCAAGTATGAAGTAAAGGACCCAGCCAGGCACAAAGCAGAGGATACCTGCAGATCACTTGGAGCTGGCCAAGGAAAAACTCAGCACCTATGTCCGCTGTGATGACCACAGCTGCCCCCGCCCTGCTCCACCTTCCAGGGGCACAGCCCCCAGCCACACCATGAGCTCACTCACTTGTAGATGGGCATTGCGATGTGCTCCATGAAGCTGATCTGCAGCTCAGGAATGTAGGCTTTCTCCCGGTCCATCATCTCCATTGGCCGGTTGCCCATGGCTTTCTCCTGAAGGCATCAAGTCATCAGCCTGCCCTCTTCTTCCTCCATCAGGCACCAGTCAGGCTAACCCAAGCCCCCATAGCCCAGGCCAGAGCCCTCCCACAACCTGGAAATCCCGAGGTCATCACACACATACCAAGTCTCCCTGGGAGAAGAATTCTTTGTAGATCAGCTCCTGGAAGGCAACGCTCTCATCACATCCTGTGAGTGGCCACGCAAGCCCATTCCCAGGACTGCAAGGAGGTCCTATAACTCAGTCTCCCTCAGCGCCTGACCTCACTAGCCCCAGTCTGGCCACTGGACGGCCCTAGATTGCATGGAGTGGCTGGTTCTGGCCCACCTTCCACAACCACCAATGCACGACATGGCCCTCGGCAAGCCTGTGCCCCTCTCGAAGTCTTCTTGAAATGGTCTAGGTTTCTGTCTCCCCAAAATACAGCCAGGCTGAGCTCAGCATAGAGAGGGTGTTCAGGTAGTCAGGGCATGCAGCCTGTGCCTTCTCAAGGTGGGGACACTTACGGCAATCTTTCTGGTGGTCTTCCAGCCCTTGGTCTGGTCAGAGAGGTCACAGGAGGTCATCAGGAGGCAAAGGAGGAGTCTGTGGTGTTGCTTGTTGGTTTGGTCGTAGCCCACTGTTGGGGGAGAGATGGGATCAAGGAGAGAGATCCAGCCTCCTTCTCCCTCTGAGGACAAGGCCCTGAGTGGACCAGGGAATTGGGCAGTCTTGATGGGTCCAGGGGCCAGTGCTGGTCTGCCTGGAGGGGCTATGCCACCAGGGAAAGGCTGATGCTGGAAGGGGAGGAGTCTGAAGCCCGGAAGATGTGCCCCAAGCAGATCCCCATCCTGAGCGACCCT
The DNA here is from genome assembly GCA_028451465.1 of Erethizon dorsatum. Classification (NCBI taxonomy): domain Eukaryota; kingdom Metazoa; phylum Chordata; class Mammalia; order Rodentia; family Erethizontidae; genus Erethizon; species Erethizon dorsatum. Next base: position 56,990,988 of record CM051827.1, on the reverse strand, counting down.
CCCTCCCCAGCCAGGAGGCTGGGGGCTAAAGGTGGGCACCTTCAGCCATCTTCTGGAGGTCCTTGAAGATGCGGAGGTGGTGGGCCAGGTCCGTGGCCAAGATAATGTCCCTCATCAGATCCAGCATGCGCTGATAGTCCTGGGGTGGACCAGGGAATGGTGTTATGGCTGCCAAAGGGCACAACCCACCTACCCACCCACCCCAGAGGAGCCCCCTCAGCTCCTTCTGCAGTCTCAGCCAGCTTCCAGCCCCCGACCCATTAACCCCACTCCCCAGCCCATCACCTTCCGGGAGAAGTGATCGAAGATGTTGCAGCCGTGGGTGTTGAGGATGGCAATGGCCTGAGCAAAGTGGTGCCTCTGCAGGGAGAGGAGAGAGAGGCCCTGCCAGCCCTGGCTGTGGGCTCAGTAGAGCAGGCAGAAAGGGGAGCCAGGGGGTCCCAGATCCCTCTCTGAGCTCTGTTTCCGCCCTCTGTGTAACCCAGGCCAGTCCCTGGCTAGCTCCACACCTCAGATTCCTCAGCTGCCACATGGAGACACCCAGTAAGGTAAGCTTGGAGGGCCTCACAGGCTGTAAAATTTTCAAATGATCCCTTGAAATCCTAGACACTAATTCATGCAGAAAACATTTGTTTGCTGACAAGGAGAGGCAGCGATGGGACGAGGGCAAGGCCCTATCTCTCGATGCTGAAGGGCTGTCACTTGGAGGAGGAGCAGGCTCATCCCTGGGAACAGAGGGCACAACTAGGGCTGCCACTAGACCGCCTGGGAGAGAGCAAGTCCCGAGCAGGGGCACCTCTAGAGCTGTATGTAGGAGGCAACTTGGGGCAAGGTCACCTTGGAAATTTGGCCTCCGCCCTGAGCCAAAACCTGTGCCCCTGGCCCAAGGAGCCCCCGTGTGTAGAGGGCAGACCCACACACAACAATCTAAGGCAAAGCTTAGTGTGATGAATCCCCACTGAGGTGCTCCCAGATGGCCAAAGGGTTAGGGTTAAGGTTAGGGACCCAAGCGCTACCTTTGCAAACTGGGCCCAGGTGGCCTCTGCAGCACCCCTTTACCCTGCCTACAACTGCACCCTCCAGGCCCCTCCAGAAAAATAAGGGGATATACACCCCCCCAGGGTGGCTGCCACTCCAGCAGGCTGTCTGGAAAGCATGGTTTGGGGACATAGTCTAACTTTGCAAGTCACTGGCCTCGTGAGGGTGAGGAGGACCAGGCGCTGGGCAGAATGGCCGTACCTCCATGACGGAGCCCTCGGAGCTGTAGAGTGCGGCCAGAACAGATTTCTGTAAGAGCCCAGGAAACTCCAATCACTCCTCACACCCAGGCCCAGTGCCCGCACAACTGAGGCTCAGCACTGGCCTGCTCTTTCCCACCTCCTCTCAGGCCGGAGTGGGTGGAGACTCCTAGACACCCCAGGGACAGTCCCCACTGTGAGGAGGGCCGGCTCTCACCGAGGCCACCTGGAAGGAGTTGTTTGTGCCTCTGTGATCCAGGTCATGACACATGCAGGAAATGAACAAGGCAAAGATCTCGATGTCCCTAGTTAGGAGACAGAAAGGAGGAAGAGTTCACCCACACCTCCCTCTCTGGGACCCCTGAGGAAGGACAGCTGGATGAGATGTCCAGCAGCCACCCAGGCAGCCAGTCAGGACACCCAGCTCTCCTTCCTGGGAAGAGACACTGATTTGGAGTGTGACTGACCTAGCAGGGGTCAGGGGACAGGCCCATTACTACTGAATGTGTGACCGTGAGCAAGTCCCCCCAGAAAGTGGGGCTACACACCCTTCCTCCCGGGGCTGGTAGGAGGACCTGATGAGTGATGCAGATAAAGGGCCTGCCACACAGGAGCTGCCTCCTGCCTCAAGGAGGGGGACCCCAGCTGCTGCCAGGTGTAGGGATGGCATGGCCACTCACTCGAGGTAGTTGGTAAGCTCCAGGTTCTTATAGAGCAGGTAGCAGAAGTGGGAGACAGAAAAGGCGTGCATCCAATTGTGGTAGGGGGGATCCCGATAGCCCTTCTTCACCATCAAACAGAACCTGGGGGAACAGAGAACCTAGCAGAGGGGCCTCAACTTCTCCTTCTCCAAGAAGCCCTCTAGACTCTGCCCTGCCCCATTTCTTGCCTTTCTTTATTCATGACCCTGATATCTGAGAATTGCCTCTTACACATGAATCCACCCCTCCCCCACAAGATTGGACTTCCCCTGGTCATCCTCAGAGAGACCCCAGAAGGTTGGGTGCAATAGATGTGAGAGTGGAGGACAGGAGGAGACAGATACTGGGACTGTCTGTGCTGAGGGGACAGCTCGGGGGACACACCGGGCCAGTGTGGGGCAGTCGATTTTGTAGTTGTTGATGAAATTCATGTCCTGCAGCATGCTTAGGATGGCCTGGAGAGGAAGGGAGGAAGGGCTCAGAAGGACTGTCAGATTAAGATGGAGCTCCTGCCTCCACCCTTCTTGGAGCCCCACATTCAAAATTTTTGAGTCTTAGAACTTTAAACCAGAGGACTATAAAATAGTTGAATCGAGCACTCTTAAGACATCTAAAGGACCTATGAACTGAGAACTCTTGCAATAAAACTCACACAAAAACTTAGAAAAACAGAGCAAAGACTAAAAACCCTAAGGCCACATGCCCAGGGCATCATAGCTCTGGAGCAGCTCTTGGGGATCATCCAGTCCGGCCCTGGGCAGCCCCACAGCATCGCGAGGGCAGAGCGCATGCCCACTCCCGCTCTGCAGGAGCCTCCATAGCCTTCCTTATAGACCACATCTTACAAGAAGTTCTTACGCACGTCTAACTTTCACCTCTGGCTGCACACACTGCACCTCTTCAGTCAAGCAGGGGAGGGTCAGCTCACCATGGAAGTGTCATCCTCGGGCAGAGAGCGAGGGGTGTAAGTGAAACTGGCAAAGTTGGAGTCGATGGCAGCCACAGGCTGGATGCCATCGTGGAGGAGTTTGGTGTATTCATCGTCAGAGACCTAGAAGGGCCCAGCCAAGGCATTAAACATGGCCTCCTCCTATCCAATCTCCCCACCCTCCAATTCCCAAGACAGCTGTGGGGGTCCCTACCCTGAATGCCCCACAGTCAGGCCCCCATTCCAGGGACTGCCACTGGGCAGGTCACCCCCCCCCACAGCCTTGCAGCCCACCTGTAGTGCCTCCCGGCTTATCTTCAGCAAAGATAAGGGAGCATCCCCTCTGCAACCCTTCAACCATGATGGCCTTTCATAGACACTAACTCCAGCATTCCTTCTTTTGGGAGATCTTCCCATGTCTAATCTCAATCTTTCCTACTACAATTTTGAGCCTATTCACAGAGTCTGAGACCCTTCAGTTTGGACACAGATGACAGGAAATGCCCACATGAACAATGATTATCACATATTCTGAATTAAGGCATGGGATAGCTCTTCTGACACAGGGCCTAAGAACGGGAGGGTTGTCAGCAATTCAGACTGCCTGCCATACCCAAGGAAGTGGGGGAAATCCCTGGGCTGACTTCCCGGCCTGCAGGAATTCCCAAGATGGGGATTATTCCCTGGACATGGGGAACACATGGCTGACCCAGGTTCTTCCCTGGTGGAGTCCTGTGGCTCCTTGAAGCCTTAGAGCTGAACTGAGAAACAACCTGGAGGCGAGGTGCTGCTCTAGGTCTGCCTTCTCACCCCCAGGAGAGGTTGATCAGAAAGCCCCAGCTAGCTGCACCTGGGCCCCTGAGGATTCTGGAAGGGATGGAAGGAGCATAGAGGAGCATGTGGCCCTGGGACCCTGAGAAGGGCAGAAACTCCACAAAACCTCACCTTCATGTGGTACATCATCATCTCATTGGCCAGGTGGCTGCGATACTGGGCCTCATTCACTTTTTTGTACAGGAGAGACTGAAGAGAGAGAGGGAAAGTTGGGGCTAGAGCAAAGCGCCATGAAATTCTCAAAAGGTCTGGAACTGGTACAAAGAAGCCCCCTTCCTCACCCACGGGGCCCCAGTCTGAGCCTTTTGGCTTCAACCCCAAGTACAATACTCTTAACACTCTGCACCCCTCCTGAGCATGACCCAGGCCTGAGTGGTGGATGCTGAGGCTCGTGACAAGAAAAGAGAAGTGGGGCAATGCCAGAGGTTTGATTCCCAGGCCAGAGCTGCTGACAGGCCAGCACAATGAGATCCAACATTTGCCAAAAAGAAGCTGGCCAGAGGCTCAGGTTAGCACTGCATCCAGAGAAGAGGGAGAGATTTTGGCAACCAGGGTTTTTCATGGTCCTGGAAGGCTGAGTGGACAGGGCAGGAAATACTATCTCCAATTTTCAGATGAAACTGAACCCAGAGGTGGCCAGCATGTGCTGACAGCTGCACAGCACCCCAGCCCCAGGGCTCTGAGTTCCAGCCCTGGGAATGGAGCATAGGACAAAGCAAGGAGATCCAGTAGATGTAGTTGAACGGGGTCCCACATCAGCTCACTCCAGTCCCTCCCCTTACATGGGCGATGCTGATGCCGCAGTAGATGGAGAAGGCAGTGGCCAAGTCCTCGTCAAACTTGCTGAACCATGGCCCATTGATCTTGTTCACCAGCTCCGCCACACCAATGACCTCTAAGGAGGGGAGAGGGACTGAGAATGACTGATTGGTGGAGGGGCCCAGGGGGACCTGTCCTCCCAGGGTTCCTTTCTTTCTTTCATTTTTTCAGTAGCAGGGATTGAACTCAAAGCCTTCTCACTGTGCTACATCCCCAGCCCTTTTTCATTTTGAGACAGGGTGTTGCTAAATTGCCCAGGCTGGGCTCAAACTTGTGATCCTCCTGCCTCGGCTTCCTGAAATGTTGGGATTACAGCCATGAGCTACCACTCCCAGCTCCAGAGTTTCTTCAGGGAACATCACACACCTAGGAAACTTAATCCCTTCAGCTCTGGGACCCTTGGGGGATTGGGAAAGAGTTGTGACCTGCCACTCTCCACACACACACACACACACACACGCATGCATGCATGCATGCATGCGCTGGCTCGGCCCCACCCCCACACCAAGAGCTCGCACCCTGGTTCTCATTCTTGATGGGGAAGCAAAGGATGTTGCGTGTGCGGAAGCCGGTGCTGTCATCCACGCCGCGGTAGAAAAGCGGGTGGGCATATGCGTCAGGGATGTTCAGGATCTGGCCGGTGGTTGCCACGTGGCCCGCAATGCCCTGATCAGCTGGGATTCGGATCTCATAGCTCTGGAGAGGGAGGGATGGAGGAAAGAAGAAGTCAGTGGACCAGGCACAGAGGGGACAGCAAACGCAGGGCCTGCTCCCCAGCACTCTCTGTGGGACCCCAGACCACACACACACACACACACACACACACACACTCCCTCCATGCTCTCACCTCATCATCCACCACACCTCCATCGAACACCTTGGCCACCAGCTCGTTCTGATCCAGCAGGAACACTGAGCAGCTGTGGGGAGGAGGGATTGGTCTGCAGGGCTGACACCACCCCACTTGGATGGAAGCCAGATTCCTGAGGCCCTGAAGGAGGGCAGAGGTAAGAGCTTCTTGGGGCTGACCGACTCCAGGCATTCTTTCACTCAAAAAAAAAATGTTTTTTGAGTGCCTACTATGTGCCAGGCACTGTGTTAGGAGCTGGGAGCAAAGACAGCTCTGCCCTTGGTGTGAGTGGTGCTCACAGTCTAGTGAGGAAGATGGAGAGGAAATAAAGGATCTGCCGAAGGGTGGTGATGGGGCCCCATGAGAAGGCCGGGGAGGAGGGAGGAAAGGAGAGCATGAGGATTGAGGCCCGGGGCCTCCTTCGTCCCATCCCCTGGGTGGCTTTGCTCACATCTCTGCATTGCTGAGGTTTCTGGCCTCTGTGATGATCTCTTGGAGCAGGACAGAGACATCATCTGGAGGGAGAAACGCAGGCAGAGGTGAGACCAGGCTGCAGGGATGAGGCCGGCCCTCCCTGGCTCCTCCCCAACAGCCATGCGTGGAGGAGGACAGTGCACTCACCCAGGTGAGTGAAGAGGTTCTTTGCCACTTGGAGAAGAGCCTGGGATGGAGGAGATTGGAGACCATAGGGAGGTTGGGTTAGGGGTCACCCCACCAAGCCCCCAGCTTCAATACCCCAGGATGTTCTCCATCCTCCCCTGGGACTCTCTGGGCAGGCTGGAAACTGTCAATGACTAATATATTATCTGGCTACTAAGTACAACATTCACCTTTAGCTCTAGCTGCCCAGATGTTTCTGCAGTGCCCACGTTGAACACTAGAGGGCAGTGACACACAGGGCCTGCAGCCCACGACACCGGGCCTGAGGAAACTATGGACCCCCCTAGTAGGAAAGCTCCAGGTCACTAGGTCACCTACCCGGCTGCCATTGGCCCAGAAGAACATGAGCCTCTCCCTGGTGGATGGATCACTAAGGCAAGAGCTGGGCGAGTAGGGTGAGCAGGTCCCAGGAGGGGCTCGAGGCAGACAACTCACCTGGCACTCACACTTGAGCTTCTGCTCCTTCTGGAAGGCCAGGGTGCTGGTAAGGACGGTGCCCGTGTAGTGGAAGCAGTGCTGGATCACACGCTCATCCTGGTCTGTGAACCTGGAGGAGGGGCTGGGGGTCACCGAAGAGGGAAGGCAAGACAGACTTCTCTTCCCATTTCTCCTTACTGCCATGCCACCAGGAAGCCAACCATAATGCTCTGCAACTGGGGCTGCTCTGTTGTCTGCCTCCCCCCTCAGACTGGGGGCTCCCTGAAGGGAGGGCTCCACTCCTCCTCAGACCAAAATGTAGTTTCCTCCTCAGGCTGTTGCTTTGTTTCTGTTTTTGAAACAGGTCTTGCTATGTTGATCTTGAACTCCTGTACCTAAACAATCCTCCTGCCTCAGCATCCCCAGGAGCTGAAACTACAGGCACAACACAGCACCCTGAGGGGATTTACCCAGACCAAGGCTGAGAGTCTTCCCTCAGACTAGACACTTGCCCAGGCCAGAGCTAGGTGTCTTGCTCTTTCCCCAGTGCTCTCCATTCTTGAGGAGGAGCAGTGCCAGAGAAGGGAAAAAAGATTGGACATCAACATGGCTTTAAATAAACTGAAATGGGTGAGAGAGTCAGTGATTAACTGTGCCTCAGCCAGCAGCAGCTGCCAGGGTCTAATAGCCCCCTTAATCCCACAGCCTTGCACTGACAAACTGTTGAGCTCACCACAGCTGGGACAGTACCCCCTGCCCTGTCCCCTTCCCACACTGATGCCCAAGTGGAGCCCTGTACTGCCTCTAGTTGCGTCTCCCAATCCACATCACCCCCTGCCCCAGACTCACAAGTCTCCTCCAAGCTTGTTGAAGCCACAGGCCAAGGCCACCACCTGGTCAGTAGCTCGATTGATGACAGGAACACAGAGCATGGTCTGCAGCTCACAGCCCAGCATGTTCTGGAGCTGCTTCACATCCTCCTGCAAAGGGAAGGCAGGGGCAGCGTGGCCAGGGTAAGGAAGGAGAGAGGGACTATTGCCCTCCCCAGCTCTCCCCCACACTCTGCAACAGGCTGTGCATGGGGACAGGAAGTTACAAAGTCCCCTGAGTCTCATGTCCCCGTTTCTAGCCTGCCCTGGCTTTGGGGGTCTGTGGTGGGGGGGGTCTTCCCTTCCCCCTCCCCTGGCTCAGCCTTGCCATGGCTTACAGAGGTGAGGTCCTGCAGCTGGATGGACTTCTTGTCTTCCACCACTTGACCCAGGCGTCCCATTGTCAGCTGGGGAGTGAGGAAAGGCTGAGTCAAGGCCCAGCTTTCTCCAGCTCGGGGAATCTGAACCCATCCTCACTCCTTAAGCCTGGAAACCTCAACACTCTTCAGTCAGTCCAAATAGTGGATGGAGCCAAATTGAGGATTAGAGAACTGCGGGGAGGGGTCTGACCAAATCATCTATAGAGGACTCTAGGGCCTTCCTTAACTAGGAGAGAGATAAGCAGATTTCGAGGGTTCTCACTGCTCTCAAAGGCTTCTAACAGCTTCATATCTAGAAATATTCCAACAGAAGCGAGCTGGTCCCAAGTAAGCCTTCCTGTAGATAAGAGGTTTCTCCTACTGGAGCCTGAGCATGAGGTACTGTGATCCCTTGTAACATTTCTAAGTAGATCCCAAAATCCAGATTAATTCCACCAAATTCCAAGAGATTCAAGAGGACCCAGTCTTTCTGGGCAGGTCCTAGAATTTCCTGATGGGTCTTAACTATCCCTGTGACTCCCTGCGACAGGTCAGGAGACCAATAGAGGACTCACAGGAAAGCTGATTTCTTCCCCCAGCACTTTATCTCCGATGACCTAAGGGACCAAGAAGTGGGGACTGGTTAGTTAGTGGAAAGGCAGACACGGGTCCCACGCCCTACCCCTGGCTCCACCCCACCGTGGACCTGGGCTCTCACTTTGCAGGAAAGCTGTAGATTGTCCTCTGACACTAGCAGGAGGCAGCAGCGGGATGCCTGGGTCTCCTGCTGCAGCTGAGAAGGGGACAGACAGAAAGAGGCACTGATGGCAGATCTGGAGCCACCCGCACCCTCACTCTTTCGCCTCTCTTAGCTTCTTCGGGCTAGTGGAGGAGAGAGGAGGGGCGGGAACTTGCACTCTGAACTGAGCTGGAGGACTCAAGGGGATGCTGACCCCTGGAGGGAGGCAGGGCAAGGAAGTGGGTGGGAGGGGCTCAGGGACTCACGTATTGGAGGACTTTGAGCTGCAGCAAAGTGGCATCCAGGTCGTAGAGTTCCCCTGCAAGCGCGGGGCAGAGTTAGTGTGCTGACTCGCCTGGGTGGCCAGATGCCTCATGCGCCGCCTAATTCTGGACTTTTGCAAGGCTCCGCCCCCTTCCCGCCTCCCTTCTGAGGGCTCGCCAGGCCCCGCCCTTTTCAGGTCCCTCCCCCTTAGGTTCCTACGCTACGGGTTCGACCTGGCCCCGCCCTCACGACCTTCCCAGGCTGGGTCCTCACCGCACAGTTTTAGGATCTTGCGGTCCTGGTCTTGGTACTCTGCCTCGCCCTTCTGGTTTTCTGCCACCTCAGCCGGGGGCTTCTTGATCGCTCCGGGGCCCGCGCCGGGCCCGCGCTGCTGCAGGGCCTGCACCCTCCGCAGGGCCACCAGGGTCTGGGGCGGGCCGAGTGGTCAGCGCGCCGCAGCCCCCACCCCACCCCCTTCACCACGCGTGCCGCCCTCGGCCTCCCAGCGTTTGCCCAAGCCGCTCCCTCTGCCTGCCGTGCCCGTCGCCCTGCCCCGGTTCCAAACTACTTAAAGCTAGCTTAGCTCGAGAGACTCTCCACCCTCCTGAGGGCTCCCGCTGTCCCTTAGACGTCCCTGGGACGTGAACTTGTCCCATGAACACGTATAGGATTTGTCTCTACCCCTAGCCCTAGATTCTTCCAAGGTAGGACAAGGTCAGATTTCTGTCTCCAGCACCCGTGGGGAGATTTTAAAGCACAAAATTCTAAAATCTCAGGCAGAAAAGCGCCTCAGTATCATTAGGTAATTAGTCTTTCCTAAGTATGTACAAGTATTTGACTTGTCTTATCTCACCACTATCTAGGTAGGTCAGGGCTATCCTTCTCCCATTTTTGATGTGAGACGAGTTTAGAGAGGTTAAATGACTGGCTCAGGATCGCCCAGCTCGAAGGTGGTGGAGCCGGAACTGGAACCAGGTCTGCCCAGCTCCCTGGCCAGGTCATCTTCTCACCAGCTGTAACAAGAGTTTTCCACCGCCCCATCTCCCACGGCCCTACCCCACTCACGTGCTTCTCCACCGCCTGCAGGCTCCACTCCTCACTGTCACTCAGCTGGCCACAGTGCACCTGGAGGAGTGAGAGAAGGAAACCACCTGTGACCTCTCCCAGCCCGTCCCTACCAGCTTGCCCCGCCCCATGCCCAGCACACACGGAACCCCGCCAACACACACACTCCGGTCTGTGGGCCTCGATGACAAGCCTGTCCTTCTGAACTTGAAGACAGCTCCGGGAAAATCCTCTCCCACTGGAAACCTTCCAGGGCAGACCCAAGGGATGGAACTTTCTGCCTCTGCCCATCACTTTGCATCAGCAGAATCCCATCGCTGGGGTGGTCACTGTCCAAGTGTATAGTATCGGAGAGACAAACCTTTGGTCCCTGGCAACTGCCCACTAACAGAGCCCTTCAGGCCATGATGTTAGAATTGGTGGTATTAGCTTCAGCCTCCCAGCTACAACCTCTCTGAATTAGGGTTTGAGCTGCTCTTGTATTTGGGGTAAAGAAAGGAGTCAAACAAGATACATCTGCAGGCCATGGGGAGCATGTGTGGATGGATGGATGGATGGATGGATGGATGGATGGATGGATGGATGGGGTGCTCTGCCTTACATGTGATTCTCACCCCTGTGTGATGCAGGCTTCCACCTGGCAGATGAGCCAAGGCCCAAATAAGTTGAGGGATTTGCCCAAGGTCACAGAGCAGAAAGTCGCAGTTAGAACAGCTCCACCCACTACCCCTACCCCTCCTTCCCTTTCCAGATCTACTCTCACCACCATCCTGTCATCTTGTCCCTCTCCAGTCACCAGGGCTCCCCTCAGCCAGCTTTCATGCTCTGTGAGGTCTCTTCCTCCACCCTGCCTGGGTGCTTGATGAGGAAAATGAGAAGAGGGAGGGGTAGCAGTCTAGGGACCCACGGCAGGCCCTGCGAGCAAGGCTTCCCACCTGCATCACCAGCTTCCTCGCCTACTCAAGCTGCTCACCACCTGCAGCTCCCCACAGTGCCTGCACTGGGGGCCCCTCCTTCATCCTGCCCCCCTGAGGGGCCTCAGCAGCCCCTGCCTGCTTCTGCTCTGGGTCCCCTGCCAGGAGCAGATGGAGAGGGGGAGACCAGCAGGTTCCCAGGAAGCTCATGGCGGGCGGTGTGGGGGAGCAGGATTAGGATGAGTAGGGGGATGTGCCTGAGGGAGGTGCAGAACCTCATACCTGAGGAAGGAGAGGACAGATGGCCTGAGCTGTGGAGCCAAGTGGAGAGGCACCTGGGAGGCTACTTGCATGGACAGGACAAGCAGAGCCAGAGGGGGACCCTCCAGGCAGGAGGCTGTCCTGTTGGCACTGGGTGGCAGGTACGTGGGGAGATGAGGACATAGGCAGGGGTAGAGTCCAGAGTGCCACAGGGGGAAGGCCTTGAGTGCCAGGCTAAGGAAGTAGGCTTTAGCCTGAGAGTACTAGGGAGCCATGGCAGAATCTAGTATCTGGGGCCCATAATCTGTGGGGTAGAGGGTGAATTAGGGAAGCAAGACTGAAGGAAGGAGGACTCAGGTAGCCAAGGAGGGTACTGAAGCTTAATCTCTGGATGAGGCTATCTCTGTGATGCCCGCAGGACAGGGGGTTGACGGAAGCTGAGGCCAGGGTTCATTTGCATATGGCTTACATAAATAGGTTGGCATTTTATTGTTAGTAAACGGAGGAAGGCATCCTTCTTGTTCCTTCTACCTGGACCCATTTTTTCAGAAAAAGAGAAGGTGCAGAGCCCGGAGACTGAAAAGGATGAGGGAAGGGAAGGAATCACAGAGTCCCCCTCCTCTAGCACACAGCCCTGGGCTGCCCAGCTGCCACGTACTCTTACAAAGAACCTCAGGCCCCCTACATACACACTTATACTCACTCTTCTAAGAGACACACACACACAAACACGATGCAGTCACAGACACAAAGACATCCACACACAGTGTTCACACCACCCACATGCGCACGTTCACTCGAGTTCAGCCATCCAAGATCCACGCCCTGATACACAGACACACTCAGTTACTCCAGTACACTCACACGTAGCCTTTAGTTCACCAATAGGAGCACACACTTGCACCTGCTCTTGCTTATCAGAGTGGCTGTCTGGGGCCAGGGGGAACACTCAGCAGTGGGCACTGGGGCTGTAGGGCAAGTTAAAAATCCAGCCCATCCGCCAGTCCCTCACCCTCACAAAGTTCCAAGTGGCTAATGCAATGAACACCCATCCATGTGCAAGGAGATGGTGTGGCAGGCACAGCTTTGGGGGAAGAGAGGGTCCAAATCAAGCATCCAGTGCCAGAGACAAAGGAATGCCCACACCTCAAAGGGACTTATTATTCCAGCACTGAAGAACAGAGCCAGACTTTCTACACAAAAATTCCACAATCAGGACGCCTTTGAGCTGCGAGCTGCAAAGGCCCAGAACTCCGCCACACAGCCCTGCACGTGGATGGCATCATCCTCAGAGAGCACTGGGGTGACTACGGCTTCCTCAGGCCCCAATATACTCGCAGAATTCCTGTGTTCCTTGCTAGCACTTGCCATCACTTGAAATTCTATCCCTATTTTGCTTACTTGTTTCATGCCCTCCAGATTGTACGGCCTATGCAAACAGGGCCTGCCTGGTCTGTTTTAGTCATCTCTATGTCCCCAGAACCCAGCACAAAGTGCCTGACATCTAGTGGCTATTCAAATAGCTCTTCAGCTAATGAGTGAGTGGGTGGATGGATGGATGGATGGATTGGTGAATACCAAGAGCAGAGATCCAGAGAGAAGAATGGGGCTTGAAGAAGGAGCAGATGACTCCCAAAAGATCTGTCCTGTGGCTCTCCCTCTACCCTCTACACCCTCTGCACCCTCTTCCCTCAGAATCTGGTAGCAGCTGGGAGCTCCGGGGCTGCCTGTGCCGCCTCTGGGAGGATGTGAGATCCTGTGGCCTAGGGAGCATCTCTCAGAGGTCACTTGGGAAGAAGGGTGTCTTGAGGAAGTGCATTTCTACCTAAGTGGGAAGGTGCAGGCTTGGGGGAGCAGCAGATGGTGAATAATCCAAACACTCTTCAAGAGCTCACCGCTGCCCAGGGTATTTGAGGAGGTGAGGGGATGGTTGCAGAGAACTTCTGGCAGCCAAAACTCCAGGTAGCATCTTCCTCAACAGCGTGCACCCCACCCTTCCACCTCACCAGGATCATACTCATCTCCCAACACACCACTCCCTCTCTCCCTGCCTTTGCTCATGGTGTTTCCTTCTCTGCCTGTCAGCCTCCTTCCATGCCCGAAGCCCCACTCTAATGCTCCCTCCAATGTGAGGAACCCCTTGCTGCTCCAACCTCTGCCACCAGAGCACCGGTTGGCATCATTTATGTCATTTGGACCATGATAGCCCAGAGTGTGCTTGCCTTTTCCTCAAACTGCCTTTCCTCCTAGAAGGCAGAAATTGTTTGCCTCAGAACCTAGCCTGGGGAACCCAGGGAAGGGTTCTGCTGGGTGAGTTAAATTTGAGTGGTCTGATCTAACCTTCCTGCTGACCTAACCCGCCTTTCCTCCCTACAGGTTGAAGCCTAGACCCCTGGCCCCCAGGAGCCAAGCTGACCAGCAGACAGAGGGACCATTCTGTTGCCCAAGATGAACAACCTTCCAAATGTCTTCCTCTTGCTGGGGCTGCCTCCCCTCTGCCCCAGTCCTCACAGCCTCAACAGGAGGAAGTGCTTCTCAGTAATCAGGCACCCCCACACCCTTTCCCCTAGGTCTGGTTCTCCTTCAGCTCTGGGACAGATGCCCAAAGGAGAGGGGAGCTACCCATTGAGTGCTCTGCCAACCCCTCTTTACAGAAACAGAAGCTGGCGCTGGGGAAGCAGCTTGCCAGAGAAGCCAAGGAGGGGCCTGCTGTCCCTCAGTTGGGCAGATGGGGCACAGAGAGCCAGCCGATCGCCCCCTCCCCTCTCCTGGCAGCTTCCACCCTCCCCTGCAGCAGCCTGGGAAAGGTCAGGTACCTTGGAACCCTTTAATTCCATTTTAATGAGCTCAGGAGGAGTCCCCAGACACACCCAGACCAGCTTATTCATCTGCCCAGGGTGGCAGCCACCTCAACTGAAGCAGAACCCCCATTAATGGAGACTTGGAATGCTAACCGTTCCCTACCTAGGAGAGGACAAAGATGTTGAATTCCCCATCTCCATGCAGGAATAGACTGGAAGAGCTGCAGAATCTTGGCTGGAAAAGCTCTACCACCACCCCTCCACCTCCCCACCCACCACCTGAGTGATAGAGCAGAACCTCTTCGAGGGACAGCAAAGGGTGCTGGGAGCCCTGGCTGAGTTCCTGGGCCACCTCCACCCTGAAGCACATCCCCCACTTCCCACCGAGGCCCTTCCCCTCCCCCTCCATGGCACACTCCAGCCTCAGCTGGGCCTGGCTGGGCCCCATGCCTTCTTAGGAATTGTTTCCCTGGGGGCCACCTCTCCTCAAGCGTCCCAGCTCCAGCCACCCCGAATCAATCACTAACTGGATTTCCCACAGTCTCTACTGGTCCCCGCTCAGTGTCATTCCGTCAAATCCCAAGAGAGTGTGTGCTCTCTTGGCCCTGCCTCCAATCCACCCGAGAGGATCCCAAAGAGGAAACAACAGTCTGGATGTGCCAAGGGCTGGGTTTCTGCAGCTCTGTGGGACAGGGAGTCCCGATGGGACCTGGGCATCTCTCAGAAAGCTGCTGATTCTTGGGCAGCTTCCTCCTGCCCATTCAAGGTGGCCCAGTACTGGGGGGTGGGAAATGACCAAACTCTTCCCCAATCCCCATTTCCCTTCACTCCATCCCAGTTTGCTGTCAGCACAGCACATGCACACACACACACACACACATACACACACACACACATGCACACACATACTCATACACACACACGCACACACCAGACAGGCTCCATCCATGGCCCCTCGCCCATCCCACCATGTAACCCAACTGCTAGAGCAGCCTCTTACCAAGATGACAGCAGCCACCGCCCCTGCCTCCTTGTCCACCAACGGTATGACCAGCACTGAGGAGGAGAGGGCAATGAGGTGGTCCTGCAGGGCCAGTAAGGCTCAGGGCTACTGAGCAGGGACCCCAGGAGGAAGACAAAGATGTAGACAAAGGCCAGGGCGAAGACACAGAGACCCAGAGGCCCAGTGAGACAGAGAGAGGGGTCCTGAGCCAGCGACAAAAGCAACCCTAACCATGACCCCTACATAGAAGGAAACCCCCTCACTGACAACTTTCTTGTGATCCTCCCAGCAACCCTGGGAGGGAAGGAGACAAGGCTGAGCACCCCTGTTTTACAGATTGGGAAACTGAGGTCCAGAAAGGGGAAGTGACTTGCCCAAGATCACACAGCAAGTCAGGTCTCCTGACTCCCAGTCTTGTGCACTTTCCACATCGAGACAGAGGACAGAGACCTAGAGAGACTGAGACACGAGGCAGAAGAGACATGGCGGACAGGGGGCATGGAGAGCAAAAGGGAAATGGGGATGGTGATAGAGAACATGACAACAACTACAGCCCCATCTGGCAACAGGCACAAGCACAGGGTGGCCACAGCCCTTGGCCCTGAGCTCTAGTAGGTGCCAGGTCCTTCACATGCATCATCTTATTTGCTCCTTGAAATGCGTCCTCGAGGTAGGAACTGTTGTCCCCATTTTACAATCAGGGAATTGAGGCTCAGGGAGATTAGTAGCATAACAGAGAGGGAATTAGATGGAGGGATTGCTGGAAACACAGAGCAAGAGAAAGGAGAGGATGGGTAGAAGACAGACATGGCCTGGGAGTAGATCCACGACCCTCTCTGCCCCTGCCCAGCTCTCAGCTCTTACCTTGGGTATCAGGAGCCAGTGGAGCTGCCATCCTGGCCAAGGGCTTCCCCAGCAGGTCTGAGGGGCCAAGCCCATTGCAGCTCAGCCGCTTCCGGGAGATCACAGCCTCTCTAAAAAGAAGACATGTCCCACCTCTCAGTCCCTGGGTCAAAGAAAAGGGAGACCAGTCTGGGGACACACAGGGAGCTGGACCTTACACGTGCGAGGATCTGGGTAAGTTGACCTACCCCGTGGTGGACAAAAACCCAGGACAGAGGGGCAGACAGCCACAGCCTGGCTTCTGGTGCCTCCTGCTGGCGGATGTGGGAAAGGCATGTGTGTGGAGCCCAGTGCAGAGCCCCGGGCAACAGGGAGAGCTCAGAAAGCAACAGCAGGGCTCAGAGTTAGGCCACCGAGGTCAAGTCCTGCCTGTGCTACTACTTGATCTTGGGCAGGTGATCTCACCTTCCTGAGCTTCCCAGGGAGAACAAGGATGGGGAGAGTAGAACCCTCCTCACTGCTCTCCTCAGAAAACAACTGTAGAGCAAGTATTGGTGCTAAGCACCAGAGGGAGACTCCGGAGACAGTCCCCATAGCTAATGTTCACAGGGCTTTTCTTCTGCACCATGGACGGTCTAAGCAACTTACACAGATTGACTCAGCATTCCTAACAAGTCTGTGGGCTAGAAATTGTCATCATCTCTATTTTCAAGTGGAGAAACTAAAGCACAAAGAGGTTAAGTAAATGGGGCAAGGTCACATGGCCAATAAGTGCCAGGTTTTGAACCCAAGAAGTTGGCACCAGAATAAGGCTTAATCACTAAGCTTGAACCATCCCGAAAGCCTGTGGGGTGTGAGCCTCGAGCAGGGGACTGGCATAGAGTGGGCACCGAGGCAAGAGAGGTTGGTTGTGAGAATAATGACTTTATCTTTGCCCTACCACACATACCACCCTTCCCCCAGATCTCTGGCTCTTCTTGCTTGATTAAGCGCCTGATTTTTCACCAAATGTCACTCCTTGATGATTAATTGTCATGGGTTTCTCATCTCTCATGCCGCCTCCACTTAATTGTGTTTATAGCAACTGTCTGACCTGGACAGGAGAGAAGCTTACGGGACTGGCACTCTGGTATATGCATTTGGAGTCACTAACAGGAATCAGTGCAGGTCAGATGAGGAAAGGTGGGGGTCTTTAGATCAGGAGGTCATAAGCACTGGAGAAACTGAGGACCAAAGCTGATAAGCATCTTGTTCAAGGTCACGCAGCACTCTGAATCAGACTTGCTCCCTCCTGACTCCTTCAACCAGTTCGGAACCCACAAGAACCACAGCGTCTCCCACCTTCCAACCCTCACACCTTGCGCCTGCGAGGCTCCCCATTCTGGGCTATCTGGACTGCTGTAACCAACCCAGGAAGGAACAGAGACCTAGGCGCAGGTGGACAACTTGAGCCTGATGACTAAATTGGTGAAGGCGGGGCTTCATGGAGGCAGGGGTGACCCTCAGCCAAACCCCACCCAGCTACTTGGCCTCAGGTTACCTGGTTACCTGGTTATCTGGAAACCACAAGGTGGTGCTGATTCCCACGTTGCTGGTCACAAAGCCCTGCAGTCTCCTCCTGGGGACCCCTGACAGTTCCCCCTCCTACCCTTAGACCTGGGCTGCCTTGGCCTCTCTCCCACTGCACCCAGATAAACAGCTCTGTCTTCAACCTTTCTTCTCTTCTGTACAAAATTCGCTTCTCTGTGCTCAGGGCTCTTGATTTCTCCAGCCCTCACTCATGAGCTCCAGACTCCAGCTCCCCAGAGGCCTCCCCTGCGTGTCCCTGAGGTGCCTACCTCAGTCTGAACCTATCGTCTCCGCCCCCTTCCCCTGTCAAAGCAGCACAACCATCCACTGGGTGTTTTGGAGCTTGCCTGAAAACTGTCTTAGCTCCCTCCCTTTTCCTTACCTCCCCCAGCCAATTGGTGAATCACTTCGCACCTTTGTCCACTACTCTGTATTCCTAAGCCACTGCCTCGATCAAATAGAGACACCTCTCCCCTGAACCTTGCCACAGCCCTTCCCCACCAGCTTCCAGCCTCCGTCTGATCTCTTAAACCATCCTCCATACATGAGCAAGAAGATTAAACTAAAAACCTCATGGGAAGAGGGGCACAGTGGCACATGCCTGTAATCCCAGCACTCAGGAGGCTGAGGCAGGAGACTTGTGAGTTGGAGGCCAGCCTGGATATAGTAAGTCTCTGTCTCAACAAACAAAACAAAGCAAAACCCTCATGAGAGGGTGAGTGCATTCTATGTAAAGTCCTTCATTCCACAGGGCCCTTCTGAGGGCAGAGCTGAAGAGGAGTGGGACCCAGGCCTGACTCGGGGAGCCCAGCATCACATGGAGGACGATATACAGACATATACTTGAATCAGGAGACAAGGACTCCAGCAAAAGGAGGAAGAGCAGGCCCCAGCCCACCTGGGGCAGGACGGGAGTGGGGTCAGAGAAGACTTCCTGGAGGAGAGGCCTCATGAACAGAGTCCTGAAGGACTATCATCCAGACAGATAGGAAAGGATGTGCAGGCAGAGGGAACTGCATGTGCAAAGGCTCAAAGATGAGAAGAATGCAAATGCGTTGGAAGGTCCAGCCACAGGAGGCTGCTGCGCTGGACAGCAGAGGGCAAGGCGGACATAGGCCAGGGCCCTAAGGAGCTGCTTAATCTTGAGGCCAGTGGGAGCCCTGGGAGGGATTGGAGCTAGGGAAGGTAACAGCCAGGTTTGATTTAAGACCATCATGCAGGCTACTGGTTAAAGTTCTCATTGGAGAGGGAGAACCTGACACTGGAAATCTGGCCACAGTGAAGGCCCTATTGTCTTAGTGGCCCTGGACAAGAAGGGAGAGGCCAGGCTGGGACAGATCACCCTTGACTGGGCCCAGGTCCTCCTCAAGCACTGGGCCCTCCAAAAATCCTCAACTTTCCAAAGGCCTTGGCCTTGCCCTGCAGCCTGCCTTCATGTCCTGCACAGACCACAGCCCCAGGCAGGGCTATGCCAGGCCATGTCACCTCACTCTGTCCCCAGTATGAGCCCCTTTCCTCAGCTGCACCCTTCCTAGAACAACTGACCTCCTGAAAGACTTCACAGATTCCCGCAGACTACAAGTGGGAAGGGGGTGCGGTGGCAGTGTCTCCCCAACATGGGGGAGGGGCTTACCTAGTGATCAGAGCCCCCATGGCTTGCCCCTTGCCTCAGAGCCCCTCCTTACCTCCACCCCAGCTCCTCCTTCCCTTTCACCTTTCCCGCCCCCTCCCCCACCTTCTAGGTCGATGCTGGGGGGTGGGGGGGCATGATCCACACCCAGGGCCAGCTGTCCAGGCTGAGGGCTAATGACTCAGCCCTGGGTGCCAGGGTGGTCATGGTCTGCCCTGCTGTAGATAAAGACAGATGGGCTCAGAGTAAAGGAGGAATGGGTGTGGATTTTTATGAGCTCCATCCCTTTAACAACTATTTGTTTAATGGAAAAAGAATCGAAAGAAAGGTGCACTATTGGTAAGATCATCAGCCTGGAAAGAGCTTAGTGCCCAGGTTCCCCACCTCTCCAAACCCCCGCATCTTTCTCCGATCCTCATCTCTGATGAGGCCCCTTCTCCTTAAACCTAACCCCTAGCAGCCCCCTCACTGAGCTCCACACCCCACTGAGCCCCAGCCTGAGTGTCCAGGCCCTGTACTGAGCCCTGTACCCCACTGGGCTCCAGCTCATCACTGACATCGTCCTCCTCACTGATCCTCCATCTTCCGCCAATCCCCCACCACCTCCCTGAGACTTCGTCTCCTCATGAATCTCCCAGCCTCTCACTGGGGAACCCCCCACCCAGTCTCACTGGGCATCAACCTCTCTCTGACCTTTCATCTCTCTCTTGAAGACAAATTATGATCCAGACCAGGAATTGGACTTTTTATGCCCCTTCTTCCCCCAAGAATATGAGAATCCAGAGATGGGAACAGAAAAATCCCCGTGTCCTCCAAGGCAAACCAGTGTCAGACAGATTCTACAGAGAGAGGAGACCAGGTCAGGCCTGGGGAAGAAACTTCTCAAGGCTGGGGCCCTGGGACCCCAGGTGGTAGGGGAGGCAGCCTGGGCTGGAAGAACAGTGCCCCGGGGCACCTTCCTGTGCTCAGCAGTGGGGAATCAGAGGCTTTAAGATGGCAGGAGACACAATAAGAAGAGGAAAACAGCAGGGTGGGGACTGAAATAGGCTGGGAGATCAGGTACTGGTAGGGGCACCAAGAAGAGGGAAGTGAAGCCTTCCAGGATTCTCTCCTCTCCAGCCTGGAGACCCCCTTGTACCCCCTAGAATTCAGAACCAGCCTTTGACATCAGAATATACAACCTTATCATTTCACAAGAGAGTAGAGCAAGGCATAAAGAGATAAGCATGGGGTTGTCCTGGGATTGCAGATCTCCTCACTCCCACAGGCCAGGACTCTTCTTGGACAGACCCACCCCTGGGGAGGCCACTAGGGCCAGATGTCTTTTCTCAAGACTGGCTCTCCCTCAGTGCCAGGGAACTGTGCAGCAGGCTTTTGGAAGTGGCCTTTGGTGGCATGAAGGATGAGGGCAGTGGGATTGGCTGAGGTTGAGGTGAGGCTGGGGAAGAGTCTATGGAGAGCAAATAGCAGGAGTACCTCCAGAAGGCAGAAAAGCCAAACCTCTCGGGGGATGAAACAGGCATGGGAGAGCCTACTGGGTGGTGGGAGGCAGGGCAGGTAGGGCTGGGAGCTCGAGGGGGCCCCTTACCCCACCTAGACCCATCTCCACCTGCCCCTTCCCAATCCCACCTTCAGCCTATTCTCTGCCCCTTCCTTTGGGTTTTATCTGACTCTATGATCCAGCTTTGATGTCACACCTGCTGCTGTTGCCAGCCCCACCAGTGCTCCAGGGTTTCCTGGAGAATCCCCCTTTCCCCTGCCCACTCCTCAGCCTGCTGGCAGGTGCCTCCACCCCCTGATAGGACCAGAGCCACAGGGTCACCACTAAAGGAAACCTGTGCCCAATCCCACCTATTTCACAGAAAAATGACTGAGTCCAGAAGGACAGTAATTTTGTCAGTACCCAAGGCTAATTCCTGGTTGGACTTGGAAGTGGAGAGCAACTAGCAATCAGCAGCTACGGTGGCGGGCCGTGTGCTAAGCACTGGGCACCCATTATCTCATTAAGCCCATAGGCCCTTTGGGTGGGATGCAGCGAGGCAGGAATGGGGCTGGGCTAGAATGCAGACCTGTTTGACTCCCATTCCAGTGCTCTTCCCTCTTCCACATATCTAGGTCTCAAGCCCCTATCCTGGGAGTGCCCAAGAGCAGGGCCCAGCCAGCTCTGGGGCATTGCAGCCCTCATGATGGAAGCAAGCTCACCAGCAGACCCCAGATGATCCACACAGGGGTGGACAGAGATTCCAGAGAGAGTATTGGGCCTGAACCTTCACCCCCAGTCCTGTGGGCGCCTGTCCTGACCCCTCTTTTCCCTTCCCTCCTCACTGGCTTGCCCCAGCCTCCTAGAACTTCTGACCTGTACCCAGCAGGCCCTCACCTCCCATGTCCACTGAGCTTTGGGCTAATTGCATTTTCACATTTGCTTTTGATTGCCTTCTTTTTCTTTGTTCAGAGGCGTCACTGGGTCTGAAGTGGTTGTGGGGAGGATGCAGAATGGATTACAGATAGAGAGGATCCAAATCCCCTCAAAGATACCTGTACTGCAGGTGCCCCCAACTCCAGGGCAGCAGACAGTCTGAGGGGCATTGGCAGGCCAGAGGGACAGAGCAAGAATGCTCCCTCCTGCCTCCTGAGCCCACTTGTGGCATCCCTCCCAACAAGGCCTTCCTAGCGGACTTGAGCTGGTAATAAAGTTCTTTAGAATTCAGATGAGAGGGGCTGGTGGCTCCAAGGAGAAAAGGGGACATTACAGCATTTTCTTCCCTAATATTCTAAAGGCCTTACAGCCCTGTCTCATTCTCCTATAGAAGGAACACAGGGGCCAGAAGGGAGAGTCTGGCTTTGTTCACACAGCCCTTGAGGAAAGAAGGTGCCAGGAGAAGCGGACCCCACCCCCTGGGGAACTCAGTGGCAGGATAGGAGGTGAGGAGGCTCCAAGCTGTTGGAGAGGAACCAGCTACTTCCATGGGGAGGGCAAGGAGAGAATACCCTCCTAGAACTCAGGGTTCTAGGTGCCAGGGGTGGCAGACTCAGGACCATGAGACCAGCATCTCCAGGCAGAATTATTTCCAGGGTCTGTGAATGGTGAGTGGCTGGCCAACCTCAGGAATACCTGGAAAAGCCATGTCCTCTCCTCCTAGAGCACAGAGAGTGGTCTCCTAGGAACATCCCACTTTGTCCTCAGCTCCCAGCCCAGTGTTTCTGGGCCCCACGATGGCCCTTTGTTCAGTTCTTGGAAAACAATGGCAGGTTCCCAGAGCCGGCCTCCTCTCTACCTTGCTCTCTTGCCCTTCAATGCTTTCTCATTGACAAGACCCACTTCTCACTGTCCCCTAAACAGCCAGGAGTGAGGAGACCCATGTCCCAGGTCTGGGATACCAGACCTGGCTCTGCCTCCCGCTCGCTATGTGGCCTTGAACACCTCACAACATTGGCCCATCTGGAAAATGAGGAGGCTGAATTCAGTGGGCTTAGCAGTATCAGGGGACTATAGGGCTCTGAGCCCTTGATCCTAGAGTCTCATTCTGATACGCTGCCGTAATAATGCCAAATAGTGCTCTATGGATCCGGCTGGATTTTGTTTGTTTTCTTTTTTTCCTGGTACAGAGAATTTGAGCCCAGGGCCTTGTACACAGTAGGCAAGCACTCTAACCACTGAGCAATGCCCTCAGCCCTTTTTATTTTTGTTTTCTGATAGGGTCTTGCTAAATTGCCCAGGCTGGCTTCAAACTTGGGATCCTTCTGCCTCAGCTTCCTGAGTACCTGGGATTACAGGGATCAGGCTGTTTTAGATATTTTACATATATCAAGTGCATTTAATCCTCCATAAAACCTTATCATCACTATTATCACAATCACAAACAAGAAAAATGGGACAGAGAGATGTGTCCACATTTACACATCTAGTAAACAGGGAGCTGGGATTGGAACCCAGGCAGCAGGCCTCCAGAACGCTCGACAAGATGCTGCCTCTGATCTCCTTGCTCTCAGATTCAGAGGGCTTGCACCACGCACTCCGGCAGGCCCTGCATTCTGTGGTCCCAAGCCCAGCCTCACAGGGCGTAGCCATACCATGCTGGACAATAGCCCAGGCCTTCCAAGACCCCACTCAGCAGCCACAGAAATTGAGGGCTTTTTGAGGAGGAAATCTACCCGTTGGTGCTTTCTCTTGTGCTGCTTCCCCAGCACGAGCAGAGACACTGTTTCTCCCCTTTTATGCTGAGGCCAGTGACCTGGCCAAGAAGGTTCTCTGGCAGAGACACTGGGGTCAGGATTGGAAGGAGAAGTTCAGACTAGGTGACACTCGAAGGTGCCCCAGCCATGAGAATCCTGGCTGCGCACCTGGGCAATGGGGGTGCAGGGAATGGCTTACCGGACTTTCCCCTCCTGTGGCAGCTCATGGTGGGGGTCCTCACACACCAGCCAGGACTCCCCATCCAGCAGGTAGGTGTAGACTGTCTCCTAGGACAAAAGGGACTCCCCGTGAGGCCCTCTGGAGAGGCCTCCCACACCCCGTCCCAGCCTGCGCACAGGGGTCTGGAGGGCAGTCTCGGGCCCTGAGGAGCAGAGCTCTGGTGCTTGTTTGCGTCTTAACCCTCACAAACTGAGCACCCACCTGCTCTGCTTGCAAAGGGTTCTAGGCAGGTAGTGACCCACGAACCTGCCAACTTTCCTTACCAATCACCCCAAATCTGAGGTGCTGGGGAAAAATGTTTAAAGCCTTAGGTGCAGGCAAATCACTCCACTGGGGGAAACTCCCCTGCTTGACTCCAGCCTCCGGCATTCAGCAATGTCTGGGCATCTACTCTGGGCCATACCAAGCATGGGGCTTAGAGTGGCCCAGGAGGTTTCCTCCTACCTCTGGGGACGCATACTGGTGACCATGACTGGAGCCAGGAGAGGAGCACAAAGAGGGCACTGCACCCATCTTCTGTGGGGTCCTGGAGGGCTTCCTGGAGGAAGTGACGTCTAAGCTATACTTGAGTGGGAATTAGACTCTGGGGAGTGGGTGGATCCCAGAATTGGCTCTCAGGCCAAGTAGCCCAAATCCAGGAATGCCCAGAGGTGGAAAGAGCTCAAAGTGTTTAGGGACTGACAGTAAGGAGAAGGGCCACGAGGGGCTGGCTAGGCCTGAGGAAGGCTGAGCCCAAAGGGCCTTAGAAATAGAGCTGGGGGAGGGGCAGGCAGCGAGTCAGACATGAGCCAATTGGTATTTCGGAAGGATCGATCACTCCCTAGAGTGAGATCAAAGCTCTTACTCAAAGCTTGTCAAACCTTCGGCTCTACTAACCTCCCTCCCTAAGGCCCAGAGCTGTCCAGGGCCTCAGTTGCAGGCCATGTCTTAGAAGAAATTCCCGTCTCTGATCTATAGACAAAAAGGCACATTCCCCTCCTAGCAGAACCGGTGACCCTTAGGGATCCCCAACCTCTGTTCTGCACAGCCTGGCCACATAGTTCTGCTATTTTCTCCACGGGAGGCCAGAGGGTCCTCTCCTCCCCTCTCTCCTCCTCTTCTCTGAGGGCCTCAGGGAGGGAAGGCTTCAGGAGGACGTGACCTGGCACTAGGTACTGACGGCCCAGCCTCAGTAAGTGTGGTCTTTCTCAGCAGAAGCAGTGCCTGTGACTGTGAGGGGCCACAGTTCTGCCACCACTCTCCTTGTCCTTGGCTGTCCCCAGCCAGTCCCCAGGTGTCCCAGAACTATGTCCAGAGACACTGAGCCAGTTCAGTGGTGGCATGGGGTGGTAATGACAGGCCCAAAGGGGGTAAGTAGGAGTTCCTAGCAAGTCTGGTCCTCCTCATCCTCCTGGGATGAATGTCTAGGTGGCTGTTCAGGGATAAAGAATTCGAGGGGAGGGAGGCCACCCCCCCCATATCCACTCTCTTTCTTGACATTCAGCACCCGAGGGCCAGGGATATTTGGGGCAAGTAGGTTCAGAGCTGCCCAGGGGCACACAGGCAGCCTTGAAAGAGAGCCTTGGGGGTGGAGGGGGACAGATATTCATTTCACTTCCAGATGTCCATGTCTCCCACCCCCTCACTTTCAGCCCTCTGGGTTAAAATCAGCTGAGTCTATGGGAGAGAGGGAGGGAGCCATTTCAGACACGTCAGCACATCTGCGTGTGGGGCTGGCTGCACAATGGGTGCTGATGAGGAAGCCAGGTGCCGGCAGCTCTCCTCCCTCCCAGGGTGGGGGGACCCCTTCCCAGCTCCCCACTCCCTAGGCAGAGAGATCTCAGCTCCCTCAGCTCCCTGTGATCCCAGCCCCCCACCCCACAGTCAGGCCAGGACTCCCTCAAATCAGGGCATCCCTAACTCATTATAGGTCTCTTGGGTAGCCCAGGATGCCATTTCTACTGTCCCAGGATCCGACTGGCTTGGATCACAATTGTCATCCCAGCCCCAGTGTTGGGGCTGGTTAGTCCAGTGTGGGACATCTGTACCAGCACGGGGCACCAAGCCTGTGAAAACCTCGCCAGTCTCCTCCTCCTCAGTCCCAGGGCAGCCTCAAGGTGCTCAGGGCAGGCCCCTGGCCACTGACTTGCCAGCTTCCCCTACCTTCCCTTTGCAGATGTGCCAGATGTTTCCTCAGTCCCATCCTTCTCTGGAAGAATATATTTTTGGGCGCTGATACACCACCCACTTCCTACCAATTTCACGCTCAATAAAGCTCAGTCATTATCCCTCCTCCTGGGCGCTGAACTTCTAGGAGGCTTTGGGAAGGCAAAGCTGAGGAGAGGGAATGGGGGTGCCTAGGTGCCAAATTCCATTTGTCCCTGTTATGCTGTGTGACCTTGGGGGAAGTGCCCTCCCTCTCTGGGCCTCCGGTGGTTCATCCATCATGCAGATTCAGGGACAATGAGTTCTGTTGGAGCAGGAAGGTCGCATCCTGAGTTGGCTGAATATCCTGGAGCACAGGCTGCCCTTCGTTGGTGGTTAGAGTAAGGGAGAAGACATTCAAGGCCACTAACACTCAGCTTGGGCATCTCCCCCTGCAGGGAGACTTCCTACTCTCGGGTTGGATCAGATCCCATCCAGCAGGTACCCAAAGTCCTCCGTTTCCTCTACCGGGCACAACTGAGGCCCTGCTGCTTTAGGCCTCAGGAGACGGGTTATTTGCCTTGCTGCCTGAAGGATAAACAGTGGCCACTGAAGCCAAGTTGGAGAGTGGCCTGGGCCAGCTGAAAAGGGACACAAATCCCTCAGCTAGACACTTGGGGCCCAGGTTACCATGGTTACCACCCTCTACCTGCCCCATACCTGCAACCCCATTCATGGTATTGGGATGGGACACAGGATGCTTAGCGACTGCTAAAGGTTACTATCTCCAGGTGGGACACTTAACCCAACACAGATCCAGTCATCAAGGCTGAGCCCCCTAAAACTTCCAAGCCCTGGCATCTCAAAAATTCTTCATATCTACCCTCAACCTCTCCTGCTGCACATATTCCAAAACCTGACTCCACCATTTCCTGTTATCCTAGGTGAATCCCTCCCATTTCCAGAGACAGTTTTTCCATTAACCTTTAAGGCCCTTCTGGCTTAGACACTGTAGGCTTCCTATGCAAATTCATTCTTCCAGGTTCAGCCTCAGCCCCCAACCCCCAAGCCCCGTCAGGACACAGACCCGGACCCTCTGCTGCCCCTTGACCCTGCCTGAGGACCTGCATAGAGCTGGACTTGCAGGGTGGAGGATGGGCACCTACCACTCTGGGGAGCACAGCTGAGAGGGCCTCCTTGGCAGCCCGTCGCAGGCCCACAATGTCGATGACAGAGCCCAGGGTCAGCAAAGCATCCTGGAAGAGAGGAAAGGGCAATGAGAGGCTTGGCTGGGCAGGCCAGGGCAGCCGCGTAGCTCAGGGGGCTGTGGACACAAAGCCCCTGTTTCAACCAAGCCTGAGGCTCCCCGAGGCTCACTTGAATGCTCAGGACTTCAGACTCAATCCGCATCAGGACCATAGGAGTCCAAGTCCCCTCGTCTCACAGCCACACTGAGGCTCAGAGAAGGGGCAGGGACTTGGCCAAGGTCTCACGGTAAGTTAAGAGGTCAGGCCAGAGTAGACCCCAGGTCTCTTGTCCTTTAGTGGAGGACAACTCTGGGGAAGAAGGAAAAACATAAGCCTTCGCATTAAAACAAACCAAAAAAAGTGAGCGAACAACAAAAACCCACCCCAAATGGAATGCTAGCTTCACTATGTATTAGCAGTATGTGTCTTGGTTGAGTCACTGAGACCCAGTCTTCTATCTGTAAATGAGGGCAAACGTGGCTGTCACCCTCAAGGGCTGACATAAAGACAAAATGAAACTGAACACTAAAAAATGAAATGAAAGGTGCCTCAGAGAATGCCCAGCAAAGAGTGGGTGCTGGGCCGAATGCTTGCTATAGTGGGACCCTGCATCCTCCCCAGAAGGGAGGGGGTCTCACCCAGTCTCACGTGATAGCTGAGGGTTCAGGGCAGCCTGAACCCCTAGGTGGGCCACCCCAGCAGCCAGAGGAAGGGAAGACTGTCTCACAGTTTTCCCACTCCAGAACCAGGCCTTGTCCTTGGAGAGCTGGAACAGAGACAACAAAGGTCCCTGCTTCTCACTCTGTTAACTTGGCCAGAGCCATGGGGATCAAAGAGAAAAGTAACGGAACAGGGGATCCAAGGCCAAGGCAAGATCGTGACTCACACCATCCACTCAGCCACGCTCTCTCCCAAGCCCTTGGAAGTCCTTTCTGATGTCTTCCCTGCGGGATAGCTGCATCTGTGTTCGGAAAGAAAAGTGAGCCTCGCGTAGTAGCACACACCTGTAAGGCCAGCACTCAGGAGGCTGAGGCAGAAGGATTTCGAGTTTGAGGCCAGCCTGAGCTACATAATGAGTTCAAGTTCATGTGAAAATGATAGAAGGTTGAGAGTTTTAGTAGACCACAAATTCAACATGTGTGAGCAAAAGCCCATACTGCAAGCATGGCTGGTAAAAATAAAAATGCTGAAATTGCAGGCCATATAAATAGCGATCGATTAAACCAAGTAGGGAAGATGCCAGTTCCTCCACTTCTGTCATCTGGCTCAATCGTCCTCAGTTCATTGCTTCCCAGGTAAGGACAAGAAGAGCCCCATCCAGTGGATGTGATCCATGTAAGGAGGGAATTGGAAACCAGGTCTTTCATGTGACTAAGCCTGGATACCTAGGGGAGCTTAACCTACAGCAGGGCAGACTCAGTGTTATTGCTCTCCAACCCAAATTCCCAGACATCCAGAGTGCGGCCCCATGGACAGCTTGGGGACCCATAGGGTTACAAAGGAGTGAAATAGGATTTCATCAGTCCAGTGAAATAAAGGACATTCCTCCCAGCAGAGCCATGCTACAAAGGCAGAGGCCACCAGGAGAAAGTAAGGGAGTGAGCGTCCCATCCCGAGGGTGCACAAGAATGGGGCAGATGCCCATTTATCAGAATGACTGCCAAAGAGAGTCCTGCACAGGATCCAGGTTTTAGCTTCACATTTCATCTTTGGGTCTTCTTGCCTATAGTTTTCTCCTCCACCCCCACCCCTACTCAATCCAGTGTTCCCAGGAGGAAGGGGCAGAAGAGGGCTTTCTCCCCAAATTCCCACCAGCCATGGCTTCCCCCCAGCCTCCCTTTGATCCCTCCCAGTGCTCCAGGATGAAGATACATCTTGCTCGTGGGGAGATGTCTGCCCTCTGACATCAGAAGCTGCTGATTCCTAACCACACAACTCCTAAACTGCGTGGTTTGTCCCGTGCCCCTTAGGCACTACACTTCACACTTCACACGCCCAGCCACAGACGTCTACACCCTCACAGACACCCAGCGTGCTTCAGACCCCTACACACACACACACACACGCAGATTCTCATGGGTACACAGATTCCCAAGCAAGGGCTCCAGCAACACCTACTCAAACAGCATCCACATGGAAAACTGTGGCCTTCCAAGGCCAGTGCTGATGACCAAAGAAGGAGGAAGATCTGATGTCCCAGGTAAATCTCAAAACATAATCTTCCAGACCCAGGCTCCCCAGACTGGGGCCTAAGGGCAGGGTCCCCCACCGCCAGTGATGGTTCTGGAGTAGACATATTGCTACCTGGAAGTGGGGTCGTCAAGCTAACCCCTGAGAGGCTCTGCCCTCAATGACACCCAGCATGTGTGTGCTGGGGAAGTTGGGGAACAGGGCCTAAGGCAATGGAGTAAGCCTGATGGGGGAAGAAATTTTTCAAAGCCACAGGTTTCAGAAAGCTCAGTGTCTCCATTTGACAGATGAGGAAACTGAGGCTCAGAGAGAAACAATGACGCATCTATGTTCAGCCAGCTTGGCAGAACAGAGCCAGATGCAGAACCCAAATCCCTGGCTCCAGCCCCTGTCTGGCTCCAGCTCAGCACCCATCTCCCACCCCAGGGGGGCTTAGAGAGAACAGCCTGTCCTTTCTTCTGATTGGTGGGCACCTCAACCTGCCCTTTGCGTTGATTGGGGGATGCTCTTCACTGTCCTTTACTGGAATTGGTGGTTGCCTGTCTGGCCTTTGTTCTGATTGATCAGTTTTCAGTGACTTTTTAGGCCAAGGGCAAAATACTTACAGGGGGGGCAAGATAGGAAACGTGGGAGGCAGTTGGGGCAGCAGCAAGGAGGGGTTTCACATCCTTGACCAGGCTGAATGCAGACACAGCCAATGAAGTCCAAGGGTCTCTGCCTGGTACCCACCCCTCCACCCACCTCCAAGCCCATCCCTGGAGTAGGGGATGTTGGGTGCAGGAAATGCTGCTAGGAAGGGCCGCTTAGGACCTGGCAGTCAAAGGGGCCTTTACAGTTTGCTCAAATGCCATCTGTTCCATATGTCTTCCCCAGTTCTCAGAGCAACCTCACCTCCTCTGCATCAACTCAGAGGAAGAAATAGCTCAAAGTCCAAAGTCATGAGTTCAGAGGGCAGAGTGCCTGCTTTAGTGAAGGGAGGAGAGAGCCAGTGGGGAGCAACTGCAAATAGGAAGTGGGGAAATTCCTGAATTGGAGGCACAGATGGGGATCCAGGCTCAAATATGGGCTAAACCCCCAGGAGTCATAAAAAGGAGAGGGAAGAGAAAACAGTTTACATGTGTGACACAAATGCAAAATTGCCATGTGTGCACCTCTGCTCATTTCTAGGTGCAAACACCCTCACACAAACATGCACACCCAGAGAAATGCAACCATATACCTAGTGCACACACAAGCAAGCATTTAGGCATGTGCGCACACGGAGCTCAGAGTGGGGTGAAGGAGGTCGCATTTCCTGCCCTTGGAGATTTTTGAACAAACACCAGTGTGAATATCATCATAACAACCAAGTAATTTCCCAGATCCCAGGGGAGAATCTGTGGTGTGTAGAAAAGAACAGAGACTTCCAGTGCTGTCCCAGATTGATGACAGAAGCTCTGCATGGCCTTAAATACGCCCCTTTCCTCTTCTGAGCCTTGGTTTTCTCATTAGTAAAAGTGGGTTTTTCCAGTTTTGCTGCATATAGTTCTATTGTTTTTATTTAATTCATTCATGATGGCTGGGTGGATGGGTGGATGGGTAGCTAGGTGGGTGGGTGAAGGAATGGATGGATGGAGCCTTCCTGTTCCTGCTGCTCTGTGGTCTGAGGTAGGACCATCAGCACCGTAGACAGCACCATTCCCACATCCTAGTCCTTCTCCCAGGTACCGAGAAAGGAATCTCTTCTGAGTGGGCTCCTCTGAAGTCAGGGCTGGGGCTCTGAATAGGGCCAGGTCAACATTTCTGCACTCATTTTGGAGAAGGCGGAGGGTCTGAACTGAATTACTGCTAACTCCTTAAAGCCTAAAGTTATGAAAACAGAGACCTTGGCCTTGTCCCATTTGGAGCCACCAGCTCAGGGATTGATGACCTTCTTGAGGGTCAAGATCATTGTCACAAGCAGCTGTCCCATCTCATCTCCAGGAGACTCCAAGTCTTCTCCCACCTCCATACTCCTTCCTGTTGCTCTCTTTCTGCCTGGCACCTAGACCCCACACCTCCTGCCCT
This sequence comes from Erethizon dorsatum, assembly GCA_028451465.1. Classification (NCBI taxonomy): domain Eukaryota; kingdom Metazoa; phylum Chordata; class Mammalia; order Rodentia; family Erethizontidae; genus Erethizon; species Erethizon dorsatum. The sequence continues at coordinate 56,960,203 of CM051827.1, read as the reverse complement.
GGAGTGAAAACGCACAGCGCCCCTCTTGCTGGCCTGCAAGAAAGCAATAACATCAAACTCAAGAGTCAGTGCCAGCTAATACGGGACACGCCAATAATCCCAGAACCCTGGGAGGAGGACTCAGGAGGAGCACAAGTTCAAGACCAGCCTGGGCAACTTAGCAGTTCAGTGAGACCCTGTCTCAAAAAAAAAAAAAAATTAAGAGCTGGATTAAGGCCTTAGGTTTAATCCTCAATAACACACACACACACACACACACAAAAAAAAAAAAAAAAAAAAAAAAGGTCAAATTCCTTCCCCCTGAAACTTAAACTGTGCTACTGAGACTGTCCATTCCATTCTACTCCAACTTGCTTTTGCTGGGCACACTGCACGACAGGGAAGGGGTCTCTCAGTCTGGAACTTGGTGTCCCTTCTGTAAAGGGAGGGAAGTTCCTTCAAGATCCTCCAAGACCTTGGAGCTCCTCTGTTGTGTTTCCCTTTTCTTCCCCTTGGGCTAGGCACCTCTCTGCCTCTCTCCGTGATTCTCTCAGTCAATGTCCATCTCTGCCACACGCTGCTCTCCTATCTTGCCTCTGAGTTGCAACAGTTTTGCCACCTCCACATCCTCGCTCTTCCCCCCGATGGCTTGTCCTCCCACGCTCCATCTCTCTCCTGTGTACTCCCTGCCCGCAACCACTCTTGTCTTTCCTGCCCACTCCTCCCCCAAACCTCCAAGCAGTCATTCTGAAAACTTGGGTAGAAAGCATCTGATCCAAAATGGGCACCCATAGAATGGGGGAGCTCAGATAGGTGGCTATGGTGGTGAAAACCAGGGTGCCAGCCACAGATGCCACTTATACCTCTTTCACTTCCTGTCTCCTGTTCTGGTGGTCAGCATACACATTCTCTAATCTTCCTGGAGAATTACACCCTCCCTCTGAAGGTAAAGGAGAACTTGTCCATCTCTCTGCCCACCATGTGGCTGCCAGCTAGAGGGATTGGTAGAACTCCCCCCTCAGACTAGCAAAGCCCCACTGAGCTGGGCCTTTGGACCCCAGCCAGAGCCCAGCACCCTAGCTTTCCTTCGTAGCTCCTCACAGCCCTCCAGCACGCCCAGCACCCAGGCAGAAGACAAGGAAGCAGGACTAGGTGGCTCCTCCTCCTCCTCTCTCCCTTCCTCCTTCCCTACCCGCCCACGCCTGCCACCTGCCCGAGGAGCCGCCTCTGGCAGACACTGGTGCCTGAAATACTCGGAGAAGAGCTGCTGTGTGCGCTAACATCTTGCACCCCCAGGCCTCCCCTCGATTTGGATGAGCCAGACCAGGGAGATGAACACAAAGGAAAGAGGCTTGGTGACTACTGGGAGACCGAATCTGGAGGGGAGGCAGGACAGAGACCTGGGTCGGAGTTGGACTAACTTAGATGTCAATGCCCTATTTCAATCAGGCTTTGGGGAAGAGAAGGCACCTTTCTCAAGCGCTCACTGTGACTACAGGTGTGCCTGGTGATTCTCCAACTTTAGCATGCACCAGAGTCACCTGGAGGGCTTATTAAACTAGAGTGCTGGGCCCCGCCCCCAGCGTTTCCGCCCCATGTGCAGAGTATACAGATGCTGTGGGAACCACGCCTTGAGACCCGTTCACTTTCTTTGCCCCTCCCTTCCATTGCCCTGGGAGGTGCTGTTTGATCAAGCCACTTTATAGGCAAAGGGGCTAAGGACAGACAGGAGAGGCCTCGCTCAGGTGGGGTACCCTCTGCATGCAAGTCTATGCCACTTCACCCACATGAAGGGACACCACCGGGAAGGTCCCAAAGGAGGGGAGAGGTGGGGGTGAGGAAGGAGAGAATGAGATGGGGCAGTGGGTGACAGAGACCACAGGTTCAGCTGCCACTCAGGAGCCCAGTCCTAAAGGAAGCCTGCAGAAGCCTCACTCCAACCCCTCTTTCTCTTCCTCCCTCCCCTTCTCCCATCTACTCCAGCTGCCCACCCCACCCCCACCCTGGTCTTCGCAGACTCCGGCTTCAGTTGTTACTCCAACAGGGCCGCGTCTCCAGCCTCCGAGCCACGCTGGAGACACGTGCACTGTAGAATACACCTGCGCCTGTCCCAGGCCGCCTGTGAGTGCCCCGGCCTCCCTCATAAGCTTGGCCTTGGCGTTCACAACTCCTTTCCCAGGTCCATTGCCAGCTCCCCCCGGGGCCTCCCACCCTGCCTGAGTCAGTCCCAGCCCCCTACTCTAGCTCCTGCCAACTGTCCCAGGCCCCATGGACCCATCCAGGGCTAGATTGGAGGCAAGGGCGAGAAGGGGGAAGGAACTAGGGAGGGAAGGCAGGGTTTGGAGGCAAGGTTGGTTATTTGAAGGTGCAATCAGTTCTCCAAGGGCCTGATTCAGTTCCCATCGTGGGGTTCAGAGTTAGAGGAGGAGAGGGTAGAGAAACAGGCAGCATGTGAAGAGGAAACGAGGCAGAAGCCGAGTATGGGGAAGGGGCGCTGACCCTGTAAGGAAGATAGCAGACATCAGATCAAGCTACTGGCTCGCTCAGGGCTTCCGCTACTCCCTCTCAGCTTCAGCTTCCTCATCTACATCGTAGAACCAACAGAAGCTCCATTCCTGTCTCCTGAGAATGTCACCAGCAGCCTCTTCCCCACTGCCACTCTAGTCATTTTGATCTACTGCCACCTCTACCTCTCCTGTCTCCTGGGCTAGGGTCATTGAGAGCAGAGCTGGCCACAATGGGGCAGTGATAAAGAGGCAGGTGTAGCAAGCACACCATGAGTCAGAGTCAGGCCTCGGAGAAGCCAGGGCAGCTGGGTGGGTAAGCGCCCTGTCCCTGCACGCAAGGAGCAGGGCCTTGCTGGGAGTCTGGGCCCTGAGAGAGAGCTTGGTGAGTTGTGGTCCTCCAGTCCTGGTTCCAGGACCCTAAATGTCTGTGAAGCTTTCTACCTCAACCCTCCCATGGCCTCCATGGTGGGTGGGGAGCTGGACAAAGCAAGTCCAAGCCTCCACAAGACAGGAATGGAGGCCCCAGCAGGTGAGGAGGGGGTATTGAGTGAGTGGCTCAGCCAGCGTCAGAAAAGAGAGGCATGTCCCTCAGGAAGTGGTGGCCACAGGAACAACTGAACACATGAATGAATGAATGATGACCTCCCTTCTCTTCACTATCCTCTCTACCTGGGACCCTCACAGCCTTGTGCTCCCGGACCACAGCATTTTGTGTGTCACTATATTGCCACCCTTTCCCACTTGGCTCCCCATCATACTGGGGGCTCTTAGAGGTAGAGGTTTCAGACTGCTCCTCTCCAGGTCCCCAGCACTACCCAACCCCTCACAGCAGTCAGGACATGTTTGCTGATCTGTGAACTCCTGAGGGCCCAAGGCTGCCAAGCCATGAGGTATAGATGCCATCTGTGAGCATAGGGGCAGACCCTGTGACCCCTGTGAGGGTGTCTTGGGCTGAGGGTTTCTGGTGACCTTTCCAAAGGATCTCTCCAGGCCAGCAGGACCTTTGTGCTTTAGGGTCATCTCCCAGCCCAGAAGGGGTGGGGCCGTCAGGTCACTCAAGGAGGGGCTCTTCCCAAAGAGTAAGTGGGTGACCTTTCCTTCTCCAGGAAGCCTTTCCCCCAGGTGACGCCCTGTCCTCCTCCCAGGCCTTCTGAAATCTGCACAGAACCAGAGTCTCCAGGCTTCAGGAGTGGTGGGGTTCAATCCTCACGTGAAGGGATATACCTTGGCCAGAGGAGGCAGGGAAGGACCACACAGATCCTTCCTAGAGGCAGGAGGGCGCGGATGCCCCCACCCAGCCCTTGGGCCACACTCAGTCACCTCCCTCCTGAGCACTGTGCATCTTTGGGGCCCCTTTAGTACCCTGCCTTGGCCAGAGGGTGGGCTGATCCTCTCTCAGGTGTGGAGGTGGGGTAAGGCGTCTTCCCCTAGGTCAGAGTCTGGGTCTCTTGTCTCTCCCTGTGCCAGATACGGTGCTCACATGGGAGGATGCTGAATGGCACCAGCCTGGCACAGGGTTAATGTGGGCCTACAAGGGCCAAGAAGAAGCGGTGACCTGGGCGTGGGGGTGGAGGAAATGCTGGCCTCTTCTGGGACTAGGTGGGGAACAGGCACAGAGTGGCCAGCTGCCCGAGAAAGCCTGTTTGCCTGGGGGCTCGCTGTAACTAGATCCTCCGAGCTCTCCCAGAGCCTCCCTGGGCTTTTCATGTTGCCTCTCTTGCTGCTTCTCTCTGGTATGTGTCTCCCACAGCCTCACACTGCTTCATCCTGTGACTGTATTTGGCTCCATCCTCAGCACTCGGCCCAGCTAAGCTGTTCCCCAAATCCTGAGAGAGGGGGAAATGGGCGTAGGAGAAAGACAGGGACAGAAACCAATTCAGAAACAGAGGGACTGATGTGAGTGCCTGGAGGGGTACCTGGAGACAAGGCTGGAGAGCCAGGGCCAGCCAGGAAAGCCCCTGTGGGGAAGCCTTTGAAGGCAAAGCTGGAGCTGGGAGCAGAGCAGGGCCTACCCTCTCCTCCCATGACTCCTGCCTCTCCCTTCCCTCTCCTGCCCCTGCAGGAATGTGTGAGCACTTTTATTGTTCCTAAAAATAGCCCTTCTTTTTTAGGGGTTGGGGTGAGGAATCTTCTGGGCAGGGTCATCTCATGCATGCTCCTGTCTCTGGGCTCCCATCCACTGTGTTCCCCAGGGCAGGGGCCTCTCTGGGCTCCCCTGTCCCAACCCAGCAGCTCTTCGTTCAAGCCTATATATGACTGTACCCCCCTCCTTCCCATAAGACTGCCATGGCTCCTCACAGTGCCATAGGACTAGGAGCCCCAGGCTACTGGGAGCTGTTTGTAAAGCCCTCCAGGACACCTCCAGAAGGGCGAAGGAATGAGGGGTGCTGCCATTTACTCCCTCCTTCCACCTAGGCTCTGCATGATCTGGCCTCTGCCCAACTCTCCATCTTTTTCCCTCCACCCCTTCATCCCTCCCCACTAAAGCCTTTGCTCCCCCTTGTCCTGAACCACGATGTCCTCTTTTCTTTCCTGTCCTCCCAGGTCCAGCCCTGACCTGGTGCCCCAGGAGTCCCCAGCCCTGCTCCCCAACTCTCATCCCCACCTCCTGCCCCACTGCTTTCCTTGGCAGAGCAAGCCAGGGGCCCAGAGCTGGTGTGGGCACTGAGATCAGGGCCCTCTCTCTGTGCAGGAGAGGGTTGGAGGGATACATTTCAGGCTCTGGACCTCCACACCCTGCTCTGAACCTGGACCTTCTTGGGCCCTCTATGACCCCTCCCCAGCTTTGGTTTTCTCTTCTGGCCCTAGGCCCTGAGCATCTCTCTACATATTTCAGTCTCAAGGGGAAAGCCCAGCCAGTCTCACCTCCTCCTTCCTCCATTTTTCAGATGAGAGAATCAAGCCCCAGAGAAGGGAAATGATGGGCCTGAGAGCCCTTGGAAAGCTGGCCATGAGCCTTGGTCACTGCATCACTCCACAGGGTCCCAGCCAGTGGGGCTCCAGGGGTCAAAGCAGGCTCCTCACAAACACCACCCCACCCTCCCACTAGGCAGGCTGGCATCCAAAGCTATTTGCCTTTGGAGGACCCAGGAGCCAGAGAACAAACATCCGGATTCTCTGGAACCTCTCCTACTCTCCCTCCTCATATCCCAAAGGCAGCCTGGGAGCCACTGAAGCACACATGTACACGCGCACACAGCCAGGGCCAGTAAACGTGGGAGCTCCGGTGGGATCGTTGTGCCTGTGAGTCTGTGCAGAATCCTTAGAGGCCCAGAGCCCTGAAAGGTTCTGCCCTCTATCAGACCCTTAGACACTATGTGTAATTCAAAATAAATTTCATCCCAGAAGTGAAAATTCAAATGGCTTTTGTGTGGTTTTTCTGATGGCAAAATTCTGAGTATATGTAACAAAACTGAACTCATTTCTTACTTTGTGAGGAGCCCCTGCTTTTCTGGTGACCTAAATACATGTTGTCCATGACGGCATGTCCCTGTGGACCATCATGTGGCCACAGCAGGCTATGTCCCTTGGGTTACTAGGAAAACATCTTTGTGGAAATACATGGCTTGTGCTTCTGTGGGAGACTCGGTGAGTGTAAACACGTGAGTATACTGTGTCTTTGTGTGTACGTGGTCATTTGCACGTGTGGGTGGCCTTCACTACCTATGCCCATGAACGTGTGACTGGGGTCACTGATGTGAGCCTGGTGTGTGCAGTAAGGTGTGGCAGGAAGAGATTACGAGTGTGCCGGTGGTTGTCCTTGTCTATGAATGAATGGATGAGTATGTGGCTGAGAATGCTGATATCTGGGTGTTTCAATTCTCCCCCATCACCTCCTCCATCACTTTCCCAGATCTGGACACTCCTCCCTACCCCAGCACACACTACACACATTGGACAAGTCTTTTAACCTTCCTAGGCTCAGTTTCTTCATCTGTAAAATGGGACCTTCCCCCAGAGCCAGGCAGAGTGGCACATTCCTATAATCCCAGCACTCCAGAGGATGAGGCAGGAGGATTGTGAGATGGAATCAAAGCTGGGCTACACAGCAAGTTCAAGGCTGGTCTGGGCTACATAATGAGACCCTGACTCAAAATACAGAAAACAAAAAAAGCTGCCAGGTTAAACTGGAGCCATCCAAGTCTTGCCCAACCTGGGTCTCAGCAGGAGGCTGAGGCCACTTTGTGCAAGTTAGAAAGAAGTGACCCCAACCCTCTAGGCAGATGCAACGTTGAGGGCCAAGTCTTGGTGAAGAGACTGGGCTCAATCTCAGTGCCATCCACCCTGTGCAATGATTAAGAAGTAGAAGTCTTGCAGGGGACCAAGAAATAGCAGCTCCCTTTCTCCTTGCCCCCACCTCCGGGTGTGCAGCCTGGGACTAGAGGTCTCTGACTCTGGAACTAGGATGGACACATTCCAAATGAGGGTCTGAGGGCACCCACCCCACTCTTTTTTTTTTTTTCTGTGGGTACCGGGGGTCGACCTCAGGACCTCGCGTGCCAGCAGGCGCCCGTGCCACTGAGCGATATCACCGGTCCTTTTTCTGTATGTGGGTTCCAGGAGTCGAACTCCAGCCCTAGCGCTTGCCAGGCAGGCGCTTATGCCAATGAGCCATCTCACCGGCCCACCCACCCCACTCTTAACTTCTCCTGGAGCCCTGTCCCCTTGACCCACCCTCCAGCCCTCCCCAAAGGTCAGGAGAAGGCCCTGCAGACACCGTGAGTGGAACTGACCAGAGCCGGAGTGCAGAGACCAGTGAGGCAGGCTGGCAGCTCTAAGAGCCCCAACCCAACTCTCACTGTCCAAAAGGGAGACAGGGGCCTAGAGAGGAAAAGGGACCTCCTCCCAGGGACACAAGCAAATCGGGAAGACAAGGCCTCTGCATCTGGGCTCATGGAGGCCAATCACTGGGCTCTGGGAGATGGGCATATGTAGACCTGCGCCCTCAGCTATTGGTATGGACCCCCTATCCCTCCCCACCCTCCCCACAGGACCAGATCTCCTGCCGGTGTGATTAACCAAATTATGGGGCTTTTTATTGAGCAAATTGCATCAGCCTAATTGAATGAGGCTGCAGGAGCCTGGGCTGGAGGCTGACAGTGGGAGAGGACAGCAGGAGTCGGGGAGAGAAGGATGTAGGAGAGAGTGGGGGTGTCACTGACAACACCAAGCAAGGGACAGAGAGGGTGGGCAGGATGAGAGAGGAGGGCTCCATCATGCAGCACACTCTCGGTCCTCCCACGGGTGCTCCCATCATCTGGATGCCCAGAGCGCAGGGGCTTGAGGAGGCTGCTCCCCAGGAGACCATGGAGCGCTTACTAGCGCCAGGGACTGTGTTCATTCCAAGCACTATTGAGTGTGATCCTGCCGACAGCCCCATTTGATAATTGAAATTGAGGCTCAAGAGAGAACACGTTGTACTGAAGTCAGAGCCCAGGTAGGGCTGTCCGACACCATTCAGCGCTCTCTTACTCAGCACCAGCAGCATGCCCCAGAGTGCTCTTGCCCTGCTGCAAGGAAGCCTTCCAGGGAAGCTCACAGCTGGGCTGGAGCGCTACTTTTGTCCCTATGGGATATATCTCCTTGTCCACTCTACAATATCTATCCTCCCTCTGATGGTCATCAGCTGAGGCAGGGACTGACTGAAGCACCCTCATCATCCACAGCACACCCTCAGCCCTCTCGCTCACATGCAGTGTCCTGCTCTGTCACTCCAAGATGACACACAGACAGGAATGCTGTCACCTTCATATGGCAGGTCTGACATACTCAGTGACACACAGTCATTTCAGAGTTCCATGTGGAACATCCCAGGGTCACACACAGTGACTCATCATGATCATCCTCACTCAGGATGGCCCACATCCTCACTATCACACATCACACTCCCAAGGTCCCCGTGTCACCGTCTCACAGTGTCAGATACAGAGTCCATGTGGGCTGTGTTACACTACCACACTTCAGCATCACAAAAGATCTCTCAGCATCAAATTATAAGAATAGTAATAATAATAATAATAATCCACTTTCAGTGAAATGACATCACATCTGGGATTTGCTTTAAAGTACTTCACCCGAACAACCTACAGAATGAGAGAAAATATTGACATTTATATCTAATAAGGGGTAAATATCCAGAATATATAAAGAACTCCTGTGGAGGTGGGGACACCGCTTAGTGCTAGAGCACTTGCCTAGCTTGCCCAAGGCCCTGAGTTTAGTCTCCACCACCAGCAACAACAAAAATCCTATAACTCAGCAACGAAAGTGAAGAGTTCAATTAAAATATAAACAAATGACTTGAACAGACGTTTCTCCAAAGAAGATACAGAAATGGCCAACAAGCACATGAAAAGATGCTCAATATCACAAATCTTTAGGGAAATGCAAATCAAAACTACAGTGAAATAGCATCTCGCACCTATTAGGATGGTTACCATCAAAGAAACCCAGAAAATAACAGGTATTGGCCAAGATGTAGAGAAACTGAAACCATCACATACGGTTGATGGGAATGTAAAATAGTGCAAATACTGTCAAAAACAGTACGGTTGCTTCTCAAAAAAAAATAAACAGAATTCCCATATGATCCAATAATTCTACTTCTAGGTATATACTCCAAAAAATTGAAAGCAGGGTCTTAAAGAGATCTTTGTACACTTGTGTTCATAGCATTATTGACGACAGCTATATTATAGACACAAATGAGTGTCCATTGATGGACAAATGGAGAAGCAAGATGTGATAGATATGAAAATATAGTGAATGTTTAAGTTTTTAAAAATTTATTACAGTAAAAGACATACAGTATTGTCATTGATCTCCCTCAAAATACTTCCTCTCACTTCAAAAACACTTATTTCAGCATTTTTTCCTGAAGCAGTTCCAGAAGTCCTCTTTCATGTCTTTAGTTGTGCCATTGTGGCTGCCTTGGCGTGCTGAATCGATTCAAAACACTTATTTTTCATGGTCATTTTGACTGTAGGGAAGAGCCAGATGTCACATGGTGCCAGATCCGGTGAACAAGATGGATAAGGATACACCTTAATGTTTTCACAAGCCTGCCTTTCCACTGGATGGCACTTGGCAACAGCATTCATTGTATTTTTTATCACACCTCATAAAGATATTCAGAAAAGAGGACTTCTAGACCTGCTTATGAAAGTGGCAAGAAAAACAGGAAGTGTATGTTTGAAGCAAAGGAGACTATTTTTTTTTTTTTTTTTTTTTTTTTTTTGTGGGTACCGGGGGGTCGACCTCAGGACCTCGCGCGCCAGCAGGCGCCCGTGCCGCTGAGCGATATCACCGGCCCCTTTTTCGTATGTGGGATCCGGGAGTCGAACTCGGGCCCTTGCGCTTGCCGGGCAGGCGCTTAAGCCGCTGAGCCATCTCACCGGCCCAAAGGAGACTATTTTGAGTGGGATTAATTGCAACATGTCTTTTTTTTTTTTTTTATGTGGGTACCGGGAGTCTAACTCAGGACCTCGCGTTTGCCAGCAGGCACTTGTGCCGCTGAGTTATCTCACCGGCCAGCAACATGTCATTTATTGTAATAACTTTTTAATTTAAACATTCACTGTGTATTTCAGTCATACTGTGTATAATAGAATATTATTTGGCTACAAAAAAAAGAAAATCATGTACATGCTACAACACAGATGAAACTTGAGGACATTATGCTAAGTGAATACACAAGCTAGTCACCAAAACACACATTCTGCATGTTTCTAATTATACAAGGTACCTAGAGTCGTCAAACAGAGAGACGGGGTGGGTGTACAGGAGTTGTTGTCAGGGGCTGTGGTGGGTGTTGTTGTTCAATAGGCAGAGATTCATTGTGGCAGATGAAAGGGTTCTGGAGATCAGTTACAAAACAATGGAAATGCAATTTAATACAATGAACCACACACTCAGGCACAGATGTTAGGATAGTAAATTTTATGTTATGTATATTTTACCACAATTAAAATTTTTTTAAAAAACTTAAAGAGAGACAAAAAAAAAGTGAGGAGGAAATGAAAGAAGTAAACATAGTCAAATCTTGACAACTGTTGAATTTGGGTGATGGTATATGGCAGTTTATTGTATTATTCTCTCTGGTATTGTGTGTGTTTGAAATATTCCACATTAAAATATTTTAATCTGCCCTGACCGCACCCCTTTTCAGCAACCCCACCCCTTCTCTGCATTGCTCAAAGCCCAGTGTCCTTCTAAAGGGCAGTCTGTGCTCATTTCTTCAACTCCCACACACTGTCCAGCCCGGCCAGTCGGGCTTCTGGCCCCATCTGTCACTTAGAAGGTTCTTATCAGCCTGGCACACCCACATGGCCCGTGCAGCACAGTCTCCGGTCTTCTACCTCGGCAGTGTCCACACCCTGCCCTTCCCTCCCCATTGAGCCTCTCTCCCTGCCTGGCCTCCTCCTCCTCCTCCCTGGTGGCTCCTCTGTCCTTGTGTTCCTCCTCCAGCCTCTAGTGTGTGAGGGTGAGGGGCACTGTCCTTGCCCCCACCTCTTCTGTAGTTACACTTTCTGCCTATGTCATCCTGGCCAGGTCCACAGCTTAACAGACTACAGGTGTTAAGCATGTTTGGCTTAACACCTCCGATACAGGCCTGTCAGTCTATGTCTCTCCCACCCTCTTAGCCGCGACCATCCCCCCGACCTTCCCCCGTCTTGCCCATCTCAGAAACATCTCCATCCTCCATTACCTGTTTGTCAAACCAAAAACCTGGGAGTCATGCTCAGTTTTCCATTCCTGCTCACCTTCTCAATCATCTCAACAAGTTCTGTTGCTTCTACCTTCCCCACACCTCCAAAGCTTGGCCACTTTTCAGGAGCTTGCAACTGGTTTGCCCACCTCCCCTCTGCACCCCTCACTCTTCCCTTAACACTCAGCAGCCACAGCAATTTTCCAAACCATTCCTCGGGTAGAGTTACTTCCCTGCCCAAACCTGCTGGTGACTTCTCATGACAGTGCCACACACAGCATTGCATGCTCACTCCTCACTCTGTCACAATGTTACACAGTGTCACACATGCAAAGTCAGGCTTAGGGTCATGTGCATCACACACTTTTGCACACTTGATGTCACTCCATGTCACACTCTCATTTGTGCACTCAGTCCCACCTTCGGGCACGTTCTTGGTCTCACAACTCAGTATCAAACACATGAGCCACAATCTCAGGGCCACACTCATCATTGCACATTGTCATTTGCTCATGTTTATGTATCTGGTGCTCGTGATGTCACACCTTCCATGCACCCATCATCACCCTCAGTGTCACACACTTGGTGGCATGCCCACAGTCTCACACACTTGTATCACACCCTGGTCACATATTCAGTGACTCACCTCCTCTTTACATATTACCCCATGATCACAGTCGTATAGTTGGTATCATGCGTCACAAGCTCAGTGTCACACATCCAATAAAACACCTACTGTCTCACAATCAGTGTCTCACATCATCCTTGACATCACGCTGGATCCCAGAAACCCTGCCACCCTCCCCACTGGGCACAGTCACAGAGCTGCTGCCCCATGTCACGGCTGTTTCCTGTTGTTGTGCTCAGAGTCCTCAGCTCCTGCTTGTTCCTTCAAGGATTTCCTGTTGTCAGGGCTCAGTCAGGCCTGGCCCAGTCTGGGATACACAGCCCAAGCCCCCAGAGCTGGCCTGCAGAAACCCTGGGCTCCTCTGTCTCCCCATTGATGCTGGATGTGGTCATGGGCTTTCTCCATCATCCTCCATTCAAGCCGCCCATGTCCCCAAGTGCCTGGGCTCATGCTGGCCTCACTGGGATGGGCAGAGAAAGTGAAATCTGGGTCTTGCGTGGGGTGCCCAGGCCTGTGCTCCCCAGGGAGGAAGCCTACAAGATGCTGCCTACAATGTCTGAACAACTTTGGACAAGACCAGCAGGACCTTGGGCAGAAGCTGCTGGAAGCCTGAGGAAGGGCAGGTGGAAGAGCATTAGAATTAGGGAAAATGTCCCAGAGAAAGCCACACCAGAAGAAGGGCTGAGAACTAGGAAACACAGAGGAAGAGGAAGAAAAGCATTCCAGGTAGGGGTACCAGAGAGAAGCGACGTCTTAGAGGTTCGAACTGGAGGAGACAGGGCTGACAGGGCTGAAGACAGGAACAGGAGAGGACAGGTCGGTTTGAGGGATTTGGAGAAAACAGATTTCTGTCTCTCAGCCAGCAGCATTCAGATTCCTGCTCCAAGCAGGGGCCTCAGGGCACACCCTCTTTCCTGGCCCTGCCTGTGGCCCCACAGATTGCCCCCCCGGCCAGCCCGCAGGAAGGACACAAGGAGGCCGCGCACACGCTCCCCACACGGCCTGAGAGAAATATTTCCCAGGAAACGGAACTTGTTCTCTCTGTGTTTACAGCTGAGGGCCAGGCAGGACGGCGGGGGGAGCGGCGGGGAGGGGTTGGCCCAAGCAGCCTCATCCCCGAGCCCTCAGCATCTGGCTAGGCCCTGCCTCAGACCTGCTGTGCTCCCCTGAAGCAGTCCCTGCCTCTCTCTGAGAGCCCTCCCAGGTTCTTGAAGGCCTGGATCTCCCTGGGCCTTGGCCTGCCCACAACCTGGCCTCTTCTCAGTTTGAGTATAAGTCCCAGGGCTTGATGCCTTCCCTTCAGACTAGGCTTCTATGATGGCTGCACCTGTGATGCCATCTCTGTCTCATCCTAGTCAGTCAGGGCTGTGGACAGATGGATGGGAAGACAGACAGACAGGCTGGAGTGGTAGATAAAACCACCTCCCAGGCCCCAAGTCCCTGTACACCCCAGGCTTGTAAAGCTAGACAGGTGGGCACAGACATATGGCAGGGCCTCAGGGCCCCCATAGATGCCAGATGCGATGGCCAATTTGTTGGCAGCAGCTCCCGTGGGGCCACAGGGCATCGTAGAGGCCACTTGCTGATGTGCAGAATCCAGGAGGAGCAAGTGGGGCTGGCAGTGAGGAGCATTCACTCTAGAATTTTAAACTCAGAGCTGCAGAATGCCACTTCCAGTGGCCCTTCCAGCCTCACCCCAGTGCTCCCTGCTCAGGAACCTGTGCCCCCAGACGTGTGATGCCTTCTCCCATAAGCCTGGTGCAGGCTGAGAACCACCTGCCACAACTGCCTTGGTTGGCCCTGATGAGTGCTACCCCACACCTAGGCCTCTCACTCACCATCAGTGCCCTCAACCTCAGCCCCAATCTAGAGCCTAAGCCTTCCTCAGACCACAGCTTGACTGCAGCAGAGGTTTTCGGAGCTAGGTTCTCAGCACTGAGCCAGCCTCCTGCGGTACCCTCTGGAGCTGAGTCTTTGTTTCAGGCTCCTTTATCTGCTTGTTCCCAGGCCTGTGTTGGTTCTTGGGCCTATCAGGCCCACGTGGACCGCTCTGACTGCCCAGCAGGTCTGTGGCCTCACTGGTCCATGGCCTTGACCCTCTCCATCTGTCACAGTTCTAAAGCCACCTCCTCCAGAATCTCCAAGACTGGTCTAATCCAACACTAGACCCTACTCACAGCCATTCCCATTCATTCAAGAAGTCTTTACTGAGCACCTACTGTACATCGGGGCTATGCTAGGCCCTGCAGGCACCCATGAGAGGTGCAGGCAGCTCCATTGTTTACAATCACATGGGAAAGGATGGACAACCCACATAATCACACAAGGTAACAAGTTACCAACTGTGAGCTCAGGGAAACTTGGGAGCTGTGAGTGCCTAGGAAAGGCTCACTCTGAGGTGGAAGGAGCCATCTGAGAGTACTTCACAGAGGAGGTGACATTCAATCCGGGCCTTGAAAAAAGAGTAGGTAAACAAAAAAAGAGAAAGTTGCCCCAGACAAAGAGGTCAGTGTGAGCAAGAGCAAGGAGGCCAAAAGAACTGGTGGGGTGGGGGAAGCAAGCATGGCTATGAGGCTGAAGCGTGGTGTGGTGGGGGGCAAGGAGTGGATGGGAGGAGACCCAGTAAGCAAGGGAAGCAATGCCATGCCAAGGGTTATGGTCTTACTTATCTTCAGGGCACCAATAGAGGAGTCCATGCTGGGCTGTATCTTTGAGGGCTTGGTGTGGACACCTGTGCCCTTGTCCCAGTCTGCCTCTCCCCTACCCCATCTCAGCTGGGGTTCCCAAGACCCTATCTGGACCCTGAGAACTGGCACAGAGGAGGGCATTGATTAGGGTGCTCAGCTCACCAACTTGATCTGTCTGAGCCCCAACTTTGGAGAGCAATGATGCAGAAGCCTGGGATCCTGGAGGAGGACCCCAGGCTTCACCCAAAGAGGCTTTACCACCACCACCTAGCTGGCCAGAGGCCAGGGAGCCATCCAAACAGTGTGCTGAACCCATGCCATTGGGTAGGACGGCTTTGGCAGTGCTGCTCCCCTGGCTGCCATCCAGCAGTGTCAGGGGACCATGCCATGCTCATAGAACTTCCACTAGCCTCAGCCAACACCCCCCCTGGCATGCCCTGTCTCATGGGAGTACTCCCAAGTCCTGGCTCCAAGGATCAAATACTGGAGGGAGACAAGGAGGGGGCAGCTCTCCAAGGACCTGCCATGGGCCAGGCACTCACACTCATCTTTGTAACTTCTCCCAACACCTCTGTGTGTTAATGCCCAACAATCGTGATTCTGCCCTGTGACGATGGAGGATCTTACTCTGCTTGCAGATGATGAGACTGATATTTAGGCTAGCTAAGCAATTGGACCAAGGCCACAGTCTTGGGAAATGGGGAAGCTGGGACTTGAACCCATGCTTACCTGACCCTTGGTTCATCAATTCTGTGAGGCAATATTTTTCCCCAGCCTCCATATACCCGGAGTCCTCAGCAGGCTCCCTAGTCCCTCCCCTGTGTTGAGGAGTCCCAAAGGGCATCCCTTCTCTTCCCCAGCAGGGCTAAGCATGGGCAGGGAACTCAGGGTGAGGGTGTTGACAGACCCAGAAACAGAGCAGATGCTGCCAGAAGGTCAGGCAGACAACCAGCTTTGGGATGGGGTGGAGTTTGGGGCAGGACAGAGCTCAGAGCTGAGGTGCTCATGGCCTGAGATCCTCAATCCCAGGGAGAAGGTAGCAGAACCCAGGCAAAAGAAAAGCTGAGAGAGAATACAGGGATGGGCATAAAGGGCTGGTCCAGGAAGCCCTCATGGAGAGGATGAGGTTGGTGGAGTAACAAAGGGACACAGCTTGAACTTAGAACAGGGCCAATGGCCAAGGATAAGGGTCTGTGCACAGAGGCATAAACAAGAACCCTAGAGCCAGCTTCTTTCCCTCTGGGCCCAGTCCCTGCTACCCAGGAGGGCCTCAGCTTCTCCAAATTTCCCTCCCCTCATAGCTTCCTGGGTGGGTGACAAATCTAGTCTTTTCTGGCAGGTGGCCAAGGCTGCTGAGACACTGCCGGCTCCCAGGAACACCATCTGTCCTGGCTCTGGGGGGAGCTCCTGCCCCATGGGGAATGCCATTGGCAATAAATAAATTAATAATGACTCTCCAGGCCTTCCCCTCCCTGTCCTTTAGCCAGCTCCCAGCAACAGGGCCTGGTCCCACTGGGAGGGACATTCTCAGCCCTGACTCCTTCCCACCTTACACAAAGGCAGGGAACGAGGGAGGCATCTGGACTCCACTCTGCCCTGATTCACTCATGGCACCCCCTCTAGGCCACAGCTTCCTCAAATGTAAGGTGAGAACCAGACAAGCGATTGTGGCTAAAATGCCTGGCCCAGCCAGGTTCCTCCTCTCAGCCACCCTGGGCCCATGAGCTGACTCATAGGCCAATTCACACACACACACATACCACACACATGCACGTGCACATGCATGCACACCATTTTTCTTCCTCATTGAACACAGAAGATTCCTTCAAGGCACTCCAAAGGCATGGCCAAGGGCTGGAGCTTACACCCCTCTTATCAACAAAAATGCACTGGCTGGGCCTACAGCAGCCACCCATCCAGGGCAGTGGGAACTCAGGTATGAAAAAGGCGAGTCCCCAGGGTTGATGGGCATACAGGGCAGAGATGAGCTAGCTAGACAGACATGCAGTCACATGGTGGAGAAAACAAGGTGCTTCTGGCATACACAGTGGGCAACAGACAGCAGGATGCCCCAGCATCCAACTGCCAGGCGGGAGAGCTCAGAGGAGGGAGTGTGAGCCAGCTGGGTCTGGAGGTGATGGAGGGCGGGAGGACATCCCAGAAGAGGGAGGCTAGAGCAGAGCCCAGAGGAATTTAGGAGCCTGGGGAGGGGTAGCGGACAGTAGGAGGGGTTTTGGAGAGGCAGGTGTGGATGAAGAGGGACTATGTCCAAGCTGGGGCATCAGAAGGGGCCAAGGGATGGGAACACGGAGAAATGTTGAGCAGGAGAATGACAAGTTCCAGTCTGTGTATTAGAAAGAGGCTTCTGGCAGCCTCATGGAGAATGCGGGCAACTGAGAGCAGGCAGCCAGGAAATGTTGGGGGAGCTGAGGGGTGCAGGACTCAGGCAGCAGCAGGACTGGAGACAGGACAGGAACTCAGGAAGTTCTCAGAGCAGGGAATCAGCAGGGAGTTGTCAGTGAGGGTGGGAAGGATGAGAAAGGAGTCTGAAATGACTCCCAGGTGAATTGGCAGCAGGAGGCATCCTCAGGGAAGGGAACCCAGGTTGTGCGTATATAGAGTCAGGGGAGATGGTATTGGTGCGGGGTAACCCTAGGCTGGAGGGGGCGGGGCTGGGATTCGGCTCCAGCCTCCCAGTCCTCCCAGGGGTGAAGGCAGCCCTCAGACTGACCTCCAGCCTGCGCCCCCACCCCCCAAGCCCACCCACTCCTCCCTCCGATGAGCTCTCACCTCCAGTCGGTTGTCTCTACTCCCCAGGGGCTCTGGCTTCTGTGCAAGGGGGTCCTGGCTGGCTGCAGAGACAAGAAGGCCAGGGGCTGAGGCCTGCCAGGCCTTCTCCCCTTCTCCCCAGGCTGCCCTCCTGGCAGCCCCCAGCAAGCCCACAATAGTCTCCCCACTCCCTGGGGAGCCTTGCATAGTTGCACCCTATTCTCTCCCTGGCTTCCTTCTCTCTCTCTGCTTCTTCCCCTGGCTCTGTAGTGTTCTACAAAGGACATGTTCTACATGTCCTTTCTTTCCACCTAGCATTCCTAAGGAATGGAAGGATGGAAGCTTTACCTTGTAAAGCCCCCTCCACTTCTGCTTCTCTCCGGGAAACTCCACCAGCCCTCTCTAAGCCTCAGGTTCCTCATCCATAAAACAGGATATGTAATGTCCACCTGGCGTAGCCACTGAGCCTCCACAGTGGGCTGGGCCTTTGCTCACAGACAACCAAGGGGGCTCCCAGCCCTGGGATGCTGCGAATCCTGGGTGAATGTGATCTCATGGATTAGCTCCCACCCCAGCCTGGCAGTGAGTCCCCCTGGCCCCAGATACACCTCCCACCCACTTCCCACCAGCAGCTAGTTCTCGAATGTGGACAGTGGAGACACGGCCACAGGGGCCTGGCAGATACTCGGAAATCCACTCCCTTGTTCTATGGAAGCCCACCACCCAGCCTACTTCCAGAAAGCCCAGCTTCTTACACAGGCACTACCCTGGGGCTGGCTATGGGCTCCTGCCCCTCCCCACCCCCACCAATAACATGCCCAGGATCGGACAGGCGGTGGGATATTCTGAGCCTGGCTCTGTTCCCGTCAGCTGCTGGCCGCCATGCCAGCCTGGCGCGGGTGCAGGGGCTGATTTGATTTGGCAGCTTCGGAAGCGTGTGGTGGGGACAGGGAGCAGGAGGGGGACAAGACACCCATCCCTGCTAGGAAATAAACAGCCTCAGGCACTCAGCGAGCTAGGGGGAGAGCACGGTCTGGCATGAGAAGGGGGCTTCTGAGTTTCCTGTCTGATGTCACCCTGTTCTCCCCCAGGCACTGGACACCTGCCCACCTGCTGGAATCTCTGGCTGTCTTTGGGTGACCCAAGAGGTGACAGTACTGCACCTGTGTGTGGATGCTTATGGAGTGTTTGTGGCAGGGCATCTGGTTGTTTTACACATCCCTGTGTCTTGCTGGGTCTCCCTGCTTAGCTGTGTCTCCAGCTGGGTCTGACTGTCACCCAGGGTGACAGTATGGGCTGATGATCCAGGAGTGGCCATCGCCCGAGGTGGCCATAGCAGTGTGGCTGGACCTCTGCATGGGACTGACTGCCCACTAGGGCGTGACAAGGTCACTCATGTGCCTGACTACTGTAGGGCCCGGAATGCACTGGCTCTGCCCTCATTGCTTCCCTCTGTGCAATGACCCCACTAACCCGGCTATGTCCGGCAGAGGAAATGACGAGGGCTGAGATAAGCGCCTGACCCCTTTTGTCCACAAAGCGTGCACCTTCTCTTCCTGATGTCTATGCATTGCGTTGCCCAGCAGCCCCTTCCTCCTGGCCCCAGAGAGGAGGCCATGCTGGTTGCACTTGATTCTCCAGCTGCCCCCAGGCCTCTGGCCACTCCTGGAGAGGCTGTTCCACAGCACAGCACTACCTGGGGCCACTAGGGTTCCTGCCTGTCCCTTCCTGGTTCCCCTCATAGGTGGAGGGGTCGCAGCTAGGCCTTCACAGCTCCTCCACTACCTGACCCAGCCTCAGGGCTGACTGCTCTCCCACCCCTCTTCCCCTACTGCAGCTGCAAAGCCCAGTTCACACTCAGCTGCAGATGCCCTGGGAATCTGCACCGATGCCTGCTTGCAGCTGGGGCCCTGGGGCCCTGGAATCCACAGTGTGCAGTTAGATAACTGATGGGGGGAAGTGGGCAGGGCTTCTGGTTCTCTGACCTCTGCCCCATGGTCAGAGGGGTCAGACTAGGACACTAAGTGGGCCACTCACCTGTGTCCGACACACCAGGCATGGAGATCAGGGTAGGGTGGGGCCTGCTTTGGGAAGATGCAACATTTCATCCGTTACTGCCTTTCCATTGTCCTGCTGTCCTCTGGGGACCTCAAAGCTCTCCCCACCCAGCCACAGGAAGCTAAACCTTCCTAAAGACACTGAAGGGGGGCTCCAGGACTGAGGGAGAGACAGTCCTGCCCTCAGGGTCACAAAGGAAGAACTAAGGCTCATAGAGCTCAGCTGTCCCAAAAGAGCTAGTGGGATGGAGAAGGCCAGTGGCAGGCCTGAGTGGCTTCCTGGAGGAGGCATGTGGAGATTCACAGGAAAGGGAAGATGCTAGGTACCACGGTAGTCTCCAAACTGTGTGCTTAGGATTTCACCCAGAACTTGTGTGTACTCAGGACATACTTGCATGTATCTGTGTGTCTGTATACATGCATGTACATACAGCCACAGAGGTTTGAGCTCTGGTCTCAATCCCAAAAGCAGTGTCTGCCCAAGGTAGGGGTCAGCCAGGCAGTGAGGACAGTAGAGAAGAGAGGGGTCTGGATGAAGAAAAGGAAGGGACAGTAACTCAGGGCTGGGGGGAAGGGCTTGGGAAAGAAGCCCACATGCTTCCGGAAGTGCCTGTGTGCTCAGCCCCATGCTGGTCCTCGACGTCAGTTCTCAAACCGTGGACACCTGGCACCAAGGGCTGGGTGCGTCATGACCCAGGGGTGGAAGCGGTACAGCATTAAGCTCTGCCACAGTCTACTGTGTGACTTTGTACAGGACTTTCTTCTCTCTGAACAAGTTTCCTCACCCAAAGAAAAGGGTTGGACTTGGTGACCTCTTACAGTCCTTCCAAGAGAGACCTACACCCCAAAAGAGCCAGAGATAGAGATGTCCAGGGATTGGGAGAGAGCCCAGGGCCAGGCAGAGATGAGAAGGAGGGGTGGGACAGCAGGAGGAGAGGGTGGCAGGCTGGGCAGCTGGGGAGGGTCCTGCTTCCACTGTTGCTCCCCAGGTGTCCCAGGGAAAGGGGGATGCTAGGGCAATAAGGAGCACCCGGAGAATCAGAATAGGGATTCCAGGCCCTGCCATTCAGAGCGTCTTACAGGGCTGGCTGGGATCAGTGACCTCACAGGCTGAAGCCCTCAGATGAGTGCAGCCATGCTGGGCTTCTAAGGGCACAACTGCGAAGGATCTAGAAAGCCAGAATCCTCCCCTGGAACCTCTGTCCCTCCCCAACTCTGACCTGGGTGCTGAGGCATGAGCTGGACCCAACAGAGATACTGGACAACTGGACTGGCCTTGTGCTAGGCTGGGGCTGAGAGCCTGTAACACAGGCAGCGAGGCCCCATCAGCTCTTCAGGCCCCCTGACCCTCAGGGAAAGAGCAGGGTCTTCCCTACTCAGCCAGTATGAAGGGGTGCTCACAGGGTTCTCTGGCCATCCTGGCCTCTGTCCCTGTCTGAGCCTTTGGTCTTGGGCCCTCACAGGCAGGTGTTTGTGTGTCTCCACGCCTGTGTCCAGGAAGTGCTCATGTCCTGTTTTCCCCTCAGGCTGCGCTACCGGGGAAGTGGAGGAAGCAGGCCTCTCCCTCCTCTACTGTCCTCACTTCTGCCCAGAGACTTTGGGGGCTGGGGGAAAGGTGTTCCTCTCTGCCAGAATCTGCAATGATTGGGGAATGAGGTGAAGGATGGAGGGAATGACTTCCCAAACCTGCAAGTTTAGAGATATCTCTTGCATATACACATACCAGTTCTGTCACAGCAGGAGGGACTGTGTGACAGAGTTGAAAGGGTCTTCAGGGTCTTCAGTCCCTTGCAATGTCAGTGCTCCTCTCCCTCCTTCCCTCCCTCACTGGGATGGGGCTGGGGGCACCCACCATCCAAAGCTATCTGTCTCCATTGTTTCTTATTATGTTTTTAATAACTGAACACTGACATTAACAAGGCAGGTGGCTACAGCTCTTCCCAGCAGCCCCGTTTAGAATCACTGAATCATCAAATCATCAAATCCTAGAATCCTGGATGCTGCACAGAATGTCCGCATCTTCAGCTCCCTGAGTCTCAGCATCTTAAAGTCACAGAATGTTGAAATCACAACCACACGCCTACCCAGTCCTAGCTCGAAGCTGAGAGTTGTGGAAGGGTAGCATCGTCCCAGTGAGAGCCCCAAACCATCAAGCCCAGATTCTCAAGTCACACACCCCTGAGTTAGTGCTTGCAAAGCCCTCAGAGGTATTGACTCCCGATTCCTCCTTTTACAAGTAAGAAAATACAGCTCAGAAAATGGCCTTGGGCAAGATTACCAGAGAGTAAGGACCCGGCAGTGCCCAACCTGGAGATTGCAAGATCAGACCTCATAATGCCTGTCTTCCAGGAAATTCGGAACTTTCAAATTCTGAAATTCTGGTGTTTGTATAGGGTGATGCTGCTCCTCAACTTGCTTACTTCCTCTTTCAGCTCCCAAGCTTCCCTCCTGCTTTCCCCACCCTGTCCTGGGTGTCCCCAAATATGGGCAACCATGGATGGGGGTGCCCAGGACCAGTTCCCTCAAGCAAATGCCTGCCCACTGAAGACACCAGCTGGAGGGGTAGGGCAGGCTCCTCAGGGGAGGGGCCCCGACAGCTCCTCTCCAGGGAATTGAACAGGAAGGAAGGTCCTGGCCCCCAGTGCCACCACATCAGAGGCAGTGGCTCCAATGGAGCTGGATCCAAAGTCCAGGAAAGCCGCTGAGGCTGACAATTTACATTAGAAGGATCATGTCTGTTTAACATTTTCATAAATTTACATTTCTCCTCATTTTGGAATGTTCTCATGCATTTTTGGATTTGAATTTTATTAAATATTACATTTCACAGATTGTTGTAGCATTTTTTATTTCAGAACATTCTTGGCCCAGGGCAGATGTTGAGTTCACCATGGTATAGGTGAGGACATAGCCCAGAGCAGGGTCCAGCTCTCTGAGGCTCTGTTTAGCCTCAAAGCTCGTGACCTCCTGGGAGGCCTTGCCGAGACAGGGTCCTTATAGAGACAGGCCCAGGCTTTGCCCTTACATGGTCTTCCACCCTGTACCTCTCAGACACTCAAAGCAGCGAAGTAGCAGCATTCTCCTCGCCTCACCTTTGACTCTGCAGCTGATCCTCTCCCATTTCGATCTCTCCATGCTTGGTCCCCTCTCCTCCACCCTCAGCCCTTTCCCTGTCCAGACCCCAGCCTTATTTCCATCCTATGGCATAGGGAGCTCCCTCACACACAGGCCTGAGCATCACTTCTCTTCTTTCAATCTCTCCCCTAGTGCCACTTCCCTTTGGAAAATGTCCAAAGTCCTTAACATGGCTTGTAAGTCCTGCACAATTTGGCCTGTGCCAGCCTCACCAGCCACATCTCTTATCTCTTTATGCTTCACTCTTCCCCGACACCCTTCAGAATCCCACCATCTTAGCTGCCTCGCAGTCCAGGATCCAGTTCTGTTCACAGTACTGTGGAACCAGGGAACAAAGGCTCTCCTCACTGGGCCACCAACAAACCATCAGAGTCACTATCTCCCATCCTCTCTGCCCAGAACTTTCTCCTGGCTCATCCCTTAGCTCTCAGGTTTGCTTTCTCTGGAAGCTCCCCTCTTAACCTTCTCTCCCACTCTCGGCTGAATTAATTAGGGGCCCTAGCTCTGTCCCACCATGATGAATGAGTTTATCTCCATCACTGCCCTTTGTCTATGATCCTTTCCCACCTCAGTCCTGGGGACCGAGGACTGAGCTACTTGCCATAGGGCTGATGACTGTTGCTCAGACTTGTAGAGAACTTCAAGGCTCTCATCTTGTTCATCTCTACCCACATACAGTGGGCCCTTCAGTCACGACTGCCCTGACATATGAACAACTTGGGTTATGACCAGGATTTTAGTTTTAACTTGTGACCAAAACCTTGAGTTATGCCAGCTGCTTGTGCTTCCAGATGGTCTCAGATACAGATGTAATCCTGAAAGAGTTCTGGAAGGAACACTACAACATCTTTTCCTGTATGGGGTTGATTGAGAAATCCTGGGCCAGTGTCTCTCTAAGGACACTGAGATCTGCTGTACACAGGAGGGAGACTTTGAAGGCTGTGTAGAGGAGCTGGAGCCTTCCATTGACAACCTGAGTTGCAACCAGCCCTTGGGAGAGAATGGAGTTCCTGTCAAGGGTCCACTGTAGTCACCGCTCACTAATGCCCACCTAGGAAGGCCTGACACTAAATGGCATGTGATGTGGACAGGCAGAGTAGGATACTCAGAGGAGGCATGAACCCCTGGGCTGGGCCGGAGGCTTCCCGGAAAAGGTACTGGGGGCATCCTCCGCTGATCAACAGTTGGGAACAAGCTGCAGAAAGTACCCAGACTAGTCCTGGGCCATCAGAGCAAGCCACAAGAGGGAGAACAGAGTCTGCAATGAGGGAAACTCATTGCCCCCTGGGCCCATGACAGTATCCCCCAGAGGGACTGCCCGCGCATTCAGGAAAGGCTTCTTGGGAGAGGGGCTATTTCCAGCTTGTTTGGGGTAAGGAAGAAAGTAGAGATGAGTCGGGCTAGAGAAAGTGGTGAGGGACAGCGATGTGGAAAGGAAAGCTCTGTCTCTTCTTACCCTTCCCCTGGGAGGTTGAGGTCAGGGAGGTGGGATGTGGATGGGCAGAAGAAGCAAAGAAGGCTGAGGAGAAATGGAGATAACGTCGGTGCTGACACCACAGTCAGGGCTAGTATAGATGGCTGGGGCTGGCAGGGAGCAGCTCCCCAGCTGTGGCTGGGAAGCGTTTCCTGTCTCTTTGCCAGAGGGGTCATTAATAATCATTTACCCACCACAGGCAGCACGGAGGCCAGCCAGGGAGCAGCATGGTGCTGGGGCCAGAGCCCAGCCTAGCGGCCAGGAGAGCTGAGTAGTGGCATCAGCCCTGACCCCTCGCTGTGAGACCTGGGCCATCACCTGACCTCTCCTGGTCTCAGAATGCTGGCGTAAGGAGAGTCTGATGAGGATGCTGTCTTCAAGTCCTGCCCTGAATTGTGCCTCAGTTTCCCTAGATGGTAGCCACGGAGCTGCCAGAGCTACAAAGCAGTTATGGACATCTAATGACAGACAGGACTGTCTGGCCTATGCCAAGCTCAACCCAAGACACAAGGGAGAGAGACAAGGAGACCCAGTCTCAGCCTCTAAGAGCTGCCATCCTGGCAGGGGCCAGACCCTAATGGGGTGCTCATGTGGGGGCCCCAGAGAACTAGGTACAGTTTAGGCTGGGGGAAACATGGGAGGGAGAGGCTAGCTCCCTTAGGCTCTGTAAGACCAATTTGGTCACCACCCTGACCTGGCCACTTAGAACTGCACCTGCGTGGCAGTGGGGGCTCCAAAATGCTTTTAGACAATCGCATGAGTTAAATGAGATATTTGTGAAAGGACTTTAGAAGTTAGAAAGAACTGCCTAAAAGATGATGATGATGATGACGACAATGATGACGACGATTGTGACAATAACCATGATGACAATGATCTGGCCAAAGAGCACAGATGGGAAAAGGTGACCTGAAAGCTTGAACAAGCTGGAGGCTCCGCGATGGCCATCCAAAGCCAGAGTGTGCGACTTAGTATCAAGGTCCCTTTTGCCAGTTGGCCGGAATCCTTCTCAGCCCCAGGCTGTATTGCCCTGCCCACTCTAACACCCTTTAAGGCCCAGCTCACCTTCCAGAAGGTGACCCTGAAGCATGGGCCCAGCACCTCGCCCTGAGCAACTCTGCAAGTCCCTATGCCTCCAGCCTCAAGAAGTATCAGGCTTTTGCTCTCAAATACCGGTTGGGAGGCTGCCCAGAGGGTTTTCCCATATTTCCCAGCTTCCTCTGGAGTGTGTGGCCTGGATCCTCAACTGACTGGGATCTCCTCATCAGACTACAGGGTCCCCAAAGGCAGGATCAAGTTTCCTCTTTCAGATAAGGATCTCCGTGAGGCCAGGGACTATTTTTCCTCTATTGGACGTAGAGTCAACAAAAGAGAGAGACTGAGCTCTTCCTGGCTGTCTCCCAGCCCAATGACCCTCCCTGGAGGCCACAGCTATGCAAAGAAGGGAAGAAGAGAAGGACGCATAGAAAAGTGAGTGCTCGGCTGCTCAGTACCCCTGAGTGGATATGAGCAAGAAAAGGCACTGTGCTACCACAGGATGAAGAGTGTGAAGTTGGCAGGCTTACCCAACTCGAAGCCCAGCCCAGGCTGCTCTGGCACCAAGAGGCACCACCAGGAACACTATCTAGCCTCACTGCCTGCACTGTACTCTCTTCTTTGGAGCACCATAAGGTGGTAGTAAACACAGTGACCTTACTGACATGTGCCTCCTTTCCCCGCCCCCTCCCAACGTTGGCCCAAACACAAGACAGGCTAAGAGGCAAAGAACAAAGGTTCCTGGACTGCGACATTGTCTGCCGCCCGCCTGTCCAGCGCCTGCTTAGCAGGAAACCCAAAACAAAGGCTTTGGTCAAAGTGAGGAGGATAAAGGGCAAAGGGTAGGGGCAGCCTGGTTGGGGGGGTGTGAGGGCATCTCTAGGGACCTTATTGGGAGGGAAGCAAGAACAGGATGGCAGCCAAGCCCTCCCTGCACACACGCGTCACTCCGCAAACATTTATGGGGCAGCTGCTGTCTTACGCACACCCCCCCAAACATAATATACCTCATTCCTCACACCACACATTTCATGCACACACTCTCTTACCCCCAGCAGCATGTTCTACAGCTTGCCACCTCCAGCTCACTGGACACACTCCTCATCACACACACAAACAGCTCACGGGGAGAAAAGATCACAGAATCCGCACCTCACACTGAATAGTCACACGGCTCACACACCCACACTTCACACCACACTCACACTCAGTCTCCCACCATGCAGCTCACACACCTCATACCTCCCCAACCACAGACACATGCATCCAATTAAATTCAACACACACACCACCCAGACATAGAGACACATGCAGACACACCCTGCATAGATAATGTGCACACCTAAAGTCACAACAGAGTGTCACATGTTTGTGGGCACACAAAGCACCTCAGCACAGACAACGCTGCCTGCACACAGCTTCCTCCTACCCACCCACACACACAGTTGGTCAACCAGACACCTCGGCCCTGGTTGCACCCTTTCCTGTCCAGAGTTGCACAACCACCACACAGACATATGACATTCAAACACCAACACACAGGTCCTAATACATTCTCCAAGCAACAAACTCAGGGTGTATCACAGTGACTCTAACCCATCACTAGGCTACAAACACACTTGGACACACAACCATCACCCCCCAGCTCCTCTCTGACCAAACACCCAGTAAGATCCGTCAGGTCCCCACCACAGCTCTTCCAGGCTACACACAACAGTCAATAACATACGCCACCACATATACAATCCCCCCTGCAAATCGCTTCTGCAACAACTCCATCCTGCACTAACGGACACACAACCGCATATGTACTACAGTCACATACCCCGCTACCACTCCACATCCACAACACTGTCTCCCAAGCCACATATGGCATGCGATGTCATAAATTCACAATCCCCACACTCAGCATGACATAAGCATCAATGGAACAACACACATGATTACACACAGGAGACACCCAACACAGGCAGTCCAGCTCAAGCTACACACAAACACACACACCCCAGACTCACACAACCCTAGACAGCTCTCACCTCAGGTAACTGACCCCAGCTTGCCATCTATTCCTCTCACCCACCCTAAACCTCCAGGTGCCTCAGTCAAGACCAGGAAAGCAGGGACAATGGGGTAATAAGTTATGAATGCCAATGCCCCATGATGTGGTCGCCACCTGCCTCACCTCCCCAGGCACCAGCGAAGAGCAGCACACTCCATATTCGGGCCCACACCGTGCCATTCATGCCAGAGAGCATGGGGAGGATGGAGGTCCTGGAGACACTGGCCCTGACCTCTGAACCTGTCTCCTCATCATCCCAAAGCAGAGGCAGACATAAAGAGAAGAGAAGATCCCAGAGAGACCCTGATAGAGACCTAGAGAAATTGGAGAGACAAATGGAGCAAGAGAGGTGGATATGCTGGGCAAAAGACCAAACACAAGAGAGAGGCAGGACAGAGAGAGAGACAGCCTAAGAGTTGGGGAAAGACCCATGAAGAGACCTGGAGAATAAAGTGGAAGCACCACACCCAGAGAGAAAGGAAGAGGAGACCAGCAGGAAAAGACTAGAGGGTCGCCTATAAAGCGGAGAGTGGAGGAACCCAGCACAACCTCTGCAGGAGTCCTGCAGAGGGGGAGAGAGAAGCCCAGGTGGGAAGAGGGGTTTGGACCTGGGGTACCATCTGGACTGAGGACTGGAGTCTGGCATTTCAGTGAAAATCTTGATGGGGGTGCAGCTGAGGCTGTGGAGGTTCATGGTCTTGGGGTGAGGCCCCAACTCTGAGGTGGGGCCCCGCAAGCTAGGGGTTCAGGTGGTCTGGGGTGCCAGGACTCTGGTATGTACAGTGGAGGTTCAGAAGTGTGTGTAAGGGTCCTCCGTTCCTCTGGGGGAGGGGGTTCCAGGCTTGAACAGAGCTTGCAGGGTGGCCTGGGGGTCCACCCGGGGTTGGGAGTTCAGTGATTACAGCGAGGTCCCTGATCCAAACGTTGTTCAGAGTCTAGGCTGGTATTTGCACTGTGAGCTGGGGGTTCAAGGGCTCCCTCAGGGTACGGGTTGCAATTCCAGTGCAAGAGTGGGCTTCCAACTAGGGAGGAGTCCCCTCCCTGAGGAGGGTTCAGGGAGTTCAGGGGAAGGTAGACTTTAGAGCTGATGACCTGTGCCCAGCTGGGGCGCTCTCCGGACACCCCATTCTCCCTGTGCCCAAAACCTGGGGGCCCCCCTACCTGAAGGTTGTCGGCGCATGGCTGCGGCGGCGGCGGCGGCGGCGGCGGCGGCTCGTCCGGCTTGAGGAAGACCTGCTGGCCTCGCCTGAGGAATTGGACAACAGCGATGAGGATGTGGTGCAGCACTAAGACCATGCTCGCAGCCGCCCGCCCGCCCGCCGGCCCGGCAGCCGCGCTCGGTCAGCGCTTCCGCGACAGCTTCGCAGGGTTCGCGGGAGTGTCCGCCCCGGCCCCGCCCCGGCCCCGGCCCCGCCCCGGCCCCGCCCACTTTCCGGCGACCGTGGACAGCACCTCCAGGCCGTCGGACCTCCGACCCGCCAGACCCCCGCCAGATCTCCGCAGCCGTCTGCCTCCCCTCCCATACTCTCCCAGCCCGTGCGCTCTGAGGACCCCGCCCGGGAGCCGGCTCTCACCTTCGCTCCCCTTCCCTTTCCCCAACGCCACTCCTTTCACCGTCTCGCAGGGGTCGCAGCTCTGAGCCCCGCGCCCTGTCTGACCACATCCTCTCCCCTCCACTTTGAGTCCTGGGGCCAGGCCAAAGCCCGAGACCGAGATCAGCGCAGTGGAGAGAGGGGGAGGATAAAGACGGAAGGGGCCGTAGACACTGTACAGGAGCTCCGGGCTTGCTCCGCTCCCTCCTACGGAGGGAGAAGGATGGAGAAGTCAGGGAGAATTTTAGAGGTCGCTCCAAGACGGACAAGCCCTGGGGCAGTAGCACATCTGCGAAGGAGACACGTGCTCACAGACACACGGGCGCACCATTCCTAAGTGCGGGGTGGGAGCACTGGGCCCCCGGGACTGTCAGACAGGGCTGTGCCGGCGTCCCGGGAGGCTGGAGAGGGTGCAAGCCCCAGGGTCACGCAGTCCGCAGTTCCACGATGGGACCCGAGCGTCCGGAGCGCATTTCTCCGCAGAGCGGCCTCTGCTCAGGCGCCTGCGGCAGCCGTGACGCTTCTGCGCCCCCTGGTGTCCCATCGCGGCGGCGCAGCCCGGCCTCAGTTGTCGGCCTGAAGGAATGGAGGTGGGGATGGTAGAGGGGTTGGTGCACGGGTCAACTCCCTGCCTGAACCAATCCGGTTACTAGCCCAAGCTTGCCGTGAGAACCACTGAGGCGGTGGCAAGGGACTTGTCTGGACTGGAAGGTCTCACCCGGCTTTTGCCAACGACTTGCTGCATGACCTTGCTCAGATCCCCTCCCCACCTTTCTGAGCCTCAACTTCTCCATCTCCCTCACAAGACTGCCAAGAGCACCAAACCCAGAATGAGTCCCCCGATCTCCCTCCCTGTGGTCTGACCAGAATCCTATCCGGCGAACGGCGGGCCCCTCTCTACCACTCCCTCTCCCCATCCCTTGGAGGGTGACTCAGAGAGCCCCCAGCCTCCCAGCCTCCCAGCCTCCCCACCTCACTGGGTGATTCATCTGGGTCTTTTCCCCCTGGGGAGTAATTTCCTCAGCATTGAGTCACCCAGCTGGACACAGTCCGAGTGCCTGGCACAGGCTTGGCAGAGTCCAGGCACCTGGCTGTCCCTCTAGCTCAGGGGGTAAACTCCATGCTAGAATTCTCTCACTTTTCTTTCAAACACCTTCAGTGGCTCCCTACTCCCAACACAATAAAATCCAAACACTTAGCCTGTCATGCTAGACCCTCCACAACTCAGCCCTGACTTGCTGATTCTGACCCACCCCCACCATCCCTTACATTTATCCTTGCTGCTGTCCTCAGATCAGTTACTGGCACATCCTCACTGTGGGCCTCTGGCCCATGCACCCAATCCAGATGCCCTCTGCATTCTTCCAGCCCACTCATCAGTGCGGAGCCAACTAGAGGCCTGACCTCCCCAGGAGGCTTCCCTGGACACTGCCTTAGTTGTAGCCTTTTTGTGTCTTACCTGGAAACCATGTCTGGGGGCTGTGGGAGAGGTGGGGACTAAGTGATCTGGGCCAACTCAATGAATTTCACAGCATCTTCAAAATAGGGCAAATTATCATATTTATTAATTCTGTACAGAATATTACATGGGCAAAGATGTATAAAGTGCCCTCAAAAGGGCCTCTTCTCCCTTTTTGGGACTCAATTTCCTTCTCTATAAAAGGAGATGACCAGTGTAAGAGCCATTGTATAGAGTAAGTCTAAGGCCCAGCCCAGGGTACAGATCTCTTGGTAAGCACATGTCACCAGCTTAGGACAGCCTTGGAAGGCACAGGTGCCCAGGAAGTATCTGTTATGGTCACTGCCTGGCACTACTTGTTCTGTAGGGGAAGCCACCCAGGCCCAGAG
Organism: Erethizon dorsatum; assembly: GCA_028451465.1. Classification (NCBI taxonomy): domain Eukaryota; kingdom Metazoa; phylum Chordata; class Mammalia; order Rodentia; family Erethizontidae; genus Erethizon; species Erethizon dorsatum. Next base: position 56,929,726 of record CM051827.1, on the reverse strand, counting down.
TCAGATCTAGCCTGCACAGCCACCATTTTATGTGCCCACAACTCTAGGCAGGGCCTCCATAGCTGTTATGGCTTGAGTATAGATGCCCCCGCAAAGCTTCATGTGATCATAGATGGGGCCTTTTTTCAGAGGTGGCTGTATCTAAAGTGTGTGATGCTGGGATTAGGGGTACGTGATTACCGAATCAGTCCACTGATTTGTTTGGCACTTGCCCTAAGCCCAGTAGCCTAGATCAAATATAAAAGGGGCAGGAAGAAGCTGCTAAGGTCGCTGGGATTTGTTTCTTTGCTACATTGTTGCTTGGCCACCTTCTGGCCAAAATGAAGTGTTTCTCCTCTGCAAGGCCTGTCTGCCATGCCACCCTGTCTTGGAGCCAGCCAATTATGGACTGAAACCTCTACAAACAGTGAGCCAAAATAAACCTTTCCTCCTTTAACTTTGGGTGTTGGGTATTTGGTCTCAGCAATGAGGAAAGTAAATAAGACAACAGCCCTCACTTCTTGAGAAGTTATTTCTCTCTTTTTTTTAACGCGGGTACCGGGAGTCAAACTCAGGACCTCACGCTTGCCAGGCAGGCGCTTATGCTGCTGAGCTATATCACCAGCTTTTTTTCTTTTTGAGAAGTTATTTCTTAAATCTTACTTAAGTCTTTCATACTGCAGCTCAATGGCTGAAGTCCCAGGTGCGTACTCTTGTCTTTCTCATCTCAGAGAGATTCTTTCTATGTCGGTTTTTCAGATTCAAGAATTCCTCATACAATTTGAGTCCTAACTCTGTTATAAGGCCAGAATATAGCTCAGTGGCACAAGCACCTGCCTGGCAAGTGCAAGGTCGTGAGTTTGATTCCTGGTACCAAAAATAAAAATTTAAAATTTAAAAATTTAAAAAATAACTCTGTCATAACTCTGTCTTATTATGTGATTCTGGGCAGGCCACTCTACCTCTCTGGGCATCAACTTCCCCAAATGTGAAATGTTAGTACATTCAATAAACAAGCAACTTATTTATTTTAATTTGCTTGGTAGGATGCAGGACCCTTTCACAAACATCCTTTCAGAAAATCACTGAAATTCCCCAGTCAGCCCCTTCCCAGTGGCAGCAACCAAGCTCCTCCAGTCTGCAAGGTGGAGGGCCTTTGCTAAGCTCTCACAACTAAGGAGTGGCCCCTGCTTAGGGGCTGGTACTTCTCCACTCCCCAAAATATCTCTGCCTTCATTTCAACTCTGCATTCAGTCATCCTATGCTGGTTTCTCCCCTGTCTCACGTTGGCATCTCCTAGAAGCATTTAAAAATTCTGATGCCTGGAACCCCCATCCCAGATATTTTTTAATGTCCCCAGGTGATTCTAACTTGCTGCCTGATTAGATGAATCCCTGGCTGACATCTGTATCATGGAGGCAAAGGTCATGGCTGGCTCCTAAGGGCTAAATGTGTATATCTATGGCTGTCAGGCTTTAACATTTATTGAACATTTACTATGTGCCTCACATTTTATTTTTTCAACAATGATATAAAGTGGTCCTATTAGCCACATTTTACAGATGATGAATACTGAGGCACAAAGAGACAAAGTAACTTGCCCATAGTCACACAGCTCATAAACAGTGGAACCAAAATTCAAAGCCTGGTTGTCTGGCTCTAATCTGTGCCTTAAATTCATGTCCTGTCTCTTAAGCAAAGGCAGATAAGAAAAATAGATTTTCCCAGATCTCCTTTGTCTCCAACAATGCAGTAGTTGAAGGTCCTAAAAGATCAGTCCCCGGATCATCTGTCCCTCTCTGACGCCATGAAGCCCAGCTCCACCTGTTCTCCAAGCTCCAGGTCAGGAATGCCTGGCCTAGCTCCAGTAGCCACCTCTTCCTCTCTCCCTACTTTACGGGCCTTGTGGCCCACACCTACTGGCCTTGCTGCCCCAGACTGGGTATTTCAGGAAAGGGTGACTCAGCTAAGAGGCTGTCAGCCTGGGTATAGGGCCCACTGACGAAAGAGCTTTGCCTTGGTCCTGATAATAATGACACCTCCAACTGGTGGGCCCTGCGCTTACAAAGCACTTCCTTGGGAGGCCCTGCTTTAGCCCAACATTACAAATAAGAAAATGAGGCTCCAAGAGGCATAGACACTGCCCAAGATAATGCAGCTGGTTGGTACAGGAACATGGACCCAGGTTAATGACACCACATCTGATGCTCTTGCCACTAAGGACGAGAATTACTGCATAACCCAGGCCACATAGGCAATTCACTGTGGCCATGGCTCCTGCTCACAGCCTTCACTGGGCTCCCCACAGCCTCTAAGACAACACCAAAACCCTCAGCATGACACCCAAGGTTCACCCCAGATGGCTTTTCTGTGTTTCTCCTGCCCCTTTCCTGCTGTCAGTGGTGCCCAACTCCTCACTGTACCCTGAGCTTCTGGCTTTTTTCTACCTCCTCGCCTTTGCTCAGCCTGTTCGCTCCTATGCTGAACACACTTTCAAGGGCATATCTGCCTGTCAGTATCATGCATTTGTGCATTCATTCATGCCACAAATACCTACTGAGAATTTGCTCCAGGCCAGGTATTGAGGATAAAGAAGTTAAAAGGTCAGCTTCTGTGAGCCTGTCTGATGCCTGACGTGTCTACACTGTGGCTGACCATGGTCAGATCTACAGAAGCCCAGGTTCAAACCCAAGCCACTCCCTAGGTAACCTCAGGCAAGGCTCTGGCCCTCTCCAGCCTTGGACTTCTCAGCAGCTATGAAGCTGGCCCAGTTCTCTTTGAGGGCTCAGGCAGCTGAGGCAGAAGAAGGCAGGATCCAGGCCTCACTGGGCAGAAGGCACTCTCCTGGACTGGCAGGCTCACCCAGGCATCCCAGGCCAAGGACTGTGAGCAAGGACCAGATTCCAACTGGGGAGGCTCCTCAGGAGAGAGCTTGAGGCTCTCTTTGCGAACTGGGTGAAGCCCCTGGATTAAAAGAGGGCCCTACCATCCCCTTTAGGAGCTCTGCACAGAAACAGTTCTAGGAGCTTCCTGGGGGGAAGCTGCCATCTTTGCAGGGCCTGCTTCTCTCTAAACCCTGTCCTCAGCACTTTAGCCCAGGAATGCACCCGGGTAGGGCAAGGCATCCTTAGGCAGTTGTGTGTGTGTGCACACGTGTAAGGCTTTGTGAGCATGATGCGTGCAAAGATAGGCTATGAATATGGTGGGCAAGTTTGTATCTTTGTGAAGCCATGTTACTTCCACTGTCTCTATGTGTGCACAGATATGCACACGTATTTACACAAGTGTGTGTGTTTGCATACAGGTATGGACTGTGTACAAGTGCAAGCGTGTATGTGCATGTGTGCAGTTGTGTGCATGCACTCGTGCCCAGGTATGTTGTGTGTATGCGTTTATGGATAAATGTGTGTGCAAGTGTTGGCGTGTGTGTGTGTTCACCTTCATAGTTGACAGAAGCGCTGCCATGGCCACTAGTCCAGGTCACAGTCTGTGCGTCCTGGCAGCCACTCCAAGTCAGGAAGGGCCCAGGCTGAATGAACAGAGGCCAAGGGATGAGGAAACATGGGGCAGGTCAGCCAGAAGCCTCATCCATTTCCAGGTCATTTGCAAAGAGCAGATGGCCAGCTCCATGTCCCTTCGGGGGGGAAGGGAACCATAAGATTCTGGTCTAGGATTAGTCCCGGACCCAGCTCACATCAGCACTTGGGTCCAGGGGACTCAGGGCTTGGCACACCTTGAGCATAAGTATGTGCTCTTCAAAATCCACAAACCCTGAGATCCTTCTTCTGTACAAGGCTGCCCTAGACCCCACACAGTCACACACACACACACACACACACACACACACCCCTATGTACTACAGATACACACATACTCCCAGCACCCCTGCACACACACCCCTCTACACAGACACACACACCCCTACATAGGCCTCCAGGGCTCCGACACACATGCACAGCTTCGGTGCCCCCTCCTTCTCCTTCTCCTGATGTCCCCTTTGGAGTCATCTCTCCAGACCCAGCTCTGCCTCTGCCTCACTCCCACTCATGTGGCTCCCAGCTGCCCACAGGACACAGTGGGAGCCCTGGTCCCAGCCAGGAAACCCTGCAGGCCCTTAAGCCTGGGCAAGGCTGTGCCACCCCCAGCCGCACCCACACTGCCTTCTGGCCACACTCGCACGCCTCCAGCACATCTTGTCACTCTGGAGTATGCAGCCTTCCCACTATGCTATCAGCTCCAGGGCACAGGACTTTTTCTCTGTTTTACTCATTGCCATGTCCCCAGCTCTAGAAGTCCTGACCTAGAAGAATTGCTCAAAAACACAACCAGGAATCAGTGGTAAAAAATTTCCTTTCAACCTGATCTGCCTTCCTTTGTGGGACTTAACTATATACGTTTGCCCTCCCATAATATATATATATATATATCCCTCCCTCATCAGACTGGGACTCCTCTAGGCGAGCTGGATCTGATTCAGCTCCATCTGCCCATGCACAGCATGGGCCCGGGCACAGAAAGCAGGAGGGGGAAGGCCCTGTTAGGGCATGGCAAAGCCCAGTGTGACAACCGCCACTATGGGGCTCAGGGATATTTAGAAAGTGGGGCCAATCACACAAAGCCCGACTGTCACAGGAAAGAGGCCTCCAGACTGCCTTCTCTCCCCCATCTGAACCCCTTTCTGAAGTCACTCTAACTAGCCATTCAATTCCTGCTTGCCACTCCCAGGGATGGGGAGCTCACCCTCTTCCCAGCCAGATGCTTCCCATTGAGATAGCTCTGCCTGACACTGACTTCTCCTACAGCACCATCCTCTCAACCCTGATTGTCCTGAGACACAAACTCCCATGGGAAGCAGAGAGGGAGACAGGCAGGAGGAGAGGAAATCCCAATACTCAGAGCAGCCCTCATAGCCTTTCCAGCTCTGAGAAGACTTGGGAAGAAGCTCCTGGCCCTCAGCCTACCCCAGGTCAGCAAATGGGGTCAAGGTGCTCAGGTAACCCAACCCCAAACACCACCTCGGGGACCTGGAGCAGAGCAGAGAAAGCCCAGAGAAACTCTTCAGCAACCTCTGCCAAGCTTTGCCCTCATGGAGCCCCTGACCCCTCACAGAGGTCCCCCACAGAGCCCAACCCATCACTCAATCTCATCCCCTTCACTAACTCCCCACCCCACTCTGCCTGTCACCCCCCATGCCCCTGTCCAGTCCAGATAAATGTCCACCTCCCACTCCCTGCTGCCCCATCTTCCCATCTCCTTTCCTCACTGGCATTTCCTGCCCTCCAGTCTACAAGACCAGGTGCAACACCTCTGGCTCCTGCCCTGCTGGCCCAGAGTGCCACCTGGCGATGCATCATCCTGAGCCCTGCTGACGGGCTGGATGGATGAACAGGGCAGGCTGGTCCTCAGCCAAGGGTGGCTGCCCAGAGTCCCACCTAGCCTCACAGACAGCCCACCAAGCTGCCCAGCTTTTTCTCCTCCAGCTGTTCCTGGGCTGGCCCTGTGCAACCAGTCACGATCCTAGCACCCCTCAATATACACACACCCCAGGGCTGTTCAGAACTGAGCCCATCAGAGGCACCAAGGCCAAAGAAAAAAATCCAAGTAACAGGCACCCAAGGCCCCATGCTCCAGAATCTCCCTGCCAACTCAGTACCCATCGTATAGGAGGCCTTGATCTGTGGCTTTAAGACTCTAAGAACTCCCAGTGCCTCACGTTCTAGAAAAATCAGAGCTCCCATTAAAAAGCCCTATTACTCAGTCTGTGCTTCTTATATTCTGTGAATTTGAGAGGCTGGGATCCCCAGAATGCAGGAGGCCAAGATCCTCCCATTCTCTTATCCTAACTGCCTGGGATGCCAGGACCCCAGGACTCCAACATCCAAGTTTCTCTGCCCCTCAGAGCTTGATGCTTTTGGAGCTTGAGTCACTGTGACTACCAGGGAAGGGGCCAATCCCAGCAAGCCCCTGCCCATGCCCACATGGGGGCTGCTGAAAACAGGGGCTAGGGGAGCCCACGGAAGGAACACCTCCTCCCAGGCAGTGTCAGAGCAAGAAGAGCTCTAGTGGTAGGGGGAGGGAGGACAGGGCCCGTGTGGGTGACTCAGTCCAGTCCCACCCCTCCACAGCTGTGCAACCTCAGACAAGCAGCTCCTCGAGCCCCAGTTCCCTCACTTCTGAGCCAGGGACTGCCTGGTCTTCCCCAAAGTTGTGAACAACGAATAAGGGGTGATCCATGAGCACTTAGCACAGAGCAAGGCCCACATGACAGCTCAGAAAAAGACAGTGTTTGCTGTCCCCCTTCCCCAGCAAGCCTCAGAGTCCCCTGGCAGGGCCGGTATAAATGACCTGGGCACAGGGGTGTTTAACCCCATCCTGGCTGCCCAGGTGACATGGACCTGCTGGCCTTCATGCTGCCCTCAAGCTATCCTGGCTATTTCTCCCCTCCCCACTGGCCTTGTCCCTGATGTGCTGTTGTCCTTAGGTTAAAAGACAGGCCCGAGGAGAGGGCAGAGTGGGGCCAGGATCAAGGGATCCTCTCTTACTTCTGAGCCTCAGTTTCCTCATCTGTACTATGACAGCTTGGAGCCTTCAGTGGATAGCCTATGGCCCCAGGATCCAGGCTGTGTGGCCATGGTGGTCGCTATGGGCAGGCCTGGCAGGGAGGAAGAACCAGTAAAAGCCATGCCATTTCTAGATACGGCCTCTGGTTCTCCTCGAAGTACCCCTGCATGTGTGAGGTGCACTCCAGCCTCCCCCTTTTGCTTACTCCATTTCCCATGCCTGAGGAAGCTCCCCCACTCTCTGCTAACTAAATTTAAATGCTGTTTTGTTGTTGTTTTGCTTTTGTTTTGTTTTGTTTTGTTTTGTTTTTGTCTGTACTGGGCATTGAACCCAGGGCCTTCACACTGAGCTACATCCTCAGCTCTTTCTTTACTTTTAATTTTGAGACATCATTTCTCTAAGTCACTAAATTGCCCATGTGGGCTCAAACTTGCAATACTTTTCCTGCCTCGGCTTCCCAGAGTGCTAAGATTACAGGTCTGTGTCACCATGTCTGGCTAAACTTAAACACCTTAAAAGGGAAGGAAGAGGCATGGCCATCAGTGACAACCTTTATGTGTGTGTGGGGATGGGTGGGGGTGGGGGTGGTACTGGGGTTTGAATCCAGGGCCTTTGCACTGAGCTACATCTCCAGTTCTTTTTAAATTTTTTTGTTTTCAGATAGAGTCTCACTAAGTCACTAATTTCCCCAGGCTAGACTCAAAAATTCAATCTTCCTGCTTCAGCTTCACAGAGTGCTGTGATGACAGGTGTGTGATACCATGCCTGGCTAAGTGACTACCTTCTAAGTACAGGCCCAGCCAGTCTATTCTCATTTAATCTTCATGCGTATCCCCATTTTACAGTTGATGAAAGCCTTGGGACTGAGGACACTCATTTAAAGTTGCACAGCTAAAAATGGTAAAACAGCAATCTAAACTCAGTTCCTTACAGCTCTCAAGCTCATGTCTTTTATAGCAGGCGACTCCTGGGAAAAGAGCCCAGGGTCCCCTCCCAGGTCCCTCCTTGGCTCTAGGGCCACACCAGAGCAGCTCTTCCTAACCCAGCAGTCCCCAAGATGCAGAAGACAGAGTCCACAGTCCCCTCCTCTCTTGTCTTCCCAAGCTGGAGGCAGCCTGGAGCCTGGCCACGCTTCCTGATTGATCCAAAGTCACTCGATCAGCAAAGCCTCCCTTAGTGGGACTGTGAGACACGGGGTTCCGTTTCTAAGCACCCGTCGCTATGGAAGCCAGGTGCTGCCAGCCTAAGGCCTAGCAACAAGGCATAGTGTGGGGCCAAGGGCATTGTCAGGGGCTTCCAAGGCAGCCAGCAAAGGAGAGAGGGAGGGTGAACTACACCCACTTGTGGCGCTGGAGGGCTGAACCTGCTGTATGCCTGGGTTTGCAAGGCGAGGAGGGGGACAGAGAGATGAAGACCAGGCAAGACCTGAGATATGAGACCCAGAGACAAGGGGAGAGAGAAACACATGCGGACAAAGGGAGTCCAGAGACTATGAGAAGCAAAGACATCGTCTGAGAGAGCGGTGGAAGAAGGTGGAGGCAGACAAGAGTTGGTCAGTCGCACAGATGGAAGCAGTCAGCAGGGAGGAACCAACTCACAAAGAGGCCCCACTCCCAACTCCCAGAGGCCCAAACAGTGGGGAAGAGCTGCAGGGGAGTGACAGAGATGGATGGACTCATGACAGGAGGAGATAAGCCTGAGGTGGGAGGCAATATAGAGTCAGTAATAAAGGAAGAAAGAGACAGGAACGGGAGAAGCAGACAGGGCAACGTGGACTGGGAGGTAGAGTAGACACCAGCGGGGGAAATATGGCAAAAATACGAGGACAAGCACACTGAAGTCACTGGAGTCCTGAGCTGGCCCCAGTCCTGGGCCTTTCCTCCTACATCATCCCATCAGCAGCATGAGCATCACCAACAGTCTTGTAACCACTGGCCTTTACCCAGAACACAGAATTATCCACACACAGAACCTCAGAAAAGAGACAAACTGGGGTGTCCCATGTGCTTCTTACCACTTGTGGAACAGATCTTGCCCACATTTGTACCTCAAGGCAATATCTGAAACAGCAGGAAGCCAAGTTTCGAGTTCCATCCAGGGTTCCTCCCAACCCCACCCAATTAGTCCCTCTCCTCAGCTGCCCATGGAGGTTCTGATGGTGCAGGAAGTGCATTTGTCACTCTACCAGGGTGACTGAGATGACAAAGCCTAAAATGAGACCCCTCACGAGGGGCAGAGCTCCAGCCCTACGTGTTTGCTTCCTCCTCCCTCTAAAACAGGCCCTGTGGCCGGTGAGATGGCTCAGCGGCATAAGCACCTGCCTGGCAAGCGAGAGGGCCCAAGTTCGACTCCCGGAACCCACATATGAAAAAAGGGCCGGTGATATCGCTCAGCGGCACGGGCGCCTGCTGGCGTGTGAGGTCCTGAGGTCGACCCCGGTACCCACACACACACAAAAATAAATAAATAAATAAAATAAAACAGGCCCTGTGTTGGGCACTGGGCACCTGAGGAAGAAGCAGGCAGCCCTGGTGGAGAGATGGATCACGCAGTCCATCTCAGGACCATGGCTAGGGAAGGCTCTGGGGGTGCCAGAGCAGCCTGGTCTCTAGGGCTCAGGGAAGTGGCAAGTACTCCACAGCAATGTCTCATTTAGTCCTCATCATTCCTGGGGTACAAATGTGAAGATGGAGGCCCCAGAGGGAGGTGATTCACCCTAACTGCCACCACCAGCCTGCAGATGCTGACCAGGACTTAAACCCAGGTCTCTTGAGACCAGTGCACTGTGGAGGCCAGGGTGGAAGCCAGGGTGGAGGCAGCCAGGATGGGGGTGATCCAGCTCTGCTCAGCGGCTCCTCCCAGGAGGAATGTGGAGGTAGCCTGGGGAGGTTCTCAAGCCCTATTCTGGCAGCCACTCCTAGCACCAGACGACCCAACTCCCTGCAACAGGATGGGTGATGGCACTTGGCTAGACATAGATGTCTATGTCAGATGCTAATGTCAATCTCTCTCTCTCTTGTCTAACTGATCCTGAGATCAGCATTGTGTTGGCCAAGCCTGGGAGTTCAGTGACCTCAGAGTGCCCCACATGCCCCTCCCAAGTCCCTCTCTCTCCAGACTTCTGGAAGAGGAGCAAGTTAAAGACTAATGAAATGCCTACTATGTGTCCTGTGACACGAAGCACTTTACATTCATTATCTCAGTAAATTGTCCATGGAGTTTCTGAGGCATTGGCCCCACCTGCCCTCAGCTCCTGGCACTGGCCTTCCTACCTGCCCCCAAAGAGGCCACCATCACAGGTGGCTCTGGCAGCACCCACCCAAGATCAGCCTCTAGGGCAGGGCAAGCTGGGGAGCAGTAGGTGCAATGGATGCCAGGAAATAAGAGTTTGATTGTCCATGTCTGTGGTGCCCAGGGTGGAGGGGCACTGAGAGGGGCAGGGAAAGGTGTGTGGCTGGCAGTGGCTGGTAGGAGTGGGGTGGAGTGGGGGACTGCTGCACCAGCTTCACCCCACACTGTGAGCTGGGTCTGGGCCATAGCCCAGAAAATTGACCCATAGCACCACACTCCCCTGGGCCCCTAGTCTTGGAAGGTGGTGCTGAAGGGATGATTGATCTGCCTCCTAGCCTCCCCTTCCCACGCTGGGAGGCTGCCTCTTCCACGCAGCACCCCCCACAGATGGCCAGTTTAACAGCCAGGGTCAGTCTAGGAGCAGCCCTGACCCCCTTAGTCCCTCTATAGCTCTGCTTTCCCCTCACCCCTTAAAAACCTGGTCCAGGTGGACAGGTGGGGCAAGGACTATTATGGTAGCTCATGCTCATGCATGCACATTTGTACAGCATGAACGCATACATGCATGTGTGCACCTGTGTATGCATGCAAAGACAAGGAAGTACACCAAGAGCTGTGAATACATGAGGTGAGCCATACAGGTCTGTGTTCAAATCCAATCTCTGTTTTCTGGATATGTGTGCTATGCAGGTCATTTAACCTCTCTGAGTCTTAGTTTCCTCATCTTTAGGCTGTGGTTACTGATTATGCCCAAATAACAAGATGAATGAGATTATACACACACAGCTCTGGCACAATGCTTGCCATACAATATTTTTTTATATACAAAAGCTTTTATTAGTGTTACTGTGAGCATGTGTGGGTGTGTGTGCATGTGTAAGTGCCCTTGGGAGGCCCCAGAGGGATTTCTGGCACTCCAGCAAAGGGGTAAGGGCTGTTGCCTAATCATCAGGTTCCCTAAAGTGGGGGCTGCAACTGAATTCTCAGCTCAGCCTCAGAGTAGGAGGACTTGCTACGTCCCCTTCCTGCCTCCCCCACCAAAGAAACACCTGTGCTGAGAGAGGCTGAAGGGGGGTGATGAATGGCTTGGCGGCCATCAGGTGATTAGGAGGCTAACAGCCCAGTATCCGGAGAAGAATGGGAGGGAGGCTGAGCTGCAGGGCCATCCGTCAAGGCTGGCAGGCCCAGCAGTGCTGCACAGCCAGATGCTGGAGAGGCAAGGAGAGAGCTGTGAGACAGGGGAAGTGAGGACAAGCCAAGGTCCAGGCAGCCAGGCCTGGCCCAGCCACTGACCCATAGTAACCCTGAATGAGTCACTCTTACCTTGGGACCTCAGTTTGTTCATCAGGACAATGGGGCTAAAGGACTCTTTCTGTACAGAAATTTCAGCACAGCAGGCCCACTATCAGGCTCTGGGGCCAGGAAAAGAAGATGCAGGGCTCAAGGGTGCCCTTGATTCTTAAGGAGGACCAGTTCAGCTAAAGGTCCTTTTGGGAGGGGGATGTTGCACGGCATCTGGCCTGGGAGCCCAAAGACCCAATTTGAGTCCCTTTCTGACTTCCAGGTCCTTCCAAGGATCCCCCAGCTCTACCATCATCATCACCACCAACACACACACACACACACACATACACACACTCAGGCCAGGGCGCCTGTCCCTGGTTTGTGCAAATTTTATTCACATTGAGAGCAAGGTCACCCATGGACCTTTCTCACCTTGTGGAAGTGCTGGGTAGCTGGAAAAATCCTGGCTACCAAGTCTGGGTCCTTACAGAGCCTGTAGTCTCCATCTTTCTCTGATGACCTAAGGGAGTTTAAGCAGCTCAATTTCTCTCTCTGGGCCTCGGTTTTCCCATCTCTAAAATGAACCCTCCAGGCACCTGCTTGGCAAGTGCAAGGCCCTGAGTTCGATTCCAGGTACCAAATAAATAAATAAATAAAACAATGAACCCTCCTTTTTAAAAATCAAACAAGCAACAACAAAAATTGTCAGGGCTCTTCTGGCTGTGGGACAAACTGCAAACTCCTCACCACGCCCACTCCCCTCCACCAGTCCTTTGTTGGCCTCCACACCCGCTGTGTTCTCAGCTACACATCCTACCCTGGACCTGCTCTGAATTTTGTCACTCCCTTATCCCACACTGTTTCACCTCTGGCCTCGCCTCTCTACAGGAGAACTCCTCACCCACCAGGGCCAGCACAAGTATCACCTCCTCTGCAAAACCATTCACACAGCCCCTGGCACAGCTAAGCTGGGCCTTCCCACTGAGCCACAGGTGTTTGCCACACACCTTCCCTGACACCTGCACCAGGATGTGTCTTCCCCCACCTCACGCAGCTCCTCAGGACGAGGGCCAGCTGGATCTGATTCCCAGAGTGGAGGAAATGGCTGGAAAGCCCAGGGGCTCAAACAGGAATAGGACCCAAAGAAAGTAGGAGGAAGGGAAAGAGGAGGAAAGAAATGAAGAATGAAAAGCAGGATAAAGAAAGGAGGGAAAGAGAAAACTGTTTCCAAGATCGCTTTGGATCTTATAGTCTGTATCAACTCTAGTGCACTCCAGATAAAGCCCTAACCTTGGCTTTAGCATTGCCTCCCCCTCACCCCTCACTCCCTCTCCAGCTCCAACCCTGCCACATGCACCAGCACAAAGCCTCATAGTCCAAAGGGTCTCTGGCTTCTGCCTCTGCACCCGATGGAGGCACAGTCATCATAGCGATGCTGGATGTTGTCATCACTAATTCATCGCCTGAGCCCTGGGAGGCCAGTGAGGTGTGAGGAGAGCTGGTCAGAACTGATCAGAGGGCTACTGGAGGCAGAAGCCTTGGGCCTTGTGGAGGGGCTGTGTCCTCCCCTCAGCCTCTCAACACGCCAGGAAAGAAGAGGTGCACAGATCTTCCCCCAGTCCATCATGGGCACCTTCTATGCACCCAGCTTGCTCCAACAGCAGAGGTCAGTGAAGGCACTAATAGGAACCACCCCAGACTCTGTAAGTGGGTGCCCAAGCCCAGAGTTTTTGAACATGGCATGAGGCTGTCTCTCTTCATGTCACAGGGACTGAAGGAGGGGTAGAGGGAAAAGGAAAGAAGCAAGCCCATGTTGTGTCTCCATGCAGACACTCACTAGGCATCTCTAAAAAGTAGCTCATTTAATTCTCCCAGAAAACCCAAGGGTTAGAATTACTACTTCATTTTACAAATTCCTGAATCTACCCAGCCAATCGTATCCCTTCCTCCAAGAAGTCTTTTAGGATGTCTCGTCCGTACTTAGCCCAATATCCTCTGAACTCCCAGAGATGATGGGTGACAATTCTAGTCTCCCCATCACACTGAGAGCTGGTGGCTCCCTCTTTCTCCCACTCTAGGTTTTGGTGGTCATAACAGGCAGATCTTCCCATCTCAGCTACTCTCCTGACGACCCAGAAGACCACCCCAAATGCATGTGGGTGGGAGCTGTCCGTGGTCCTGAACGCTCCCTGATCTTCACCTGAAAGTTGGGCTTTTTTTCCTTGGAACTCGCCAGCTCCTCAGCCTGGAGCAGAGGTGTCAGGCTCCCAACTGTGAAGTATCTACACACATACTACCTGTTTTCTTCACTCACAAAGTCATATTAAAAAGGAAGCTATTTAGAGTACAAGAATGGGAGCAAAACTTGCACACACTCACTCAACAAAGCAATTATTGAGCACCTAGTCTGTACTTCTACAAAGAAACTTAAGTATAGAGTAGTGAACAAAGCAAAACTAATCCCTGCCCTTGTGGGAATGTCGGTCTAGCAGAGTCAGCCCCTGGGATCTGCTTTACACATACCAACCCACTCAATCCTTACAGTATGTATGCAGGTGGACATGATCACGCCCATTTTACAGTGGTGAAAATGAAAAGTCTTGTGGTGACAAAGGGGCCTACCAAAAGCCACACAGCTAGTGACCAGTAAAATGAAAGTCTCAAGTCCAGAAGTGTCTGCCTCCCAAGCCCTATTCTTGATCTGTTCCTGGGTGGAGAGGAAGGTCACAGACCTAATCCTTGCCCTCCAAGAATTTTTAATCTAGTGTCCCTGCCCCAGTCCTCCTATAAGGCCTACTGGAAAGGGTTCCTGCGTCTGATCCAGATCCCTCCTGCTGCAGCTCTGATTTGGCTTGTTTTTGTTAAGGCCTCAGTGGGGCAGAGGATCAGCTTTCAGCTCCTGGCAGACACCTGGGGTGCTTCCATGAGCTCCCAGCCCTTTCTCCACCCACAGCTTGCACTGAGGCCTCCCCCTTCAGGAGGGAGAGAGGTGTGTGCTCTAAAAATACCTTAATCCCTCCCTGCTCTCGCTCTAATTAAGCTGAGTGAGTCACTACTTTAAGTAATTTATTGCTAGTTACATAATTGCTTTAATATTTGGTTCTAGAACTGGGGGACAAAAGTACCCCCTTCTTTTCAGGGAATTGTTAATCCACAGAGTGAGGCTTATGGCCCCTGAGTGAAAGGAAGATGGGGAAAGGAGAGGAGTCATCTTGACCAGCACCCTGCTCCAGTCTGGACAAACACATGGTCATTTCCACCAGCCCACAGGGCATACCTGGTCCAAGGAGGGGCTGCTTAGTGGAAGCACCAACACTATTCCTTGTCACTCACTTGGTGGGTTTCTGAAGCCAGCACTTCCAATTTATCCAGCCCTTGGGTCGAGGGCCTGCTGCTGAGAGCCACAGCCTGAGCACTGCCTGACCTCACTGCCTTGGCCAGCCTGCATGAACCATAGCTCAAGAGGGTGAGCAGTTACTTGGCATCTCCCAGTGTGTTAGATGCAGCCATACTCTTTGTGCTTAGGCCATCAACTCAAGGAAAACCCAGCACCTCTCCCAGCCTTGTAAAAAGTCACTCCTACATACACACACGAGATTAACTACAAAGGGCACATGGGAATTTTAGAAGGATAATAAAATCTTTTCTTGATTATAATGCTGATTATATTGCTGTATATATTTATTAAAACTCATACTCTTTAAATTGGTGATTTTATTACATGAAAGTTACACCTCCATAAAACAGATTTAAAAATAAATTTTAAAGGAGAAGCTATGTCTCCATCTTCTGGGACAGGAACAGCTGTGCAGAACTAGCAGCCATGCTGAGACTGAGGAGGGGAGGTACAAAGAAGTGGCCACAGAGGGCACGCAGTAGGTGCTCGTGTGCAAATGTTTGTTTCATTCGATGCCAATTAGCAAGGAGTCACCAGGTACCTCCTGTGTGCACCTGCACATCCTTGATCTCATTAGCTCTCTCCCTGCTCTCATGCAGCCCAGAGAGAGAGCTCAATGACATGCCAGGTCCATTACACACTTTGTCTCATTTAGTCCTCAAAGCAGCTCTAATGAGGTGGGCTCAATGATCATTGCTTTTCTGCAAGTGAGGGAACAAAGGTGACAGGACTCACACAAGTCCTGCAGCTAAAATGTGGAGGAGCTGAGATTTGAACCAAGAAATGGTTCAAAGGTTTGTGCTCATAATCACCCCCCCACTGCCTCCCTCTATGATACTAGATGGCATGGATTAGGAACCCCACTTGAAGGAGGTGCCCTCTGACCCCAGACCTTGACTGATGAGGACTTCAATAGGCTTAGAAGTAGGAGCAGTGCACACCCAAGCAGAGAAGGCAAGTGAGCATGTGCAGCTCAGACAGGTGGCAAGAGGCAAGGCTGGCTGTGGGAAGGAGGGAACTGGGTCAGGCAGCAAGCCTGGAAGAAACACAAAAGAAATCAGGTAGAGTTTGAGTGAGGCAGAGAGTGCCTGGCTGTACCAGCAGTCGATTTAAATGTCTTTTCAGAGCTGGGTGTAATGGTGCACACCTGTAATCCCAGCACTCTGAGAGGCTGAGGCAGGAGGATCACAAGTTCCAGCCCCCAGGTAACTTAGTGACTTAGTGAGACTTTGTCTCAAAATTTAAAAAAAATTTTAAAAAGCCTGGGGATGAAGTTCAGTGTGAAGCCCCTGGGTTCAGTTCCCCAGTACCAGAGAAAGCAAAAATGTCTTCGTAAGCCCTGAGCAGCTGGGGCTCCTCACTGCTGTTCTTGACTCACTCCCCCAAAATTGGTCTCTTGTCACTTCCTGGCCCTAACATCCCAGTGACCCATTCACATCTACAGTCATTGGAACAGGCAAAAAATCCATCATCCCAAACTTGACAGACTGGTTGGAAAACTGTCAATGGCGCCAGGGAGCAGGGAAGAGCTCTGAGGTTGGGGAGTACAGAAAGGTCCATACCAAGGCTACGGGAAATGTCCCTGGAGGAGAAGACCTCAAAGTCTGAGGAATGGCAGGAATTGGCCAGGTGAAGGAAATGGGGCACGGAGAAAGTATGTGCCAGGAAAGGGAACAGCATATGCATAGCCCAGAGGGGAGAGATACTACATGGGGGGGACCATGGGGGCTCTGTCTGGCTGTGTGAGTGACATTGGGTCATCGCAAAGTGTGACTGCTTTCCTGGGATGCACCATTCATGTATGAGTCACACCTGTGCCGCATGTCTGGGTCTGTATACCTGTGTTGTGGGCAAGGATGTTTCCATTTGCTCTATTTTTCTTGTTTCTAGGTCAACTTTTAGAGTCATCCTATTGCCCAGTGTGCATCAATGTCTGTATCATAGGGGTGGCAGGCCTGTCCACATCCGAGTGCTGCAGTCTGCTTTTTTGTGTGTGGAGTTCTTCAGTATCTGTTGAGGTTGTTTCTCTGTGTGTATTTGTATTGGTGTCTGTCCCTAGTCCTGGTTGTGACTGAGTCTCAATGTGCTATGTTTGTGACCAGGACACTTATTTCCCTAGCTCAGGCAGCTGGGGCTGGAGGAGCAGCCTGGGGCAGGGGGTGTTGGAGCTGGGATCCAGTCGCCCACAATAGCACCTAATGATTACCAAGCAATCTGTGGCCTGGAAGGCTGCACAGGAGATGCTAATTATCACTGATAATGAGTCAGGGCTCAAGGCCCAGCAGAGGCTGAAAGTGGGTCTCCACTGGCACATGGCACATGGGATGAGCTGGCTGGGCTAAAGTCCCTAACCCCCTCAGCACCAAGAGCAGGCCATCCTCCCTGACTCATCTCCCAGGGAGGCCCAAAGCCAGGGTTCTGGAGATAGCCAGAGGAATGGAGGTCAAAATCTAGGAAGAAGGTCTTCTAAGGAAGGATTTGTTATAGGCTTGGCAGTGCAGAGGTCATAAGTGTGACCACAAGATGAGGCAGCAGTGACCTGGCTTTGCTCCCAGGGTCTGGAAGCCACAGGCAGCATGAGAAAGGATGAAACATCCCTTCAGGAGGGTCTAGAGCTGCCACACCTCTGGATTGGTGGCAGACACCAGAGAACCAGGACCATAGCTCTGGCATGTGAGCTGGGGTTGGTGCTGTCACTTCCCTTCTGACGTCTATGCAACTCACATGTCCTCAGCCACCTCCTCATGGATTTACTGTCTGTCCCCTCTGTCCCCATACCACTATCTCATTGTCCCACCCCCCGCGCTCCCGCCTCCCATTCACCTACACCCAAAGCTAACCACAGCCTGAAACTGCTCTGGCCCTCTTCTGCTTCCCATGTGAGCAGGGCCTCCGCTGACTCCTTCCACCCCTGAGCCACTCCTCCAGCCCAGGAGCTGCACCTGCCACCCTGGATGTCTCACTTTTTACCCCTCTATAATGGCGTTCCCCCAGAACACCCTCTTCCCCTCCACCTGAAAACTCCCATTCATTCTTGAAGGCTAAGATGCAATGTCAGCTCCCCAAGAAGTGTCCTCGTGAGTGGTTGCAGAGCTCACCCCACAAAGCAGATTCCTGCACCTGGGCATGGCTGTCCAGCAAGAAGGAAGGCAAGAACTATCTAGTCCATCTCCATGGCCAGGGTGACAAGCATAGGGCAGGGGACAGCAGGGCATCAAGGATGGGAGGGATGAATGAGCAGATGGCTTGGCGGAGTGTATACTGATGGAATCCTGAGAATAACATTCCTCAGCAGACCCAGTGCTGCCCAGATAGGGAGCAGAGAGGTTGTGTGAGGAGCCATGGATATAGCTCAGTGGCACGGCGCCTGCCTGGCAAGCGCTAGGTCCTGAGTTTGATTCCCAGTACCAAAAGGAGAAAAAAAAAGAGGTTGCATGAGGAAAGAACCCTTGGCCCTAAGTGGAACAGATGCTTAAGTGCATATGGACGCACTCAAGAAGCACAAGTGCCTGGCTGCCCCCAGATCTCAGTGGATGTGACGGTGTAGGTGTTTGAAGGCAGGGCCTGACTTTGGCACCAACTCTGAGACCAACCAGCTGAGTGACCTTGGATGAGTCTTCACCCTTTCTGGGTTTCATTTTCCCATCATCCATTTTCCCCTCCAGGTCCAATCTCCACTTTTTCCTGTGGGGCTCTGTGCCCTGGAGACTGTCCTCTAGTAGTTATTTCATCCTGGCTTCCTTGCCCCAGGCTTCCAGAATCTCAGCCAGGGTGCTGGCAGGTTCTCACCCCTCCCTTCCCCACTCCCTTCCACAAGCAACCCCAGCTCCAGTAGGGCAGCCCTTCTCCATGGCCGGCTTCTGGGATCTGCAGCACTTCTTGCCTCACAGGCCTCCCTGGTACTAGTCCTAAGTCCCTCAACATGTTCTGTTAGGTCCCTTGACCCCTCTCCATCTCTCTAATAGTTCCTTTACCAAACTGCCTTCAATTAAACCATTTGAGTGTCATGTGTTTTGTTTCCATCTGCAAAATGGGGCTAGCTCCTTCAAGAATTGTTAAGGTGACTAAACCAGGTAATTTTAAAAACATAAAGGCCATTCTGTAAACATTAGTTCTCTCCATCTGCCTCAAATCCCACTCCACTTGGAGTTTTAAGATAACTGGGAATTCTCTGACACAGGAAAGATGAAACGTGGACCACCTGTTTCTCTCCTCTGCTATCCCAGCTCCTGCCCAGCCCACAACCTCAGGAAGCCTCTCCTCTGTCCCAACCAGAGCCCCCCACACCGGGCCTCCTGTGCAACCAGCCCCATGACTCAGGACAGGTCTATCTGCCTATCAGCACCTCCCCTGCCATGCTCAACCGCAAAGCGTCCCAGTCCTCCCATCCCATCCCAATTCCACCTGAGTGTGCTCCAATCCCAAACCTCCAGGAGGACAAAGTTTCCCTTGTTCCCCAGGAAGGACATCTCCCTGCTTCCAGCTGGACTGCCTAACCCACACTCTCCCACCAGCCAGGCTGCCAGGAAAAGCACTCCGAGGACCCAAACCTCCCCATGCCCAAGGGACCAAAGCACATCTTTCTCTGGCAGCTACAACTTAAAGGTCACTTCAGGGTTTGCAACCAACTTCCTTGTAGGCAGGAGCCTCTCCTGCAGCCTCCCTAAGCAGGTGGTCAGCCCCCAATCACAACCCCCATACACCCTTGGTCATGAGACTGCCCTCCCTCCCTCTCTCTGAGCCAAGGTAGGCTCCAGGATTCCCCCACAGCCCCAGCACTCTTGCAGCACCCAGAGCCCAAGGAGACAGTATAGGCCCACAATGATGGCAAACCTTTTAGAGCTTGCAATGATAACAGATAGCCGGCTGTGGCACACATGCCATAGCTTCACCATCACTGGTATAGGGGAAGCCTTGAATGTTAGACCAGT
This sequence comes from Erethizon dorsatum, assembly GCA_028451465.1. NCBI lineage: Eukaryota > Metazoa > Chordata > Mammalia > Rodentia > Erethizontidae > Erethizon > Erethizon dorsatum. The sequence continues at coordinate 56,910,283 of CM051827.1, read as the reverse complement.
AGAAAACTGAAATGAAAGCACCCACTCAAAGATAGGGCAACTGAGGCTTCAAGAGGAGGCCCCACCCCCAGCCCCACCCGCCACAGGGCTCCTCTCCAGGGAGTCTTCATGCTCTTTGGCATGACAGATTCACAAGTGGCTGGGAGGAGTTTCACAGCACGCAGAAGCTCTGGTAGAAACTTCAAAGGCAGCATCTAAGGGCTGGGGGGAGTGGGAGTGCCCAAGTGCAGGAGGTGGCCTCAGGCCACAGACTTGGCTCTAGTATGCAGAGCTCCATATCTGCTCTAGGAGCTGGAGAGAGGGAGGCCTTCCAGGCCAGACACACCCCTCTCTCTGCCCCAAGCCCTGCCATCTCACCCTGGATCCTGCTCAGTGACTTTGGGTTAATCACAGACACTCCATGGACTTCAATATTTGCTTCTATACATCAAGAGGACTGGCTGAGACGTTGGGTGTGGCTTTGCCGGGTCAGCAGAGCAGAAATGGAGGCCCCCACACACACCCTCTCATCCCCACACTTCCCACAGTGGCACTGTGCCAGGAGATACACACTCACAGTTTCACTAGAACATATGTATGTAACATTCCACACACATGTACATACACACAAGCTACACTTGCGCACACATAACAACTTACCGTAATCGCGCTCACACAGATTAACTGTCCACACTTTCATACAAAGACAGATCCACAACATTCTCACCTCCTCAGACCTGTATACACACACGCACTCGGAGACACAAATAAGCCGCCAATCTCACCCCACATCTCAGTAGCAAGCAAATTACTACCTAGTAGAAATCCAGACCCTAAGTACAATGTCATTCTAAGATCCATTTCCAAATCTTAGCCTATTCCAGAAGCTTTTGTTCCCTGGCTCAGTTCTTTCTATGTGCGTTCTCTGCTGTGTGGGGTCCAGCCTATCCTCAGCCTTCATCCCCCCACATCGTGCCAATGCAGCAGGGGCCCCTCATTGTGGTCAGGGAAGGCAAGGATACCCTCTCTTCATCTCTGCTCCTGGTGCATACTCTCCTGCTGACACTTCAAGATCCAGGCTGGAAGGGACTCTGTGTAGCACCCCCTGTTGGTGACATGTGGCATAGTTGTACAGTACACAGTCATAATTCTCTAGCCTGGGGAGGAGAGAGGAGGGAAGAAGGAGAAAGGAGAAGGGAGGGGAGGAAGACAAAGGGGAAAGAAGGAAGAGGGGCAAAGTGCTGGGTTTTCCAAGGATAGAGTTCAGAAGTTTAAACTCTAGGGTTTCTTTGCTTCAATCCATTCAGCCCAGTCTGCAAAATCAACCCTCCTAAACCCCAACTTTAACCAGGTTTGCTTTTGCTCAAAACCCTTAGTCGATCCTGGGAGGTCACAGCACACAAACTGGAACTAGGTTTTTATGTGGGGTTTGCCTAGCCCACCTCTCAGCTTCATAGTCCAGAGAGCCTAGGCCTTGCTTTCCACTATCTGAGCAGCTCTTTACTCAGCTGCCCTTCTGCTGAGATGCCTCACCCCTAACTTTGCTGTCCATGTCTTGCCCATTTTTCAAGGCTCAGCCTTTGCCATCTGGAACAATAATCCCTGGAAAGGGCAGAGCTTTGGAGGCAGAAGGACCTGTGCTCCAGGCCCCTCCAATTCCTGGCTCAACACCTCTGGGCAAGTCAGTTCCCCTTTCAGACCCTCTGCTCCTTCGTTCAGAAAACAACAGTCTTTTGGGTTTGTGGTGAGGATTAAATGAGATCATAGATGTGAAAACAGGATGCAGGCAGCTATAAACTTCTGTGTGAATGTGCAAGGAGCCATAATTACGGCTTAATCCTTTTATCCCTGCTCCTACCTACTTCCCCCAGCACATAGCAAGCAGGGTAATCCATACAGGATAGGGTCAGAGCTGCTTCTCCTTAGGGCTCTACAGCCCCTAGCACCCACCAAGGCATGTCACCAACCAGTGTCAGCAGCAGGGTGTGCATTTGGATGGAAGGAGGCCCTACAAAGTATACTTCCTGCAATTTCACACCAGACTACAACTCCCAGAATGCCTCACTAGCTGCCATGGGCAGGGCCACAGGCTTAACCCCTTCCTCATCCAGCCCTTTCTTCCACTGTTTTCTCTGGGGATTAGTCTCAGACCAGACAGGGGCGGCCTAACAAGGTGGTCACATGTCCCTGAGACACCCCCCTTCCCCAGCAATTCGTGCTTCTCCTCAAGCCCACCACTACCACCACAGCTCCATTTCAGGCCTCCTTGCCTCTCCCACACCATGACAGCCTCTGGGCCCCTAGTTGTGGTCTCTCCTCCCCACCATCTTTCTAAAAGTGTAGGTGAGTGTGGGTGGTTCCTAATGGCAGCAGTTAACTTTTATGAGCACCTGCTGCAGCCTGGAACTAAGTTCTGCTCTTTGAAATTCCTTACAACCATCCTGCCAGGAAAGTCTGATTAGCTCCCTTTGCACTCCCTGCATGAGGTTCTAGGGGGAAGTCAAGCAATGTGCCTAGGACCCAACCACCAACATGCCTAAGTAGGTAGGTCTGTGGAGTAATGGTGCCGAAATCTGAACTTACACCTGTCTGCCACACCCTCTGTTCTATCTTTGAAGTCTCCTCTGAGCCCAGGGTAACCATCCTAAGACTACCCAGAAATCCCAGGGTATACACAGCTCAGCAACAATACTGTTGGGAAGTCCTCCCAGATAACTGACTCAAATCCCTTCTGCTGCACCAAACAGGCCCCTGTTGCCTCCTGCTTTTCAAGGAGAGCAGTGAGAGGGTGACTTTAGGGACTTCAAGAAGTGGGTCACATCACTGGGGACCTGGCCTTTCCTAGGGAGTGTACAGCTGAACAATGAGAGACAAATGTGTGAAAACATCTCTGTTACTAAATATATCAACTTCTGAGAAGGATGGGGGTGCTGACAGACAGCCTCTGGCCCCCAAGCAGGATGCAACAGTCTCCTGGCTCAGGCAAGCCAGGGTGCTCAGAGCAGCAGAAAAGGCCACTCCAGCTGTCCCAGGGGCTGGGGCAGAGGGGGAGGGAGGCCAGCATGGAATGGGTGATGTCTCATTCTCCCAGCCAAAGCTGCCAAGCCCAAGCTGGCTGATTTGCATGTTGCTTTGCATTCATTTGCATTCCACTTTCTGAAAGAGACCCACATACTTCAAATGCTGCCTCTTCCTCATTTCCAGGGTCTGTTTATTCACCGAACTGCCAGTCATAGAGGGGTGAAGCCCCTTGGCAGGCTCTTGTCTGGGGCACAGGGAGAGGCCAAAGTGTTTCAAATGCACAAGGGTGTATAAGAGTGTCAAGGCTGCTGGGGACACTTCCACAGCAGAAAGTGCTTCCTGTCGTCTAACCTCAACTCCTTAGCTTCTCCCACTCCATCTCTGCCCAGCGCTTCCCTCCAGCCTTGCACTTCATACTTAGGCCACTCTGCACCCCCACAGACCTGGCGTGAAGAAAACCATGACAGCTCTGCTTCCAGGCCTTGCACACAGTGCTCCCTCTTCCTGGAGCTGCCCCTCACTTCACCCTGAAATGACTCTTCCTTCTGAGACCATCCCCAATGGCCCGTCCTCCTAAATGCCACCCCCTGACTTGCACAGTTGGTAAGTCAGCTTCCCACACATGGTCACTGGCTCTGTCCCTCTCCCCCCAGGACTGCCACATGCTGGGCAGCAGTGCAATGAGCAGTTCATATGAGTCCCAACCCCTCATATCTCTGAGCCCATCTCCCTCCCCTTAGCTGACTTCACTCACCTGCAAGGGGGCTGGGGTGGATTGCACCTCCACCTCCAACTCCCCTCCTGTCCTGGGAAAGTTCCTCTCTCACCCTTATGGCCCACTCTCACCCTGACGGGATTCCACAGCCTTTCTACACTAGAAGGAAGTTCTTCCTGTTGTCTATCTTCCCTCCCTTTTCAAGCCACGACTACTTCTTTATCATTATTTTTGGAGAGGAATCAAAGTCTGTCTCCAACTCAATTTCACTATGTGTAGTTGGAATAAAAGCTGCTCATTTCTCCCACTCTCTGACTAGGATGTGTTTGTACCACTCCTGGATCATTATGGCCAAGATTGGCACCACTTAGGAAGACAGTGACCCAGGATGGAGAAAGGACATAAGGCCAGGTCAGGTGGCCTTAGATAAAAAGGCCTATAGAGAGGGCCCAGGGTAGATATAACCACCACAAAGGAAAGGCTGCCCTGGAAGCATCCCGTCCCTGTGGGTGTGTAAGTAGGGGCCATCAGATCCACAAGCACATTGCAGAGAGGAAGAAAGCAACTACTAGAACTAGTCCAGATGTTCTCTATGTCTTCTCCTGCTTGGAGGCTTGGGTGCCCAGCGCTGAGCTATGAGTGGGGTAGGAAGTGAGATGAGGCAGCTCCTGCCTTTGGGAAACTCCTTGGTGGGCCAGGTAAAGGATTCACGTATAGGAGACATCATGGGGAAGGCCAAGTTTGAGTCACATTCTTCATCCTATACCATCAGGGACAAAGACTTCAGGATAGGTCATGTGATCAGAGGGAAGTAGCAACCAAGGAAGGCCTCCTAGGAGAGGCATCCTATTCAAATACCTTTTCCCAGCTCCAATTCCTTTGACCTCCCCCCCTTAATCTGGCACCGGAGACCCTACAGAAGCTGACTTCTGTCTGCTTCTCAATTCACCTTCCGGCTCCTGCCAACCCAAACTCTTTCTGCCCCATGAATATGCTGCTCTCTTTCACATCTGCCCACTTTTATGTGCTGCTCCTCCTGTGCTTCCTTGCTTGGGCAGCTGCTACCCATCCTACAGGGTCTAGCTTGAGTGTCTCTCCTTGGAAGCCCTGGCTCACTGTGGGCCCCATGGTTCCCAGAACTTCCCTTTGGACAGCATGTCTTACACTGGGGGGCTGTTTTCCACTTCTCCCCCTTTCATCAGACTGGCGCCCTCAGACAGCAGAGATTGAGACAGTATCCTCTCTGTGTCCCCAGTGGCAGCAAGCACCAGGCAGGCACGGGAGAGTCCCTGTTGAATGAATGAATGAGTGAATGAGTGAAGTGATGCAGCCATGCTGAGTAGGTAGGTTCTGTGGGCCCAAGCAGCAGCAGGAGCCAGGGAAGTGTAGGCCTGGCCTGACAGCAACATGACTGAGAGTCAGACTCTCAGTCCATTAAGCCTGGAGGGGGTATTGCCGGCAGCTCTGCCCACCCCCAACACCATTTGGCTAGATCCCAGCCAAGCCATCAGCAGTCCCTGGGGATGGGAGGCTGAAGTGGGAAGCAGAAAGAGTGGCAGGAGCTGCTTGGTGGGCAGGGAGAGCCAGGAGGTGCAGGGAGTGTAAAGGGAATTAACCCTCAGTGAGCTGACCCAGTGCAGCCAGCCAAGAGGTTCTGTCTGGGTGGGGTCTGAAGTAGAAGGAAGGGGATGGGTCCAGGTCTGCAGCCAGAGGAGGCTGACAAGGCCACAGTCTGTCTCCTTGTCTGCCAAAAGGGGCTACGTGGCCTCTGACCCTGTGCATTCAGGCTAGAAACTCCACAAGGGTCCGCCCCACTACCTAAGCCCACATCTAGCTTGCCTAAGCTGCCAGGAGCAGTTTTCCTCTGACATTGTGATTCTCTGAGGTCTCCCCACTCCACCCTCCACCCCAGTCAACGGGATTTTCCCTTCTCCAACCCCTTCTGTCCAGCCTTTCCCATGTCCTCCAAGATCTCCCTGCAGAAAGTCCTGGTCTTATCTGCTCCTTGGCCACAACCTCACTGCTCCCCGCATTGGCTTGGCCTCCACCCTGGCCTCCTGACCTCAGCACTCTTCAAGTTCAACCTTGACAGTACCCCTGAGGCATGTTTTTAAAGCCCAAATCTGACCATATCCCTTCCCTGCATAAAACATTTCTGGGCTCTCTTAGGGCCTCTGGACAAAGCCCAAGAGACCTGGAATTCAAAGTTCTGCTGCTTCCACCGCCCTCATCTACACATTGTCTACACAGCCTCCTCACTGCACTGCATACATGGTGGTTCCCAACCTAGGGCCTTTGCTTATGCTGTTCCTACAGCCACTCCACCTGTTAGCTTGATGCTGATCTTTACTTCTTAATTATTCGCAAGCTCTTTTATGTCTATGAAGCTAGAAGGCCCCAGAAGGCAAGGCCATTATTGCCTATTTCTTTTTTTTATCTCCCCACAGGGGGTAGAATGAGTTATCTTGGGCTCACAGAGTTGGTCACACATTCAGCCAACCCCCTCCCTGCCTCAGTGGGCCACAGTGTCCTAGCTGTGTCCTCAACAAGCAGGCAAAGGAAATGGCCACCCACACACACTCAGGTGAACAAGCATGTATACACACACACACATAGACATAGACATATTCACAACACACACAAGCACCAAGATATGTACACATTCTTGCACACTAGCATCATAATCACACACCCACACCAGAACACTTATGCTAACACCCACATCCAGCTACACACACAGTAACCCTGTTATCTACACACTAACACACAAACATGAATGCACATGGAATGGATCAAACATACTTACTGAGTCACACTATGTTACAGACAAAGCGCACATATTCACATGCTCGCCACTATGAAAACTCAACCCGATACACATTCACCTACACGCACATGCACACCAGTGTTCACTCACACCCAGACACGTGGAGATGAACACCCAGAGTCACACAAGGATGCTCACAATTCCAACACAGGCTCCTTCACCTCCAACCACCAAGTGCCCCAGAACCGTGCAGGCCCCTTTATACCCAACATGTCCCTAACACTCCACGTGCACACACAGGTGAACATCCTTACGTAGCCTGGCATAGACCCGCACCTCTACTGACCTGAACACACTCACACACAAGCACCCCACACACCATCTGCCTGCCACCTCCGCATCCCTGAGGTGGCACCTCCCCTGAGCCCACCCCTCACTCGCATGTGCACCCCCCTGCACATGGGCAAACAGGAGGCTGGCATACGGGGGTCTTGCCCAACCAGCTCCAAAGCTCTCTACCCTATCCTGGGACAGACGCTTTGCAGTAAAATTGCATAAACTGGTGGCCTGAACCCCAATTCCTAATCCTATGGAGGATGATAACTTTGACCTTCTGCCCCATTGCCATATTCATATTCTCTTCCTCCTTCCCTCTTATACACACACACACACACACACACACACTCACACCCCTCTTGTGGTATGGGACACTGTCAGGGTCCTGGACCATCCTATATCAGCCCCCAGAGCTCCTTGTAACTCCTTGGCAGAACTCCCCACCCCCAGGTCCCTAGGGGTAGTTCAGGTTCATCACCAACCCCTCCCCCAGCCTAAGGGACCCCAGCCTCATCACCACCTAGGTTGATGCCAGGCACCCCCACCCTGCCGAGAAGCCCCCACTAGGCTGCAGTCCAGCAACCATGTGCCTTGGAGCAAGATCTATCCTCCCACGTGGCTCAGTCCCATGTCAATCCCAGCTCCTTGGAGGGACTCCCAGGACCCTGTGTGTGGCGCCTGCCTCTTGGAGCGCTCATCCAGATCCCAGCCCTTCGCTAGTACTCACGGCTCAGCCGGTCGCGCTGCCGGGTACTGCTGGCTCCTGCAGAGGATGGAGTGGCCGCATGCCTGCCCCATCACTCCTCATCGTCTGCCTCCCTAGCCAGATTGAGGTGGCACCTCGCCCTGTCCCCGCTGCCCGGAGTTCTGGGCAGGGCACCCCTAGCAGGCACAGAGTCCAAAAGCAATGGCCTGTCCCCCTCAGCCTGGACTCTACACCCGGATCGTCCTCTGCTGCCCCGGCTGCTCCGCCTCTCCCACAGCCACTGCCTCTGCTGCTCGGCTGGCTCTGGGAGGAGGCTGGAGCAGGTCTGATAATGCAGAAGGGAGAGGGAGGAGGGAGGAGGAACAGAGAGAGGTCCAGACAGAGAGGGAGAAAGGGAGGGAGGAGTGGAGAGAGACTGACTGGAGGGAGGAAGAAAAGACTCATAGACAGAGACTAAGAGATAAACGAGACAGAAAGGAGAGAAACATCATTAAGGAGAGGGGAGAGGGGAGAGGCTCAGAGAAATCATGATGGAAATACAGAGATCAGAGATGCATGGGGTAAACACACACATAGAGGAACAAATCCAGAAAAAAATTTTGTTTTAAAATCAGAGGCTGAAATGGAGGGAGAGACAGAGAGAAGTAAGGATGAATAATTTACAGTCATGAGCAGGGATGGGGCTGGGGACTCAAGGGGCAGGTGCACATGACCCAGACTTCCCGCTGCCCCATCACAGTCCTTCAGGGTGGGGGACATGCCTGCGCCCTCCTGAAGTCAGAGAGGGCCAGATCTCATGCAGAACTACCTGCCACCCTCTGGGTTCCCTCGTCTGGTTGTATCGAATCCTAGGGCGCATCCTAGCATGAAGATGGTACGCAGCAGATCTGGGGAACTTTTGCTTGTGGTCTTTGGACTCAGAACCTTGTTCCAGAGCCTACCTCTTGGTGGCTCTATTTACCTGGGATACTGTGGAGCTTATTCCCGAGCAAGAACTTTTATTAAGGGTGATTCACTGCCTCTGGCTGTAGGTCTGGGGGAGGCTGCTGCACCTCTGCCTGGCCCCCAGAGGGCACTCCTCAGGACAAAGCTTAGTGCGATGGAATGGGGGCAATTTAGACAGTGTGAGAGGAATTGTTTCAGCAGAGCTCCTATAGTATGCTGGCAAAAAAAGCTCCACATTTTGAGTCCTGGCTCCACCAGTAACCCAGTCACTCATATGCAAACACTACCACTGTCCAGCCCCATCAGACATGGTTCAAATGTCCCTTGCCCTGGAGAAGGACCCAAGCTGGAGTGGGGGAGGGAAGATGTGTAGACTGTGACAGAGGGAAGCACCTGTGTCTCTGGAGCCCAGAGGGGACCACTGACCCAGATAGGGGGATTGGCAAGCATTCTGGAAGACAGGCTCTGAGCTGGACTACACTAGGCAGAAAGAGGTATATCCCAGGGAGGAGGAGCTAAGTGACACCCCACCCACATAATAGGCTCCAGGGAGAGAAGCCTCTGAGACTGACTAGAAACCTGACCCATGCTGAAGGGCATGGGGGGTGCCCTTGGTGGGAGATGGACAGGAGTGACCCAGCTTATGCAGGAGGCCTGTCCTGCTGAGTGCTGCAAAAAGCAGCTGTTTTGTAGCCTAGGAAGTGTCAGGAAGAAAATGCGAGGAGCCTTTGCTTCCCATGGCTCCAGAAGGCAGAACTGAAGATATCTGAAAGCTCTGGGCAGACCTCTGTCTTACTCCAAGAAAACAAGGGTCAGACTGGTTCTGAACCAGCCAAGCCAGCCCAGAACTTGGGTCTTGTTTCTTGGCCTGACCCATCCCTGAGACCTCACTGCTCTGTTCCTGCCAGCTGGGAAGATGCTGTCCAGGCTCTGGACCACGCCCAGTCTTGGTCTCTCACAGCTCCCTCCCCTTCACCCTAGTGAACCCACTTGTGGGCTTGTGGGCCGGGGAGTCTGCAGTAAGAAGCTGAGTCAGAAGAGTTCAAAGGAGGCCGCCTCCCGAGCGTGGGTGGGTGCAGGTGCAACTACATGGCCTCACCTGGCCCCTCAACCCCCTTTCTGCACCCTGGAAACCATGGTGGTGGCTTTATCCTCAGGAATTTCAGGGGTGAGAACATTCCCTCCCCATTCCAGTGCCACACCAGACCCCACAAACACAACGTCTGCAGGAACAATGTCAAGTTCCAGGACTTAAGGCCCAAAGGGGATTCCAGGATCTAGATCCAGGCAGGTGGCACTCAGATCCCAGCCCCTCCACGTACCTAGACAAATTATTTCACCTTTCTGAACTCTGAAATATGATAGTCACAAATTCCAAGGTCAAAAGTTTGTGAGGTTTAGGGGGTTGTCTAAAGTTCCAGTAAATAGTTGTCCCTTGTCTCCACTGAGGAAGTAGAACTGGGGGAGCCAAGCGAGTGATGGCCCCAAGATTTGAGGTAGGAACCCCTGCAGGATAGTGCCAGGATGGCGGAGGTGCAAAAGCGGGAGAGAGCTGGCGATCCTCCACAAGACGATTTTACTTCCTCCACCCTTAGGACCCAGGCGGTCGGCCCTGCCCCCTCCGCGGCCGCTGTCCGCGGTGCTAAGCCGTGCGCCCGCGCTCTCGGGCCCTGACCCGCTGCCCACAGGAGGTCAGCAGACACTGTTTTTTGCCGGCTGAGGCAATGTAGGAGGGAATAGGGGGAGACAGGCCGCGGTGGTAAGCTGTATGGTTGCCCAAAGTGATGGGAGGGTGCAGTTCTGGAATTGGCTCTGCGCTCCCCCCACGCCTTGGGAGGGCTGCAGGCTCCGTAGGCTCCAGCTACCTCCTCGCTACCCAAGAAGGCGACTTCTCAGCGCCGCCCACGCCCCTTTCTGTGCGGCTGTTTCCCTCCCACCTTCCAGACGGCCCCTCCTCTGTCTCCTTCCCTGGCTTATCCTATCTTCGCCCCCTCAATACGTATGCTCCTCACAGGAGCACAGGCCCTATCTCTCCTCATTCTCCACCCCACGGCCCACGCAGGGAGCCACCCCCCAACACACCAACAGCTCAGCGTGTTGCCCAGGCTGGCCCTCTCTCTGGAACTCCAGGTTTACTACGGTGTGCCTCCCGGACATCTCCTCTGGGAACATCCCCTCGCGCTCGAATGTTCAACATCCAGCACATGCCTGTATCAGAGATACCAGCAAACCCCTACCCCCAGGTCTCCCCTCTCCTCCATTTTCTGTGTCAAGTCTGACCGAAGGTCTGTGTATTCTCTCACATCAGTCCCCTTCGTCCAGCCCCCATCCTCAGCTTTCTCCCCATTCTTCTGGTCATATCCCAGTCGCATCCCAGTTCCTCTATTCCACATCCACCCGGCACCTAATGGCAACTTCCTAAGACACCTAACAGATCACATGACACCTCTTCAAAATCTTCACAAGGCTCCCCATACCCTTAGGATCAAAGCCAAGCTCCTTAGCCTGGCATCTAAGGTCTTCATGATTTGGGCCCGACAGGCATCTCCATTCTCTGTTCCAAGTGGAGCAAGGTGTGGTCCCTAAGCACACATTCATCCTTTCCTTGCCCTAATTCTATAGTCTGTTTCTCCCCAGGCTGATTTCCCCTCCTCTTCCTTTCCTCTGCCCATCCTAAATCCTAGCCCACCTTTCCTGGGCCAATTGGACACACACCCTGCCCACCTTCCACAGGATTCTAGGCTGAGGGGTTGAGCAGCCTTTGGCTGCCTCTCCTATCCCTAACTTGCCATCTGTCCCAACACCTCACCCTCCTGCTCAGGTTCATTTCATTTTTTTCTACTGCTTTCCTCAAGGTTAGGCCAAAGTCTATTCAGCTCAGCCCCTACCTTTGGGCAGCCTCAACAGGCACAAGGGGGAAATGCTGATGGAGGAGTCAGCAGAAAGGAGAGGCATGCACATCAGATATCACCCTGGAGTCACACAGGAGCGAGGCTTGGGTAAGACGGTGCAGGTGGGGGGTGCAGGTAAAGGGACCCCATTGGCCTGCTCTGTGCCCATCCCCCCAGATCCAGGACAGGCTGAAGCTGCAGTGTGAAACTGCCCTCAGCCCTCTGGGGAAAAGACTGGTACTGGCAGAACATAGATTTCACAGAGGTTTGGCCTGAGCACCCTGATGACCCCCTCTGGCTGGGGCCCAGCACATGCCACACCTGAGTCTTGGCATCAGGAATGCAGAATAGGGAGGACTAGTGGAGCAGGGATTTCAGGGAGCCATTCAGTGCTTCTCCCCCTCTTCCATAGCCAGGAAGCTGCTACCCGTAGCTTTGATGATCATGGAGGAGCGCCATAACCTTAAGAAGAGCTCGGCATAGTTCCCTGCATTCCTACACTAGGCATGGACCTTATCATACCATGGATAAGAAAGTCTTTGCTTTGCTGACAAGGAAACTAAAGGCCACCACAGCCACTAAATAGTTCCTTCAACATCTCAGGAAGGTGATTTTGGGGACCCAGAACATAGGGTTGAGGAGTTATGGGCCAGCTTCAGGTTTCAAGATCAGTGAAAATTGCCCTATAAGGGAAGGGGAGACTCTCAGTGGGGGTAGTGACCTCTCCATTACTGGGCAGAGGGAAAAGGCAATGGGACAGATGTCAAGTCAGGAGAGAAGCTGCTCACGGCTGCGAAGCCCTTACCCCAAAAGCCAGCGACCCCTCCTGCCTACCCTATCCTATGGGTAGAATGTGCCAGTCTGGCTCAGGAAGAATGAGTAGATTTGGGACGGTCAGAGAAAAGGAGAAGGAAGTTAGCCTAGAATGGAGCTGGACCTGACACTGAGTACCTTCTGCCTAAAGTTGATATCATATCCAGGAATATGAGGGAGCAGAAGATGCTAGAGCTAGTAGGTTCGTTCCCTCATTGTATAGCTAGACAAACTGAGGACAGAGATGAGCCAGATCACAGAGTGAGTAAAGCACAGAGCTGGCCCCAGGACAACTCAAACTTCCCTTTTTTCACAATTTTCCCCTTCTCCCTCACTTCCCTCCCCAGTTGGGACAGAGACCCAGGAAAGAAAGGCTGTGACCCTGGGGAGGGTACCCCACACACATTTCAGTAGAGATGGGTCGGCAGAAGTGACACTTGTGGCTTCATATTCTGGAAGGTTTTGCTCTTCCTGGGGGCCAAGGCCCAGCCCCCTCACCACCGCCCTCCAATCCAGCACACTAGGATCCTCCTTGCTGGGAGGCCCTGAGCCTCCTACTCAGCCCTAGTCTACCTCTCCCCCCCCCTTTCCTGCACCGAGTGGGGGATGGAGGGGGTGTGACTCAGTGGGATAAAGGCAGCTGCTATATTTGAATGATTACATAAGTCAGCCACAACGTGATGATTCCATCAAGGCTGGGAGACAAGTTGAGGAGCAGGGGTCTCCTCCCCTCCACCCCTAGGCTCCAGCCTGGGCAACAGACTTGATGCTAAAAGGACCCAGGGATGCGCAGCTCGTCTCCGCATTGCTGGTCTGCAAGAAAGAGCTTCCCTGGGTCTAACCACAGGAGGAAGGCCCTGTTTCCTATATTCTTAGAAAAACAATCCTCTGGTTTCTAGAAATCCTAAGGTTAGACCCAGATTATGCCCCGGATCTTCCCCCATGAACTCTCTCCAGCAAGAAAAGCAGAATTGAAGAGTTCACCACTCATCAAGAAAAGAGCACCTGCTGTGGCGAGCTCCATACGTGAAGGCTGGGCCTGCCTGTCCCACCTGGGAAGAACCTGTGATGCTGGTCTGACCAGCCACTTACTGGTCATCTTCAAGTCTCCTAAGAATGCAGTGAAATGACACACACAAAGCCTTAGCACAGTAGGTGGTGAGTGCTCTATCACGACTTATGAGCACTGTCATTTGCACCATCATCATCATTGCCAACACCAAGGACAGGATGGAGACTTCCCAGGTGCAGGAACTGATAGACTCCTCAGCCCCCAGTGATTGCTGAGTTGGGTAAAAGGCAGGCGACCAGAGGAGAGAACTGAAGTTTGAAAGGTAAGAGCTTGGCCACTAAGCCACACCCACTCCGTCCCCCTCAGGTGCTGCATGACTCTGGCAAGCCCTGCTTCCTGGGCTCCCAGCTGTGGTGCGCCTGTTTAGGAGAGGACCTCTGCCCACCTAGGATTAGTGACTTGCAGCACTGGAGGGTGCCATATGAGTTGGTCTATGTGGAGGGTTCTGGGGGCAGTACAGGCCAGAGGCAGGTGTGGCAGCCAATGGTGGGCACCAACACAACGCCCACCTCCTCCAGGCCTCCTGGCAGCTCCTCCTATGGGCCTCTCAACCCTGGAGGAGGAAGGCTGGGCCCACCCAGACTATGGACTTCGTTACCATGACGCTGGTCTCCATGGTGCCAGGCACACAGCCCCTCCTCTCACCCAAGAGGAGGGACAAAGTGACAGGAACTGAGATTCAGGCCCCCAACCCCCTTGCCTGGCCTGTCTCTCTGCTTCCATCAGCCAGTGAGGTCCACAGCCTGAGACCCTCAGAAGACAGGGCAGGGAGAAAGGACAGTTCCCACTTTAGTGTCAAAAGAATAACAAAAAAGAACTCAGTGACTTATGCGGAGGGAAGACAGAGGGTGCAGAAAAGTGGTAGAGAGGAAGATAGGGAGGGCTGGGGAGAGGGAGCAGACACTACAGCCACCGAAGGGGAAGTAGCTCCCAGCTGACAAGGGGTGGGAGGCTCTTTGGTCTCAGTGTTCGGAGGTGGGTGGTTGTGGGTGGACAGAGCAGCAACAGAAGGCGGGGGAGCAATTTTCCTAGACAGCACTCGTGTGTAGGTGTTCCTCCACGTGCCATGTATGTGTGTGTGTGTGTGTGTGTGTGTGTGTGTGTGATGTACTTGCAAATCTGGAAGTGCAGGCTGAGGTGTGCAGGCACGTGCATGCAGAGCATGAGTGTGTATGTGTGGCATGTGTGTGCCTGTGTCACCGTGTCTCCAGGGTGATAAATACAGCAGCAGGAGCTGTAACCAGGGCAGAGAAAGTGCGGAAATTTCCACAGCTTAAAGTGGTGTGGGAGAGGGGACAGGCCAGGGCTAGGCCAGCCTGGGCTGACCAGACATTGCTCCTTACAGTTCCTCCAGAGCGAGTTCCTAGCTGGGCACAAGCTGCCCACCCCACACATGCGCACACACACACACTCCTGAAGTGTACACTTTACAGTGCACTGGAAAGGCAATCCAGAAGAGCGTCCTGAAGGCAGTAATCATTGCAGGAGAGGTGAGGAGGTTCTGGCCAGTTGAACCTGTGTGAATGGGAGAGGCAGAGTCCCCAGAGCAGGGTCGCTTAGGTCACAGAGCTAAGTGAACAGGAATTATGCCTTTTTCCGGTGGGAGGAAGAGCCCAAGGGGCCCATTTGACTGGGCTGTGGTCATATTTAAGAGGTACTGCACAGGCACAGAGGAAAAACCCTGGGGTGCCCTTAGGGTACTAGGCTCCAGCCACAACAGGCCTCACTCAGGTCACATGGCCTTGCCTGTGGTCACATCATGCCCTCCCCGGAGATGTCTCTTCATCTCAGCTCCAGTCTTAGGCTCCAGTCTTCTATGGAGACTTCCTTGATCAGTATCTCCCTGCCCCCAAGGGCTCCACTCCACACACACACAAACACACACACACAGTGTGTTCTGTATATCACAGGTTATCAGTACCTGCTGGCTGAATGAAAACACACTGAGCCTTGGAAGGACTCTGGATATCATGAAGTCTCCCCAGACATACTTGGAAAGAGGATTAGTAAGGGACAGCACTAGGTACTTCACACTGATCAGCTCATTTAATCCTCTGCAGAACCCACTAGGAGGCAGCTACTATTAATATCTCCAAAGTACACATGAGAACACCAAAGATCAGAGACCTAAGTCACTTGACCAAAGCCACAGAGCTGGTGAATTGGAGTGTCGGCATCCACACCCATGCTACCTCAAGGCAGCAGTTGTGAGCAGGGGGATGGGGGGGTGACTAGAGCCTGGGGCCGGAGAAGGTTCCAGCTCCAGCCCAACCCCATCCCTGCACTCAGGGGGAGGGGACTGGAGGTAGGGCCTAGCCCCTCTCCTCCCCTGACTCAAGGCCCAAAGGCTCCTCAGGCCTAGTGGCTGGGCACTTTGCAAGGTAGAAGGCTGAACTAGAAGGAGGTAGAAGGGAGAAAGCAGACATCTCAATTCTCCAAGCCCCTCATGCCTTCCCCTCCCTCAGCCTCCTCTCCACTCCTGAGCCCTCACACCCAGGGCTCCCTATGGTCCCCCTGGGATTAGGCCTGAACTTTCACTGGCCCTCAAAGCCCTAATCTCCTCCTCCAACCCTCACCCCCAATCACACTCCTCCAGGAGCAGCTCCCTAACCTGAGCTCTGGGCTTCTCATCTGTCTTTACTTCCTGGCCCCAAGTAGTATGTGCACAAACCATCCAGGGTCCCCAAAGGCCCAGTTTTTAGGAGTCCTTTTGACAAGGACGAGCAAAGCCTCCAACACTGTGGTCACTGGGCCACCTGTGACAGGGGAACACAGTACTGGAATCAGAAAGGGAACAGGAGACCCCTCCAATGTGGCAGTGGAAATAGTCCTCAGGCCTAACTCAGAAAAGCTGTGTGGTCTTGGGAGAGACACCTTCCTCCCCTCCAAGTAGACAGTGCAAGAAGCAGTGGCTCTGACTCAGGATCTTGGTGAATGGCTGCTCCTTCCTCCTCCCAGATCCTGAAGCCCAGGAGCCCCACACACATTCTTGTATTGTGCTGCCTTCCAGAACATCACCAGCTCTGAGCCAAAGGCAGGGCTGGAACTTGCTCCACCTTCCAGCACCGCAAAGCCTGAGCCAGGGTGACCACACTGGGGTCCTCCAGGCCAGTCGGAGACAGCAATGATGAGTGGTCCATGGCTGCCCCCCAGTGGCCAAATGCAGCTGATGCAGCCAGCTCCTATGCCAGGACCGTGAGTCAGCTTAGCAGGCAGGCACCTCCAGTTCCACCCACTCTCTGGGCCTCAGGGTTAAGTGGACACCACAAGGTCAGATCCAGAGAAGAATCCCAGCCCCTGAGCACTTGGACAAGGGGGTCCATCAGCTTTGTCATGCTAGAGATGGAATGGTCAGGCATTCGATCTACCAGTCTGGCCTGAGCAGCCCACCCAGGGCAAGACAAGAATTGGGAGACTCAAGGGATTTGTGACCAACCTGCGAAACAGGGCAGTAGGGTTCAAGGAACCTGTGCCAGTCTCCTGGCACATACCTCCCCTTCCTGAAAGACAAGGACAAGGAACCTGGAGTCCAGATCCCTGATGCCCCCACCAGCACCCAAGCCTCCCCACTGATCTGGATTACAGGAGTCAGAGGTCACGTGGCCCCTCCTTCTGGCTCTGCCAAGGCAGAGGACAGAAGGTCAGCAGATCTGCCCAGTGGGGTCCTGAGGGGCAGGTGGTACTGAGGCTCTAGGAGGTGGGAATGTGG
This sequence comes from Erethizon dorsatum, assembly GCA_028451465.1. Lineage (NCBI taxonomy): Eukaryota > Metazoa > Chordata > Mammalia > Rodentia > Erethizontidae > Erethizon > Erethizon dorsatum. Next base: position 56,893,329 of record CM051827.1, on the reverse strand, counting down.
TGTCTGGCACCTTCCCAGAGAGGCCCAAATCTGTCTCTAAACAGCCCATTATCTCCCCCGCTGCTCAAGGCCTTATCTGCTTGTCCCTGGTGTGAGGCCCATCCTACCTCTGGAGGGCTGTGCACAGGGACCAAGGGTGACCTGAAGTCCTCTTTCCTAAAGCCTCTGTGAATCTGTGGCCTTGTGTCTCCAGCAGAGGATGCTGATGGGGCTGTCCTGAGTCACTGACACCCAAGCCCTGGCTCAGACTGCAGCAGGGACAGGGGCTAGGAACCAGCTGGGGTCTGTCCTGGGCTGCGTCAGGCACTCCCCCGCCTGGCTGCCCCGTGGTACAATGGGGATGGCATTGAGCCAGGCTGAGGCTCTGTCTGGGGCAGGGGAGATTTTCTGAACAGTGCAGGTGAGAAAAGAATTCAGGCTCCAGCTTTAGGGCACTAGGCACTCACCTCTGGGCTTCCCGACCAACCCAGGACACAGAATGCCCTCAACCAGTCACAGGCCTCAGCACCATAGGGTAAAATACACAGATATATTTATATTATCAAAAGGACCCCAAAGTGGGGAAGGGGTATTAGGCAGCCTGGGCCCTCCCAGCCAGCCCAGACTGGAAGGGGCCTGAAGTCCCCAAAGTCCAGCTCTCAGCCCTGAAGAGCTCCCTTCCCACTGGGCTGAGTGCTCCTTTTGAGCCTCTGCTTTTGGCTGCTCTGCCATTTGTGGCAGGGGGTGGGCTCCCTTCCAGCGGGGCCCCAAGGCCTGCAGCCTCTGGAAGAATGAGGTCCCCCAGAGCTTGTGCCCATCTCTCCAAGCCCACAAACTCAGAACGAGTGACACTGGGGTGAGCAGGCCAGCCCAGGGAGGCTGTGCACCTGGAATACCAGGAGGGGCTGCCCTGCTGCCTCCCCCACAGCCAGAGAGCCCCATGCTGCAGTTAGGATGTGGGATGTGGGGTGCAGCTTCCTCATGTGCCCCCTGCTGGCTCATGCCAGGCACGCAGAGCACGAGGGTGTCTGAACAGGAAGGCTTCCCAGTCACAGTTAGGTCACGGTCACGGCAGCAGAATCCCAGAGCCAGGCTGGCTCCAGTGCTCAGACGTTGCGGAGGACCTGTAAGGACGCCAGAAGCCCAGGTTTGTTAGCTTTGTGATGGCCAGAGGGCCATCAGCAGTAGAGCATGGGCACAGAGGCTTCAACATCTGGGGTCTCCAGGACCAGGGAGAAGCTCTGTGAAGCCACCAAGGATGGAGGGGCTGGAGGGCACTTGGAGCCTGAGTAGGGGGGTGGGAGCCCAGGTCCCCAGACCTCTGCCCCAGGGATGACAGCCACTCACAGAAAGAGGGTCCGCAGTGAAGGCTGCCACACTTCGGCGCATTTCATTTTCACTGCCACGCAGGGGGATCAGTGACACACTGCCCAGCCGGACCTCGGGCACTGCCCGGGACACACGCGAGGGCTCCAAGGGCCACACCAGGCCGTCGTGCTGCAGAGGAAGGGAGAGAGGGGCTGGGTCACGCCTCAGCTCAACCAGACACAGCTCTGTATCCGCCCCTGGATCCGCCTACCCTTCCCAGAAAAGCCTCCAGCCAAGATCAGAGGTGACACCCTCAGCTTTGATCCCAGCCGATATGAGAAGCAGCTGTTAGCAGATGACTGCATCCCCAGCAAAACACAGCCCGTTATGTTACTCAACAACTCCCATCTCCGGATCCACAAACCTCTCCATGAATGCAGCACCAAGAAAACATTTCTCCAAGAGGTGGTTCTTCTTACCAGGAACCACCAATTACAAAATTTACCTTCTTTCCCTTTAGGCCTTGACTATCAGGAAACTCAGGGTCGAAAACAATGTAGCTATAGGAAAAGAAAGCCCAGGGCTCTGGTAGTTTTATCTCTCTTTTCCCTAAATACTTCTGAGCTCTCCTGTGCAACTCTTTGTTCTAATTCACCTGTTCTAAGTCTAACCAGCCTCTGGCCCTGCCTCAGGGGTCATCACCACCCTGTTCCTGTCTAGGCCACAACAGCAGCCAGGCACTGCCCTCATGTGCAGGCTTTTCACTTCAGTCCCTTCTCTCCTGCACACCCCGTCCACAGTGAGCTCTCTCTGATGTCAAGTTCAGTTTCCTGCATTTAGCCTTTCTTTTTTTTTCTTCTTCCTTCTCCTTCTCCTTTCTTCTATGGTACTAGGGACTGAGCCCAGGGCCTTTGCACTGAGCTACATCCCCAGTCTTCTTTAAATTTTGAGACAGTATCTCAGTCATTAATTTGCCCAGGCCAGCCCTGAACTTGCAATCTTCCTGCCTCAGCCTCCCAGAGTGCTGAATTACAGGCATATGCCACCTTGCCTGGTCTTTTCAAGAGTCCCTGACATTCTGTTCCTCACTTCCTTTCCAGAGCCCACTTCTGGCCCTTCTGGCTCTTTCCTTTATACCCCACTGGACAGCGGTACTTGTCTTTTGCATCTCCAGGCCTTGGCACACACTGTTCCTTCTGCCTGGAAGCCGTTCCCTCCTGGTGAGCTCTCCGCCATGCTCAGGCACTCAGCTCCCATCACACCCTTTCCCTGCTGCTGTCCTGCTCCCAGCCCACACCACCAGCTCAGGGTCCCTGGCTTCCTTCTGTCACCACAGGACTAACGGGTTAGAGTATAACAGGTCGCTTCCAGGCCTCTGTTCCTTCCTGTACAGGGCGCGCCTGGACTACAGAGGCACTGGGAAGGAATGACTCACTGAACACACAGGCAAGTGAATTAAGAGCAACTCAAAGCCTCTTCGAAGCAGTGAATGGCCTAGATAGTGAAGCAAGCACATCCGTTCTCCACAATGGGGCCTTCAGGACCCTGCCCACCCCATGGCCCCAGAGCTGGTACCTGCACAAAGAGGAAGGTGGCGAACCACTCCCGAAGCTCCATCTGTGTGTCACAGCAAAGGTACCTGCAGGCAGGGCAGAGGTCTGGACCCTGCTAAAGGCCTGGCTGAGGTGGGGACACCCTGCCCACCTCCCCAGCCCAGGGTCTTCCAGCGGGGTATGGCTGGGCAGGGAGGTGGGCAGGCCACTCAAGAGGCCTGTGCTGCTACCCCTCCAGCCTGGGTCTCAGGATGGGGCCTTTGCTCACCACTGCTGCTTCTCATGTTTCTCTGTCTCATGCATCACCGTGAAGCCCCAGCTACAGAGGAAGGGGAAAGGAGTGGGGTCACTTGTCAGCCTGCACTGGTTCCCAGGACAGAGTCGAGGCAAAGCTGGAGGCCTTCTCACAAGCTGAGCACACGATAGCCATGGCCTCTTCCTCTCAGTCCCCACCACCTCCCAGGACCTTGGATCCCCACCCCCACCTCCACCCCAGGTCTGGACTGGGGATGTAGCTCAGTGGTAAAGTACTTGCCTAGCATGTGCAAGGCCCTGGGTTCCATGCCCAGAACCACATGCACACACAAAAGAAATGAAAGAAGCAAGGGAAGAAGGAGGAGGAGGGGGGAGGAGGAGAAGAAGAACAGAAAGGAGAAGAGGAAGAAGAAGAGGAAAAAGAAGAGGAAGAGGAAGAGGAAGGAGGAGGAGAAGGAGAAGGAGAAGGAGGAGAAGAAGGAGAAGAAGGAGAAGGAGAAGGAGGAGAGAGAAGGAGGAGGGAGGGAGGGAGGCAGGAAAAACAAAAACGTGCCGATATCCCAGCCCAGGCCTGCCCCAGACCCAGAGATAGCCAGGCACAGACAGCAGCCAAGGAGAAAGTCAGAAAACCAAGTCTGGTAACTTGGATGTGTAATGGGGAAGAGTGGCATGCAGCACCTTCCAACATGTGAAAGTACACAGTTACCCTTGGAAATGGATGTATGATTATTGTCCCTATTACACAGATAGGGGAGCTGAGGAACAGAAAGACCCCAGTGGTTCTCAAACATGAGCATCAGTGTTCCTAGGACATCTTGTTAATTAATTAACACCCAGTTCTGGGCAGCTCCCCCAGAATCCAGGACTCAGGAGGCCTGGGGTGGTGGTGCCTGTGAATTTGTGATTTTAAGGTGCGTGCAGGTGATGCTGCTGGTCAAGGGGACCGCAACTTCAGAACTACTGCAGAGATCCATGTCAAGTTCAAAGGCCCTGGCTGTGCCTCATCATTTCTGGGCCCCGCAGACCCCAGCCGCAGGTCTGTCTCCCAAGTCCTGGCTCACCAGGTGGGTGGCCGGAGTTTCTTCTTTATGCCTAGGTAGACTTTGAGACTCTTGACAGGCCATTCCTTCTCAGGCCGGTGACTCTGGGGCAAGGAAGAGAAGAAGGCACTTCAGTCACTCAGGGACAGAGGCAGTTCTCCCTCCTGGACACTGCCTTCTTCTACTCTCCAGCCCCTCTGAACCCCAGCATAGGGCACCTCCTCCAGGAAGCCTCCCTGACAAAGCCCTCCTAGCCCAACCCTCAGCCCCAGCCTCCATCCCTGCAGCAGCATCAGACAGTCAACCCTCAGTCCCTGATGGAGCCAGCCCAGCCGGGATGTCCAGGGCAGAGAATCCCAGCCCCAGCCTGCTGCCCTGCAAACTGGAGAATCGACTCATAGCATCGGCCTGGGTCAGATGGTGCAAGGAGGGAAAAGCTGCCCGGTATCCTCCGGCACCCAGCTGGAACGGGTAGGTGCCATCTGAGTGCTTCAGGCAGCTGCTTGTGTCTACATCTGTCTCAATTATTCCCTCTACTCCCCACCCCCCAGCCCCATGAGGCTCCAGGGTTGACTGTGTGAGCAGAAGGCTTGAGGCCAGCTGTTACTAGCTCTTTGGTACCATGACAAGGCTAACAACCCAAGCTGAAGCACACTGCTGTTCCACAGACCAGAGGGAGAACATCCCGATGGCCTAGAACAGGAAGCAAGAGACCAATGTACTGGGGAGGGGTACCAAGTCACTGACACGCTCCCCGCCGGCCCGCCTCTGCACATGGGTCTGGGCTTAGAAGGAGCAGGCTGGCTTGGAGGCAGAGGAATGGGAGCAATGGCACCCAGGGAAGAGGCCGGTTGGTTGGAGTCTTCCTCCTGCTCTGAGGGCCATTTGCTTGGAGCCCTCCTGTTACCAGGCACCCCTGGAGCCAGCAAGAGCATCAGGAGAGATGGCAGGGAAGGGAGATTCACTTACAACCAAAGCTGGGGGTCCAAGACTGAGCCACCTCCACCTTGTTTCCCACCACTGCCCCCAGCTGCCCCAGACACGGTAGCTCAGCAGAAGCAAAGAGAACATGAGGGCATGGCTAGGGGAGCTGGCAAGTGTTGGGAGTTACTAAACTTCCCATTACCACAAAAGGATGGGCTCCCTAGAGACTTCAGGGGACTTCTACGCTATCACAGGAGTTGTGGTTTAGGAGTGCCTGAACAGGCACTTTTCAGGTAGTTCCTAATGACCAAGGGCCTGAGGAGAGAGCCCCATGTCCTCTACGACAGTACCTGACCTGACATCCATCCTGTGCTGCAGGCCAGGAGCCAGACATGGGATGAATGGAGCTGCAGGCCAGAAGGAAGCTGGGCAGTGGGAAGGGAGATAAAGTCATGGGTATGGGAGAAACAAAGTGTGGAGAAAACACAAAGTGAGGAAGCAGTGTGGAGAGAACACAGTGAGGAAGACGTCTGTGCGCGAGCAGGGAGAAGCCTGGTCAGGAGCACTGAAGAACTCAGCCTGTGGGCTGGGAGACACCACAGTGGAATAGCAGACTGAGATGGGCCATAAAGGAGATCACGCTGCTGACGAGGAGAACACAAGGCTCTGGGTGTGACGGAGGAAGGATGTGGAGAAAATGGGGCTGAAGAAATGGAAAATAGGCTGTGGGCTGGGAGGGAGGGGAAAAGAAGCATGGGTAAATAAGGAGTAAACCAAGTCAGGGCCAAGGAGGTAGTGCCAAGGAGATAACATCCCAGAACCTTGGTGGATTGACTGGAGGGGCAGAGAGGGGCAGAGAAGCTCAGAAATGCAGATGTGGTCACAAGAGAGGCAAAGAGAAGAGGCACCCCCAGGAGGCAAGGCTGCAGTAATAGATGTGTATCATGCAAAGAAAAGGAGGTGAGGGTCCCGCTCCATCTGCTCTGCTCTTTCCAGGCAGCCAGGCCTGTCCAGATGCCCTCAGGAGATGCAACAGGCAGAAGGGAGCTACAGGTGCTGTCGGGGCAGCAATGAGAGCTCAGACTAGCACGCTGTCCTGGCACCCTGTCTGCTGCACATCTCCACAGGACATCTACGCTCTGTAAGACTTGCAGGGGCTCATGGGAGGCAGATTCTCAGCTGAAGCTGAGCAAGAGCCTTCCCTCAGACAGAAGTAACCCACTAGGAGTAGGGCAGCCCCAAGGGAGGGGTGGATGAGCTCCCTCCTCCCAGGATTGTGCAAAGGAAAGCTGGGCAACCAGCCAGGGAGGCTGCACAGGGTACCCTACAAGCCTCTCTTGTCTACCCTGGCACTTTAATATTAGCCAGCAGCAAGGATATTCTGACAGCCCTTGACTTCCAGATTTGGAAAGAGGGAGATGAGGATCAGAACCCAAATTCAAGCTTTGGGTGTTCCATGAGTGGATCCTTAATTTCTACACCGAGTCCTATGGAAAACTGTAGATCATTGCACTGATAGGAGACTTATCTTGGAGAAAGGACCCTGGACAAGGTTAGGAATGAAGGGGCTTAGGCCACAGGCCCCAGGATGGGGAGACCGGGAACCATGCCTGGAGAGATCTAGGAGCTCTTGCTGTCCACCATGCTCCCGCCCGGCTCGCCTGGCCCCCAGGTGGTGTAAGGCAGCTGGCAGTCAGCCCACAGCTACTCACAGTCTCAGGGGCCCCGCTCCACGGCCTCTGGCTCTGTTTGATAGAGGATCAGGGTTATGGAAGAAGTCACTCCAGGTCTAGAGCCAGGAGTATGTGCATGGTGGGTGGGGGACATGGCATTATGTGCAGAAGATGGGAGGCCCAAATGAAGTCTCGTATGGGAGGACACCCAGCCTATGGACAGTGTGGGCACGGAGAATGTGCAGGAGGGATTCGATGTGGGAAGTGGCAAGGCAGGCATGGGCCACATTGGGGCTGTTGCCACGTAGCATGTTCTTATGTGTGCCATGATGATGTGTGTGATATGACTGCATCCAGCTACCAAGGCCTACTAGGGTACAAGGCACAGTGGAGTGGCCACCCAGGGCCACAGAAGAGTCTACAGCTCTCCCCCACTGCTGTGCCACCCCAAGTCCCCGTGATAGAGACACTCCCACGTGCAGACCAAGGGGACTGTTCGTGCGTGGGTGTATGAGCACACTCTGGTGCAGGTGCCCAACATGGGACAAGACCCACGGGGCCACTTACCCGGACCTCCTTGTAGAGCCGCAGACAGCTGCTATTGAGGATGAAGTAGCGATCGTGGAAGCCGCCTGAGGGCAGCCCCAGACCCAAGAGGCTTCGGTCCTCGCGAAACTTCATCATGCCATGTTTGGTGTCACCCACACGGCTGGCTGGGGGAGGACTGGAGTAAGCATGGGCTGTACCACCCAACCACCCACGGACCCAGATGCCCCAGAGCAGGGTTCCCAGATGAAGGAAACTGCCCCATCCTGCCCCAGCCTCCATGGAGGCCAGCCCACCTGGTGCCCTCTGACTGAGCTGCTCCTAGCTAATGTCACCAGGTCCCACCCTTGCTTTGGACAGACAGAGGGACCCACCCAGCCTGCCCCACCCCCTGCAGGCCCCACCTACCCAGGTACAACAGCATGGCTTCCATGGACTGGTGCTTCTTCACCACCAGGTGGCTGTCTATCCCCAGCCCATGCAGGATAGGCAACACCTTCTCTGCAAAGTGCAGTGGGCGCTCTGGGGAGAAGTCACACACATTGTCACTGGGACAAAAACTTCACTGACCCACCAAGGGCCAACACATGGCACACGTCCCCTACACATCTATCATCCACTCCCACCATCCACTAGCTCCACAACACACCACCACCGTCACCACCCTTCCCACAGCCACACTTCTGGGTTAACACCCCTGACTGTGAGCGAAACCAAGCCAGTGATCATCCCACAAGTGTCCCCATTAGCGCAAACAACAGCTGCGTCAGAGGCCAGACCGCCCAAGCCAGAAGCACTCCCCGCTCCCTCCACCCTCTGCGTAGATCCCTGCCTGGCCCTGTCCACTGCCCAACCCTGTCCAGTTTCTCCTTGGACAACTACTAGACCTTCAAAGTGGCCTCTGGAGTGTGTTCTCACTTCCCTCGCTCCGCCTCTCCCCACCAGCAGCAGCAATCTTCTCATAGCTCCATCTCTAACCCTTCAACCGCCCTACACTGCCATCCTCCTTTGTGCAGCCCCCTTCGCCACCATCTCTAGCTCCACCCTGTGCTGCTGCCTCTTCCTTTCCTGGCTTGCTTTCCTTGGCACAGACAGGCCTCTGCCCACCCCAGGGCTTTTCCCATGCTGCTTTTGCTTCCCAGGAGCACTTTTCCCCCATCTTCATCAGGTAACTCTTATTCTTCCTCCACATTTGGCTCAGACCCAAAGCCAGAGACCCTGTCACAAGCTCTGGTGACGCTGTGGGCCTTTCCTTCATAGCAGCTAACATGACTGTAGCTGTTCCTTTCTTGGTGTGATCATAGGATTAATGTCTCCATCCCTCACCAGGCCGATCCCCATGAGGATAGGGATGGTATGCCTGGCTCCTCAGCCCAGTGCCTGGCAATCAACAAACAACAGTAAAACAAATAAACCTTCATTGATCCAAGATCACCTCTCACCTCCACGGATACCAAGACCACCCTTCACCATAAAAGACCTTGATCGCCACTCCCCTTTACTGCCACAGCCATCCACAACACTATCACAACCACGCTCACCTACGCCACTGCTACCACCACCACGCTAATGCACCTGCATGGTCATCACCACTCACCACACCCTACACCACCAAGGACAGTGTCACCCACCCTGCATTTCCATTGCTGAATTTAACATTGTCACCTCTGCAACCAACACCATTCTGACTGCTGAGAAAATATCATCATGGTGGGATGGCTGGCACCATCTACCCCTTCTCTGTCCATATTGGCCACGTGACAGCTATCACCTCAACCCCTGCCAGCTCCATCACCACTATCATAGAGACCATAGTCCTCATCAATGCAGCAGTCATCGGTGTCATCCAAAACCCTTTTCACACCATGGTCCCCGCACTGCAGGGGAAAAAGAGGACACACCAGGGCTGCAGCCCAGATGAGGCCACCCTGCCTCACACCAGTCCTGGTGATCACTCACCTGCTTCCTCCTTCTCATTGACCTCAAAGCAAGTCCAATAGTCCTTCTCCCTAATGCCCACATTGCGGCGGTCCAGGATCTCTAGGGTAAGTTCCTCAGCTGTCATGGATGCTGGGATCTGTGATGAACAAAGAGAAGGAGATCAGCCTATTCTGGCCCCTGCCCTGCCACAACCTTGCTGTGGGATTCCAAACCCATCCCTCTCAGGTTTTGAGTCCTTGGATGTCTCTGAGGGTCCTGATGAGGAGAAAAGACAGTCCCAGTACCAGTCCAATACAGTCCCAACTGGGCTCTCCATAGGTTAGAAGCCCTGCTCCCCTGGCCATCTGGGCCTGGCCCTGGCCCTGGCCCAGCCTGACTCTACTGGCCTCTTGGCTTCTAGGTCCCCAGCCCTCACCTTGACATGCTGTTCACTTTCTGCCTTTTTCTCTTCCAGGTAGACTGTGCAGATGAAGTCACCAGCATGCTGCAGGGAGACAGGGCTCAGCTGGAGGTCTGGGGAGCAGGTGCCCACCACCAGCCCAGCCCCCACACAGGCCCAGCCTCCACCTGAGTCCCACTGGCAGTGCCAGCCACTCGCATCTTCACAATAGCAGTGACCTCCTCCCGCTGCTTTCTCAGCTCCTCCTCGTCCACCTGGGAAGGGGAGAGAGCAAGGGGCAGAAGGTTACTGCCAGCTGAGAAGCCCAGCCCTGCCCTCCCCTGACCACCAGCTGGGGACGCACACTAAACACCACCACATAGTGGCTAATGAGGTCTTCCACCACCCGGCCAGCCTTGTAGTCCTGCCCATCTGTCTGGAAGAGCGTGGGCCCAAACACAATAGCCAGGTTGTGTGTGTTCATCTGGTTCGTGTCTGAGAAGCACTGGACACTAGAGAGGTGAGGAAGGACACAGGAGTGAGGAGTCCAGCCCTGAGCTTCCCAGCCCATCTTCCTGACAGCTCCGAGACCAGTCACTAGAGTGAGGCCAAGGAAGGTCGTAGTCAGTGGGCTCCTAACTAAAGGGATACGTCTTGGGTCCTGGTGAGGAGTAAGGCTGGGAAGCTGCGAGACCGGGTCAAAGTGCTCTGGCCCCAAACTGAAAAATCCTCTATTTTCCCACCCTGTGGGACATAAGATGACAAACCAAACACTGGAGATTAGTCCATACTCAGTCCCCAGGCCTACCTGGTTCCCAGGGGAGGGCAATAAGCCAGGAAGGGAGTAGAGGAATCTTCTCCACCCCATCCCCCCAGAGCCTCGTACCAGTATCGCCCCTCACCAGTACAGGTGGCTGATAAGGGCCTTCACTGTGGCCCGGTTGACAGGGGGCAGATGCACCAGGAGCTCTCGGTACCTGGAGACCTTCTCCTCCTCCTCCTCAATCTCTGGGTGGGGGAGATGGGTCACAGGTCAGAAACCCCCACACCTACCCCCCTCCCCCATGCCCCAGCTGCTCTGCCTGTCATGCTGGGTGACAACACTCCCTGTGCCAAGTCAAAGCAAGTCAGGTACTCAGCAAGGATAAGAAATTCTCTACCCCCAAGGGACCCTGGCTCCATACACAGTGACAAGAGGAGTGAGAAGTAGGAGAGGAAAGCAGGCTGGAGCCTGTCTGCAGGAACATGCCTAGTCCAGGTGCATGATGGGGACATGAAGGGGATCCAAAGATAGAAGTTGCTAAGGCTGAGCATGGGCTACAGGGCCCACCTGAGGCCTCCAGCCAGGCAAGGCGCTGGGCACGCGTGAAGAGCCCATCCGGCAGGTCTCGTAGAAAGCGTTTGAGTGCAGAGGAGACATCATCGACGTGCTGCTCGCCCTCCTTGAGGTGCACAGAGCGGGCATCCTGCCGTAGACTCTCCAGCAGCCGTTGGGTCTTTGATGTCTGCCCACACTTGCGGTAGATGCCCTCAGAGGTCAGGCCTGGGGAGAAGGAGGATGCACAGCTACTTTCAAAAGGATCCTGGGCCTTGGATGGCTCTCTACAAGGGCTGGGGCCTGGGCAGTAGGCATGGGGTCTGGGCCTCACCGCACTGCGTGATGTAGTCCACACAGCGGTACACAATCACTGGTATGTCTGAGTCCCCAAGCTGCTGCTCAGACAGGGTGTCTCCCAAGCTGGATGCTGCTTTCTGGATGGCCCCCAGCCAACCCATGAAGTCTAGCCGCCGTTCCCCCTGGATGTACAGCGTCCTACACAAAGGATATTCAAGTCACTGCTCTGTCTCTCCCAGGCTTGTCAGAATGCCCAGCTACTCAGAACCCTTCCAGGAGGCCATGGCTCACCTCCTTCGCTCCACCAGCACCAGCACCTGGTTCTCGCTGTCCCCCTGGATGGCTGTGGAGGGGCCAGTCAGGGTGAGGCCCAGACCTTGTTCACAATCCCCAGCCTGCTCCCTCCTGAGCCTCTCTGGGGACACACCCCTAGGATCCACCCACCAACCTAAGTGGCCACAGAAATGTACCCTAAGGGCAAGAGAGGACACGGGAGGACAGGCTGGCTCCTTCTGGCCAGGCCAAGATACAGTTCAGACTTCTAGGGAGGGGCTGGGGGCTGGGAGCTGGGACAAGGGTGCCCTGGAGTTTGGGGTCTAGGTCCAGGTCCACGCACAAAGCTCCTGCAGTCTCCGGAGCTGCAGCGGCTCTTCACAGGGCCCCTCTGGGAAGACGGCACGGAGCTCAGAGCCAGTCAGAGCGAACCAGCCCTCCTGGGCCCACTGGAGGCTCAGGCCAGCTTTGTAGGGTAGGCGCCCAAGTCGCTCAAAGTCCCGGGCCAGTAGGTCCTCAGCCAGGGGAGGCACGAATGCCTGGTGGGGGAGATGACCAAGAAGATTGTATCAGCCAACAGCACCCTCTTTCTGGAACCCCAAGTGCCTTGGCTTGTAGGGCTATGGCAAGGACCCTCTCCTTACTCAGCTGTCTCCTCTTCTCTTCCCCAGGGCAGAACCCAGCACTGTGCCCGAACTGCAGTGTCATGCCCCACTGCCCATCCACTCAGATGTGCCCTCCTCTAGTCCTTCCCAGACACCACGAAGAGTGTGTCTTCTCTGCGCACCAATGGTGCGAAAGCATTCTGGCCATCGGCCACAGCACTGACTACACTGTTGCCATCTGGACCCTACGTCTCCGCCACCCTCAAGGGAGTTACTAAAGAGCCGGGCCTCAGACTGGCCCATCTGGGTCCCCGGGACTCCAAACGCTGATCCTCAGGAACTACAGACACAGAGGTAGAGCTCTCCTCTGTAGCCTCCCTGCCTCTTCCCTCCAGCCTCAGCTTGCATACCTCCAGGGACAAAGAACTCACTCCCCCAGGAGTCAGCACTGTCCGTCCTAAGATGGCTCTGACTGCCACTTATGCTGAAGAAGACTGCAAGCCCCATATCCCTTCTTCCTCGGTGTTGGGAGTCTCCTGAACTCCCTTTCAGAGGGCTGCAGACTATGTCAGGCCTGAGAGGCCTGGCCTGTGTCGCTGCTCCTCACCCAGCCTTGCTCCACACGGGATCTGCCAAGAGGTCCCACCCTGCCCGTCAGATGCCTGCCCTGCCAACCCAGGCCCACCTTGGCAATGCACTTGACCCACTCACGAGCCAGCTCCGCACTCTCCACCCCAAACAGGTACAGCCGTTCTCCCTCTGTGTACACCTCAAAGGTGTGCTCAAAGCTGCAAATACACAGGCCAGGACTCATCCACCTCACCCCACCCACCCATCCACTGCCATCCTCCGCCCCCTCCCCACAGCCCTTGTCACCGCCCCAACCCCCACACACCCCTCTAAGAGCGGTGGAGTTTGGAGCCTCAGGAGACCTTGATCAGTGCTTGTATAGCTTGCTGTGTGAACCTGGGGAGGCCCTGCTCTTCGCTGGGACTATTTTCCTATCTCTCCAGTCAGAGAGGTTGGAGCACACAGCAGGGGTGCTCACCCGTGAGAGTCTGGAGGGGGCACTGCCAGGCACACAATCTCACTGGCCCGAATCTCCCCGTTGGGTGTCACTGCCCGTTCATGCTCATAGTAGCTCAGGATCCCATCGCTGAGGACACACCAGCGCCGGCTGAACTCTAGGGAGAAGTTGGGCAGGGGAGCCATAAGGGAGCCCCACCACTACTATCCTCCCTAATCCCCCGACCCCACCTGACTCATGTCCTCTCCATTCTAACTCACGTTTCCCGATTCATTCTCTCTGTAGCCCCACCACCCAGCACAACCCACTTCTCTTCCTCTACAAAGACCTCTGCAGTAATCTCTTCATTGGTCCCCTGGCCTCCTCCAAAACCCAAGAGTGATCTAGTGAAGATCAGTCTCCATCCCCTTCCCCTGCTCAAAACATCCCATGGCTGCCCCTCATCCTCAGGAAGTCTGTGCCCCGCAGCCTGGCATTCAAGGTCCTACTGGGTCTGCCCCTGCCCACCTCTACCTCTGCCAAATCCTAGCTTTTACTCACTGTTTCCTCCACCCACAGGCTGAAGGCCTCAGGAAGCCTTCCATGCCCACCCTCCTTTGCCAGAGGCACCCATCACTCTATATCCTGCTTCCTCCTACAACGGCTCTGAGGAACCTGGCGAGATCCCATAAAGGAAATGGAAATGGGAATCTGGACCAGGAAAGGTAGCAGAACGAACAGAACATCAAGGCCATCCAGATGTGCACAGTTCACAGCACCGAACTTCACAGTGGCTCAGACCTTCCTGGCACCCAGGGTAAAAAGGATGACTCAAGCAGTTACATAAATGACATCATCAGACAGAGGGAGGTAGACCACGGCAGTGAGGTCGTGAACAGCAGAGTTCCAAAGAAGCCTCTGGGAGCGGGAGGGCTTCATCCCAGGGCTTCAAGCAGGAGGTGCTGAGGGGTGCAGTGTGCAGCGGCCCACGTTCCCACCACAGCCTGTCATGTTTACCAGGGCCTGACATCTGCCCTCTAAGTGCGACATGTCTCCAAGCCTGTGTCTGGGGATGTGCTCCCTCCAGAAGCACCAGCCCTTCCTCAGGCTCCTTCATTCTGCACACATGTGCCAAGTGCCCACTGGGTGCTGCGCACTTCCCAGACACTAGGGCTACAGGAGGATTAAGGGAGAGAGATGGGTTGCACTGTTTTTGATAAGGGGGTTGGGAGCATCTCTGTAGACGTGACATTTAAATAGAGACCTTACTGAAGTGACTGACCATACAGACATTTGGGAAAAGCATTTGAGGCAGAGGGAATGGTCAAAGCGAAGTGGGACTGAATGTGGCATGTCTACAAAACAGCAAGGAGGCCAGACTGAGGAGGTAGGGGGCAGACTGAGCAAGGGAGAAGGACGGTAAGAGATAGGACAGCCAACTTTGGGGCGCTGGTGGGATACAGTAAGGACCCTGCGTTGTAGTCAGAGTCTGAGACAGAATGGAAAGCAGATATCAGAAAGGGAGGGAACTTCAAATTCATTCCTCAAACTTCCTACCATCCACAAGCTGTGAAACCAGATGATACAGCACACGGTCACACCCGTCAGGACCCCAGGACAGACTTCTTTAATTTCAAGGAAACTGGCAGTGAGTGGCCTGCTCTGCAGTGCCAGGTCTTAACCCTGGCGCAGTAGGCCCAACTATTAAGTACCTACTGTGTACCAGAGACCACATCCAGAAAGCCTTCCAGGTAGCTCTGCCACAGTCCTCCTTGACATCTTCGTGGGTCCCCCAGCCTGGCCAGCCCTGGCTTCCCTGGCCCTGTGCAGTGTCAGAATGCCATGGGCTGGGGCAGGGTGTGGCACAGCACTCACCTTCCCGGGCCCGGCGGTCCTGCAGCAGCTTGCCGGCAGAAGCAGTCTTGTAGAGGAAGCCACTGTGGCTCACAGTTGGCAGGACAACTGAGTAGTGCTTTTCTAGGGGCTTCATTGAGTCCACCCGAGGGATGTCTTTGGAATGAGGGGGTGGGAGAGGCTGGTCATGCTGGCTGTCCGGGAGGGTACCCCACCTTAATTCCTCTTGGGTTGTGCACTGGTCTCATATTCAAGTCCCAGCCCAGGCTTCTCAGCTCCCTGATGGGCACCCTCAGCCTCCCACTCCTACCTTGTGGGTTTTGCACAAGGCATCTCTCCACCTCTGCCCACCTGGGGGAATTAACTCCATGGCCAAGGCCCAGGTCTAGTACCTCCGTTCCCCGAAGCCTCCCTAACTCCCAGCTCACCCCATGCTCCCTGTTGGAGGCACAAGGCCAGGCACACGGGAATGAGGGAGGCTTGGAGCCAACTCTGTAACAATCCCTAGAGAGAGGTTTGTCCCAGACAGCATGAAGCCAACAAAGGGGCTTCGTTCCAGCCTTGCTCCCAGAGATCAACAATGGGGGAGGGGGGTCTGCCCCAAGCCCAAGCCAGCTGGGTGGTCTCCCGTGCCTTCCTAGACACCTGGGCTCTCTCCAGCCCAGCACACTCCACCCACCTGTGGCCCCAAGCCCAGAGCCCTAGCCACTGAGCTCCACCCTCAGCCCTGGGATGTGGCCCCAGAGGCCAGGCCGAGGCCATGACTAGCACCAGTCACCTCCGCCACCTCCTCCTCACCCACTGCAAGAGTAGGAGCCAAATGGGACCTAACCCAGGTCTGTGATAGGACTCCACCCAGACAGCAATGGACGGGGCTGTGTGGTGGGTCCCACGTGTGGAGAAAGGCACCACCCCCCCCACACAGCAGCACACACACAGCCCCCCGGGCCCTCAACATCCTTGATTTGAAGAAACACACACAGAGCTGCTCTGTGCCCATACCCCAGCACAAAGATGCCACCCCGACAGACACGCACTGCAAGTCAGGAAGAGACACACAAACACATACAGTCACAGAGAGGGGACACAAAGGGACACACACAGGAAGAACACAAATACACTGACACCCACACTCACTCCACATCACACTGCTGCCCCAAGGTCCCTCAAAGAGCTGTAATCCTAGCTTGGAAGTTGCCTGTAAATCAAACCTCCCAGGGTGCTGCACAGCCCCTGGGGGACGCCCCTACCCCTCACCACATCCAAAGGATGAGACTATCAGCAGAGACCCCACCCCGAGGGGGACAGTCCCACTGGCTACTCACCCATGGTCTGGTTGTTTCGAAGGAATTCCATCTGCAGTGTCTGTCCAGCCTGCTCAGCAAGAGCCAGGGGTGTGGGGGCCTCAGGGTCCCCTGAGAAGCAGTTGACCCCAGCCCCACAGCCCAGGAGAGCCTGGGTCTCAGCCAGGTCTGTGGTTGTGACTGCAGCACACAGGGCCTGGGAGAAGGGAAGGGACAGTCAGCCCAAGCAGAGCAGGGGCCAGCAGGAATAGGGGCATAGGCGAGAAGAGGAAGGAGTCACCCAGGTCTGGGGTGACCCACAAAGAGAATAGAGGGGGAAGAAAAAGAAGAAAAAAGGGCCAGGGGAGGGAGGATGAACAAGGACCACCTAGCAGAACCTGGGCTCCCAGCTCCCCAGGCCTCACCCGTGTGGCGGTCCCAGCACAGAGCTGCTGGTCAGCCTGCAGGCCCTGAAGGATCTCAAGCTCCCTCTGCCTTGTGCAGGGGACTCTGTAGCTGATTCCTCCCACATTGAAATTCCTCACCGCCTGCCCGGCCCTCCCCACCAATGGGAGCTGTCGCCCTCCTGGCTTGCAGGCCAGACTGGGCTGGGCTGGGGCAGGACGCCTGGGTCTCTGGGAGGTGGAAGCTTGGCTCCCACTGGGCTTCTAGAGCCGGACAGAGCTGCCAGGATGGGGCTATTTGGGGGAGGGGCTAAGGGCCAACCAGAGGTCACAAATAGCATCCCCCTGCCTCAGAGCAAGCTGTCTCCCACTCAAGCTGAGCCAGATTAGGGCCTAAGACTTAGCTCCAGCCTGTCAGGGACTGGGGCCCATATGGGGCCTCTTCTCGAACGGGGTGTGGATAGGGGTGGGTCGGAGCAGTCCAGCTGTTTTTCATGAGCCTGACAGGAAATAGCATCCCCATCAAGTTCACTCCTTTTGGCAGGATTCAGAAGGAACAGGACTGGGTGCGGGAGACACAGGAATCAGGAGGGAGGCAGACAGATGCTGGGGATGTGGCACTGGCCCAAGGTCAGGCCTGGCTCCTCCCTGCATTGCTCTAACTTTCCTTTGGCAGGACACTGTAGGCCTCAGTTTCCCCATATGCCAACTCTGAGCTGGTAGAGGAGATGGGCTGAGACAGGGCAGCAAGAAGAAAAGGGGCAGTCTCAAGAGGGCCCGGACAATGTAGGGACAAGGGGGTGGCCTCACAGGTCCCAGAGGTGCAGTGCCTGACCTTGTCTAGCTCCTCCTGGTTGCCGAAGAGCAGGTGGTAGCGGCGGTACTTGCCCTCCCTGTACTTGGCCTCCAGGTGGTGCCGCCGTGCCCCAGGGCTGCTGCTGGGCTGCAGGGCCTCACTGGGCGGCACGTTGGCTCCCCAGAAGCGGTTCCCAGCACCGTTGCCCAGCTGTAAGAAGAGCTGTAGGTGTGGGCGAGAGTCAGAGGGGACAGCTGACAGCCAGAAGTTCTGAAGCTGTCAAACAAGGGAACTGGAGAGCCAAGCCACCCACCCATTTCCCAATGGGTAAGGTAAGGAGCAGCCCAGACTGCTGGGGGCCATGACTGCTCCCCTCTCTGGCCCTGGGCTCTGAGCCCCACTCTTCAGCTGGGACAGGACAAGAGCAGACAGTCTGATAGGTAGATGCCTCCAGCCTGGCACCAGGTGCCTGGGGGCTCTGCCACTGCCCCACCCAGCCCCACATCTGGAACTCTGCTTTCCTGAAGCTGTCACAGCTGGAGGTTGTATCTAAATGGTCAGCCAATGAGGACGGCAGGGAGTTTGGAAACATCTTCTGTCTCTGACACTCCCCTCTCAACAACAGAGGTGGAAGCAGATCCTAGAAGAGTGCAGGAATCCAGCACAGGGTGAACTAGTTTATTCTTTCCTTCTGCTCAGCACTCCTTCCATAGCCATTTCCTGGGCTCCCCATCCCTTCTTTGCCAAGTTCTTTGTGGGATTCTAGAGTCACAGAAGAGAACAAAGCAGAAACAGTCCCTGCTGCTACTGACTCACTCTGTGGCTTTAGCAAGTTATTTTCTCTCCCTGGGACTCAATGTCCTCATCTGTACATTGGGTACTCTAATCCTAAATCACAGGATTATTTTGAAAGTCAATTAACAAAATCCTTATCACTTATGTGCCAAACACACAGTGCAGACATAAGTGAATGCGACACCCAGCTTGGCTAGGGCTGTCAGGAGTGCCCTGTGTGGTGGTCCCCAGGTCCAGCCTCCTGCTAAAGGTTCTCCACTGCAAGTCCCACACATATAGGTACCAAGGAACTTCAAGTCCACAAGTATGTATGCACGTGTACATGTGTGTCACGAAGTGTACACATTGGTGCTTGTGAACTCAGATGAAATGAAGGGGAAGAGGCTCTGAGGGGATGTCGACCCAGGTCAGTCAGGAAGTGGGAAAGAAAGGAACAGGACTGGGCAGTCAAAATGGATTTATAATCTCAGGCAGATTATAACCCTGCGCAGGAATTTAGTTTCATCATTTTTACAATGGGACGACAGGTGAACAAGATCAGAGGTCAGCAAAATCTCTAAAAGGCCAAATAGTAAATAGTACAAGCTTTACAGAAAACATCCAGTCTGTTACATCTTCTTTTTATACAACCCTTTAAAACCATAAAAAACATTCTTAGCTCACTGGCCAGTTTGTTGATTTTGCCAAAAGCCAGCTTTTCCAAAATCCCCACCCATTAGATTATCACAAAGGTCTCCTGAGCTCCAAAGGAGATGGGGCAGGGGAGAGGAAAGACCCAGGCAGTAGCTGAGCGGGACAAACCCCAAACAATAGTGGCAAGCTGGGGCATCCCCACCTCGATGAGTGTTTCTGTCCACACCTTCCTGTCCATCTTCAGGCTCCGCACCTTGGAGATGCCAGCGCCCAGGCCGCGGTGCTCGCCTGTAGGCAGAGGGGCAGGACTCAGGTCATCCGGGCCCCCTTCACGTGAGCCCTCACACCCCACCCCCAGTGCCCAGTGCCACAAGTACCAGCCCTACCTCTGGCACAGCTCTGGAATACAGCCGCACACCCCTGTGCCCCGTGCCAGGGCTCTGAGCCCTGCAACCCTCACCTAGGCTTCTGCAGCAGCCGCCATACCACACTGCCTCTCTGTGGCCATCCAAGGCCATTTAGGGCCAGAATTAGATCTCAGTTCCTTACCTGCTTTCCCTCCAGCCCCAACTTCCTGCTTGGGCTCTCTTCCCCTTCTCCCCCTGGCTGCTCCTCCCTGTCACTCAGATTCAGTTGTCACCTCTTCAGAGAGGGCTTCCAGACAAACAGCTCATTCTCCAACAGCACATTCTCTTTGTAACACTTGGCATCCCCGAGACTTCTACTGGTTCGCATGCAATCTGCATCCCCCACTGGAATGTCAGCTGCATGAGAGGGGAAATCCTGCCTGTCTGTTTCAGGCCTCTATCCTCAGTGCCCAGAACAAAGCATGGCACACAGTGGGCACTTAATAAATCTCAGTAGAATGACAAGCGAAGGAAGAGTTGGGGCTGGGGGGATGAGCTACAGGCCACAGGCCCCATGAGGGACCCCTGGAGTGGGGAGGATGGCTAGGGGCACTAGAAGTGCCTGGCACAGCGGCTCTGACTTGGCCCACCTCCCTATGCATCCTCCCTCAGGGCACCTTATCTCCTCTGGTCAGCTCTTCAGTGCATCACTTATGTGCAACCAGACCTCGTGGCCCAAGGCCCCTGGACATTTGCTCTAGAAATTCCACAGGCCTTGAGATGCTTCCTGAGCTCATAAACTTCCCCACTTCAGAGAATTTCCACCCTCAGTCACCCAAAGCCACCACCTAGGCACCACCAATGAGGGCCTAATCCCCAGCATGTAGCACAGTGTCTGGCATATGGAAGACTAGGTGAGTGTACCTTGGGCTCCCTGCTCTTTCATTGTCATCCACCTCACCCAATCCCTCATTAAGACTTTCACACCATAAATCCTACAAAACCCTCATGTTGTACATGGCCTCCCAGGCCAGGCCTCCTCCTCCCCTCCCTCCTGGATCCTGCAGTAGCCTCCTCACTGGTCTCCAAACTCAACTTCCACCACCAGCCAGAGTCAGACCCACAAATCTGACCATGTCCCTGGGTCCTCTGTCTCCCATCTCCCTCTGGACAAGAACCCTGGCCAGCCTGGCCTGCCTCAACTCTCCTGATGCAACAGAGACATGAGAACCCAAAAGACCTGGGCTTCAATCCAGGTTCACTTACTTGCTGGATGACCCTGAATAACCCACTTTCCTTCTCCATGCCTCAGTGTCTGAATGGAACTCCTGCTTTACAGTGAAGGGTGATGGCATGTGAACAGCTTGGTACACACAAGCAACCTCATGAACAGCAGCTCCCCACCTGCCACACAGGGCAGCTGCCCTTCCAATTTGCCAGCCCCACTTGCTCTGCCAGGTGCCCCAGCACACACGTACCTGCACAGCGCTTGCAGATGACGACGCAGAGGTTGATGGAGGCCCAGTCAGGCTGGGCAGCCCCACAGTCAGCACAGAACCTGTTGGGGGCTGCAGTCCAGATGCGTTCAGCCACCTCCAAGGTGGACAGGGCCTCAGCAATGGCTCCCTGCATGGCCTCCAGCCATTGTTCCTTTTCTAGCTCCGAGTCGGCTGAGAAGCTGGGGACAAAGGAATAGGGGGACTGGAGGAAAGGGTTTAGAGGGACTTGGGGCAGCACAAGGGACACAGCATGAAGCAGGTGGACAAGGCACTAGGAGCTCCTAATCAGAAGAGGGAGGCATTCTGGATCAAAGGCAAGGACACTGTGAACCTGAGAGACATATGGGGGTGGGAACACCAGGGAGACCCTGCCTGACTGAGGGTGTTGGGAAGAATGTCTGATAGGTAGAAGGGCTGACCCAGGTGAAGGGGTGTAAGGGTGTTCCAGACAGAGAGACCAGCATGTGCAAAGTGGCAGAATGGCACATGGGCACTCCAGGATCTATGAACAGGAGGGCAGACTGGCAGAGAAGAGGCTGGGAGATGGACAGGGATTGGCCTGTGCCAAGCAGAGGCCAAAGAGCACCCCAAGGACAATGGAGCATCTGTAGAAGATTTAAGTGGGAAGCGGGAGAGGGCACAAAGATGGGAAGACCCCTCTGCCATTGTCATCCTTAACCTCCTTCCAATCCCATCCCCATGACCCCAGCCCACAAAGAACTCCACCAACATGCAGACACCTGAGCCCGGCCACAGCGATCCCTGCTTTTTGGGGTGAGGAGCCCTGGCTGGACAATAAATGGAACACACACACACACACACGCACGCATGCACAACTCGCCCCCCCCAAGCCACAAATGTCTAGAGTCTACACCACCCAAAACCCACTGCCACTGCCACAGTCAATGCGGGGGTAACAGACATTAGAACCACTTTAGGAGAAGGGCTGAGGGCCATCTCGCCCATGGCAGCCTGGCATATGGAGTTTGCAAAGCCACCAAAGACTTGGATGAGCACCAGCAGCCAATGGCAATGGCTGGTGTGCCAGAGAGGGGGTGGCCTTGGTGCTGAACACCAGGTCAGCCTCACTAAGGCTGGTGGCAGTAAGCAACCAGGGGAGTGGGCGGGCCTCTGAGGACCTGACGCAGAGGGAACTCCACAGGCAGATGCTGCGGTTGTGGTAGGTAAGGATTATCTCCGGCCAAGATGCCATCAGAGTACTTCAAATGCAATAAGCAAACAAATAAAAACTTGGCTATCAACAAAAAAGCCTATGGGTCTGCTGTCAGGTAGAGCACAGAGGCTTGGACATGTAGCCAGGGTAAGGTGGCGGGCACCTGGGCCAGCACAGCTGGGGCAGAGGGATGGGAGAGACAGAGGCGGGAGCAGTGGGGTGGTGATGGTTTGCACAGGGGTGAGAAGGGGCCCTAGGCAGAGCAGGAGAAACTGCTGGGAAAAATGTGTGCAGAGACGTCAGGCAGCAGGCCTT
Source organism: Erethizon dorsatum (assembly GCA_028451465.1). Classification (NCBI taxonomy): domain Eukaryota; kingdom Metazoa; phylum Chordata; class Mammalia; order Rodentia; family Erethizontidae; genus Erethizon; species Erethizon dorsatum. The sequence continues at coordinate 56,871,132 of CM051827.1, read as the reverse complement.
GCACTCAGGAAGCTCGCCAGGCAGCCTGCTGACCTCAGGGCGGAGATGGTGGTGGTGGTGAGGCCAGTGTTATGGAACTACACAGTGTCAGAGAGTCCTCAGTTCCCCAAGTCAAGAGGACAGTGGTTGCCCAGGTCACACAGCCAGTTAGAGATGGGCCCAGGGTTGGAAGCCAGGCACAGCGTGGAGCCTGAGAGGTGGTGGAGAATGGCCTGAGGGTTGGCGAGGCTCTCCAGAGAGAGGGCAGAGGACAAAGACAGACACTGAGGGACACTGAGGCCCAGAAAGAAGCACCCAGGACAGGCCCCGGATACATGGAGTTAGGAGCTACCTTGGAGACAAGGAAGCATTCATGGCAACCAGGAGCACTACCTAGGGAGCAGGGCAGGTGCACAAAGCCAGGAGGGGCAGCCCGGAGTAGTGTGGAAGGCACAGGGGCCAGGGATGGCCAGAGGGAGGTGGAGTGGAGTGAGACTTCTTAAAGGGAGAGACCAGAGTAGATCACGGGGTGAGGACTAAGGACCTGTCTGGGTGGGACAGGGCTGGGAAGGAAGGGACACCATCCCTGTTTTGCAAAAAGAAAACACCTGGAGGGAGGAGGATGCAGGCAAGCGAAGTTGAGGGAGGGAGGGCTCACCTGAAGATGCGGTAGGGCGTGGTGAGATCGAAGCTGCGCCGATCAGCTTCCTTCACGTTGCCCACACTCATGTCGATGAAGGTGATGCCAATGCCCAGGTGGTACTCCTGACAGGTGGGCAGGAAGGGATGAGGGCAAGGTTTTGGGGGCAGGGTGTAAGGCCCAGGAACAGGGAGAGAAGGGAAAGGTGGTACCTTAGGGACTAGAAAGTGCCTAAGAAGGAGATAAGGGGGGGACTCAGGAATCTGCGCATGAGTAAAAGGGGCTGGGCTCAGGTCCCAGGCAGGCATAGGACAGGGAGAGGTTCAGTGACCTGGCCAAACCTTTCTCACCTCCAGGTTCTTATAGAGCTGTACTTTGTCCCCAACCACAGCCACATATAGCTTATTCTTGAAGCCACGCAGCTCCAGGTTGCCGGCGCGGTCGTGCTGCTCTAAGCCTCGAACTCCCACCGGGTAAGCGCCAGACTGCTGGGCCCGGGCGCGCTGCTCAGCCACTGCCTGCTGCAAGGACTGCATCCACTCGTTCCGCTCCGCTGGGGGAGGTGAGCCAAGTGAGCCTGGGTCCAGGAGGGAGCTCCCAGGTCAGCTGGGTCCCGGCTCCTCAGGAAATGCCTCTGGCCACCCATCACTCCACCTGGCTTCTCTGACTTGGACAAGCTCAGTCCCCAGTCCCAGCTTGTGCCACTTATACCAGCCAAGTCACTTCACCCACCCCAGCCTGCTTCCCTGATCACAGGAATGAATGGCCTTGGGGACTTGGGAGTGTCCCCTCCTCAAAAGGGAATGACACCTCCCAGGATGTGAGGTGGGGGAGCAGACAACCTCGGTTCTCTTCCCCTTTATCTGGCCAAACCTCCACTCTCCTCTCTCTCTTCACCCACATATGCCACCCCAAGAACTCCCCACCATCGCTCTCTGCCCGGAAGGCAAAGGTCCGGTTGTTTGTGATCACTTCGAACTTCTGGTCCCCAATGGCGGTCACGCGAGAGATGCAGGCCACGGAGATAAAGCGCTTAGAGTAGGCATCCTGGGGAAAAGGAAAAGAGCTGCATTTCAGGGCTGGAGTAGAGCTCCCGGAGTCCCCTCTCCAGATCTCCCAGTGAAGGCTGCAGGGCTGTCTCCTGACAGGTGGTCAGGAATCGCCCTGACCTCTGCTCACAGCTGCCTACTGGCCAGGGCCCAGGAGGACATAGGTCAAGGAGTCAGACTGTGGCTCTGACTAGGTCTCCACCTCTATCCAGTGTCAGGGTTCAGCCTGGGCCCAGGCTAGAGCAGGGGTCAAGGCAGGGACTGACGTAGGCCTCACCTTGTTACTGTCAAAGTATCGCAGGTGATCAACATCCAGTCTCACCCATCGCTTCTGATAGATATAAGATCTGAAGAGGCAGAGGCAAAGAAACAACAAAGCAAAGGGTTGTGGGTTAGGGGAGAAGTTCCAGGATTACCCCAGCCTGCCTCCCTGAAAGCCACACACAAAGTTAGGATCAGCTGGGTTCAAGAGAAAGAAGATCTCAAAGATCCGCTGGGGAAAATGGACTTCACCTACCAGAGTGACTGAATTAAGTCAAAGTAGAACTTCCCAGTTCTATAGGCAATAAAACAGGTCTGGTGGGGATAACTGGTGGTTATTGTGTGGAGGGAGAATTGCTCAAATAATTTTGGAGCCCTCTGGTTTTTGGATCCATGTCACCAGCATTCTAGAGCACTGCCTGCCCCCATACAGAGCCAGGAGGTCGCACTCACCCCTGCGGTGGGTTCTTGTACAGCCAGCCAGCCTTGATAACCGGTGTGGTGGGGGTAGAGCCCCCAGGCAGCTCATCCATGGAGTTCAGCAGAAGCTCGGGGTCCAGGTTGGGCAGGGGTGAGCTCAGGCTGCTGGTGGGCCATGAACCACTAGGAAAGAGGAGGGATGGAGGGCAACAGGGGTGGGAGCTCCCCCAGGGTGGGGCTGTGGAGACTCCAGGGTCAGGGATGGGATGGGCTTTGGAAGAAGGTGATTGGGTAGGGAAACCACCAAGGAGTAGGCACTCACTTGGGGACGTCCTCGTAGGCATGGTCATCCTCATCCTCGTCGTCCCCGGACAGTTCTTCCCCCTCACTCAACAGACTGGCCACACGCACAGCCCGAGGGACTCGGCTCGGTGGAGGGTCCTCCTGTACCCCAGGCCCACTGAGCATCATACTTCCCTTCAAATTCCAACCACACCCCCAGAGGTGCCACTCCAACCTCTGTCCACCCATCCCTGAGCCACACAACTCAGCACTTTTACTTCTGTTTCCTCACACTCCCCACTCCGCCCCGCCCCCCAACTGAGACCACAGAGGACCGAGGGTCAAAGGGACAGGACAGCCAGTGGCAAACACAGACCTAGGACAGGAATATAGAAAAATAAGGGGGTAGAGAAAGATCCCAGGTTACAGAGACAAGTCAGACCCTCAGAAAGGGAGTGACATGGGAACTCAGAAAGTGACAAAAAGACAGAGACAGTCACTCAAGACAGAAACAGAGGTGGGGAGGGAAACACACCCAGCCAAATGCAGCCAAAACCTGGGGCAGAAGCCACAGACCACAGCCCCGAATCCCTGGCCCAAGGCTCTGGGGCTATGCTTGACCCCAACCCCTGTAGGGCCAGACAGTGTAGTGGGGGAAGCAGCTGTCCACTCTGTCTGGTGGTCCTTGGGGTCTGCAAGGCAGCGAGGCACCCCTCCCTTCACATCACAAGCAGGCAGCCCAACCCCAGCCACTGCCCTGTCCTACCTTCTTGCTCATCACGCTGACTGGGGCCCTCGGCCCCTCCTCTGGGGCCTCATCATAGTCAGAGTCATCTGGTGAGGGAAGGGTGGGAGACACTCAGCAGCAGGGAACTGGGCTGCCTCTCTCAGACACCAGGGACACCACGGCTTGGCTTCACAAAGGCCACCCCCAGACCAACACCGATTCCCACCCCCACCGCAGCCTGGCTTTCAAAAAAAAGGCACAGGGCAGGAAGTGCTATTTGTATCAACAGAGAGGCAAGGCCACCACAGGGAGGCATGATGAAGCAGCAAACTTGGGGGTCAGGGGTGGGGACTATCCAAAGAAGACAGTAAGAATCAAGAAAAGTAGACAACCCCAGGACCGGCAAACCACGACTCCAAGGAAGCCACTTCCAGACTGGGACCCACGGCTCACTCGAGAGCTGCCATGGCCCCACAGTGGTGGTGAGCAGTAAGGTAGGGGGCGCTGTCTCCTCTTAGGCAATAAAGAGAAGGATGCTGAAAACCTGCCTAGGGCCACACAGAGGACTGGTGGCAGGCAGCAGAAAGAGCACTATGACCCCTGCATGCTCTCTGGGGGCCCATCCCCAGGTGACCCACCTGGAGTCCATCCCATCCCATCCCACCCTGGCCTGCAGCACTCACCAAACTCTGGAGGCAGGCGGAGAGGCTTCGGAGGGATCTCTGGGGGGCAGGATGGCCCCCAGGGGAGGGTGGATGGTGGCTCCTTGGGCTCTAGCTGGGGAGGGGATGACAGTGGTGGCGGTGGCAATAACTCCTCCTCCTTGGAGGGAAGGCTGGGGACAGAAGAGTTGGGCATCACTAAGCAACAGAGCCAGGACTCAGCTACAGAGCCCCAGGCTCACCATTCACCACACCAACACCATAGCTGGTGTCCTCTTCACACAGCCTCTTGCCTCGCCCTCCTGACTGAAGCCCTTCCTGGTGCCCCAAAGTCTAGAGGAAGCTGGGACTCTCTGCGACCCAAATATGCTGCTCCTTCCCCATTGCTCCAGCTTTTAGCCACATGTACCCACTGAGCCTCACTCTGCAGGAGAAATGAAGACCAGAATGCGGAGTCAGGAGAGGAGTCCTGGGGGAGGTGATGTCTTTGATGGCAAAGGGATTGGGCAGGATTGAAACAGGTATCAAGGCTGAAGGCACAGACCAGTCTCAGAAACAACTCCTGAGGCCCTGGAGCAAGGCTACCACCTCTCTTGCCCAGACTTGGATATTCACTACCTCCTGGGTGCCCTGGAACCCCCAAACTCACCTCATCCCACCATACTCATCTCCCACCACACTGACTCCTTTATCACACCTTCAGGGGCCCTCTCTGCCCCTCAAGAGCCAGGCTCAAGGCACTCTGTGTGGGTCCCAGCACAGTGCTCCATGTCAGCTGAGGGTCTCCCGAGGGCTGTGGCATCACAGACATGGATCTGAAACTTGCCTTAGCCCCTTATTCCTGCATCCTAGGACAAGCACCTTGCCTCTTTGAGCCTTGCTTTCCTCTTCTGTAAAATGGGGACTCCTATACTACATTCTGGGAGGCAGAGGTAAAGGATCTTAAGCTCAAGCCCAGCCTGGGCAACCTGGTGACTTAGTGGGACTGTGTCTTAAAATAAAAACTAAAACAGGGCCAGGGATATAGGTCTGCGGCACAGTGCCTGCGTGGCAAGTGCAAGGTCCTGCGTTTGATTCCCAGTCCAAAAAAAAAAAAAAAACTAAAACAAAGGGCTGCAGATGTAGCTTAATGCAAAGGCCCTGGGCTCAATCCCCAGTCCTGGGGGGAAGAGGCTGGGGCACTATTTCCACAGGTGGGTGGTGGAGGATTAACCCAGGCAGGGCGTGTCTTGTGAGTGCATAATGCTCTGGGATCACCACCCAGGACAAACGCTGAGCCCTGGAGGTCTGGCCCCACAGCTGTCTGCCAGTGTCCTGCAGGGGCCAAGGAGCAGCACCAGAGTGGACAGCTTTCCCTGGTTATTTTTGGCCTGCTGTGTTTCCCAGTGTTCCTGGCAATGACTGAGGTGTGTGACAACTGCAATAGCAAGGAGGGCTGAGAGGACATGACAGGGTTGGACTGGGGCCGCTGCTCACCCTGTTGCCTCTACTAATGACCCTCTTCTTGTCCTGTCAGGGGAGCATCTTCCCCTCATCTTTGATCTCTAGACCACATCCTCCTGCTCTCAAAGTCTGCCCTGGCCCCTGTCCTTGCTACCCTGCAATATGAGCTTCATACAAATTATCCCAAATGACACTTTTTAAAGTGTCTTCCCTCACACGGCGTACTGTGCTAGCATCTAAGCTGGAATCCAAACCTGACTCCAATACCCATGTGCTTCTTGGAACTTGTGCTACTTCCAAATCACTAGCACTGCAGCCCAAGGGAACACAGCCCCCTCCCCTTCTGGGTGGAGTCTGACCACTGGCTTTCAGCTTTTCCCTGGACCATGCTGGGGTGGCCTGGCAGCCATGTCTCCAGGCAGCACTGCCTTGGCAACAGTGGCCTGCAAGGGTAACTGCACAGGGACCAGAAGAAACTGTCAGTAGACTAAATCTGGTGGACGAGCCGGAGCTTGGGCTATCCCAAGTGTGGTGACTCGTAACCAGGCACATCTCAGGCAGGGACCTGGAGCCACACTTGTAGGGTTGCTGGAAGACATAAGCCCCCCCTGGGGCAAGAGCCTTTTAAGCCTGAATGGGTGCCTGTGAGTCACCTGTCCACTCTGATCCTCAGTCCCTTGCCCCTGAGCTGTCACCTGGAGGGCCATGGAGACTGGCTCCTGCACATCCGTGTGGACTGTTGCAGATCGCTACACGGGAAGACATTCTGCTTTCCCAGTGGCAAGGAGCTCCCTACCCCTCTGCCCCTCAGGAATCTGATGCTAAGGGCCCCACGGTGATCTTGACAGCTTGTTTAGCTGGACCTAAGAAGACCTCCTGGTGGGTGCTGTCCCAGGCTGTCTCCACTCAACCCTGCGTGCCTTTAGGGCAGGGGCAGCATCTGACTTGATATCTCAGGCCAAGGCAGGGCCTGGCTGTGTTCACAGCAAGAGCGTGTTGGACGGGTAAGTGGATGGACAGGCAGGCTGGTCTGTGGGTAGGTGACTAATTGGCCATCAGGGTTGGAGGGAAACAAATGAAAGGGTGAATGATGACTGAATGCCTGAGTGAGTGCCCACCAGCCCGAGAGTGTGACCAGAGGGGCTGGCCCCCACTGAGGTGATGTCCTTGGAGACTTCTCGACAGGCAAACCCATCCATCACACTGCTGCCTCACAGGGCACAAGAGGCAGCAGCCGTGGAGGCCTGGCCCATGGTCAGCTGGGAGCAGAACTGCAAGCTATGGGGCCAGAGCCAGGCAGACTGGTCCACAGCAGGTGGAGACAGGCTCCCTCCCTCCAATGCCGCACAGGGCTAAGCGGGCCTGGCCCCCAGCACTCCCCCAGGTCTGGGCCGGGGCTGAGGGGAAGATGGTGGCAACAGAGCTAGACTGCCCACCTGCTCTTCATCCTTGGGGTCCAGGCAGCATCAGCCCAACTTCCTCAGGCACCCAGGCCACCACATCACTGCCCTAACCATGGGCAAGGGGTCTGCCAGCTCTGAGGCCTGTCACCCCACAGGTGGGTTCCCACCTCCTTCACTCTTCAATCCCTAGCAGGGGCTTATATAAATGAATAAATTTGTGGATTAATTAATTCTTATTAAGTGTGTGTGTCTACATATGTATGCCCCAATGTGCTCTCTAAGTGCTTTACATGGATATATTCACTTACTTATTACAAGGGCTCTATAAGGCAAGGCCATTGTCCCACTTTACAGATGAGAAAACTGAGGCATAGAGATGTTAAGTAATCTATCCTTGGTCCCATAGCTGGGATTTGAACCCTGGCGGTCCAGTAACACAGCTCTGGCCACTCAGGATCAGGGTCTCAGCCAGCAATGGAGCTGACATTCTGTCCAGGGGGAACGACGTCACCACTCTGATGGCCACCACTGTGACTATGGCAAGAAGGGAGAGGGGAGCACAGGCAAAGGCTTCTCTCCCAGCAGAGCTTCCCCAGGGAGGAGAAGAAGGGAGGCTCTTGTAAACCTCCAGCCCCTACTCTGGCTGCCTCCTCCAGGAAGCCTCCTGGCTACCCCTGCCTGCCTGCCTGCCCATGGCAGGGAAATCAGGGCCCTGCTGAGTCAGGGCTGGGCCCGGGAAAGGAGAAGTGGTGTCCGGAAGGCACATCATATGGGAAAACCCCAAGGGAAGGGACAGTGTCCCCCTACTGAGAACAGAGCCTGTGGGGTGCCCCTCCTGCAGCCCTCAGCGCCTGCCTCTTAGGGGCAATGCCAGCTCCAGTCCAGTCCAAATGAGGCCAGCTGGATGCTGCCCACTGACCTGTGCCCATCCCTGAGCAAGAGTGCAAAGGTCCCACCTCAAGCCTTTGTTCACACTTGTTTCCCCCTCCTTTTGCCCTCTCCCACCCATGTCCATGCTTGGAAGCCCACTTGCCCTCACAATGCTGCTCGATGGGCCTCTCCACAGCAGCAGAGCTGCTTCCCGCGCCCCCAGGCACCTGGCTCCCCTTCTCCTTCAGCCCCTTCTCCTCTGCACTTGATCTTAGCCAAAAGACCAAGAAGCAATGAGCCCCTTCTCCTCTGGCCAGGAGATGCATGAGACCATCTGCTTTCCCTGTGATGCCCGTGGCAGGACTGGGAACACTGGGCCCAAGCCCGCAGCCTGAGAAGCCTGACTTACTAGATTAGGGAAAATACTCAGCAGATTTTATATGTGGGGCTGAGGGACATATGAGGGTCCCAAATCAGAAGGGGTAAGAGGGCCAGGCATGGTGGCACATGCCTGTAATCCCAGCACTCATGAGGCTGAGGCAGGACTGTTGCTAGTTCAAGGCCAGCTTGAACTACATAGCAAGACCTTTTCAAAAACAAAACAAACACACAAAAAAAGGAATGGGTATCATTAAACATATAACCAGAAACATTTCTGAGTTAAAAGAGGTGCTGTTAATAACCACATCAAGTCAATAGGCACAAACAGGATCTCTTCCAGACCAAAAAAAAAAAAAAAAAAAAAATGTATCGTCATGATCAGGATGCCAAGCGAGTGGTGGTCATTCAGTTGTTTAGGACACACTGGCTAAAGCCCCTCTGTGCTGGGTGGCTTGGAGGTCTGAAGAGGATCGGCCCTGTATATATATATATCCTCCATCTAAGCAACTAAGCAACTAAGCAACAGGGCTTCAGAGCCAGGCAGACCCGGGTGGGAGTCCCAGCTCAACCATCATGTTTGTGACCTTGAGTTGTTCAATTCGCCTGAGCTTCAGTTTCCCCTCTGACCTGCCTCCAGGCTTACTGATAATTCAGTGAGGGAGAGGTGCTTCCACATATCACCAGCACAGCTTTTGCACCCCATTTGTGACCGAAGGGGGCTCAGCCACACAGGCTGGCCAGAAAGCTGCTCTCCAGCCTCCTCCTCCAGCCGCCCCGCCTCCCTTGGGATCTTTCTTTCTCCCCCTCCTTGAGGGCAGAGAAACTGTAGAGTGGGGCGGCCAGCGCATCTGAGGCTGGCCCTAGGCTTACCCCACTCCTGTTCCAGCCCTCCTTGACTCAGCCCCATCCTACAGATGCAAGCTTCCAGACTGCTCACACGCTGCTCCTTTCACCTACAACACTGTTCCCTGTCTGGCCACTCGCCTACTTTTACTTCAAAGGGCGTAAGGCACATATCCCCTCCCTCTACTGTGGGCCTCCCCTCGTGCTTCAGGATGGTTTGGAGCCTCCTTGGGGCTCCCCCAGCCTCCAGGCCTCTGAACACTCAGCACAATTGTGTCTGCAAGCATCTGGCTCACTGATGCAACCTCAGAGGACCAAGGACCCCACCCTGGAATCAGGACCTTCCCCCTGAGAAGTCACATGGGCCTTGGAGGGACCAGAGCCAATCCCAGCTCCCGAACTCTCACCAGCAAGGCTCAGAGGTGAGGCTGGGCCCTGTGACCTGGGAACATCCATCTCCTTCCCTATCTCCCCTTTCCACAGGGCCAAACTTTCCCAGCTGCCCACTTCCTCATTCATACTCCAGCCTCCTCCTCAGCAGCCAGGCCCAGTCCTGTGCCTAATGCTTCCTCCTCACTGTTTCTTGCCTTTCTCTTCCACCATGAACCGCCAACAGCCCCCTGGTTCCGTCCTGCTCACTTCTGCCCTGGCCACAGCATGGAAAGCCCTTCGTGGGGTCTCACTTGCTAAAATGGATGAATGTAGTCTGCCTCTTACAGGGCCGATCCTCTTCAGACGTCACCCAGCACAGAAGGGGCTTTAGCCAGTGTGTCCTGAACAACTGAATGACCACCATTCACCTGGCATCCTGATCACAAAGCCTCTCCAGACACTGCATCCTCATTACACTAACCTACACCATTAACTTATACCTCACAGTGAAGACACCAGAAGCTTTGGCAGGACAAGAACTACTTGCTAGCCAGATGCGATAGTGCACAGATGTAATCCCAGCACTCGGGAGGCTGAGGCAGGAGAACTGCCATGATTTCAAGACCAGCCTGGGCTACATAGTGAGCTCAAGGCCAGCTTGAACTACATAGCAAGACCCTGTCCCAAAAACAATAAAACAACAACAAAAACCCAAAACAGAACTACTTGCTAAACACCCATTGTGCTGCTTTTAGCATTAAATGACTGGACATCATCAACTCCCTTGTGCTCAGGACACTCCACCTTCTCCTCCAGGAAATCCACCCACTGCTCCCTCCTCTAAGCCTGCACAGCCCACTGAGCCCTCCATGGCTGAGCCCCATGCTGAGCTTCCCTGCAGGCCGAAGCGGGCAGCAGGCAGCTCTGGCCCTAGGCTGGCTCTAGAAGGGAGTTCACAGGTTGCACTGAGCTCCTCCCACTATCCTGGGTGCCTGGCACAGGTTAGAGGCCACTCTACGTCCCCAGCAACTAAGGATCACTGAATTCTTTAGGGAGCCATGGAAACTGGGGGGAGGAGAGGCCAGCCCTAGACAGGAAGGGAAGGAACCACTCTGAACAAGTGCCAGCCCTGCGCACATCTCCCTGTCACCCTGGACTGGGTCTGAGGCTGTTCAGAACCACAGCAACCTGGAACTTGACAGTGAGATAAGCCAACCCAAGCCACCCCAAGGGACTGGCCAGAGGGCAGTGGGCAGCCAGGAGCAGACATCAGAACTGAGGAGACAGCACCAGGGCCCTGAAGAGAAGAGACCCCACAGGGGAGAAGTCTGTAGGGCAGAGTCTAGGAAATGTCCGGAAAACAGGCACCATGGGCTCCTGGTGGCTTGGGGGGGTGGGTGTACAGGGAGACAGAGACCTGGAAAGCCCAGGTGAGAAGGAAGAAGAGGGGAGCAAAGGAAAAGGCAGGGAAAAAACAGAAGTGGAGAAAATGAAGCAAGACTGAAAACTCTGAGAGCACAAAGAAGAGGGAGCAAAGCACCCTGGAGAACCCAGCCCAGAGTAACAGCCAGCCGGACAGGGACAGGGACTCCTGCCCTCCCAGGCCCTCAGCCCTCCTCCCACCTGCCGGGCAGCTCAGCCAGGGCCACCCCTCGCTCACCCTCACAGGCCTGCTGGGTCCTGGGCCCAAGGACTCCCGAGGCTCCCGCCAGGTGGGCTCTGTGTGTGCAGGAGTGGGCCTGCCTGTGCACACCGGGTCAGCAGGTCCCGTTCCCTGGGAGGTGCTCAGGCCCAGCTATGCCCTGCACAGTTGTGATCTGTATCTCTTGAGTGTTTTCATCTCACCGCTCTGAGTGTGTGTGTTTCTGAGTATAACTGTGAATCCTCCTGGAAGAGTGAGTTTGTGTGTGTGTGTGTGTGTGTGTGTGTGTGTGTGTGTGTGTGTGTGTGTATCCAGCTCTGGTCTCTCCTGCTTCCTGCTCTCTGTTTCCCCACCCCCTGCAGCCCCAGCCAACACATACACTTCCTGAAAACACAGAAAGAGAGAAAAGTCACCCAGAATCCCCCGGGGCAGACACTTCCTCCCCGCCCCTGGGCTGTACCCCACCCCACCCACAAGCTAAAATGGGACCCAACTGTTGCAGTGTCCCAGTCTGCTGGTCTCCTGGTCTCGTGAGGCCTCACAGGGTGGATGCTGAGGAAGCTCTGGCTCTGGTGGCCTTTGTGGTGACTCCTCCCTCTTCCACCCCCACAAAGAGGCCCAGAGAGGCTGGGAAAGAGGCTCTTTGAAGTGAGCAGGTTCTCCCCCAGTAACAAGTGATCAGCCTTCATGAAGGCCAGGGATTGGTTGGGCTGCAAGGCAGTGAGGGCTCAGGACTGGCCCTACGATGTGACTCCAGCTAGCAGCTGCCCCCTCTGAGCAAAATAGTTCCTTTTTTGAGGTATCTCCAAGTATCCAAGTATCAGAGGAGGAAAGTGAGACCCAGAGCAAGTCAGGAGGGGCTCTGTGGAGTGACACTGGGACCCTGGATCAGAAATGATCCCTCTGCTGCTCAGACAGGCAAGTTCAGAGGGTTCATGTCTAGGTCACTTAGAGCTGAGGAGACAGGATGAGGTCTGAATACCTGCCTCCTCTCTGCTGGGCTGGTGAACTTCGGGCAAGTTACTTAGCATCTCTGGACTCCTCAGCAAGGTGTCTTATCACAGGGTTAAATAATGGTAAGCGTGAAGACTCTGGGGGTAAAGTGGGGTCTTCCCAGGCTGGGCAGAATGGTGAACCTGGCTGAGAGCCAGGTCTTGCCAGGCCAGAAAGGAGGATACCCTATCCTTGCTGGCTTGCTAATTTGCTTGTACCCTGCTCTGTAGGATCCTGTCCCCACCTCATTCTTCCCTCTGGGGACTCTCCCTTCCCAAGGCGTATGGGTGACATGGGTTGGGTAGAGGAGGAAGAGGGATATGGGGTGGTGAGCTCAGCACCCTTCAACCCTATGGCTCAGTGTGTGCTGAGGGCCTCGCTGGATGCAGAGTCGCATGCACATACACCTCCATGCACACAGGCTCAGCACTTGGCAGTACAAAAGCTCAGGGCGGCAGCAGTGATTCACTCACACAACAAACACTGAGGATCTGTCAGGCAGCCAGCACTGATGCAGAGGTTGGGGACTCAACAACAAACAAAACTGACAGCCCTAGCAGGGCTGCCCTACCTTCCGATGAGCTCACCCCCTCTTGGCAGCACACATACACATGTGCACACACAGGCTCAGCTGACTGCACATAACACAGATGCCAACTCCTGCCCAAACAGCATATACTCACAAATGTATGCAGTGCAGCAGTGCACACGGGTACATGTATGTGTGCACACAAGCCCAGATAAACTCATATGCACACTTCATGTCACCACTAAAACTGCATAGATCCCCATATACCTGTACCTATACAATCATGCATGGTGACCCTCAGAACCTGCATCGATGCTGACATGCAGACCTGACAGCCTGCGCAAACGCACACGTGCACACCTATACATATGAATGCACACACACAGACTGGCCTGGCCATGCCCTCACACAGACCCGAGACCCTGAGAGTGTATACATGCATACATAATGGTCCCCAAATCTCACCAGGGACCCTGATGACAGGCCTGGAGCCAGGCAGATATGCTCACTCAGTCACAACATGATCATGTAGGAAAGACCCCAAAATTGAGAGTGAGTTCCCCATCACTCGTGGATGCAAGGAGGGGCAGAAAGGCCATGTCAGGAGTCACTGAGGTGGGACCCCTGCAGAGGCAGGAGTAGTTCACCATGCACCAAAGAGCTGAGAGTCACATGAAGGGGCTGGCAGGGGACAGGATGGCCAAGCAGGCTCCATCTTGGCCCCTACCCTGATCACCACAAGGCCAGGGCTCGGCACATTACAAATTTGTGATGCTCCATCTGTGATAAGGAGTTTGTTTGTTTATTTTGCCATACCAGGGAGCACTGAGCTACATCCTCAGCCCTTTTTATTTTTTATTTTTTTTTATTTTTTATTTTTTTTTTGTGGGTACCAGGGGGACGACCTCAGGACCTCGCGCGCCAACAGGCACCCATGCCACTGAGTGATATCACCGGCCCCTTTTTCGTATGTGGGTTCCGGGAGTCGAACTCGGGCCCTCGCGCTTGCAAGGCAGGCGCTTACGCCGCTGAGCCATCTCACCGGCCCTCTTTTTATTTTTTATTTTGAGAAGGGTCTCACTAAATTGCCCAGGTGGGCCTCAAACCTGCAATCTGCCTCCCTCAGACTCTCTAGTAGCTAAGATTACAGGTGTGTGCCATCAAGCTAGCTCATGTGAGTTTTTATTATAGGACTTCAAAGACTGTGATTTGAGGGCCACCAATGCCCATGATTCCAACTGCTAAGACCCAGGGGCACAGGAAACCAGGCTTGGCAGCTCACTCTCCCCCATTCTGCCTTAAGGAAATGTCCCAAATTGTAGGGAACACCACTGTTCTTCTATATCCATGGGTTCCACATCTGCGGATTCAGTAAACCACAGATGGAAAATATATGGGAAAAAAAACTGCATCTATATTGAACATGTGCAGACTTTTTTCCTTGTCCTTATTCCCTAAACAATGCAGTACAACAGCTATTTATACTCTGTTAGGTGATATAAGTAATCTAGAGATTATTTAAAGTATGAAGAAGGATGTGTGTGGGTTCTATGCAAATACTACAACATTTTGTAATCAGACCCTGGAACCAATACCCCTTGGATACTAAGGGACACTGTGATTTCCTACAAATTCTCTCAGTACAGAAGGGGTTTGGATCCTCTCTTTCTTCAAGGAGCTGAACTTCTGACCACAGGGGCCTTGACCTCCCCCTGAGGTTGGCCAAGTGGCGGCATCCAGACTACGGCTCTGAGTGGGTCCTGGGACCCTAGGGCCTGGATAGGACTCTCACCCCACCCTGTTAAGTATCCTGAATACAGGTGACAGTGCCAGGAGAGTTACAGAGGGCTGTAGAAGGCCCTGGAGGGCACATGGTTGGGAAACAGGCCCAGAAGGCAGGAAGGAGGGAACCCTTTCCTTGCCTGCTTATACCTTGGTCTGTGTATAGGATCCTGCCCCAGCCTCATTCTTCCCACCAGCCTCCTCTGAAGACCTTTCCCTTCCCAAGACATCTAGGTGACACATGTTGGGTAGAAGGACGGAGAGGAAGAATTTGGGGCGCTGAATTCAAGGCCCTTTAACTCTCTCTCTCTAGCTCAATAATGTGATTGAAGCAAATAGAAATTACTCCTGCATGCAGAAGAATGGCCACTAGAGGGCATAGTGGCACCAGGAAACTTCAATCTAGGCTGTGGGCGAGGCTCCTGGGGGACCTTAGTACCTACCAGTTCCCACTCGTGTAAATCCAGGAAACGCAGATGCTTTCTGTACTTCCACCAATCAACCCCCCAACATTACAGTCCTCATTTGGCCTTCAAGGCCCCCTAACTTAATGCTCCTCCCTATGTGGGGGGAACCTCCCCAGTGTCCCCCACTATGGGGCTTGAATAGCAGTTGGCATGAATACAGCAAGTGTGCCCCTCCCTGCTCTAAACCTCTGTTTCCCTGCTTAGAACCAGTGCACAAATCCCCCAAAAAGCTTTCGTGGAGTTCAGCAAAGTCATGTAAATAAAATGCCCCACACACTGTGCAGCAATAACAGGGACCCAAGGAAACAAGGGAAGCCAGAAGCCAGGGAGAGAACACAGCTCTGAAGAGGAGGGAGGGTGAGCAGGGTGAGGCTCAGAGGTGTCACCAAGTGACATTCGTCAGGGGGGGGGTAGGTGGGGTGACAGGCACAGAGGCACAGCTCCTGCTCCCCCACCCCACCCCTGCAAAGAGCTTTCCTTGTCCTCCAGATGTTACTTCCCAGTGCCAGAATGTACCTGGATGTCCCAGGGCATCTCACACTTGCTGGGTCCCTCTCCCAAACTCACTTCCGTCTCTGGGTCCTGGATTAGTGTTGTTACCACTGTCTGACCAACCATCCAAAACAGAAACCTAGAGGTCACCAGGGCTCCCCGTGCCTTCTGCTCAGGTCCAGGCAGTCCCAGGTCCTGCCTACTGTAGGGCCTGCGTCTGGCTCCAGTCAGCCTATGTCCAGCTCCTGTCGTCACACTTGCTACCAGGCACTCAACAGTCTGAGCTGGGTCTAGCCTAGCCCTGTGCCTGCTCACTTGCCTCCCAGTCTCCTCCCCAGAAGCTCATCGTTCTTTTCCAGAAACCTACCCAGCTCCCCAGCCTGTGCTTCACGGCATGTCCCACCAGCGACATCCCCATTCTCACCCCACTCACCACCAACCCAGCTGTGCTACTGAGGATGCACGGCTACTTCCCTCCTCGGCCCTCTGCACAAGCTGTTCCCGCCACCTAACACACCTTTCCTACTCTCACGCAAGGGCCACAAACACCCCATCCACTCTCTAGGACGCTCTACCTGTGTTCCGCCCGCCATGGGCGGCATCCACTCACCTCACCAGCAGGCGCGGGGGTCCAGAGCGAGGAGGCACAGGCGGAACACTCAGCTCCACCAAATGTCGCTTGGCGGGCAGTGGGGGCAACACAGGGTCTGGAGCAGCTGTAGACGAGGCAGTCACAGATGGGGTGGCCGTGGACGGGATGCCCGTGGAAGGAGTGGTGAAGCAGGTGGGTGGGAGGCAGCTCCTGCGGGGTGGGATTGGTGGGGCAGTGGGTCGCCCCTCATCCTCTCCAGCCATGGGCACGGACTCTGGTGGAGTGGCGGGTGCAGGTGCTGAGCGGAAGACATGGCGCTTCTTGGGTACAGGCCGTGGGGCAGGGCGGGGTGCAGGGATGGGGGGAGCGTGGGCACGGAGCAGGCCAGCCAGGATGCGGCGGCGGTGGCCAGGGAGTAACATGCCCATGTCCACCAAGCGGGCATCGCTGAGGCCTTGGCAGTCAGTGGCCCACATCATTCCATGCTGCTCAAAGAGCCCGGTGTACTGCTCCAGGTGCAGCGCCCGCAGCCACTCAGCCACCGACAGTGCAGCGTCCCCGCCCTCCGCCATGGTTTCCCCCAGCAGAGGCCCAGCTGGCAGGGTTCAGTCAGACCTGCGACAGACAGATGGGCACAGGTCAGAGGCAATGGCGGCTCAGGAGCAGTTTCCTGATCACCATCCCTCCACAGCTGTTCCGTGTAACCGCCAATCATAATTCCGAAAAGATAATCCCAAATGTCATATCCCAATTGGTCAAAATCCCTAAAGTCTAAAGTTCCCACAATTACCACCCTGAAAGATTAAAGCTTGAATATTGAAATCATGAAAGCCAAAACCCCAAAACTCCTCTCATGCCATGGGTTCAAGTTCAGCCCTTGAGCTTCCTCCTCTGTGGCCTCCCAGCATCCAGCTCATGTCTCCTTACAACCACCCCCCTTCATCTCTGGGGTCACATGGCCAATGGCATGACTGGTGCTGTGTTGGCCCCTCCTCCCACGGCCCAACACCCTCTATGGTGCCACTCCCCAGCTGAGGGCCCAGCCCAGGGGCTCAGCGAGCATGTGTGGGACTGAAGGCACCACTGCAGGGCATGCCTCACCTCACCCACACCCCTGCTGCAGGAAGCAAACTGCTAGGAAAGGTAAGTCAACCCAGATCACACAGCCTCTGGGGATCTGGCCCTCTGCCTGAGGGGAGGGAAAGGCATTCGTTGATTCAAAATAGCCTGGCATTCAATGGGCAGTGGGGACTCAGGTTCCATCCCTGCACTGGAGAGCTCCTGGCTACCTGGTAGGAGTCCAGAGATGACAAAGAGAAGTGATTAACGGAGCGAAGAGAAAAGTCACCCAATCATCTCCACAGATATTCAAGAGCCAACGATAAAACTCAACATCCAACTTACTTAAAGACCTAACTAAAATAGAAGTACATGGACACTTCCTTAAACAGAAAACCAACACCTTTCTTAATAGAAAAACAACAGAAAATCTCATTAAAGTTAGGAATGAGACAACAACATCCATTTCATCATCATTGAAATCATTATTCAAGTTGCTCCAGAAGTTCTAGGCAAATAAAATAAACAAAACATAACAAATTAGGAAGGAAAAGATAAACCATCCATTAGTTGCTGATAATATGAGTTTTGAGTTGGAAAGCCCAAGCAGATCAACAGAGAAGTTACTCAAACAACAGAAAAATTTAATAGGGTTGGGTTCAAAATTAATATAAGGGCTGGTGAGATGGCTCAGCGGCGTAAGCGCCTGCCTTGCAAGCGCGAGGGCCCGAGTTCGACTCCCGGAACCCACATACGAAAAAGGGGCCGGTGATATCGCTCAGTGGCACGGGTGCCTGTTGGCGCGCGAGGTCCTGAGGTCGTCCCCCTGGTACCCACAAAAAAAAAAAAAAAAAAAAAAAAAAAATTAATATAAGAAGCCAAGCGTGATGGTCCATGTCTGTAATCCCAGCTACTTGGGAGGCTGAGGCAGGGGGATTGCAAGTTCATGGCCAGTCTGAGCAAGTTAATGAGATCCTGTCTCAAAATATAATTTAAAATGAGGCAAGGGGGGCCAGTGAGATAGCTCAGCGGCATAAGCACCTGCCTGGCAAGTGCAAGGTCCTGAGTTCGACCCCCGGTACCCACAAAAATAAATAAATAAGTAAAATAAAATAAAATGGGGCAAGGGATGGAGCTCAGTGGTTAAAGTACCTGCCAAGCATGTACGAGGCTCTGGGTTCAATCCCCAGTATAACAATCAAAAAAATTAATAGAGATTAGTATTTCTAGCCAGGCGCAGTGGCACATGCTTTTAATCCCAGAATTTGGGAGGCTGAGGCAGGAGAACTGCTGAGAATTTGAGGCCAGCCTGAGCTACATAGTGAGTTCAAGGCCAACCTGAACTATACAGTGAGACCCTGTCTCAAAAAAATATATATATTAAAATTTAAAAATCAATATTTCTAAGCAGTAACAAGGTAGAAACCAGGATGAGAGGCCCCATTTACAATAGCATCACAAAACACCAAGAATAAACATGAGAAATACATAAGATCTCAAACCAGGCACAGTGGTGTGTGCCTGTAATCCTAGCCCTTGGGAGGTTGAGGCAGGAGAATCATGCATTTGAAACCAGCCCATACTACAAAATGAGACCCCAAAAAATGAGACCACAAAGCAAAACAAAACAAAATTTAAAAATGTAAGATCTTGGTAGGAGTTAAATAAATTTCCCACCAGAGGGAGAGAGGGAAGGAGGGAGGGAGGGAGGGGGAAGAAAAAGAAAGACACATACAAGATCTATATAAGACAAACTTTGGTGTGTTGCTGAGGGACAAAACAAAACAAAACAAAACCTGGACAGGCCAGGCGTGGTGGCACATGCCTGTAATCCCAACACTTGGGAGGCTGAGACAGGAGGAACTGGGCTACATAGTGAATTCAAGGCCAACCTGAACTACATAGCAAGACCCTGTCTCAAAAAACCCAAAAACCTGGACAAATAGGAAGATGCAGTAAATTCTAGGAGCAGACATCATAAAAGGTATTTATTTTAAGTTAATTTATACATGTATGTAGTCCTACTCAAAATACACATGGAATGTTTTTTAAGCTACACAAGCTAATTTGAAACTTCACATTGCAAAATAAACAAGCTGACGCTGAGTGTGGCAGTGCAGGCCTGTGACCCCAGTGCTCTGAGAAGCGGAGGCAGGAGGATGAAAGTTTAAGTCCAGCCTGGGGAATTTAGCAATTTATTAAGGCCCTATCTCAAAATTTAAAAAAAAATTTTAAAAGGGCTGAGATGTAGCTCAGTTTGAAGGTCCTGGGTTGGACCCCCAGTACCAAAATTAATTAAACAGGGACAGGCAGAAAATTCTGGGGGAAAGAAGGGAGGTGAGGGGTTGGAATCATCCTCACCACATATTAAAACATAACGCAGGGCCACAAAAATTCAAAGTGGTACATGGTACTAGCATGTGAGCAGACATATCAATCAGACAAAGTCCAAAAGGAGACCCAAGTACATATCAAAATTTAGTACATAACGGAAGGAGCATCTCAAACTTGTGGGGGAAAATGGATTATTAAATTGTTGGGAAGGCTATGGAGCAAACTAGCAAAAACTAAGGTGGACCCCTACCTCACACCTCATTGGATAAACTGCAGATGGATCAAAGATTTCAATATTAAAAAAAAAAAATGAGAGGATTCAAAAATCCTCTCAGAGAGACAAAAGCCTTTTGGAATGATATAAACCCAGAAGGTGCACAGAAAAGACCAAAATATCCAACTGCTGTCATACACTGCACAACGATGCTTCCATCGGTGCTGGATCACAGATACAAGAATGGTCCCATGAGAGTATAACAGAACTGAAAAGTCCTACTGCCAATGACAACTGTACAGCCATCCTAACATCGCAGTGCAAGGTACTCCTCGGGTGTCCATGACAACGCCAGTGTGAACAGACCTACCGTCATATCAAAGTGCGGCTCATATAATTATGCCTGGTACACAATCCTTGATAATAAACGACTATGATGCTGGTTTATGTATTTACTATACTTTACTATAAAAAAAATTTTTTTTATCCTAGAGTGTACTCCCACATACTAAAGAAAGAAATGTACTGTAAAGCAGAAATCTAGGGCGCACCAGCAGCAGCCTCATATGTCTGTTTACGGCATCTCTTGCTTGTACAAGAAGCCGCGTGAAGCTGAGTGCACACCTGTAATCCCAGCACTTGGGAGGCTGAAGCAGGAGGATTACAAGTTCAATGCCAGCCTGGGCTATACAGCGAGGCCCTGTCTCAAAAGAAGAAAAAAAGTGCCACATGGAGGGTCTGACCTAGACCATCTAGGATTGTGAACGTACTCTCTATGATGTTCACAAAATCGCCAAATGATATATTTCCCAGAATGCAGCCCCATCGTTAAGCGCCATGTGAATGCACACAAGAGGTGATCAAAAATTACAGTGAATATTTAAAAAAATTATTACAGTAAAAGACACATTGCCTAGAACAATGGGATCAGTGTGTTCAAAGCAAGAGGGAGTATTTCGAGGAATAATAATAGCAATGTGTCTTTTATTGTAATAAATTCTTTTAATTTAAATATTCTCTTTATTGTTTTGATCACTCCTCATTGATAACCATTAGGGTAATTTCTGTCAAAGAAAAATACTACAGTGTGTCCTTATCTACCTTCTTCACCAGATCTGGCACCGTGAAACTTCTGGCTCTTCCTCAAAGTCAAAATGATCATGAGAGGTAAATGTTTTGAATTGAGTCAGGACATCCAGGCAGCCAGGGCAGCGCGACTGAAGACACTCATGAGAGAGGACTTCCAGAAGTGCTTTGTTCTGGTGAGAATGACGGGTAAGAGTGCTCAAAGCGAGGGGGAGTATTTTGAGGGGGATTATGGCAACGTGTCCTTTTACTGTAATAATTTTTTTTTTTCCATTTAAACATTAACCAAAGCATGGTGGAAACCACCACAGGCCAAGCCAGAGATAAGGGAGAACCTAGGGATATCTCATATCTCACTCATTTCCCAAACAGACAGCTCATTTCCTAAGAGCTGAAAAGCACCTAGAAATAAGAAATAAATAACCTGGCAGGACAATGAGCAAAAAATACAAACAGAGAAATACATGGAAGGGAAAATATAAATGACCTTTAAGCATATGACAAGGAATTTAAAGTACAAAGCTAAAATATAGGAAAATACTATTTTTTACCTATCAGATCATCAAAAAGCAGAAAGTCTGAGAATACACAGCACTGGTCACCCTCGTTCCTGGATGGTGCATGTACCTCCAGGAAGGGCAAAGCCACAGAAGCCAGGCAAGCCAAGAGCTGCCACCCTTTGTCCTGCTCCCTTGGTCAAGATACAGGCATTTATCCTGCAGTTCTACTGGTGCATATCCATAATGGCATATAAGGAAGGTTACTGGCTACTGTGCCATCCATAATAACAAAAGATTGGAAATAACCAAAATGTCCATCAATTGGAGAACGCTAAACTCAGTGACAGGGCCACACAATGGAATGGAGAGGAGTCACAAAAGGAAGGAGGCTCCTTACATGTTGGCAGGGATGACTCTAAAATATACTGTCAAACGAATCAAGAAAAGTACAGAACAGTATTATAACGTTCTGCCTTTCATGTGGAAAAAGAGAAAGGAGACTGTGGGTCAGTATGCATCCACTGTTAAAGGCATGAAGCCCCGTGAAGAGGGTTAGAAGGCAAGGTCACAGGGACGAGGGACAAGGGATGAGGGACGAGGGACAAGGGACGAGGGACGAGGGAAGGGAGCCAGAGGCACCACTCACGGGGCCTGAAGCTCCTACAATTCTGATGCCCCTTTTGAGAAAAAGAGCACAGGAATATCTTAATTCTGCAAAATTCACAGAAACCCAAGACCACACGCACACACCATGCGGACCCTTCTTTGGATCCTAGAAGGAGACATCAAATTCTAGCCTCCCAGGAAACCCACTCCAGCAGGGAAGGAGACTTCTCACTTTAGTCCATCACCTAAATTTTGAACTATGTGAATTTAAAATAAAAGAATAATAAAATGGCTGCTTCAGAGTGCCAAAGAACAACAACAACAACAACAACAACAACATAAATAAATAAATAAATAAATAAATAAATAAATAAATAAATATATTCACTGTTTACCAGGTTTACTGGGTTCTCAACATTATAAAGACGGCAGTTCTGGGGCCGGTGAGATGGCTCAGTGGCATAAGCGCCTGCCTGGCAAGCACGAGGTCCTGAGTTCGACTCCCGGAACCCACATAAAAAAAAAAAAAAAGGGCCAGTGATATCGCTCAGCGGCACGGGCGCCTGCTGGCGCGCGAGGTCCTGAGGTCAACCCCAGGTACCCACAAAAAATAAATAAATAAATAAATAATTAAATAAATAAATAAAAAAAAATAAAGACGGCAGTTCTTCCAAGGTTAAACTAGAACTTGAATGTAATTTCCCAACTAAAATTACCAACTAGACTTGGTTTAGACCTGTAGGTTGTAAGGTCCATATTAACTGATATTAAAAATGTATTGCTAAGTAGAAAAGTAAAAGCTGGCCATGGTGGTGCACCGGTAATTCCAACTATGTGAGAGGCTGAGGCAGGAGGATCAAACATTCAAAGCCTGCCTGCGCAACTTAGTGAGACCCTATCTCAAAATAAAATAAAAAGGGATAAAGATGTAGCTCAGGAGTAGAATGCTTGTAAGGTAGAGAACAGTGTTATGTAAGCATCTGAGTTAAAGAAAAACAAAAAATAAGCCAGACATGGTGGTGCATGCCCATAATCCCAGCACTTTGGGAGGCTGAGGCAGGAGAATACTAAATTTGATCCCAGTGCAAACAACTTGGCAACTCAGTGACACTCTGTCTCAAATAAATAAATAAATAAATAAAAAGGACTGGGGATGTAGCTCAGTGCAGAACCCATGGGTTCAATTCCCAATATTGGAAACAAAGGAGGGAAGGAAGGGAGGAAACGAGGAGGGAAGCAGGAAGGGAGGCAGAGGGAGGAAGGAAGGAAGGGAGGCAGAGGGAGGAAGGAAGGAAGGGAGGGAGAGGGAGGAAGGGAGGAAGAGAAGAAGGAAGGGAGGGAGGGAAGGAGGAAGGGAGGCAGAGGGAGGAAGGGAGGAAGGGAGGAAGGGAGGGAGGGAAGGAGGAAGGGAGGCAGAGGGAGGAAGGGAAGGAGGAAGGGAGGCAGAGGGAGGAAGGGACAGAGAGACACAGAGAGAGGGAGAGAGAGAATGGGGAAAAAGAAAAAATGCATACACATATACACAAACATACACACAGAATGCTCTGGAAGGATATGTAGGATGCTACCTTCGGGGGGGAGATTTGGCAGCTGGGAAGACAAGACACACTATATCCTTCTATGTCTTTTAATTTTGCAATTTTTCCCAAAATACAACTAAATAAATAAATTTATAAGCAAATGTAATGGTCATGGATAGAGCCTGGAAATGAGAGAGACCAAAACTCACCAGGAAAGAAGAGGACTGAAGGCTGATACCCCAAATCTAGCCTGCCAGGCCCTGCCCTGTCCCCTCCC
Organism: Erethizon dorsatum; assembly: GCA_028451465.1. Lineage (NCBI taxonomy): Eukaryota > Metazoa > Chordata > Mammalia > Rodentia > Erethizontidae > Erethizon > Erethizon dorsatum. The sequence continues at coordinate 56,847,707 of CM051827.1, read as the reverse complement.
TCAGAGCCCTCCCTCTGCCTACAACCTGGATTCTCAAAGGGGAAAATGGGACCTCAGGTCTCCACCCGATGGAGTCTCCCTCCTCGCATCGCGTTGCATTGGGGTTCAGCCTGCTGCACCAGCCCGCTCCCCCCCCCCCTCCCCACTCACCGGCTGGGCTGCCCAGGGCACCTGCTCCTCCTGGAGGCTGCAGCTACTCTGAAGGACTCCTCTTCATGGCTGAGGCCAAAGCTGCAGGTCAGAAATGAGAAGAAAGTCTGTAAGGCAAAGCCACTTTGAGCAGCTGGGAGAACAGGAGGGAGAGGACGGAAAGGAAGGGGAGAAGGACAAGGATCCGTAAAAGAAAAGAAAGGGGAAGAAGGCAGAGATGGGGAAGAGGTGGGAGAAGCTGAAGAGAAGGAAGAGAGAATGGTCCAGGGACCCTGCAGTGGAGTTAGAGAACAAGCGGACAGGCCTGCCAGGGGAGCCAGGGGACCAGGACACCCCCTGCCGGCCCTCCCTAGGACAAGGGGTTGGGATGCGCGTGGGGTAGGCTGATGCAGGAATGCTCCGGGCAGTGGGGGGGCACAGAGGCAGCTCCTCGGCTAAGGTGGGCTCCCCCAACACGGAGATGGTCAAGAGAGGTGGGGAACGCCGAGGGACACAGGGACACAGGACCCTCCCCAGTAAGCCTGAGGACCATGGTGTGGGTTACAGGCAGAGGGAAGCAACTGAGTCAAGGGCATGAGATCCCAGAGGCCCTGTCCCTGAACCTGCTAGAGGTAGAGGAACACGGACCAAAAAATGGGATTTCCAGGCCAACCCCCAGGGCAGGCTGCAGCCCCTACTGCTGGGATGGCACAAGCTCTGGGGGCTAGGGACAGTGGGGGGCAGTGGCACGAGTCTTCCTCCCCCATGGTTGGGAGCCAAGGCAAATCTACCCCCAGGCAGGGTTAACCCAAAAACTGCTGCGCAAAATGGCTTTAGCAGGCCTTATGATCATTTTACAGTTCACTGAAGTCATCTCCACACTTATCATTGTTTAGGGTAGGGTTAAAACAGACTTATGTTTTTACAGTATTTTTAAAACAAATTTTAAGTAACTCATACTTTGGATGAAAGTGTTAGCAAAAATGACCACGCTACTCAAATGACAATTTAAAAAGAGGTGACAACAGTGTTTATTATACCAGGTATCTAAGCACATTAACTCATTTAATCTTCACAACATTTAAGGTACATTGCTTTTAAGATGATGAAACTAAGGCACAGGGAGGTTCAGTAACTTGCCCAAAGTCACACCGCTAGGCAGGAGTGGTTCGAGTATAATCTAGACCTGCCTTGCCCACTATAGTAGCCAGCCTGGGCTACATACGACTTCTGAACGCTTGAAAAAGGACCCTGGAAATGAGGAGCATGGATTTTAAACACACTGGACTTTATAAAAACTTGACACCAAAAGAAAATTTTTTAATCTTAATTTTTTCTACTGCTTACTTACACTATGAATAATATTGTGGATATTTAGATTTAAAATAACATCAAAATTAATTGCACCTGTTTCTTTTCCCGTTTTGGGGGGGTGTGGAACCCAGGGCCTTCTTCACACATACTAGGCAAGTGCTCTACCACTGAGCTCCGCCTCCAGCCCCTGCACCTGTTTCCTTTTTTCTTTTTTTTGGGGGGGGGTTGGTTTTATGAGACAGGGTCTCGCTACATAATTCAGTCTGGCCTGGAACTCACAGCCATCCTCCTGCCTCAGCTTCTCAAGTTCTGAGATTACAGGCGTGTGCCACCACAACTGGCTGCCCCTGTTGCTTTTAATGCGCCTACTAGCAAATTTATACTGTGTTTGTGGCTTGCACCGTATTTCTGTTGGGCAGCACAGCTCTCAACTCTTAACCACTCTCCTCACTCCCTCTCAAAAGGGACAGCAAACATGAAGGAGCACCTGCTACAGGCGGGTAGGGGTGTAACACAGCTGAAGTGATGATGGTCCCAACCACCCTACCAGAATGACCACGGTGGGGGGGGGGGGACAGGAAGCCACTCCTCTCCCTGAGAAGAGCAGGGCCCCTGGTGGCCATTCTCAAGTTCCTATTCCTGCACTCAAGGGGCACTGGCCAAGGACAGAGACACGGGGACTCACACTGACACCCCTCTGGAACGGCCCTGCTCAAGGAGCTGGAAGTATGAACCAGATGTCTCCAGGGACCTCGGGCTGAGGGGATCAGACACCATCAGCCGGTGAGAACAGCCCAGGGGACCTCAGGGGCGAGGGATGGCTTCCTGGAGGAGGCAGCTCCTTGACAAAAGTCTGAAGCAGTGAGTGCCTTGCAGAGGCCAAGAACAAGATGGCAGTATGGTGCTCTCCTCATTGAAACTTTCTATGCTTTATGTTGTTCACCATGAATTTTTTGCATTTATTTTGATTTTTCAAAATGGCATTGAAAAGTTATACCCTTTGATGACTGAGCTTTATGGTGCCCCCTTAAAGTCTGCACCCAAGGTGAAAGCCCCACTTGCTCCACCCTCATCCTGGTCCTGGTTTGAAGGCAGAAGCCCTGGCTGCTATCCTTGGCCAGCGCCCTCACCCCGAGAGAAGCAAGGACGCAGTGGAGGGGGGTGTCATCCTGTTGCAACAGCCCAGCCACAGTTGGGGGTTCTCCTCCCACACCCAGGACCCAGTCAGTTTACACATCTCTCCCATCACCCTGCTTCTCCCAAGACCCCACCTCTGCTCAAAGTCCTGTGGGGCCCCCGCTCAAGGGCTCCTCAGCCGTCATTCAACCTAGTCCAGCTCTGACGCTAATGCTTACTGGTAAAGAAACAAACACCCACAGGGAGGAAGTGACTTGCCCAAATTCTCAGTGACATACCCCAAGTCCCGGCCAGGCTGGGCTGGCCCCATCCACAACTCCTCCATGTCACTTCCTATACCAGGCACCAGCCTGGCATCTGGGGGGCCCCCAAACTGTCAGCTGACAATGAGTAAGTAAACCACCTCTGGCCTGCTTCAGGCACCTGCTCCAAGGGGCCTCCTGCAGAAAGTCTGCAGTTCAGCCACGCAGCTCAGCACAGCCTCTGCTCCCTCTGCTCCCCAGTTTATGGGGCTTCACCTCCATCCAATCCCCAATACCACCTGGGGGTTCTGAGAGTCTGCATGTCTTGTCCCCCCTGCCCCCCACAGTGGAGCCCAGAGCCTTAAGCGACCCTGTGTGCCCAGCCCTGCAGCTTTCCACCTTCATCTCACTCATAACTATCCCAGGGCCTGTGATTTTAACTTTCATGTGTGTGAAACTTACCAGGTCACCTGCAGGGGCATCGGGACATGGCTGCCTCTGTCTACCAAAGTCAGGGAGGTGTCCAGAGAGCTCCGGACCTGGGCCCCAAAGGGCCAGCAGGAGGCTGCCAAGCGCAGATAGGAAGGAAAGGACTAAACTTTCGAGGACCAGGCCATGACAGGACTGCTCCTGTGGAGTTGGGAGAGATCAGTAGGGTGGGAACAAAGGGTACCCAAAGAGGGTGGGTGACTCCACCAGTCACCTGCAGAGCCGGCTGAGCCATGTGGGTGTGCCCCTCCCTTGTGGCCTCCCAAGCCTCCTTTGCATTCCGATTGGTGTGAATGACTCGGCCCCGACAGCCGTTAGAGCTCCTAACTCCTTCCACACCCAGCTCTGGAGTCCTCTTGACCAGGACACCTCCCCAGGTCACACCCCCAGTGCCCCCTCCGCATGGAGCTCACTCTGGGTTCAAGGAAAGACGCAGCTCCGATGGGAGCAGAAAGCAGGGAAGTGGCCTGGGGCCTTCAGCTTGTCCTCCTCCTCCCCTGCACAGCCCACCCACTACCTGGGTCCCAGTTTTCCACCGCAGGCAGGCTGGGCAGGGATCCCAGCATCCAGACCCCTGAACACCCCTCAGAGCTCTCCACACGGAACCACAAACATACACAGCCACCTGGGTCTACAAACCACACCCCACAGGTACCACAATGGCACACCTCACACTACCTCAAGGGCCACCCCCCTCCCAAGGCCTTACCCTCCTCCCACCCACTTAAGAGCCACACAGGAGAGCCAGTCTCACTGCCACACACACACAACCTTCAGGCCTCATGTCCCTGCCAACACCCCAATTGCCCCAGAATCCTGACATGCACCCCAGGCCCGGCCACCTAGGTGATACCTACAAGCATGGCCACACTTGCAGACATCCGCTGCCTTCCTGGCGTTCGCAGGACTCCACTAGCCCAGGCTAACTAGCACAGGCACAAAGCCTTGGAGACACTTCCTGTAGTATGAGGAACTAGGCGGGGGTGGGGCTTCATGGCCAGAGAGTGCAGAAGTGACCCCCACTACCCGCAAGGCCAGCTCCCTTGGCTCTGTGCTCCCTGAGGTGGGCAGCTGGCTGGGCCAAGAAGCCTAGGTTCTATCTCCTACTGCGTACAAGTCCCAAAAAGGCACACAGGGGTCTCCTGCCCTTCTCCCACTCTATGTCCCTGCTCTGTACATTCTCCCTGGCCCTGGGAGGGCCCTGCCTGCCTATCTGTGCTGTGGCCTGTCTCCCCAGGGCCCTGGCACTACCAGGGGGGTGGAGAGAGTGCCCCGGGCCTGGGCAAATGAGCAGCTGCCTCACTACCTAGTGGGAAGCTGGGGGCCTGTCACAAAGCCCTTGAGCCCCACCTGTCCCCACCCAGGATACAAGGCCATGCTAGGTTCCAGACCCGGCTCTACCCCTTCTTGTCTGAAGCCCTCAGTGAGTCACATCACATCCTCCACAAAGTGCAGACTTCAGTCCCTGCCTCACAGGCTGGCACCCAGATGACCATGACGCGTCACCACATGTGCCAGAGGCCAGACTTGCTTGTCCTCTGCTCACTCCTCCTCTTCGAAGGCAGGCACTTCCTGTCCCTCATCCTAAGGCCTTGGCCAGTCCTACTCAGGGCTGCCCTTGGTGCTGGGCTTGTAGCTTCTGAGGTTCTGTTACCCCAGACCCCAACAACAACCTCACTACACCTCAGCCATGCTGGACCCTCCTGCAGCACCCCAGGGGCCACACACCCCCGCCCTATGCCAAACCCACCAGCTTCTCACCAGCAACCTTCTCTGAAAAATGAGCTGTCCCCAAGTCAGGTGGGACCTGTAAGCAAATCAGAAAAAGATGCCTCTTCCTCCAGGAACTCCACACCAGAGCATGCAGCTCTGCAAGTAGAGAACAGGGCAAGTTTCAGTCCTCCCTCTCTTACCTCTCACCACCCCACCCCCTTCCACCACCCCACCTTCCACCAGGTGGGGCCCTGGTGAGAAGCATGACACTTTAACAACCTTCTAGCAGTAGCCTCACCAGCGTTACCCTAATAGAATGCTAAACCTCAGTTTTATTAAAGATCAAGGGACATTAAAGACTAAGGGACAGTGGACATCCTGGGCTCCCCCCACCCTCATCTTGAAAGACTTTCACTTTCTGCAAGTTTCACGTCTGTACTGCTTGAAGTGTTTACAAATGTATGTCATCTTTATAATTAGAAGAAAAAATGATAAATGTATTATAAATCATTGGAATTGAATTTCTTGCAGTTCATTCCTCAATACCATCATTATAAGTAGCTCCATGATTTTAAATGTAAAATGCACGGATTACTAAGGGACAATTTTTCCACAAATCCTGACCCTCCCTCCTCTCTGCCCTCTTCACTCTAGGTCTCTCAGCTTTCCTGGACCACTGACCCTTGTCCCTGCCCCCTGCCTTTCTCTCACCTGCTGCCAGCACACCTGACACAGGCAGAGCTCTTACTCTTACCCTGACCCTGACCCCCATGGCCTGACCCATGGCCACCTCCCTGCTCCCAGCCCAGCCCCCTCCTCACTCAGGCTCTTCCAACAATGCAATGACTCACCCAGCCCACCCCTGAGGGCTCCTGGGGCACTTGCCCAGCCCCTGCCACTCAGTCACAGACACCCCTGCTGGGGCCGGGGACTGCCCATGGCACCTCCTGCCATATCCTGGGCAAGCAGAGGCCAGAGATGCCACGGGATGACAAGAAGATCCTTCAGGGACCACTGCCACCTGGGGAACAGGAGGGGACTGTGAGCACTACAAAGGAGGCAGAAGCAGGAAGACACTGACTGCAGGAGGGTGAGAGCACACAGGGTAACCATGGGACCACAGGCAGCACAAGCAGAGCCAGGGTCTCCGATGCTTACACTGCTAGGACCCGCACCGTGCACTGGGATGGTGGAGGCCAGCACTGCCCTGGCAGGGAGCAGAGAGGTGCTGGGAACCGGACGCTCTTGCCTGTGACAGCAAGGACTTGCTGGGCTCCTCTGCAGCCCAGAACTAGGAGCCCAGGGGCACAGGGACCTGGACCTGCCCTCTCCCTGGGTGAGCCCTGGAATGGAGAAGCCAAGAGAGAAGCGGGTCCCTTGCTGCTGGCACCTGAAAGGGGAAGCTGCTACAATGGCAGGGGGTGGGGGGGTGCTGCTGGGAAGGTAGGGCTGGGGCTGGAAGACAGAGAGGGTCATGGGGGTCCAGCCCCTCAGGCTTTGGCCTCCAATATGATGTGTGACCTCAGCTGCCCCCACTGTGCAACCAGACAACAGACAAAAACACTCCCTGACTCAGTCTCCCCTTCAGGCCCTTTTCCAGCAGGGCCACAAAACACATCCTAACCCACACCCTGGTCAGCACTTCCCGCTTACCAATTACCAGGCATGCATGGGTGCCTGCAAAGCTTCATAATCATAACGATCTAGAAAGCAAGTGGTTTTGGCCCACTTCACAGATGAGCAAACCGAGGCTCAAAGAGGTTAAGTAACTCACTCAAGGTCACCAATGCCAGAATCTGAGCCAAGGGCTGAGTCCCTCTCTCTACTCCATCTCCTCAGAAGGAGAGGCAGGGCCTTAGGAGGACTCAGGGAGGGCAGGTGGGATAGGGAGAGGGAGAATGAAGGCAGGTCGAGAAGGGCCTTAAAGGGCATGCTAAGACATACTCATCCTTACTATCCAGACAACAGGAAAACAGAGTGCACAGGGTGCTTTGGGGACATAGCCTTCAGCAATAGGCAGCAGACGGGGTGTTACGGTTTGTGTCTAGATGTCCCCCAAAGCCTCATGCAGTCATGGGGGGCGGGCTTTTTGGAGGCGGCTGAATCTAGAGTGTGTGATTGATTCATAGTGCAATGCTGGGAATAAGGGTGCTGGGATTAAGGGTGGGTGACTGCTGGATCAGTCCACTGACTGAATTGGCACTGACCTAATCCCAGTAGACTGGATACAATATAAGGGACAGAAAGAGGCTTGTTCTCTCTCCCTCTCTCTCTCTCTCTCTCTCTCTCTCTCTCTCTCTCTCTCTCTCTTACTGCTTTTGGTGTCTTCTGCCCACCATGAATTGCTCTCCTCTGTGAAGCCACCCTGCCTTGGAGCCAGCCAGTTATGGACTGAAACCTCTACAAACTGTGAGCTAAATAAACTTTTTCTCCTTTAACTCTGGGTGTTGAGTATTTTTTCCCAGCAAAGAGATAAGTAACTAAGACAACTTGTTAACATCAGTCTCATCTGGGAGGCACAGACGTTGCTTCAGTCACATCTGTATCCCCAGTGGCCGGAACAGTGTTCAGAAAAATGCTCAATAAATGCATGGGAAATGTACAAATAGAAATCCACAAAAGTTTGCTTCACAACAGGCGCTTAATATGTGACATCTGTCAGTATTCTTGGCCTTTGCTTTTTTTTTTTTTTTTTTTTTTTTTTTTGGTTTTTGGTGGGGGTTTTTTTGAGACAGGGTCTCGCTATGTAGCCCAGGCTGGCCTCAAACTCACAGCGATCCTCCTGCCTTAAACTTCCAAGTGCTGGGATTATAGGCATGAGCCACCACACCCAGCTCTGGCCTTTGCTTCTTACGGTCCTGAAGTCCCCCTCCTTCTCTGCCTCAAATCCTTCCCCAGGAAGCCTCCCAAACCACTGTGGGCAGCGGCTGGGCACCCACGGAGGCAGGAAGGGATGGGCAAGGACAGGGTCTGCAGGGGGCTGGGCTGGGAAGTCCTCCATCTGCATCTGACCCCAGCTCACCCTGGTGAGATAGGTAAGGAGAGGCGGGCCTGGACAAGCTGAGTGTCAAGGTTCAGACCAGAGGTCTCAGAGTTGAAGGTTTGACTCTGACACTCCTTGGAACCCTCTGTGGCCGGACCTACCTCTTCTCTCAACCTCTGCGGCTGCCCCAGCCACTTCCTGCTGGGCTGTCCTGATAAACACTGTTGGGGAGCCCCCTACACACAGGGGAAGTGCTGACTCTCAAACCCCTCATGCTGCCCACCCACAGCTCAACCATCCCCAGAACAGGGCAGAACCACCCAGACTTCCAGGCGTCTCTGAGACCAACCGCCACCCTCAAGGCAGTTGCTGCCTCTCTGCTACCCTCCCATGGCTCTCCGTTGCCCAGGGGGGCCCTTGGTTCTATCTCACTTCCTCCACTCCAGCGCCCCAACACCAGTACTTGCCTGCTAGGCCTCTGTGTATACAGTTTCCTCTGCCTAGAACATCTCTCCTGCCTCACTGCTCCAGGAAGCAGTTTGACCCCCAGTCACAGCCCTGATCCCACCAGATGTCTCCATGACTGTGTCGGCCACGTACTCATTCTTTTTCACCCCAATCCTACCAGGACAAGGGTCTGATTCTCCTAGGTCCCCAAGGTGGCACAGAGTGAACAGCTCTAGGCTGAAGGGACACTGCCCAATTTTGCACGGGGGCAGCAGGGAGCTCAGGTCACACTGCAAGTCAGGCCCAAGGATGGCTAGAACCTGGCCTCCAGCCTCCCAGCACTGGGCACCTCTCATTCCACAGGTGCCCACCAGCTCCAGCTCTACCCTCCTGCTGCCCAGGCCCCAGCCTGTAATTCTCTGAAACCTTAATCATCTACTTCTCAGGCATAAGGAGCACCTTGTCCAACCCTCCCCATTTCCACAAGGGAAAGTGAGTCCCAGACAGACAAGAGCCTAACCAGGGCCACAGAGCAAGTCAGGAGGACCCAGGCCTTGGCCCCAGCTGACTCAGTCCCTTCCAGTAGCCTCTTCTTGGAAGAAATAGGGAGGAGGATCCCCTCAGATGATTTCAAAGATACTGGAGCAAACCCCACTCCCACCAAGTGGGCCAGCCCAGTTCTGCCTTGAGAAATGTGGGTTTTCAGGCCACCAGAAGTAGAGGCAGGTAAATGTCCTGGTTCACGTCCCTGGCACAGAACCACTAGATGCTCCCTGGATCTTCAGAGTCCCTGGGCTTAATACACCCAGCTGGCAGGAGGAAGAACAGCCCAGTCTAAAGGGGAAGGTAGACCCCACCAGCCAACACCAGCACCCTGCTTCACTAAAGGGACACACACCTCAGAGCTGTCCTGTTGCCATCTGGAAAAGCATCATTTCCCAGCTCCATGCTTGGGGGGTCCCTTTCCCCCCACCAGGTCCTTTTGGGAACAACTGACTGCAAAACCACACAGCAGCCCACTGAAGGTCCCCAGTAGAGACTAAAAGACCAAGACCAGGTAAAAGCCTCAGCAACCCACATACTGAGGGGTGCAGAGCTGGCCCAACCTCCCTCAACTACTGGGACATCAAATGCTGAACACACATTCAAAGTTCCCAAGAGGGAGCTGGCACAGGAAGGGGCTGGAACAGTCAAGCAAGGTTTACCCAGCCAGGTGATTGGCAGGAAGAGGGCTCTGCCCTGCAGAGAACAGGCCTCCCTCCCCGAGGGACTCTGTTTCTAGGGCCTTCTGAGCACAGCCACTTTGCCCACAGGTCCCTATGGACCCCAGAAGGAGCAGGGCAGGCAGCCACAGCCCAGGCTTCTGCACCCCAAGGGTTGGCTAGATTGGGTCCTGCTGTGTGCTGTCCATACCTGAAGCTGATAGGGCTGGGGGAAGGAGTAAAAACAGGGATGCCCAGAGACAGGCCAGTGTCCTTGGGGCAGCCGGGAATTTGAGGCCTGCTTCTCCTCCCAGTCCTGGGGGCTGACCCACCCCACACTGGCCTAGGCAAAGGAAGTGGGACCAGGCCAGTTTCCCTCAGAGCCCCCGGGCATCCAAGATTCCAGATGTGGCCCCTGGTCCCAGTCCTGGGACATGACAGGAATGGTCAGGACGGGTCCCACCCCTGGCCTTTACCTCTACCCTCACAATTATACGAAGGAATATCTCTCCAGTGGGGATTCTCTGACCCTGAACTCGCCATGAGCCCCTCTGCCCCTGAGCACCACACACTTGACCACAGGTGGGGTTGGCATCTTGGCCTCTTGACTCTGGGATCTGTCCCAGGTATATTCAGTTGCTGATACCTAGCTATGGCAGACCCCAGACACCTTAAGTGGATTGGGTTCCTGGTTTGTTCAGGGATAAACCTGGGCCCCTGTGACAAGGCAATGTGGGCAGTACGGGCTGAAAGCTCAGGGGCTTGGGGGGCCCTCACCAGGCCCCAGGCTGGGAGGGGGACATGCCTCAGAGCCCCAGGCCTAAAAGATGGCTGGCAGATCACTTACACTCAACTGACCTCAGTGTCATCAGCATATGGGGCCTGGGAGAACCATTTTATTAGCAAAAGCCAGGTCAGGACAGGACAAGAGCAGAATGCAGGTCTCCAGGAGGTGCCTGTCATAAGGCTGGACCCCTGGAGGCTCAGGACTCAATAGCTGTCAGTCCAGTCTGCGAGCAGGATACCCTTCAGGGATCCCAGCTCCACAGCTGGTCACCAACAATATCAACTGACCAGGCAGCCCTCTAGCCTGACTGTCACCCCAACTGGGAGTTTCCAGGGTAAGAGTGGGTTTGGGTATCTACTGTCTCCAACGCAACCCAGTGCTCAGGGTTCTCATTGCGAAGCAACAGAGGCTTTCAGCTCTTCTAAGGAATGCATGATCCTGGGCAAATCGCTTAACCTCTCTGGGCCTTGGTCTCTTCATCTGTGAAATGGGAATAGTGCTTATCCCATCAGACTATTGTTGAGTATTAAATGGAATCAGCACATCACCTAGCACATAGTAAGCTTTCAAGATACAACAGCTGAGTTAGGGAGGTGGCTGAGTTAGGGAGGGAGCCTGCTTAGTGTGCACGAGGCCCTGGGTTCAGTCCCCAGCACTGCAAAAAAAAAGAAAAGATAGAAAAGAAAAATAGCTACTGCTGTTACTACTGTAATTAATAATTTACTACCACTGGACTAAATAATAATATTATCGAACTGGTCACTCAATTCCACATCCCCCCCAACCACTCTAACTGTCCCAGTGATCTAGGAGTGACGTCTAATTATGCAACAAGCTCTCTTTCTGATCTATGACCCAAAGGATGAGAGAGAGACATTCTAAATGAAGGCCATGCAGAAGACGAATCGCGCGCTGCCGCCTCACGCCGTCCCCGACACCTGGGATCATCTGCCTCTTGGAGCTGGGGCTGTTCTCCCCAGACTCCTGGTTGAAATGTACAGGTCTGGGGGCGAGGCCAGGAGTGGCGGTAGGTGGCCAAGACCTCCTTTCCAATCAGAGCTGGCAGCCGTGAGCTTGTGGGGAGTACACGTTAGAGGGGGACATCTGGGTCCCCCCATATCCTTGTGCTATTCAGACCTCTGAATGGCCACTCTCAGCACAATACCCACCCATAAAACATAACGCGCCACACTGCACGGGGCTGTGGAGGGGCTGAGAGGAGCTACCAAGGGTGGACCCTGCTCCTGAAGGAGGGGCTGGGGCTGCCTGGCTGAGGTCACACTCTGCTCACGGCTGCCTTGGCTACCGCCCAGGGGAAAGTCCTCAGCGAGCGGAGTTGGACGACAGCACCCTCCAGGTGGGGAAATCAGGCCAAAGGAAGCAAACACATGCCTGGGTCCTGTCCTGACTCTACCCTGATCCACAGTAATCTTGGTTAAGTGACTTAACCTTGCTGGGCCTCAGTTTCCTTTTCTGCAGAATGGTACCTAACCTTGAGGGCTTATGACAGGATTAAGTTGGTTAATATACACGAAAACACCTACAACAGTGCTCCAGGCGTGTTTGCTGCCATGGCTCCGGGTCTTCCCCTGTAACCCTCATCTCATCCAATGAGGTAAAGTTAAATAATGCAACAAATGTGCTGTGCCCAGCGCAGGGCCCTAGAGAGCTTCCTCCCCCCACCCCCCTACCTTTCCACAAGTCCTGCCCCCTGCCCCTGGCACCCCAACACCCAGGCTCCCTGTGTTGCTCTGGCCTGACTGCTGGCCCTTAGGCTCAGTCTCCCCATCTATGGAAGAAATTTCTGGGCCAAGTGGTGTCTCAGTGTCCATGACCATATCTGCGCAGCCTCTCCCCAAACTGTTTTCTTCTTCCTTCCCCATTTCCCACTGATACCCTACTGCATCCCCTCCAGAAGTGACAGAACCCTTGGAAGCCTGTAACAGGACAGCGGGGATAGCTGGTGGGCAAGGGGCACCAGCCCTCAAGCAGCCCAGGGCCAAGTCCAGGATCCTAAGGGTTAAGACCCAGAGTGAGGGGCGGGGGGCCAGGGTCAGTGCTGGACAGACAGGCCTGGAGCCCAGGGCCTGCCTCCCCTCCCCCTACACTGGGAACAGAGGCCACTTGTTTGGGCATTGGCGGCTGGCTTTGAGCTCAGCCAAGGAGAGCGGGGTGGGAAGGGGAGAGGCCTCGGAGAGTGATGGGGACTTCCCTCCCTCCAGCTGATACCATAGGCCTGGTCCACCGCTATCCTCAATACTCTGAGATCACCCACCTTCTGAACTGACCCTTCCCTTGAGTTCTGCTTCACTCTAACACTCACTGCTGGGGGCAGGATCTAGACTGTGACAAGCCTGAGTCTTACCCCGGACAGTCTCTTTCAGGCATGAAGTCAGGGTTTATCACACCATTCTACAGATGAGGAAACGAAGGCTCTGAAAAGTATGGGGACTTGCAGTCACAGACTGCTTGGTGGCTGCAGGGACTCCAGGTGCCAGTCAGTCCCTCGGCTCTGCAGACCCCTCCCTGCAGAGTTCCTAGGGCACTGTTCCTAAGCTGTGTCATTACACAGGACTGAAAGGCTGGGCTGGAAGGAGGGGCAATAAGCAACCCATTTCTGAAACCTGAAGTTCTAAAGGTCCTGAAGATTTGGATGGGGAGAAAACTTCTGGAGGGTGCAGGGAGGAGGGGCAACCTCCACAAAAGAATGATTCTGGAAGTGTGGAGAAGCATAGCTTGGGGAGGAGGCTACCTGCCCAGATGAAGACTGGGGCAATAGTGCCCCGAGGGACTGTGGCTGCCTCCACCGCACCAGTCATCAGCAGTGTTTCTGGGACACCTTCCTCCTGACCTATTCCAGTGAGCAAATGGCCAGTGAGGAGGCAGGGTCCCCAGACCAGGGTCCAGACAGCCACGCAAACCTGAGTTCTTTCTACTCTCCTCTCCCATCCTGTGCAACCGCACCCATCTCCTTGCCACTCCTCAAACACACCGAGTTCCCGCCTCTGCACAGCTAGGTCCTCACCTACAGGCTCCTGCACTTATAAGGTACCACTTAACTGCCAAGGCCCATTCCAGTCATCTCTCTGGGCCCGCACCTGTCCACACCTGTCTTCATGGCTCCGCTGGGCTCCTTCTACCCTGTAATGATCTTGCTAGGACGTCTCCCCTCTTACCCCCCTCAACCCTCCCACCTGGAAGAACAGACATCATGAGTGCCTCAGTCTGGGACCCTGAGCAATCCCCATGTCTGTCCCTGAAGCCCTCCTCCAACCCCACACCACCTCCACCTGGGGATCTGAGAAGACTCCCCAGACAGGGGATCTAGGGGAGTGCATATGGCAGAAATCTACTGTGATGGCTCCTGATCACTTTCCCCAAACCAAAAACCACCCCTGGGAATCTGGGACAAAACATCCACCCTGTGGCCTCCAGGCTACACTCCAAGCCTGCTGGCTTCGGGCTCAACCAGACATTCCTAGCTTGATCCCATTCAATGAACACACCCCTCCTTTTCCCAGCAATTGGGCCAGGTAGGCTCTTGGGAAGCAATGCCCCCATTTACTGATGGGAAATTCAGGTGCAGAGACCGGAAGTACCCTGCCCAAGGTCACTGGAGCCCCAAAGGTCCCGGGCATAGGGTCATTCGATCTGCAGAAATGCAAGGGTCTCCGCGGTCAGTGGGGTGGGAATTTTCATCCCACAGTTGGGAAAACCAAGGCGTAGGAAGGCGGCCTAACTCCGGAGCCTGGGAGCCTTCCTGCCGAAGAAACGAGGGCTGGAAGCCGGGTGTCCGCCGGCTCATCCTCCTCGCGACCGTCTCTGACCCGACAGTTCATCCTCACGAGGCGACCCCCATCCCCACCACCAGCCAGAACATACCAGATGACCCGCGGAAATGGGCAAAGGGTGCGGAGTCGCCGCGCGGCCTCAGCGTTCCCTTCTGCGGCATGGGGACACTGCAGGCCACACCTGGAGAGGAGGCTGGGGACCGGGAAGCCCCGGCAGCCGCACTGACCTGTTTTGATCCAAGACTCCACGCGGGGACCTCAGGTCCCGGAGCCTCCACTAACTCACACCGCCACCGCCAACTCGCTGCCGCGGGCCGGGCGCGCCCACCCCGCGGGGTGCTTCCGCCTGCCCCCACGTGACGCCCCGGGAGGGGGGAAGGGGCAGGGACCCGGCCTGGGCCCCGCCCCTCGCCCAGTCTCGGTCCCGAAGTTCGCTGGCCTGGCCCGCCTGCCGGACCGGTCGGTCTGGGAGACTCTCTAGGATCTGTCGCTGCTTGCAAGTCCTCCTCGGTCTCCTGGGGCCAGTATACACACACGTGCGCACACACACACACACACACCCCGCCTGCTGAGTCTCCATCTCTCCCAGAGTTGACACACACACACACCCCGCCTGCTGAGTCTCCATCTCTCCCGGAGTTGACACACACACACACCCCGCCCGCTGAGTCTCTCTCCCGGAGTCACCCAGCCTCCCAACCCTGTCCTGGTGAGTCGGCCCCACTGGGAGGGGTGAGCCGCACACACGCCCCACTCCATCTGCGAGGGCGATAGGGGGCGCTTGAGGCCGGTCGACCGTGGTCCCTGATCACCACCTCCGGGAGTCCCTCCCTTCCCCTCCTCCTTTTCCAGGGTAACCCATTTCTCTCCTGGCACCCACACACCCCTGTGCGGGATGGTGAAGAAGAGTCCGAAGACTCCCTTCCTTGCAGCCGCCAGCCTGAGATCCCAGCACCCAGGCACCTTCACTGGTCTTGAGAACGGGAGAGTCTCACCTCTCCTCCCAGCACAACACATGGAACACCCAGGCTTGGCAGGCATTTCTGGGTCCTGCGACCAGGGCACCTCTGGGGTCAGCCATGCCCAACACCTTAACTTCTGTGGGTTTCTGTTTTTCCTTACACACAACGGTATATCTGGTAGACAAGCTCTTACCAGGGTGGGCATGGGAAGAGGCAAGTGTCATTAATTTGAGTACCTACTGCATCCTAGGCCCAGTGGGAAGCAATTTATTCCTTTTTTCTCAATATCCATATTTGCTTGGAGGCAAAATTATCACTCCAGGTTATGGATTTGGAAATGAGGCTCCAAGAAATTCTAGGGCTTGCCTGATGTCATAAAGCCAGAACAATATTTGGACAAAGCTGGGACTGGAACCCTTTTGGGTGAATCTCCCCCACTTGGCCATCCACTGGTTCCCCTGGGAAAGACATCTCTAATCCCCATGCCTTTCCCTAAAGCCCCTTTCCCACCCAACACCACCTCCAGCTGGGGATGGGGGGGTAGTACATATGGCAGAAATCTACTGTGATGGCTCCTGATCACTTCCCCTGCGCCAAAAACCACCCCCGGGGATCTGGGACAAAACATCCACCCCATGGCTTCCAGGCTACACTCAAAGCCTGCTGGCTTCCGGCTCAAACAGACATTTCTAGGTTGATCCCATTCAATGAACACACCCCTTCTTTTTCCAGCCATTGAGCCAGGTGTCTTCCACTGGCCAAGTTAAGGCCAGCAGCTTCCCAGAAAGGGAGGACAGACCAGACCTTAGGAGAAACTTCTGGGCCCCACGTCAGCATTAGGCCAAGAACACTGAACAGAAGCAGAGCATAGGGTCATCTGGACCTAGCAGGAGGGGTGTCTCCTGGGCAGCAGAACAGCCACAGAGAACAGAGGAGGGTCAGGCCTCTCTCTAGCTCTCAGGGCCACCAGGTGGAGCATAGGATGAGGTGGTTGGCATCTGAACAAGGCCAAGAGGATGGGTGCCTCGGGACCCCACCGTTTCTATTCACACAGTCCTGAGCTCTTGAAAATGACCCAGAAAGGGTGAAATCACAAAGCCTAGACCCTCCACTGCACTGCAGTCTGATGACCCTTCCTGCGCCCCCAGGCCTCCCTCCTCCTGGGCACACTCCCCCAACCTCAGCTCTGAGGTGCACAGCCCTGTGGCTTGAGACTTATCACTCCCTCCCTTTCCCTCTGCGATGACAGGAGAGCTCGTGCCCAGTCCATAGGTTGGACCCAAGGGGCCTGAGACCAGAGGTCACAATGAACCCTGCTCTCTGACCCCCACGGGAGACCTCTGCAACTCCTTCCCTTAGAGCAGTGAAAGGCAAAGTACAGAGAGGTCAGAGAGGTGATCTAATGGACAGGGAGAAGGAAACAGGACAAGAAGTGTGACACCCTCCCTCCCCCCAGCTATACATGAGAAAATTAGGAGCTGCCTAAAGGCTTAAAGGCCATATTTGCAATAATAGCATTCCAGGGCACTGGTGGCTTGGGGACAGATGGAAAGCAAGCACAGGATGAACCGGATGAGGCTGCGGGATCTTTTATTGGGGCTGTATCCGTCCAGGCCAAAACGCCGGGAGCCACGCCCAGCGTCTCCAGTAAGTCGGGTGGGGGAGGGGAGAGGGTGCGGGAGGATCCGCAACCCAGGGTTCCGCTCCAGTCCTGTCTCCGTCCATGCACCAGTGCCGTGCTCAGGTAAGCGAGGTGTCATCGTCACTGCCCTCACCGCCCGCTCCACCCACTCTTTCCTCCCGGCTCTCTGCCACCGCACTCTCGTCGATGTTCTCCAGCGAGTCCGAGTGCTGCACCGACAGCTCCGACAGTGCCAGGCTGGGCAACGGGCTCTGCTCCGGGTGCAACCACGGCTTGAAGTGTGGCTGATGCTTCTGCTTCCACTCGGGATATTTGACGCACGCCTTGTACATCTTCTTCATGGCCTGCAGACCCGCCGCAGCAGCGTCAGCGGTGGCTGGGGAAGACCAGGATTCTCCGCGCCCTCCAGCGCCCTCCAGCGGTTCAGCCCCCAGCAGCTCACAACTTTGTTGCGCAGCCCTAACTCCACCCCTGACTGTCTCCATCCTTGACCCCCTACCCCCAACCCAGAGTTCTCTCCCACAGCCTCCAGACCCCTAAAAGGCCCAAGGCCGCTCACCTTGGGAGCCAGGAACTGAGAAGATTTATTCACTACCCACTTGGGTAAGGAGCCTGTGAGGGCAGGGAAGGGTGGTGAGGTGAGAAGGGACAAAGCAGCCCAGGTCCCCACCCAACCAGTCACCAGCCCCTCCCTCTGCCTGGGCTTCCAGGGAAGCCACCCTTTTCCTCCATGGGAAGGGTTTAGTGTGGCAGTCCTACAGTTGGCGGTGCAACTGTCCCCACTGTCCCTCTGCTGAGCTCTAGGGCTGCATGGAAGAAAACCTCAGGGTCCTAAGTGACCATGGACTACTTACAGATTGAAGTTCTGACTCACCAAGCTCCACCTGCCTCCTCCTACACTGCTATGCCTTCTCATCCCTAACCCCAGGGGCCACTAGGACCCACCCGATGTCCAGCCTTTCCTCTACCTGTCCTTTCATGTCCCTTCCCCAGCTACAGCAGACCACCCTAGCCTGGCCTGACCCCAGATCCACAGCCCAGCTCTCCACCCTGTCTCTTTGAAGAGTCTGCTCTGCCTCTGACACCCACGCCGCTCAGCTGGGGCCAGGAGGCCTGTGCCTGGGCCACTGTGCCAGAGGGGATTTGGGACATACCAGGCAAAAAGGCTCAAGGCTTAACCATCCTCTAGTCACTCAGTCACCCACTCACTCCACATTCACTATGATACCACCCTTGGGGACCCACTTGGGGACTCACTGTCTGGGGGCCCAACTGTTTGCCAGGTGCACTACTAGAGAGGAATGGGCACCTGGGCATCAGGGACAGAAAAGGTGACATCTGAAGCAGCCCTGGAGGGCTCAGTAAGGAGGAGAGGTGTGTCGAGCTGAGGGAAAGGGCTGCCTGGGCAGGGAGTGGGAAATCTGGGGAGGGGGTTCAGACTGTACTCTGAGGGCAACAGAGGGTTGCAGAAGCATTTTAAGCAAATGAGAGTCATGAAGAAATAAGCATTTGAGAATTCCTCCGGTACAGACAGACAAGGCAGCTGAGTACAGAGAAACGACCCAGTCAGGAGTTCTGTGAGAGGTAGAATCAATAAGAACCAGGGACTGAATTTGAGAGCAGAGGAAGAGGGAGTGACCCCAGCTGACCCGCAGGGGTGACTGGAAGGTGGATACATAGAAGAGGCAGGTCAGGAGGGGCAACGGTGGGCTCAGCCTTGGACTCAGTGAGTCGCAGGTGCCTAGATGACATCCTGTCCAGGAGGCTGATGGCCACAGGGATCTGCACCCCAGCAGAGACATGTGGCCAGCAGCCACAGGAGTGGCTGAGCCCACCCAAAGGAGAGAGGACAGGTCTGGACAATGCAGGCCTCTAGGATGGGTGTCCGAAAGACGGACAGAGCAGAAGCAGCCAGGAAGCAGGAGCAGGTCGGAGCTGGGGCTGTCAGAGCCCACGAAGAGAGCACTGAGCCTCCGCAGAGCAGTGGCTCCTACCTTGGCCCATTCATTTCAAACCACTGCTTTGGATGGCAGTGCCCAAGAGACAAAACAGCTGCTAACAGATGGCCTTCCAAGCCCTTGGTAGATCAAGCCTATCCCCTGTGGTATAGGGAAGGATCCCATGACAGGCTACCAGGGCCAAGCCCTCACCTTTGGGGTCCACCTGGGCCAGGTAGGTGATGACGCAGCTCTTGGGCCCTGTGCTCTGGATGAGGTAGCCCGTCTGGATGGACACAGCTCGGACCAAGTCTTTCCGAGGTGGGTATTTCTGGGGATGGAAGGCACAGGGAGGTGAGACTCAGGGTGGGGGCAGAGGAGATGACACTGGCACACACACGCACACACACACATATATAGTTCACATCCCCTGGCCTCTGTGTCAGGCTGGGCCTGATGCTGGGACAAGAAAAAGGCAAGAATCAGACTGAGTCATCCTTGTCCCTCTACAGGTTTTCCCTGTTCCCTCAGGAAAAACCCCAGTCTGGGGCCAGAACTCATGGGCTCACATGGGCACTCAATCCTTGTCCAGGCCAGCCATATCTCCTTGTCCTCCCTATCCAGGGAGATCAAGGTAGCCCTGCCTCAGGGAGAGCCACAGAACACTGACACTGACCTCCTGCTTTCCCATTTCCTGGCCAGCCTCATCCCTGAGCCCAGTCAACTGAAGCCAGCCCATCCCACCCCCTCACCACAGAGATGGCCCACACTGCCCTCCCCTGATGTGCTTAAGGGCCCCAGCAGGGAGACAGAAGCCATGATCCTTGCTCTACATGAATAATACTGAGGGTCAAAGGGCCCTGTGTCTGCCAAAAGGTCACAGGACAAGTCATGGTGGCAGCCAGGACCCAGCCCTGCCTGGCCCCTTCCCCTGCCCACCCAACAGAGAAGGCAGGTCAACTCACAGGGTGTTTGACTGAGTAGTTCATAATGATGTAATCAGCGCCCATGGGGAGCCAGGAGCGGAGGGTGATGACATCACGGTTCTTCAGGGGCTTGGGACACCTCCCTGTGGAGGGCAAGGGACAGTTCAGCCAGATCACTGGTCCACCTGCCTGCAAGGGAGGGTGTGGCAGAGGCCAGAGACCTAGGGGTTCCTAGGCAGCTGCCAGCTCTGCCTGAACCAACCTTGTACACCCCCACCCCGGCCCACAGCCCCATAGCCGTCCCACAGCGGGGAAAAGAAAGAACAGATCCCTTGTCTCTACCATTCTCGGGCTATCCCTTTTCTTCAGAACCTCACAAGGCCCTTACCTTGCTGGTCTGGCCAGTTTCCATATGTGATTCTGAGTGTATGTGAGAAAAACAGTATTGTTGTGAGTACGTGTGCATAAAAGTATGTCTATGAATAGGTGGCCTGTGGGTGTGGGATGTGTACATGACTGTGTGTGCATGTATCTGTGTGTAGAGCATCTTCATGAATACATGAGTGCATACGTGTTGATGAGTGTACATGTGTGTACCTAAGTGTCTACAAGACAGCCCTCAGTCTCAGCATCCAGGGCCCTCAGAGCCCGGCCGTGGGAATGACCACAGGGTGGGAAGAGGGGGAGGAGAGGGAGGAGGCTGGGTGGGAGGCTTGGATGGAGGCCAAGGGGCAGGATCAGTGTGCTGCGCCTGCTCACAAGAGTAATAGCCCACGTCAGCGTTGACTGTCAAACGGGCGATGTCGAAAGTCTCAATGACGTTGCTGTCCCACTTCTTTCGGTACTCAATGTCGTGTAGGACATCGTAGAGGGTCTCGGCTGGCACATCACGGCATTCCATCCGGCACTGCAGATAGACATAGGGGTCGTCTGGGTCACACAGGGCTCAGAGCGCTGGCCAGGGGACCTGAGTGCAGAATAGGTCAAGGAGGAGGGAGGAGAACAAGGAGGGGCCGGAGCCTTGAAGCCAGCGTGGACTCACTTCTCACCACATGCCTGGCTCAGCAGCCCCAGAAGCTGTGCCAGGACTCAGACAGCCCCTGTACCCAGACACCATGCCACCTGTCTCAGCCCAGTCTCCTCCTCCAGGAGGAGCTTTCCAGGAAGCCTTCCCAGCCAGACCTTCCGGCCCCCATACACCGAATCCCTGTGTCTGGGCCCTCCCAGACCCGTCAGAAACTCACAGAGGCTCACAATTGATTCAACGTGGAGCCTGGGGTGGAGGGACATGTTAAATGAAATGAAAGCATAAATGAAAAAACAAATGTCGACTTGGATGACTTCTTTCTTCCCATGGTACTTATCACCTGGCCATACCATTTATTCTCCTTTTTGTGCTTTCTTTTTTCTTTATTTTCTTTCTTCCTTCCTTCCTTCCTTCCTTCCTTCCTTCCTTCCTTCCTTCCTTCCTTCCCTCCCTCCCTCCCTCCCTCTCTCTCTCTCTCTTTCTTTCTTTCATTCTTTCTTTCGAGACAGGGTCTTGCTATGCAGTTCAGGCTGACCTTGAATTCACTATGTAGTCCAGGCTGGCCTTGAACTCGAAGTGATCCTTCTGCCTTAGCCTCCCAAGTGCTGGGATTACAGGCGTGTGCTGCCACACCCGGCTTTCCATTCAACAAATAAGTTTACAATTTATTAGCCTTGCCCTCAAAGAGCTTTCAATCTGGGAGAAAAGCAGACAAGCATAACTTGTCTTATTTAACCCTCCTAACAACTCTGCCAGACAAGAAATCCAAGGAGGAACCTGAGGCTCAAAGAGGTTAAGTAACTTGCCCAGGGTCAAATTGGTAAGTAGCAGGGCTGGGATTTAATGCAGCTCGCATGTCTGGAAAGCAAGTTAAAACAGAAACAGATTTCCCTAGATTAGTAGTCAGGAAGATGAAACGCTGTGATTTTTATTCTGTGATTTTTTTTTCACCCAAGAATGCAACCCCCAAAATCAAGTTCCCTCAACAAGCAGATGAGTTTTCTTGCATAATCTAAAAAGGTCTCAGGGCCGGAGAGATAGCTCAGCGGCATAAGCACCTGCCTGGCAAGCGCAAGGCCCTGAGTTCGACTTCCAGTATCCAAATAAATAAATAAATAAATAAATAAATAAATAAATAAAAATAAAAAGGTCTCCCAGAACTGGCACTCGGACAGTGTGGGGAACCTACACATATAACTTCCTACTTATACGCGGACACATGCAACCATTCAAGGGAGGGACTACACTGCTTCCCCCTCATCCTGGGCTAGGTCTTGTTAACAGTTGGTGTCAGACTGCCACAAGATGGCCACACCATACCTGCTGGGTATTCTAGGCACCAAGAAACTCATCAAGCATTGAACATGACTTTATACTACAGAAAATAGAGAACAAAAGTACAAGCTAAGTGACACCAGGAGAATACAGCCAGATAAAATCGCATAGTAAGACATTCTGCAGGGCTACAGGCCCAGTCTCTTCTACAGGTCAATTTCATATTGGCAAATATGAAGGAACTGAGCTAGATGGAGAGACATAGAACACAACAATTACATGTAAAGTATGACCCTGAATTGCATACTGATTTGGACACACCAGCTATAATGGACATTTTGGAGACAACCGGGAGAAATGTGAAGGTGGTTTGAGTACTAGGTGCATTAAAAATTTACAGAAACATGTTGGGCATGATAGTACACACTTGTAATCCCAGCTATTCAGGAGGATGAGGTGGTAGGTTTATGAATTCAAGGCCAGCCTGGGAAACTTAGCAAGAATCTGTCTCAAAATAAAATGAAAAAGGACTGAGGATGTAGCTCAGTGTTCCCTGGGTTCAGTCCCCAGTACCACACACACACACACACACACACACACACACACACGACTAGATTCAATCATTTAACTAGGAGCCCCAGCCCTGTCCTGATCCAAGGTAAGTAGGAGATGAATCTGAGACCTGTCCTTGGGAGGCTTCAGGCTGAAGGAAGAGTCCCATTTGGAAATGCAGAGATGCCCTAAAATGCTCAGCAGGGCTCAAAGAAGATCAACTCCTTGGTGAGGGTGGGAGGATCAGACTTCATAGAGAAGCTCAGTCAGGAGGGAGGTGTTTGCCAAGTGGTTCTGGCAAAGAGAACAGGCAGGGCTAAGGCCCAGAGGCAGGTGTAAGTACAGAGAGTATGTGTGGCAGCTGAAGAATTCCATGTGGCTTGTATTTCCATGGTTTGGTATAGCCTAATACTCAAAGGTCCCTGGCTCCAAGTCTTCTTGGAAGAAAGTGGGTGATTCCATGGCTGGGTCAGAGGACGTATAAGATGACCCGAGAACATGTTATTGTGCCAGAAAGTAAGGAAGTACTCAAAGACAGATAGAGACCTTGTCCAACAGACATAAGAGCTAGCCTGAAGGGCTCTGACTGGAACAGTGACCAACTCATCAGGGTTTTCTCAGAACTCTCCAGTGTTACCACTGAAAGTCTTGAATCCTAGCAAACTCCTCAGTCCCAGACAAACTAGGACAATTGGTCACTCTATGGTGGGCTACAACTGTGACACATGATATTAAAACAAGAATAGCAACAATTATATTCCACCAAATAAAATAAACTAATATATGTATATATATAGGTATGAATAAATAAATGAAATATTTGATGAGGAACAGAGTGTATTTACATAGTTTCAAAGTACCTTCCTATCAAACAATTAATTACACAAGGAAAATGAATAACTTCATAGTAAAAAATGCTGGCAGATACCACGTCAGTCAATTGATCAAAGTGAACATCATCAGTAACAGGACAAGTTACAACCAGGTGTTGCCAGACAGGCTAAAGTGAAAAGAATACAGGCATCTTTTTTTTTTTTTTTTTTTTTTGTGGGTACCGGGGGGACGACCTCAGGACCTCGCGCGCCAACAGGCACCCGTGCCGCTGAGCGATATCACCGGCCCCTTTTTGGTATGTGGGATCCGGGAGTCGAACTCGGGCCTTCGCGCTTGCAAGGCAGGCGCTTACGCCGCTGAGCCATCTCACCGGCCCTACAGGCATCTTTTATGTGATATCTCCACCAAGACTGTATAACATTAATCATAAAGAAACATCAGACAAAACCAAAATCAGACATTTTACAGAAGAACTGGCCTATAAGTGTCATGATTGTGAAAGTCAAAGAAAGACTTGAGAAGTACACCAGACTGAAGGAGACCACTGAAACACAACTGAGGGAATGGACAGAGGAATGAATAAAGTGACAGAACAGATGCCATGGTAAGAAAGGGGGTTGAAGACAGCAGAGGCCAGATGGGCGTGCCCCCATTAGTATCCAAATATCCATCTCTTGAGCAGCCACCTGAAGGCCCGGGTGCTAACACTCAGCACACGCTCACCCTCTACCCCACACTTGGTTATTATTCCTATGCTGCAAAACAGACCACTGATGCTCAGGAGACTGAGAAACTTGCCCAGATCACACAGCAAGAAAGCAGCAGCACAGGGATTCAAAGTCAGGTCTTCCTGTACTGTTAACCATCAAAGAGAGCTCAGGGCAGCTTCTCAAGAAACTAGAATTCCTCTGAATCCAAGTTTGGAAGCTGTATTGGTTTTGCAAGTCCTCAAACACATTATCCTGGACAGTGAGCCCAAAGTCCCTCCTCTAGGGCAGCAGGTAGCAGGTGGAGCATGCAGGGCAGCAAGACAGAGGGGCCCACTGGGTATAAACACTGCCTAACACTGTAGCTTAAAGATAAAGAAGGGAACTTCAAAGGTTTCCCAGGCTAGTGGTAGACTTGTGGAGGAAGGCCCATCCCAGGGCCCTGCTGGGAAGATGAGAACCCTGGTTGAGCTGGCACAAAGAAACTGAGGCAGCCCAGGTGGCCAGGTCAGGTGACTGCTGGCAGGAATCCTCATCCCATGGTAGTGGGCCTGGCCATGGCCCAGGGCCTTTCCACATCCCCCAGGAGGCAGCTCCGCCACTGTGCCAAGGGGAAGAAATTACATCCAGCTTTTTTCCTGCACTCACAGGGGTGGCCACACCCCACAAGTTGTAATTATAAGAGGCTGTGGGAGGGACAGGTGTTGGAGTAGGGCTCAGTCATTGCAGACTGGGAGAGGGCAGGTGGCAGAACCCACAGCCATAGGGCCCTGGACAAGTCAGTTCACTGGCGGGGACCCCAGGAGCTCCCCTGGAAACCGGAACTGAAGCAAGGTTGCTCTGCCCAGCAGCCCTCCTGAGCTGCAAAGCCTTTTAAGCCTGGTTGCTGCAGGACCTGAGCAAACAGAGTCCCAAGGGGAACAACTGTCACCACAGTAACTACAGGCTGTGTCTTCACTATTCCACTCTCTCAAGTCCCCATGACATGACATGTAGAGATCCCAGGGAGTTTGTGGGGATGCCCAGCACACCTGGGTACCCACCCACCCACAGAGCCACATGCAGAAGGGGCTGGAAAAGCAAGGAGACCCTGGGGGAGACTCATGCAGCTTTTGAGACTGGCAACGCTACAGTCCAATCACAGCTCTTGTCCTAGGGCACAGGATTT
Source organism: Erethizon dorsatum (assembly GCA_028451465.1). NCBI lineage: Eukaryota > Metazoa > Chordata > Mammalia > Rodentia > Erethizontidae > Erethizon > Erethizon dorsatum. Next base: position 56,822,443 of record CM051827.1, on the reverse strand, counting down.
AACTCTTTCAAGTCTTACTTTCTGAGTACGAAAAATGGGGACAATAACAATACCTGCCACCTAAGGATGTTGTGATTGAATGAGATAATGTATGGATTATGCCGGTCATAGGATGAATGCTAAAAAAATAGCTGCTACAAACCGGAGGAGGGGTGCAAACCTGTAATCCCAGCACTCGGGAGGCTGAAGCAGGAGGATGGCAGCAAGTTCAAGGCCAGCTTGGGCTACATAGTGAGTTCAAGGCCAGCCTGAACTCTGAAGTACACAGAAAGACCCTGTCTAAAAAACAACAACAACAACAAAAAACCTGCTACTATTCAGTAGGCTTCCATGATTAGCCAGGCACCCTTCTACACTAGGAAGAACTAGGTCAGATTTGGAAATATCTCCTTATATTTTGTGTCCAAGGCCTCTCCCTTACCTCACCCCAGTCCTTACCCTTCCATTCATCCATTCACCACTTTACCAAGTCTGCTGCAGCCAGGCCTGCAACTGGGAACCAAAAGGAGGGGAGCCAGACCTGGATCCCCACCCTGAAGAGGTCCCACCAAGTGGAGTAGTAAGAGAGGCTGGGACACAGACCTGCAATAAGGACAAACAGGGTGGGAAGTGGGAGAGGTGCAGGAACTGTGGGGGCAGAGCACTGCCAAGCCCAAAAAGATAAGGAGCGGAGCCACTGAAAGGGCTTAGAAGGGCATTTCACACTGAAAGAAGCCTGGAGGCTTAGAGAAATAAGTACAGAGCAGGGTCCAATGCCCAGGCTATGTCTCAATCTACCCTCACCTCACTCCTCCCCTTGCTTGAGTGTCTCAGTGAGGGCTTCCCAGGGCTCAGCACTAGAGGAACAGGGATCACCACCTGGGGGAGGGCAGCAGTATCTACCAAGAGCCAGGGACACTTCGGACCTAGAGGGGACAGGAAGACAGCTCACCTCTGTGGGGCTGTGTCCTGGTCTTGAGAGCCAAAGCAGCAAGCAAATGGACACATAGACAGGTGGACCCAAGCCTGACCCTCCCCCAGACCTCAAATTGGTCCCCAGTATCCTTGCCCATGCAATTTGTGGGGCACATGGATTATCCCACAGTCCTGGGAACACAGAGGATTATCTCTTCAACCACCACTCTTCACATCACCACTGGGGAAACTGAGCCCTGGAGAAGGGTAAGAAAAATATCCCACAGGCTATGCTAATTTCTCCACACAAAGCAGGTCCACAGACAGTACTGTGAGGGAAGTGTAAGCAAATCACCCTTTTCCAACAGAACCAGACTCCAGTGAGAGGACAAGTTCCTGACCGCAGATGGGCTCCCAGGATTAAGTTGATCACAGCCTTGACCCCAACCCCAACCACCACCACCACCACATGTTCCATGTCACTGACCAATTTGTCATCCCACAAAGCAGAAACAGGGACACTCAGACTGGGGACCCCACAGGGGCTGAAATTTAGCAAACAAGAGCACCAAACTGCATCCTTTGCAGACCTCACATCTTACGTAGATGGGAATCATCATCCCCATTTTACAGAAGCTAAAGCTGAGGTTTGGAGAGGTACAACAATCAGCAAGGCCACACAGCTAACAGTAATGAAGCAGAGAACTAAAGTGCAAGTGTTCTTGACTCCAAAGTGCCAGGACTCACTGTCACCTTCATCAGAGCAGGACTGGCCCAGCTAAAACAAACATGCTGGTAACCGGAGGCTCAGCTCACTGGTAGATATTAGGCAGTGCTTGTTGGATTCAGAAAGGCTTGCTGATCAGGGAGCCACAGTTCAGATACTTCCCTGAACAAGTACCTGAACTCAATCCGCAGACTTCACTGGACTCAGAGGCACAGCTATGCTTTTCTGAAACCCAGCACTGAAGGCCTGCAGTCTGAAGCTCCCTCTGAGAGCCCTCCAGGCATGGCACTGCCCTGCCAGTCACAGATGCGCCCCACAGGTTTAGTTTACCCAGAAGCTCTGGGCTGTCTGCATTAAACAGGCCTCTGCCCTGCCACATCCTGCTGTGTGGCCTTAGCTTGGGTGCAGGACAGGAGCTCTGAGTCCTAGTATGTTTATCTGTCAAACGGGGATCATCCTGCCCTTGGAGGCACTGTGAGGATTAAATGAGGCTAGTATATAAAGCCTTCAGTGGCAGCTACTCTTCCTCCAGCCCAGGCCCCAGCAGCCTTTCCTGACTTCTCAGGCTCTGCTAGTCCCCAAAGGGCAGGATATACAAGGACAAGAAAGTGTTTTTTTTTTTTTTTTTTTTTCCCCCAGCACTCAGGGGACTGAGGCAGGATTGCTGCAAGTTTGAGGCCAGCCTGGGCTACATAGTGAGTCCAGGCCAGCCTGAACCACATAGCGAGACCCTGTCTCAAAAAAAAAAAAAAAAGGTTTTTTTAAACTTGGTAATAGAGCCAGACATAGTGGCGCACACCTGTAATCTTAACACTTGGGAGCCTAAGGCAAGAGGATTGCCATAAGTTTGAGGCCAGCCTGGACTACATAGCAAATTCAAGGCCATCCTAAACTACCTAGCAAGACCCTGTCCCAAAAAAAAAAAACCTAGAAATGCCAAAATCCCTCCATAAGTGGACAGACAGGTGGGGCAGATGGCCATCCATACCAGCCCCTGCCCTCACCATGTCAGACCAGAAGGGAGGCTCTAAGAGGTACCCAGGCTGCCTGGACACCCAGCAGGCTAAGGGCTCAGTGCTGGGCCCCTCTGCCCCTCTCTGTTCTCATTCTCCTCCCAGGACCCACTCTCCACCTGCTGGCTCCAGGGCACTCCACTCTGCCCTTCCCAATGTCACCATGAAGCCAGTACAAGTCTGAGCTGACAGAGCACCTGCTCCTTGCTCTGGATTTCTGGGGCCCCTAGAATAGACCCTTTCCTTTATGTCTTCCTGTCCCCCCACCCCCCAAAAAAACCCAAAAAACAAAAAACCTCAAGATCTACTCCAGGGCACTGACATCATCAGGGGAGGAAGAAGGAGGAAAGATGTCCATTAGTCCTGCCATGAGGGGTGCTCCCCAAATGCTTCTCCAGGTCTTCCCTTCATTAGCTCCTTTCCTATGTGTCTTCAAACTTCAGCCTGCTGTCCCCTGTCCAGGTAGCCTGTCCTGTCCCTAAATTCTTGAGGTTGGGCTGAGGTCCATCCCCCCTGTCTCCTCCACCCCCAGGCCCTCCCTCCATCAGTGTATTGATTTGCCTGCAGTGCTCCCCCAAAACACAGCAAGTGCTCAGTGAAGACCTGCTGCTGTGTGGCTGGGCATGGTGGCTATAACTCCAGCTACTCTGGAGGCTGAGGCTGAAGAATCATGAGTTCAAGTACAGCCTAGGCAACTTAGCAAGGTCCAACTCTAAATAAAATAACAAAAAAATTAAAGGGTGCTGGAGATGTAGCTCAGTGGTTTTAACAATTCCCAGCACTGAAAAAGAAGGGAAGGGTACAGGGAAGGGAAAAGAAAAAAAGACTTGCTGTTGAGTGGAGAGATGGGCAGGCAAGTCAACCAGGACGTGCCCATGTGAGCTTCTCTACCTCATAGTGCTGGACCTTGCCCTGCAGCCTGCAGTGCGCTTGTGCAACCCAGAAGGCAGTGCAGCCACGAGAGCTGCCCAGACAGCTGTAAATCTCTCCTAGAAGTAGAAGACGATTGCTACTCCTGCCACCATCGTCTTACAAAGGTGGAAGGAAGGAAGAAAGGAAAGAAGGAAGGAGAGAAAGAAAAGAAAGAGAGAAAGAGGGAAAGAATAAAGGGAAGAAGGAAGAAAGACAAAGAAATGAAAGAAAATTAAAAAAAGAAAAGGAAGAGAGAGAGGGAGGGAGAGAGAGAAAAAGGAAGAGAGTAGGGAGGGAGGAAAAAAAGAAAGAAAAAAAGAAAAGAAATATTAGGCCCCACAGGAGATTCTGAAACTTGCTTTAAGATTTCTAATAGTTCTGGTAGTCAAAGAAAAGTACATTAGCCAGGTATGGTCATGCACACCTATAGTCCCAGCTACTTGGGAGGCTGAGGCAGGAAGAAGTCTTGATCCAGTCTCGCCAGGCTGAGTTCAAGGTCAGCCTGGGTAACACAGTATAAATAAATAAATAAATACCCACTGTTTTAGAAGATGTACTAAAATAGTTACACAGTTAGGGCCAAGTATGTAGCTTAGTGGTAGAGCAAGTGCTTAGCATAGACAAAGACAGGTTGAATCCCCAACACCTGAAAGAGAGGGAGGGAAGAAAAGAATGTTACACGGTGACAAAATCTAATTCCACTGTTCTGAAAAAAAATTTGACCAACATTTTAAAAATCAGCTGGGTATGGCAGCGCACACCTAAAATCCCAGCACTGGAGAGGCTGAAGAAGGAGGATTGTCATGAGTTCGAGGCCAGCCTGGGCTACACAGTGAGTTCAAGGCCAACCTGAACTACATAGTGAGACCCTGTCTCAAAAATACGTAAGTAAGTAAGTAAGTAAGTAAATAAATAAATAAATCATAAAACTACATCTTTCAACTCTTTTCCTAGAACCCCAGGACTAGAAATTTATACTCAGGGAAAAATATCAAGTAAAAAAAAAAAAATTCAGTTACAATATTCATGGGTATATGATTGTATTTGTAATCAATACATTAAATTGGACAGCCACCTGGAATGCCAGCATCAGCAGGCCCAGTTGGGCTGAGAAGGACACATCTCCCCAGTGGTTACTGCCCAGCCACTGAGGTTGTGGGCTCCCCCAGGACAGGGGCAGCGGCCGAGCCAGCTCTGCCCTCCACAGGCCTGGTGGGGGAGCAGCTGCCAGAAACGCTCATGAATTAATAACTCTGCAGTAATATGAGAAACTTCTAAAGATGCAATGTTAAATGGACAAAATAGGATACAAACTTGTACCATGATACATGGCTTGTATCATGGCTTAAACCAATGTAAATTATCTACACCTTTGAAAGAGAGCTGGTAGGAGCAAAGGACAAGTTTTTTCAGTTTTGGATTTTTTTTCTTTTTGAGATGAGGTCTCACTATGTTCCCCAGGCTGGCCCTGAACTTATAGGCTCAAGTGATTCTCTTGCCTCAGCCTCCCCAGTAGCTGCCACCATGCTGGGCCTGCATTTTTTGATTCGTATTACTGGATTCATTGCTACAATATAGTTTATACAAGATACAAAAAACACACTTTCTCTTCCTAGTTGGAAGTGTTGGTCAGAACCCCCAAGTCCTCCAGTTGCCTGGACCCAAAAGCCTGGGCTCAGCTAGCTGGGGCCTGAAGATGTCCACGCTGACATCCAGGTGACATCTGCAGCTCTGGCTGGGCTTTTGTGCTACTGAGCTCTACCCAAGAATGGCACCGTGTTGGGTGTGGGAGCCAGAGGGGACTGGGATCACCCAGCCTTGGGCAGGGGGCAAAAAATAGTGGCACAATGACAGCTCTATAGGGCCAGGGCAGGGACAGAAGGAAGATGCAGGCTCCTGTACAGGAAAGGGCATCAAAGCTGATCCCTAAAGAATGACCAGAGGAGCAGATGGCACCCAGATGGAGAAGAGGGAGGAGGCTCCTGGCACAGGTTATGGCAGGATCTGGGGAACTAGAAATAGCCCCCACTGGTCAGGGAAGGAGGGGGTGTGTGCAGTTGTACAAGGTCACCCAAGTGACCCTGAGTGAATGAGGATAAGGCAGGAAATGGAGCTGTTCCTTGAGTATCCCAAACTGTACATTCATTCATCCATTCAGCAAGTGTTACTGGGTGCCAGGTTCCATGCTAGGAGTTGTACAGATTCATCGAATTTCATCCTTTTGATTACCTGGGACCAGGGGAGATATGCTGTTGGTTAACACTGAAGGCTCAGAAAAGTGAAGTGGAGGAACCAGTCTGGAACCCAGTGTGACCCAAAGTGCAGCCTTGAGACTGCCTTCCCAAGAACCAGGCTCTGTTCTGTGAGGGACCCAGGAGTCCCAGCTGGGCCAGCACCTGACCAGATGAGGACTGTGCCTGAGGCATCTATGCTAGGGGCTGGGGCTTCAGGGCAGCTGCGTGGAGTGGGGAGGATAAGTTGGGGCTGGCTCTACCTGGGGTTGGGGAGCTGGAAGGTCTCTTCCCCATCCTTTGGCTCAGTATTCGTACCTGTAAAATGGCCAGATGCCCTCTGAAGAGAAGGGGACCTGGCAGTAGCTACCCCCAACTCATCTTTTCCCCCAAAAGTGCCCCCAAGACTGTTGTGGAGAGTGGAAACACTCTGTCTCCCCTAGACAGAGCTCCTGAGCTCCAGCAAGGTCTTTCTCAGCTCTTCTCCATCCACGGCTGTGACTCATCCCCGCTCTGCCTCCTCCCCCACCTCTCCCTGGTCTCCCACTGCCTTTCTGGACCCCTCACCCCCACCCTGGGCTCCAGGCCCCATCTCTGCAGCAGTAATGAAGGCAGTAATGAACACGCTGCTCTGTTCTGCCACGGCAGAGGCTGACCTCCTGCTCTGGGCCTCCCGCCTCCCTGCTCCTGCCCCAGGGGAGGTGGGGGGAGCCAGATGGAGGGAGGAACATTCAGAAAGAGGCTGAGAGTAGACAGGCCTAGAAGAAAAGCCAAGGGGTGGGGGACCAGTGAGACCAGACAGAGCACAGGGCTGCCACTAAACATCAAGACATATAAAAACAAAAAAAAGACAAAGAAGATAAACGCTTCTCAGGGCTTCAGGGACCCCGGTTGGTGCTGGCCTGTGAAGATCCAGTAAGCTCCAGACTTCACCTTCCTTCAGCAGCCTCCTGGGCATCATGCCTGGACAGCCCACAGGCCCCTCATGACCTGGCGCATCCAGTACAATTATATTATCTTCCCTCAGCACCCACTCCCTCCCCTCCCCACCCTCATGTGCCTGGACCCTGGCCGGCTCCGGGCTCATCCTTTACTCTCCTACTCTCACCAACTTTGCCTTTGAATTCTATCCTTCCAGGCCAATTGGTCCCCCGCAGCCAGGGAGAGCTTTCTAAAACCCAGAACTGACAATGGCGCTCCCCAGCTTGAAATCAATCAATCTCTTCCTCTCTCTCCTCTCTCCCTCTCTTCCTGCCTTCAAAATGCTTGCCCCATCCTGGCTTCCCCCACCACACTTGCACCCTGCCCTGGCAGCCTTCCTCACTGAGGGACCCCCAGGATGTTCTCAGCTTGCTGCCTGACTCCTGCTGCCCCCCAGACCCCATTCAAACCCCACCTCCCCACCACTGGCCTCCCTGCCCCCGAGCGAAAGCCTCTGTCCCAGCTCTTCTCACGAAGGGCTGTCTCCATCTGTCTCCCCACCAGCCTGAGTCTCCTGGGACCAGGTCTAATCTGTCTCCAGGTCCCCAGCACCAGCAATGTCTGGCAGAGTGGATAGGAGGCACAAGAAGAGGTTTTGTAGAGTGAACAAATAAATGGAACAAGGAAAAATAGAGGGAAGGGGACAAGTAGAGACATTAAGGATAGAGGTAGTAACCATTGAGGAACGAGGGGACAGAGACAGGGATAGAAAACACACCCAAAAGAGAGACTTTGACACCCATACAGCCCCGGAGGCAAGGCCAGGAGGCTCCAGTGGCAGAAAAGGGAAAGCAACAGAGCCAGAGCTGAGCCGGGGCGGGAGCTGCCAGGAGACAGCTGAGGAGACATAATTGGATCAGAGACAACTCTGCTTCTGCAGTGAGGGGGTGTGACTCACATACACAGAGTAACGCCAGACACAGAAACACACACGGTCTCACACTCAGAGGCACAGACACAACTACAGGCACACGTACACACACTCCACACAGCTGACTGAGCCTCGGCAGGAGCCAGCCTCAAGGCATGGAGACCCAGGTATTTCTCCATGGGGCGCTCCGTCTACCAGCTGAGGGCCATATCACACACACAGTGACACACAGCGCAGCACCACACACAAAAACCCAGATACAGAGTCTGCAACCGCCATCACATTATCCTGTCCTCCCAACATACCACCACCGTCTGCTATCTTATTTCGTCATTTGCTTCTGTTTTGCTTGGCTCCCCCTCAGGATGCAAACCCCATGACAGCAGGGGCTGATCTGTGTGGTCTGATGCTAAATTTCTGGACATAACACAATGCTTGGCATATAATATGTACCCAATAAACGTGTGGAATCAATGGGTGAATGCGCACATGCATGAATGAACACTGAAGACACATAAGGGAGTGCCACCCCTCTAGCTATCAGGCCTCTGCCTCAAGACTTGCCGCCTCCCTGACCAGGTCCCAGGTGATCTGGAAGGAGATGGTGCAGGGGATCTCAGAGAGCCAGCAACAGATAGGCATTGTGACATGAGACCCAAAGGATGAGATTAAATGGCCCAGGCACCACAGGGGAGACCTCACATGGGAGTCACCCCCTACTTCCCACACGTGCAGACGCACTGTGCACCTGCCCTGCGACATAAGGATTCTAGAGAGACATCAGAGGTGGCATGTACCTGCCTTCAGGGGGCCCAGGCTGAAGCAGGAAGGCAATGGTATGCTAAAGCCCAAGAGAACAGGCCCACCTGCCAGAACCAGCAGGCAGGGTGCCTGGGCCACCTGCCCCCAGCTCTCCTTAATGACAGGGGAGAGGACACTGTATTTGGCATGGGACACTCTATACCCATGTTATGGAGACTCCAGGGACCCCAGAGGATCAAGCCAGCCCAAGCATGCCAAATGGGATAAAGGGAACAACAAGAAAGGTGGGGACATGGCCATCCTGACACCTGGTCTGAGCTGCCCTCCCCCCACGCACCTGTTGCCAGAGTATGATCATCTACCCAGGTCAGGGGCAAAGGCGAGGGATGAGAACTGGAATAGATTTCTATCCCTATCTATGCTCACTGGCAACCTGGCACCCAGGCCTGCGGCCACTGGCGCCTCAGGAACAATCTGGAGCAGCCCCTCCAAGGCCCCAGGTCCCCTTCGAGGGCCAGGCCTCTGGAGTCGTGGCACCTACAGCTCTGGCTCCAGGTAGCCCAGTCAGGCATAGAGACAGAGAGGAGGAAAGAAGACCCAGCTGTCTCTAGGACTTGCTCCTTTCTCTCATCTCCTGCAACTTTAAAGACTCTCACCTGGAAACTGAGCTGGGGCTTGTTAAAGTTTAAAAGCCTGAGCCTGGGGACCTAGGTGTGGAAGGCAGAGAGCCAGCCTGGGGACTGAGGGTTTCTCAATTCCCAGCAAGGACACAGACTGAAAGATCCCACCCCACTAGGCCCGTTTTCTCATCTATGGTGGCATGGGTGGAAGTTAACTGGTTTTAGGGCGTGGGGCTGCATGAGGTCAGGTCTTACGCACCAGACGGCACCACACTTCACAATGTGCACACTGCGGGGTTATGCTATAATTACCATATCCCCTGTTACCTCTCATCTCTAGATGCCTGGAGCTCTGGTTCCAGTCCCTATAGCCTCTGCTTTAGAGCAGGCTTGGTGCCTCTGCCCAGACAAGCACAGCAGCAGCATGTCTCCCTCTCCTTCCACTCCGTCTAAAACCCTCCCCTGGCATGCCAGGACCTCTAAGCTCCAAGGTCAGGTCCCTGGTGTAGCTCTCTAATCCTCTCCAGCGTCCACACCCAACTCCTTGCAATTCTCCAAATGCACCTTCCTGTCCCCTGTCTCTGGGCCTTGGTACAGCTGTCCCTCTGCAGGGAATGCAACACTCCTGATGCTATCAAACTTGTGCTTCTCATTCTCCACCCAATTCCAATGGGATAACCTAAGCACTCCTTGTGAAGCCTTCCCAGATCCCCAGACCTGGTTTCCACAGCTCCTGTGACAAGTGTCTGTCGCAGCACCCAATGGGAACTCTCTGAGGGCAAAATCTGATTCCCCGCTGTCCCCCACCTCCAGCACAGGGCCAGGCAGAGAGAGGCTATCAGGAGATGTTTACTGAATAAGAAAATGAAGAAAGGAAGGTGGGGGAGGGAGGGAGGGTGCAAAGACTGGCAGGACAGCGCTGCTGTCCACATTTGACAGAGGAGGAGGATCCTGAAGCCTAGGTAGGGGCAACTTGCTCAGGGCCACAAAGCCAGAATCTGGATCCTGTACTCTCACCTATTCTTCAATTTAGCGAGCCACGTCCACCAGGAAGGCTTCCCTAACACCGCCAGCCACCTTTGACCTTTCCCTTCTCTGAGCTCTCTACCCCAAAGTCCAACTCTCTGGGAGCTTCCTCCCTGAGGACAGTCTGGAGTTACTTCTTCCAGTTCCCCCCATGCCAAGTCAGAGGTAGGGGCAGCCAGGGCAGGGGTCCTCAGTCAACCCTGGACCCGGAGTCCCCATCTAGCGTCCTCTTTTTTTTTTTTTTTTTGGTGGGTACCGGGGGTCGAACTCAGGACCTCGTGCGCCAGCAGGCGCCCGTGCCGCTGAGTGATATCACCCGCCCTTTTTTTTTGTATGTGGGTACCAGGAGTCAAACTCAGGACCTCACACTTGCCAGGCAGGAGCTTATGCCGCTGAGCCATCTCACCGGCCCCTAGTGTCCTCTATTGGCACAGACCACCAAGGCCTTCGCTATCCTTCCTTACTCTGTGTCCAGCAGTGCAGCCTCCCAACCCTGGCCTAAGGTTAAGATGTCCCCTACAGATGGGGAAACAGCCCCAGCAGGGGCAAAGGCAAGCCTGTACCTGGCCTCATCTAGTCCCAAGCCCTAAAACAAGTTAACTTCCCCCACTGCCACCACAGATAAGAAAACAGGCCTAGAAAGGGTAATGTGACCCCCAAGGTCACACAGTGAGGACTGGGCTCTTGCCAACTGGGTCCCCTCCAGGGTGACCTCCCACGATGACACAGCATGGGGAGACCCCTCAAGGTTCCTGCCCACCCAGCCTGCTCCTGTTGCAGGCTCAGGCTCCCAATAGACCCGACCTCTGCCTCTGTGAACATGGCACTGAGTTCAGAGGTCCTTGGAGTCAGGAGGACTCAATGCACAGATGGACAAGCAGCCCAGAGATGAACAGGACATGCCTATGGTCACACACAGCAAGAGGACATCAGTCAGGACTGGGCCTGAGTTGGTCCTGCTTGAATGACCGATACAAACTCCAGGCTTTCCATTTCTCATACTACTAAGGGTGCTGTGGGAAAGCAGGCCTGGGCTTTGAGACCTGGGTTCAGGTTCCAAGCTGCCCTCTGCCTGTACTCAGGATCCAGGTTCAGTGTCTGCCTCTGGTCCAGGGCCTGGACTCTCAGGACCAGTGTTGGCCTCCTGTCCAGCACCCAGAGCACAGTGCAGGCCTGGGGCCAGGCCAGGCTGGAGGCCAGGAGGGAGGGAAAGGGTAGAGGTGGTTCCAACAGCCCCTTTCCTTTGTCCTGGCTCCTGCAGCTGGGCTCAGAGCCATGGTGGCTTCCAGAGATCTCTGGACACAGAATTAGGGGGAAGAAAAGGAAATCAATCAGGTAAATAGGTGGAGACACCCCGTCCCTATCATGAGCACAGGCCATGTCCAGGGGCAACAGACAGGGGAGGGGAAGGGGGACAGAAGCTCAACTAACATGTATAGTTGAGTCCCAGCCTCCTGGAGTGACCCAATCATCCCTGGGACTCTGGCTTCCACCTGCTGTATGACCTTGGCAAGCCACTCCCTTTTGTGGGCTTCAGCTTTGTCATCCATCAAACAAGAAGGGGATGATGAGAACATCACGTCCTTCACTCCTTCAAAGAGTTATTGATGGGATTAAAGGCCACAATGTTGCCTAAGGACATGAGCCCAAGCAGACGGGCAGGGGATCTGGGGTTAGGCTGGCCTGGGTTGCACTTCTGCTGCAGTTGCTGTGTGACCTTGGGCAAGTGACATTGCCTCTCTCAGCCTCAGTTTCTTTGTCTGTAATATGGAGACAAGCCTACTACTGCCCAGGACTGGCCTGAGGGTAAACTGAATGATGAAAGAAATGCTTGGTCAAAGCAGGGACTCTCATCAGAAATGGTGCCCAGGAGTCCTGGAATCTTGGGAACAGGAAGCTCAGAGTTCCAACTGCTGTGCCAAGAGGACAGGAATGGGGGCTGACTCCTGAAGATGCCCATAACTAAGGTGCCAGCCTCCTGCCTGGGCCCAGGCTCTGCTCACCTCTTCCACTATGGAGAGCAGAGCTGGGGGGCAGCAAGGGGAGCAAAGTGAGGGGGTTTAACAAGGAAGCTAAATATACATGGCTCTAGGCCTGCTCTGCTGGGACTTGGTTGTGTGACCCCGGGCTGGCTCCTGGCCCTCTGCGGGCTTCAGTATCCTCCTCACCTGCAGCCCACTGTTGACAGGAAAAAGTAAGAAACAGGGCTTACAGAGGGTCTCTGGCACCTCCAGCCTCTGCTCAGTCTCAGAAGGAAGCAGGACTGGAGTCCTGGCTGTTGGTCCGCAAACCCCAGTTTTTCCAAGTCCCTTTCACCTCCAAGGAAGGCCACCTGAAAAGTCTGATCTGGCCACAAGGGGTCTGTTGTGACAGCCTGGCCCCCAGACCTGCTACCTCTAGTCCTGGGCTGGGTTAGGTTTATTCATTAACCAAGCCAGATGGAGGAGGTCCAGCCCGCCCTGTTGACAGAGGGTGGGAGTACCTTGCCCTCCCCTCTCCTTCCCTCCCCTCCTCTCTCCTCTGGAGAGCCAGCCAGATGGGGAGACCACACTTACACACACACACACAAATCCCTGCACACTGCCAGCCTTAAGACTTTGTCAGGTCACAGTCAGGTTCCCTTGCAGCTGCCTTGCTCACCTTTCATTCACTTGGTTCCTTAGTCCCTTCCTCCTTCCTTTAACCTACATCCCAGCCCTCTGTGCACTGGGTGCTGTGGGGAGGACAGGACCTGTCTGCACTTAGGCAGCACCAAGCTGGAACCTACCAGCTGCACTCCCCTTGCCTGCTCCTCAGGCTTACACTCAGGTCAGGCCCTTGAAAATCCCGAGCCCAGGGTCCTTAGGACTGCACAGAGACCCAGAGGGACAGGCACACATAGAAACCCAGAAAGAGTCAGATGGACAAGGTGAACACAGAGAGTCAGAGAGAAAGGAAAGGCAGGAAGAGCAAGCCAGTCATGTGGCACTGCAAATGATTAAGGCAAAATGAGGCAGAAAGGGTCATAGGAAAAGGTCAGACAGCACAGGTCCTAGTATGAGATCAGGATGCCTGAGATATGTCAGAGACCACATCTCAAGCAGGAGAGGGGCCTTCCTAAAAAGAGTCCAGTGTCCTGGCACTGGCAACAGGAATGCAATTCCCACCTACTCCAGGAAGACAGCAGAAGGGAGATGGAGGCAAGGGAGAGGCAGCAAGGGCACAGCATACTGGCAGGAGCCCTGAGTGTCACCTTTGAAATGTGTCACTCACAGCAATGCCAAATATGTCAGGGTCAGCTACTGAAGTAACCCCTACACCAGAGACTTCACCAGCCTCTGGCCCATCTGTACCATCAAACCCCAAGCCTGCCTGTTCTGGCAGAAAGAGGAAAATCACGGGGTTGTGAGGAGTGGGGGCGATGGCTGTGAGTGGCTGATATGCCTGCACTGCTCTCAGCTGGCTTTCTTGACCCCTTCTTCCCTTGTGTCATGCCCCCACGCCCACCCCATCCCTAGCCACCCCTTCCAAGTCTTGCCTTCAGGACCTGCCAGCCACATCCTGAGCACCTGCCAGAGACTCAAGGAGAAGCCAGGGAGGGAAAGAGAAAACCAGGGGATCTGGCAGGAAGGAATCAGATCCTTGGCACCCAAGGGTGCAGAGAATAAAGCAGGAGATTCAACTCAGGCTGGCAGAACCAGGAATTTTGGAGAAAGGGAGCCAATCTCCTGCCTGGGGTGACTCAGGTCAGGGGCCAGATGGAGGCTTCTGACGCTGGGGGTTCCCTGAGGGAGACCACTCTCCTACAGGGGCTTGGCAGCAGCCCCTCTTCTACAGTGGACAGGGACATGCCCCATGCCCAGGTTCCAGCTGAGTGAGGCACAGTGAGTCATATACCTTCTCCAGGACTCAACTGGCCCATCTGTGCAATGGGCTTGGCCCAGCAGACTGTCTTTCCTCCTGGTTCCTAGCAGGAGACTTTCGGGGCCAGGTGCACCCCCAGATGTCTGTGGCTGGGAGGCAGGACCAGAAGACTCTGCCTGAGAAGCAGGATGGGTGCGGTGGAGGCTGCAGATACAGTAGAGCAACCCTACCTTGATCTTGTGCAGAGTCCGATCCATCTCCACCGCCTGCACCCACACTGACACACCGGCCTTGCTGTAGGTCAGGTTCCAGCCCACCTCGGCCTCGCACTCTGACCGGAAGCTGCGGAAGTCCTGGTCGTCAGGCACCTGGACACTTTCGCGGCCCAGAACCGGCCGAGGCCCTTGAGGCTCTGTTGAGGCTGCTGGCTTCTCCATGGGAAGCGTGGGCAGGCCCGGCGTCCCGGTCCTGGTCCGGCTCCCCTGGGTCCTCCGCGGAGGTTCCGACTACGTCGACGCGGCTGCAGATGCTGACGCCACCTTCCTGGGACCTGCAAGACCGGTTTGGGGGCAGGAGTCAGCGCGCTGGGGGTGCGGGTGGGGCCTCCCGGGGTCCTGGACTGGTGGAGAAAGAGCTGGAGGTGGCCAGGGGTCCCCCTCCCCGGGCGAGGACGAACGGGCACAGGACAGTCACCGGGCCACCCCCGAGGAGCGCCTCCGGACCTCCCGGGGCCGGCGTGGGGGCTGCGGATCTGGTGCGGGTGGCCCGCGGGAGCCCTTTGGGACCCGGAGGACCCGAGGTGACGGAGCTCTAGCGGGGGCTCCGCGCAGCGACGGCCGGACCGGCTCAACTAACTCCGCAGCGGCGCGGGCGCGGGACGCGCTCGGGGAGCGGCGGCGCCGGGTCGCTCACCTGTGTCCGCCGCTCCGCCCGGGCCGCTGGGGCCAGGGTGCGAGCGCGTCCGCAGCCGCCTCTGCCCCGGCGACCGGGGGCCGCGCGGGGGGTCGGGGGGGAGGAGCAGCGGGTCCCGCCGCCCGGCCCCGCCCCGCGCGCCCCCTCCCCCCTCCTCCCTCCAGGCTCGGCTCGGGGCTCCCGGCTCCCGCGCCGCGCTCGGTATTTTCCAGGCTGCGGAGGTAAAGCTGACAGGGCTGCGAGCCCCGCCCCGCCCCGCCGGGTCCTAGTGCCCGCCCTGGAGGGGACCCGGCGGGGGAGGGGGCAGCCTCGGGCAGAGGGACTGGGGGACTGGACGAGGAGTGTTTGGCCAAGATAAAGTGAGCTCTCAGAGAAAGCGCGCAGAGGTGCTAGGGAGGGATTCTGGCAGTTAATTGTGAACCTCTTCTCTGCCCCCGCTCACCCCGCACAGGTGCACACCTCTGCCACAACCTATTTACACACAAGCATTTGGTCCCTGGAACACCCCACAGATCCAAAAGTGGGCACACACCCCCACGAACAGTCCAGATCAGGGATCACAGCCCCAAAGCAAGTCACTTGGGCCCACGGCTTGCAATTCCAATGACCTACAGGCACACCAAAGCTAAACACACCCAACCTAGTAGAGTGTGCAAACCCAGCTGGAAGCTGGCCCGACCAACTTCCAGGTTCAAGGTTCACAGGCTGGCCAGGCCTGGGCAAAATCGCCACTCCCATCTCATCTCCACCTGGGAGATTTACCAGGACTCTTCCTGATTCTTGGATCCTTGTTTACAGCGCTGCCCCCACACCTAGTTCAACAGCACACACAAATCTCCTAGGGACTAGATTAGCTCCACAAGTGCATCCGGCTCTAGTGCCCTGGGGCTCCCCTGTCCCTGTCCAGGCAGAGCTGGCCAGAGCTCCATTGCCTCTGGAGAGATTTGTCAGCCAGCATTCCAGCCACCCCTTCCAGGCTGGGAGGTGGCCACTTGGCTTCTGGGTCCTAGTGCCAGCTCTGCCTCCATCTACTCTGTGTGAGCTGAGGCCAGGAGACTAACTTCTCTGAGGCCAGGCAAGGATATGGCAGCCTGTCCCTGTGACTGACTGGCCCTGGGCCACAAAGGTCAGGGAGAGCTGTGGGGAGCACCTCTGGATGGGCAGTGAACAGGGCCCAATAAGTGCCTGCCACTGGCTCAGTGTCAGCATGAATCCATGGCCATATGACCTGAGCCTAGGTCTCAGCCTCCTCTACCCAGGACTCCTTGTTCTGCCTGGCTGTCCCCGCTTCTCTCTGGACTTTGGTTTCCCATCTACAGAAGGAGGGAATCAAAAGGCAACTGCTAGCCTCTGTCATCCAGAGCTCTGGGGTAGAACAGCTTTTCTTACGGGTGCTAAGAGAAAACTGAGGAGTCAGCATGGTAGGTTCACAAATAGAGGTGTTTCTTCCTGAAGTGCGCAGAGCTCTGAGATGTTTGTAGATCATGCCCAATTTTTAAAATGAGCTGGAGAGAGCAGAGAGTCATGACAGCAAGGGACCCCAAAGGGCATTCTGCTAAGTGAATCCTATAAAATGAGTTGTAGGTCCCCCTGAGGTCTATGTGATGGCCTTAGATCTCCCTGCCTGGCATCTGCAGTGTGGGAAGTGGCGTAGATTATCACCCCCCTTCTACACTCACACTCTTTAGAAGTGTCTAGGAATGAGTAGGTGGCAGGGGGGTTGGCACTCAGCTTGGGAGGCGCTCTGATCTACCTCCTCTGCCCCTGGCCCAACTCTACACGAGTCACTGCTTTCCCCAGGGCTCAGTGATTCTATTCTGACACTGTCACTTCCAGGCTGATGGGAGACCCAAAGGCAACCCCACCAGCGCCAACAGCTGCTTTGTGAACAGTAGACTCTGGGATCAGCCACATGGAAAAGAGATGGCAGCACTGGCCTGGTGGTTCCCGCCATTAGGGCCCCTGTTTACACGTCCCATTGAACAGGAGGCGCCAAAGTACTAAACCCCTCATGCCCACTATTCAGTCCGGGAGAAGATAAGGCTAGGTGACAGCAGGAGGTGGCAGAGAAAACTGACAGAACGACCTCCCCACCACAGAGGGCTAGCAATCCAAGAGACAAACCTGAGGAAGTATAGATGGCAAGAATATAATCATAAATCATCACACAAATCCAAACACAGATTGATCAAAATGAATCTTCTGGGTCAGTAAAGGTGGGTGTCCTGCTCAGACAGCCATGCTGGGGTCATCTCTGCATCCTGGGTTCAGGTACATTAGCTGGCCAGGGGGTGGGCAGAAAGGCATCACTCCATCCTACTCACTCATTTGCCCTCACAAGCCGCCCTCCCCCCAGGAATTCAGGCGTCCCTGCCTCCACTGCTTTTAACAGGCTCTTGAGCATGACAAGTAGATCCACAACCCCGTCTCACAACACCCCTGAGCAGCAGAGATAAGGGCCTGCTACAAGAGGGTAGACGAGTGACCCAGGAGGGGTAGGAGTGGGTCCAGGGGTAGCCTCTGGAGAAGAATCCTAGGACTAAGCCACCCCTGCTTCCCACTGCCTGGCAATAGACCTGGGTTCAAATCCTGGCTCTATCATTTCCCAGCTGTGTAACCAGAAGCAGGTGACAGGCCCTCTGTTTCCTCATCTGGAATTATAATACCTTTTGAGAATTACTACATTGAAGAGTTGTATAGATGCCAGTTTCACTCCTAGATAAGTAACCCAAAATATAACTAGAGGGTGGTTCAGGGCAGGGAAGAATGTATTATCAAAAATGTGTGGTTCCAACAAAAACCACTAAGGTAACATTTTGGTATGGTTGGTAAGATTCTCATGAAAGATTAAACAGTAGAAAAGGTTGGCAAAGCCTGACCCCTGCTTTCCCCACTCAGCCCTCTGCCCCAGACCCAGGCCCCCCACAGTGGTTGGAGGTGCCTTGGCGAGCCCCAGGGCAGAGCTCAGGTCTGGCTCCTCTCTGGGTCCCAGCTCCAGAAAGGGCATCGCTTAGCAGGAGCAAGGGTGGGTGTAGAAGGTGAGAGTGTGTACAAGAAGGTGCTTAGCAAACTGAGAAGCATCTTGGGAGTGTGAGGAGCCATTATCCAGGGTGCTGAGCAAGGCTGGGCCTTACACGTGCCCCTTGCAGAGGCAGAGAGAGCAGCTGAGGCTGTGGGAGGGCCTGAATCACACAGAGAGTCTGAGTCTGTTGGAGGACTTCTAGTTTCTCAGCACCATGACTCCAGGAATGGGTGCCAGAAGGTCGTTTGGAGAGATTCCCACCAGACTGCTCACCGCCCCAGACAGCTGTTAGAATAGCACTAAGGGCACCTGCCTGGAGCCACCCCTGGACCAGGTCCTTAACACTCCCTCAGGTCCCTGCACCAGATCTAATGTTATCTGGCCCCACTCCTCAGATGGAGAAACACAGGCCCAGCTGGCAGGGACAAGCAGAAATAAAAACCCAGGTCTCCTGGCTCCTAACTTGAGGATCCTGCCCCCGTTATACACACCACCCCTTCCACTTACCTATGGGGAGCTTGGTGCAGTCACCACCTTCTCAGCCTCAAGATTCAGCCTCCCCCTAGCACCTCCCACCCTGTCCACTGTACTCAACGGTGAAGGACGTGCATGACTTGGCTTGCTCCTAGGTGCTACCCCTACTCACCATCTAGCCAGACAGAGAGATGGTGCCTCGATCACCCCTCTGGGAAATGAGAAGGCCCCCAGTGGCCCCTTCTGCCCCCACCCCTCCTCGGGGGTTACTTTGTGTGCCAGTTTGGGTGGAGCAGATTCCCAGGTTGTCCATGGAAACAAGGCAGCATCCTGAGGGCACTGTTCTAGAAGATGAGACAGTGACTTGTGTGATGTCACCAGGAAGAGCAGATAGGTAAGTTCCATAGACCCTCTGGAAAGGACCTTGGCCTTGAGAGGAACATGTCCCTTGAGTGGCACTAAGTATATTCCAGTCCTGCATGGACCCGGATCTAAGTGTTTACCCAGGGTGGGTCTCCTGGCCCTGCTGGGCCCCATGAGCAAACAGCCCAATCCTGTCCTGAGAGAGCTACTAGAGGCCCAGGGAGCTACAGCCACCCAGTCACTCACTCACATCACCCACACCTTCACTCCTCCTGGTGACACAGTCACAGCCACATACTGATGTCCTGACATCCTATCACAGATACACACCATTGAGGTCTCACACCTGGCCAGCCCAACACCCATACCTGTGTGTACATAGTCACGCATAGCAACAGGGTGAGATGCCAGAGAAAAGTACAGGGTGGCTAGTGAAATTTTAATTTCAGTCAAGCAACACATAACTTTTTATAAGTACGTCCCAAATATTTGCTAAATTTGGCAACCTTACACCTGAGGCACTGCCACAACCATGTCCCACAACCCTGAGGCACCACAGTCACACACCAGTTCCCACACAGACTCAGTGTACTGGCACATCTGGGGAATGTGCACACTGCACCTAAGGTATGGGGGGGCAAGCTGTCACATTCGCATGCACACCCAGCTGTGCACTCCTCTCAGTGAAGAGGCGCGGGGCCGGGCTAAGTCTTTCCTACTCCTTTTGTCTCTGCCTCACAGCAGCCTTAGGTGGAAGGTTGGGCAGAGACTGTCAGCTCCATTGGACAGCTCAGGGAAATAAAGCCCAGCAAGAAATAGAACCTATCCAATGTGTCCCAGGAAGTGGCCCCCTGGGCACAGGAAGTCAAACTCTACCTGGGGCCAGGCTTGGCCCTGGGTGTGTCCAAGCACCCTGGGCCAACCCACAGCGCTCAGGCCAGCTAAGCCTTCCAGAGGAGCCTCAGCAACAGTATCAGCCTGGGGGCTTCCGGAGTGGACCCTTGATCTCTTCCAACACCCAAAGGGTGATCCTGAGGTCTCCCCCAGAGGCCTCTCTCCTTTCAGGTGAAAAGTGTCCCAGGTCAGGACAGTAAAGACCCAGCTTTGAGATTAAAGAAGGAACCAAAAAAAAAGGAAGTTGTGTGGGGTGCTGTAAAGGGGCCATTGATCCTGGGCTGGAATTTTTGCCCATCCTGCTAGAAGAAGGCCTAGACAGAGTTGGGGATAGTGGCACACTCCTGTAATCCCAGCACCCGGGAGACTGAGGCAGGAGAATCACTGCAAGTTCAGCCTGGGCTACCTAGTGAGTTCAAGTTCAGCCTGAACTACAGAGTAAGACTGTCTCAAAAAAAAGGGCTAGACAACCTAAAGACATTCAAGATGTCCCCATCTGCCCAGCTGAAGCACAGAGGCCATGCGAGAGCCTGCAGTAGGCAGATGGATCCGGTATCTCTGCTAGGGAGTTCCAGGGCTGCATCCACGCAGCAATCAACGAAGCAATCAACGCAGCAATCGACACAGCAATCGACACTGCAATCCAGGCAGCAATCAAACTAAGTTCCTGCAGGCACCATTGTCAGCAGTAGTCCCAGCACATGGGGTGAGGGATCATCCAGGCCTGGGGCCCTCTCTGAGGGGAAGCCCCCATGGTTCTGCATGAACCCTGCCCACCTGCACCTCTCTAAGCCCCTTCTCCTGTTAGAGTGGTAGTGCTGGGGAGGCTTCCTCACTCACAGAGCCAAGGTGAGAGGGCCCTATCAGTTGTGAAGTCCTGCATGGTGGTTGGTGGGGGGAGTAAATTTCTTCCTCCCCCAAGCCGGGGGGTGCTCTGGACAGTAGGACCCTGCAAAGCCCAGAGGGCAGCCGCCAGGGTTCTGGATCCAGGGACTGGAAGATGGGCAGGGGAGAATGGGTGACGAGGCTGGGCGGGTAAGGTAAAGTACCCAGCTCAGCAGTCCAGGAAAATGGCTTGGGCCAGGGAGCCAGTCTGTCTGGGTTAGAAACTCTTACTCAGCGTGTGATCTAGAGCACGTTACTTAACCTCTCTGTGTCTCAGCTGTCCTACCTCTAAGATGGGTAGACTAAGGATTTCCGTTGTAACGATGAGGTGGAGTGAGTTACTGCACACAACGTGCTTAATTCAGGGCCTGGCCCACAATGAATGACCAATAAATGCTCCAGCTGTGTCAGTTCTTGTCTCCTCAGCCTCCTTATCCGCAGGTCTGGCCTCCTTTGTTCCTCCCTCTTCTGACCTGGATTAACCTGGAGTCTGGAGGGTATAAGAGCGAAGTAGAGGTGGGTGTGATGACATCTTACTCCCCTTTCTCAACTCCTCCACTCCAAGAAGAGCTACAAGAGACCTGTCTGGGACTCCTATAGGAGGCCTTGACTCAATGGCATTAGTTCCTTATATCCACATAGCCCACCCCTCAGTATCTAACAACTGGAAACCAACATAGCGGTATGGCACGGGGAGCCAGGCCATGCCCAGCCAGAGGGCAGCACAGTACTGAAATGCCCACAGTCCAAGGGCTAATTTCCAGGACCTTGTGAAAGGCTGGTGTAGGGAGTTTCCTGGGGGCTCTAAGAAAGGAGCTGAGGGCTTTTTCCTGGGTTAAGTTTCATTCTGGCGGCAAAATCCACCCCTGGAACAGGCCTACAGCAAGCTTAGCTGCCATGTGGCACTGCTGTTTGGGGAACTCCTGCCAGCTACTCCTTCCTGCCCTGAGTCCCTGGTGCCCTGGGTCAGCGGGTATCTCGAAGTCCTCCTGGGGGAAGGCTGCATCCTTCAGCACCTTCTAAATTTAGGACTTGAGCTCTGTGAGTCATTACTGAATCTGCTTTGCTCCCTCCTCCAGGAATGTGCTCCCATGGTATTTTTATCTTCTGCTGCCTCAGACTGATTAATAAGTCCCAGAATCCCACAGAAGCCACACACCAAGAAGAGCTGCCCCAGGTCAGCTCTGGGCTTTACTCTGACCAGATTCTATGCTCCTCCTCCCCTAACTTCTGCCTCCCTGTTCCCATCCCCCCAAACCAGAGCCCACACTCCCAGGTGGGGTAGCCGTGTTGGGGGCTGGCTCCAAGCAGGACTGTGATGGCAGTGAGGGGAGAAGAATGGAGTGAAGCTGGGTTGCTGAGAGAACCCTCACCTGACGTTAGGAAGGTTGCTTCTGGACAAGAATCCTTCCATCCTCAAAGTAGGGCTCCTAGTGAGGTGTTTGCTTGTGGGGGGGAGGCCAGGTTTTTTTTTGTTTTGTTTTGTTTTTTCAGGATTGAGGATTGAACCCAGGGCCTTTACACTGATATACATCCCCAGCCTTTTAAAAATTTTATTTTGAGATAGGATCTCACTAAGTTGCCCAGGCTGGTCTTGAACTTCTGCCTCAGCTTCCCAGAATGCTGGGATTATGGGTGTACCCCACCATTCCCAACTCTAGGTGAGCTCTCCACCTCCCTGGGCTTCCCTTTCCCCCTCTGTAAATAAGGGGTTTGAACCAGAATTCTACTAGGGAGGCTTGGACCTAAGTTGAAAGTACCACTGAGCCAGGCTTCCAATTTCAAACAGGGTGGGGTAGGGTGGGGTATCTGATGTCTGGGGCATCCTGTCTCCCACTCAGGCTGCCCCCAACTCCTGCTGCATTCAGAGTAAACACAGTGCAAGAACCTGCTATCAGCCTTCCTAGACTTCTGCCCTGCAGAGAAAAAGTCATGCATAATCCCATATCCTGCAGTGGCTGAAAAGAGCCCAAGGTCTTGTTCTGGTTTGCCCAGGGCTGTAATGTGCAACTTTGGGAAAGAATCGCCTTAACTCTGGGCCTCAGATTGTGAGGAAGAGAATCATATGTGTGTGGAGGTGTCAACACTCAGACAGCTCTTCCCTGCCAGGCTCCTGGGGCCAGAAGAAGAGATGGGGGCCTGGGCCCCTCCTTGACTTGCAGAAATGCAGACACAGGGGCACAGTGTGGAGGTAACAAGATGGGCAGCCTGCGGCTGCTGCATCTCCACCCCTGTCTGGCTAGAAGAGAACTCCATCTGCCTCAACCTGCCTTCCCAAGGAACAGCGTAGCCAATAAGCACTTAGCATGTACCTAGTGCTGTTCTATGCACTAAACAGGTGTTTACTCAGTTAATTTATAGGTAAACCTCAAGACAGCCCTGGATAAAGCTTACCACCCCCACTTTACAGACATCTGGAGGCACAGAGAGGGACAGTGACTCACTCAGGATCACAACATGAAGTCACTGGAAGGGTTGGGGAGAAACCAGGTCTGACTGCAGTCCTGGCTTCCATTTGCTACCCCAAAGAAGCTCTTCTCAGAGTATACATTAGACACTCAATAAATGTTTGATGAAGATGTTTGATCACTGCCACGTAATGGAAAGATCCCTATCCTAGTCCAGCTGTACCCCAACTCCTGTGTTTCCTTAAGAGTCTTTTTTCCTTTTTAAGCCTGCTTCCTTAGCTGAAAAATAGAAAGGATAAGTGAAGGTCCAGATAATTAGATAACTTGTAGGTGGGGAGGATCTTGGATTTCTATGTCTATAAAAACCTGCCTTTCCTGACTTGCCTAAAGAATCCTAATAGGCAACAAAACATTAAGGTCTCCAGCTCCTTAGCCCCAAGAGCACTCCAGAAACAACTGCCTACAGCCCAGCTCCACTGCTACAAGGGACAGAGAAAAGTTCAGTTCCCTAGTCAGAGTTGCATGATCCTGTAGGTGGCCGGGGTTTCTACGGTGCCATCTCACTTCTCCATTTGCTCCAGTAGTTTCTATAGCCTCACTTTCTCTCATCATCCAGGGCAGCCCTGGTATCACCTCCCAGCGCTTAGGAGGCTGAGGTAGGTGGATCGCTGCGAGTTCGAGGACAGCCTGGGCTACATAGTGAGTTCAAGGCCAGCCTGAACTACATAGTGCTGTCTCAAAAAACAAAAAAACAAAACAAAACAAAACAAAGGAAGGGCTCCAGGCCCAAAGGCTTTAGTCCTTCCTCACAGGCTGCTGAGTTTTGGGGCAAGCCCCTGCTACTTTTGGGCCCCTCGGTTTTGTAATTTGCAGAAAGAGGAAATGAGTCCTTCCGCAATCACCTATCATCATCTTTCGCCTTTATAGACTGCTTGGGAATTTCATTTTCACTCCTGGATCTCATCTGATCCTCCCAACAAGGTAATCTCGTTTATACATGAGAAAGCATATGTTTCCAAGGGAACAGAATTACCCATATCACACAGCAAGGCAATGACAGGTTTGCTAGAGTCCTGGGATCCTCCCGATCATTCTCTGGTCCTCTACACTCTGCGAAGCTGGGGCTCTTTCTCTGACTTCTTGTCCCATTTGTAAAAGGATAGTGTGAGGATCGAATGAGGAGAGACAATGGAAAGAGCTGTGCTTTGGAAACCACAAAGGACCACAGAAAGATAACCGGACCGTTTCGTTACTGCTTATTGCGGTTATCTTTCCTAAGGCGCCCCCGAGCGTCCACGCCAAGGCTCTCCGACTGCGCAGGCGCCCTGTGGTGTTTACGGAGGCCGCGAGGTCCCGCATTTGCGCGCGCGCTTCTCTCCCGGGGCCGAGCCGCGGGGCTCCGGCCCTTGGGAGCTGGCCCCTATTCCCGTAGTGGTTATGGACCGACTGTCACCACTGCTTCCTGGGGCCCCAGTCGGCTCTGCGTGTGTTGAGGCGTCTCCACTGCCCCTTAGCGGCAGCGATCTGAGTAGCGAAAGGAGACAGCGCGCGGTCGCCACCGTCCTTCCCCCGGTTCCAGGATCTGTCAATGCTCCAGTTGACTCAGGTGCAGCTTCTGGTTCCCGTCACCGAAAACATGAAGGCTACAGCGAGGCTACGGCGAATCCCACCGGGAGGGCCAAAGCATGGCTGCATGGGTGCTGTAGTTCACGGCCAGGACCTTCTGGGACTGGAACGCAGTACAAATCACATTTCCCGAAGTCCAAGAGTCAGAGTGGCGGAAGGGCCCACGGCATGTTGGGAGATGAAGTTTGGGGGCGGAAGAGGGTTTATGGCTGGAGGCGCTGTGAGGTTAAGGAGCCAAGGGCTCTGAACCTGGGCGATGGGTTCGAGTCACACAAGAATTACGCAGTAGCTAGCATAGGAACAGTAACTTCGTTAGGGCTATGTCTTAGAAAGAATACTGTTGATTAGTTGTCTGCATCTCCCACACGGTCCCTCCCCAGCACTTCTCCCAGGTTGCACTCAAAGAGGTGACCATTGCCTGGGACTCTATTTTCATCTTACTGCTATTAAATAAAAATTTCTGCAGTGACAGAAATGTTCTGTATCTGCACTATCTATATCTAATATGGTAGCCACTGGTGTGACTCCCGAATACTTGACACATAACTAAATGCCATGAAAGAATTAAAATTTTTACTTAATTGAATTAACTGTACTTAGTTTTAATTAATTTATATTTAACGGCCATCTGTGGCTTGGCCTATCATATTGGACCGTCAGTAAACTACACTGGTTCTCATCTTCAACACAAAAGCCAACCCTCCCACAGATCCCACTGCATCCAGGGTTAGTGAGGCTCTCGCTTCAATTTTTTGTGGCCAACTCACTACTCTTAACAGTTTTAGCAGATCTTTCCTCCATTGTTTGTCCCTTGATACCTAAAAATTAGTTCAGATTGTAAAATTCTGCCCTGCTGTTCATTAAACTGGAATAACAGATACAGAAAGCCGGCTGTAAAATTAGCAAGAAGTAATATTTTCCCCAAGGACGTATGACAACTGTAAAATGTCAGGTGTATCAGAAACTTTGCTGTTTGAAATTATATGAACAAGAATGAAACTCTGGCTTGGGAGATCCAAGTCACTAACTGGACAGGATTTACAACCCCGGTGCAAAGATTCAGATAAGGGGTTTCCGAACCTATGTCACACCTATTTTAACTTTATTATTTCCAAGAAAGTGGGACCCTGGGTCCACTTAGCAGTCCAGACCTGATGTCAACTCCTTTATATACTGCCCCGCTTTGCTTTGAGCCAATCAAAATATTGCTTTAAGTTTTACCTCATCTATATGGTTGACTAAGGCCCAGGTAGCTGATGCTGGGAGTTGAGCTGTTGGGCCCAAGCCACTGGCGACTTGAGATACACTGTACCTGATACTGAAGCTGGCCACTGCTATGCTTTCAGTGTGGGCAACATTCTACATTGCAGTCCGCACATCATGCTGCAGACACCCATAAATTCCTTCCTAGTGTCCCTGG
The DNA here is from genome assembly GCA_028451465.1 of Erethizon dorsatum. NCBI lineage: Eukaryota > Metazoa > Chordata > Mammalia > Rodentia > Erethizontidae > Erethizon > Erethizon dorsatum. Next base: position 56,796,559 of record CM051827.1, on the reverse strand, counting down.
CAGAAGCCAATGTAGTGGTGGGACTGCTAGTCATCCCCTTTGCCATCACCATCAGCTTGGGCTACTGCACTGACTTCCACAGCAGCCTCTTCCTGGCCTTCTCCATGTTCATACTCAGAGCTCCCCCTTCAGCTTCCTGTCTGTGGTTGTGGACAAGTTCCTGGTCATGAATGTGCCACTCAGATATAAAACTTTGGTCGCTGGGTCCTGAGCAAGACAGGTCATTGCTGATCTCTAGGTCTTTGCCTTAGCCCTTGGGTTGACTTCATTCCTGGGCTGGAACAGTAGAGACAGTGCCACCAACAATGGAATGGAGCCCTGGGATGAAATCATGAATGAAAGCCGCTGCTTGTAATGAGTCTCTTTTAAGAGTGTGATCCTAAACGGGCTTGGTGGTGCATGCCTGTAATCCCAGCATTCTTGCAGGTTGAGGAAGGAGGATTGCAAGTTTGAGCCCAGCCTGGGCAACTTAGTGACATAGTTCCTGTCTCAAAATACAAAAGGGGGTGGGGCTGCAGCTTACTGCAAGTACCTAGTACAGTACCAATAAACAAATAAATAAACTTAAATATATAAAGTGATCCCCATGAACAGAATATTTCAATTTACTTGAGTGTCCCTTACCCCCAGTACTCATAATGCTGTTGCTATACACCACGAACTTCCTGGTGGCCTTGCAAGCAGCCTCAGCACACAGACTTGAGAAACCACTCAAGGACCACCCTCCAACATGAAGATCCATTAGGCCAAGATGCTGGCTATGACTGGGGATTTTTGCTCTGTACTGGTTAGCAGGACATGCCATCGACTGTGTCACTCTTTTTCAGCTGGTTTGGCCTAAGAATAAGCCCAATGGGGCAATTAACATGGCCATTCTGTCACATGCCACTTCAGTTGTCAATCCTGATATCTGTGCCTGTTTAAATGGAAGACTTCTGTTACACTTCTCACAAATCACCTCCAGGCATGTTATGTGGCAGACAGATGTCAAGAGTGCGTATGGGCAGGACGGCGCACAGCCTGCTCTCAATGTGGCCTATGATCTAGGCAGTGGACTCTTCCAGGAGAAGGCATAAATACAGAATAAACAGGGGACAGGCCATGACTGGCTGATTGTATCGTGAAAGACAGCGCCACCTCCCAAGCATGTGGGCTCCCTCTTTTGAATACTTTCCTGGAGTCTCTACGTAACTACCTATTATGTGTGTGGTATTAATAGGCATCAAGGGTTGATAAACATATTTATGGTTCTATGCAGCTATTCTTACTGTGTGGATGATACTGACCATTTTAATGGATGCTCAAAGACTTGTTTTTACTCTGCCTTGGTTATGATATTTTTTTTTTCTTTTGAGACAGAGTCTCACTATGTAGTTCAGGCTGACCTTGAACTTTCTATGTGGTCCGGACTGGCCTTGAACCCATGGCAATCCTCCTGCCTCAGCCTCCCGAGTGCTGGGATTATAGGCATGTGCTACCACGCCCAGCTGCCTTGGTTATGATAGAAAATGAATCCAAGTATTTTACTGTGGGACACTGTGAACTATTATAATGCAAATATGTTTTAACTTATGCCAATGGAAAAATAAAAGTTGGTTGTACTAAAAACATATACTTGCTTTTTCTAGAAGGAACTGGAGAAATGGGTTCTACCAGATTCCTCTTTCTAGAGCAAGGTAGTGAATTTTATTTATCTTTCAAGTTCAAGTTTGGCAAAGTTGTTGGAATCTAGAGTGTGAAACTTTCACTAAATAAAATCATATAACTCCATGTGTATATTGGATGAAATAAAAATAAAACTTTGAAAAATATCCCCTAATATCCACCCCTCTTTCAAAGCCTATAAAAGCTGTCTTTTCCTTTGTGTTTAGTGGGACGCCTGGGGTTCCTGTGGTGTGTTGTCTGTCTCATTACAAGGGATCGATAAACCTGACTTCATCAGACTATGTTCTTATTCCTGGTGGTCTTTGGCTGATTGCACCAGGACACCCTGAAGTATTGGTGTCCCCAGGTTTTGTCACAGCCCTCTCTTCCCCCTGCATACTTTCTTTGTATGACCTCATTCCCTTCCATAAGTATGCTTATGACTCTGAGCCCCAGCCTCCGGTCTTTCTCCTACTACGAGGCCATCTCCCTTGGTTGACCCACAAGTTCCTTAAACTCGGTGTATTCAAATCTGAACTCTCTTCGACTCTTTCTTTTGTTGGAAACAAAACAGCTCACTGCTGCGTTCCAGGTAAGAACCAGGCACTGCTCACCTCTGCCCGTGGGTTGGGTGGGAGACGCCTCACCTGGACCGGATGCCTCCTCACCCACTGGACTCAAACTGCACTCATGCAATTAGCTGTTTTTCACCTAGCTTGTGTCCTAAAACCTTAGAAAGTTGGCAGGATTGGGGCAAGGAGGCAATAGAAACTAGGCATGATTGCTCTGCCCCTAGTCCCTGTCCCTTCAAGGGTTGAGGCTCGGGCCGGTGAGATGGCTCAGCGGCGTAAGCGCCTGCCTTGCAAGTGCGAGGGCCCGAGTTCGACTCCCGGAACCCACATACGAAAAAGGGGCCGGTGATATCGCTCAGTGGCACGGGTGCCTGTTGGCGCACGAGATCCTGAGGTCGTCCCCCTGGTACCCACAAAAAAAAAAAAAAAAAAAGGGTTGAGGCTCAAGGTGGAGGTCTCCCCGTCTCTCCTTTCTCCTGATCTGATCTCTCATAGTCCTCTCCCTTGAAACCCATCCCGTCAGTGTCCTTGCCTCATCTGTTCCCCAGTCTCCTCTGGTGCCTTGGAAATTTCCCTGCCACTTGCCTTCATTGAGCCCGGTGGCTTTCTCTAGGCGCCAACCCCAAGCTCTGCACAGGAGGGGCAGAGTGTGGCCTGTCTGCTGCTCGTGGAGAGGGTGACTACTGCGGGAGGAAGCTTCCCTTTGGCTGTCCCTGACAGTGTTTCTCTCTAACTTGTTTCCTTTTGCAGTGCTGGGGATCAGAAGCAGCCTCATGCACGCGAGGCTCCCACTGAGCTATGCTCCCAGCCTCTCCGACTCTTTGAAACCAAATACACTTCAACAACATGAGGGCTTAAAGTCCTTGTGAAACACCCTCTTGCCGCTTTGTCACACTCCACTTCTGCCACCTCTCATCTACTGAAGAGATTTGTATTCCTCTTAGTCACATGACTGGGACCTCGCTTTTAGAATAATATGGGGCCATCTTCCCCTTTCTTGCCTATTTAAGGCATTTTTTTTTCAATTAGCCAATATTAAATGATGCTGAAATCACAAGTTTCTCCCCTTGGTGGGAGGAGGGGTATAGTTTCCATTCACGCCGTTCCAGAAGCTGTTTTCCCTTTAAAATAATAGTCACTAGTGAATACGTGTGGCGTGCGGGCACACTGGCTTGGGGCTACAGTGTGAATACTGGCATTCCTCTTAAGCTTCGTGTGCTGAAACCTAATACCCAGTGACAGAAGTGACAGGTGGGCCTTTGGGCATGATTAAGTTATGAAGTTTCCAATTTCCTCAATGGATTAGTGCCCTTATAAAAGAGGGTTGAGGAGCTCCTTGGCCTCTTCCAAGTGAGGATGCAGAGGAAAAGCACCATCTTGGAACCAGAGAGCAAGCTCTCACCAGGCACTGACTCCATGGGGGCCTTGATCTTGGACTTGCCAGTCTCCAGAACTGTGAGCAATAAACTTCTGTTGTTCATAAATTATTTAAGGTAGTTTGTTTTGGTAGCCCAAATGGGACTAAGATGGCTATAGATGAACTCACTTTCCTCAAACCCTGGATGTTTTTAATCATTTCACATATTTAAACTGTTTACTTTTTAGTTCTAGATTAGTTAATTATAATATTTGGTGGTCAATTGGTTATGAACAAAAACAACTGATTAATGAGAAACACAAAAATAAACCTGTAAAAAAATTTTTTTTTGGAGACAGGGTCTCACTATGTAGTTGCAGCTAGTCTTGAGCTCACTATGTAGCCCAGGCTGCCCTCAAACTTGTGGCAATCCTTCTGTCTCAGCTTCCCAAGTGCTGGGATTTTAGGTGTGTGCCACTATGCCCAGTTTAAACCTGTAAATTTACTTCCAAATGACTGTTACCAGATTCTTGGATTTTTTTTTCAGATTCTTGGATTTATCTGATCCAAACTCATATATAATACATCCGAATGTCACTAAGACTACAAAGCTATGGCTAGAAAAAAGAAAAAAAGTAGATAGGATGATCATATCTCATTTGCTTTTTTGTGTACTGAGAATAAGGCCATCCCACTCCCAAAGGTGTCATTTGTGAGAACTGTTTATAAACAGCAATCTGAACCTTTGATGCCATCACTTAGAAACAAAATATTAGCTGGGCATGGTGGCACACGCCTGTAATCCCAGCACTTGGGAGGCTGAGGCAGGAGGATTGCTGTGAGATCAAGATGGAGCCTGGGTTACATAGTGAGTTCAAGGCCAGCCTGAACTGCATAGTGAAATCCTGTCTCAAAAAAAAAAAAAAAAAAAAAAAAAAGAAAGAAAGAAAGGAAGGAAGGAAGGAAGGAAGGAAGAAAATATTAGCACAAAAAATAAATAAACCTGTTGGGTTTCAGGCAGTATTGTGAAGTACCTTAGACATATATTTCCAATGTCAGGACCCTCAGATCTAGCTGCTCCTGTGGACTGAATTGGATTCTGTCTTATGGATGCACTGTGATAAAAGTAACCATCCTATCCCACACTGGCAACTGCTGGATCCAGCAGTGTGTGATATATCAGATACAGCCAACTGCCTGCCCAAGATGTTAGACCAGGTTATACTCCACCACAGGAGAATGACCGGCACCGTTTCCTTACAACCTCATCAACTTTGATGATATTATTCAATTTCTTAATTTTTGCCAATCAGATGAGTGAAAAATGACTTCATTTGTATTTTAACTTACATACCATTAGTTATGTGTAGTTTTTACTTTTTGTAGATGATTTGTTTTTCTTCTGGTAAAAGCCAGTTTGTTTTTATAATGGGTTTCTATTTAATTGATTTGTGGAAGTTATTTGTATCTTCTTAAATTTTACTATTTTGATATGTATGTTGCAAATATCTTCTCCTCTTTTTTTTTTTTTTTTTGAGAGTGTGCTGGGGAGGGAACCCAGGCCTTTGCACATGCTGGCAAAGTGCTCTACCACTGACCTCTACCTCTAGCCCTCTCTTCCTCTATTATCTCTCTTTTAACTTCTTTGTGTTTCTTTTTTGAGTGAGGTGGTTATTCATTTTTAAATTTTTATTAGTACATGTTTGCAGATCGATCGATTTATCATCTATCTAATCTATCTATCGAGACAGGGTTTTGATACATTGCCCAGGTCGACCTTGAACTCCTGGGTTCGAATAATGCTCTAGAATAGCTAGAATGATAGTTCTGCACCACCACACCTAACTCTGAGTTTAAAAAAAAAAATTGCATGCAAATATAGGTAACAGAAAATTGCCATTTTAAGAGTTTTGAAGTATGCAGTGCAATGGTATTAGTTACATTCACCATGGTGTGTATCATCACCACTACTTTTATTTTTTTTTAACAAATACACAGAGTAAACAACCACACTAATAATATGTTTGGAGGGGCACTGGCCAGGTCTGTACACATAAGGTTGGGGAGAGGTGCCAGCTCCCACTTGGTTGCTGGGCTGTGTCCCCAACCTCTTTATCCCATGCCTTTTGGGGACAGGGAAGAACAGGGGACATACTCATAAAAGAAACTCCTCTCCCTTCCTGCAAAGGTCTTTCTTTGATGGTATGAAGGGGCAACGTTTTAAGCGTCCCCCACGTTTAATGCTCCAGCTCTCTGGATTCTGTAGAAGGAAGTTACCTGATGCCCTCTGCCCAGCCTCCACGCTGTCCGTGGGGGAACATCTTCTCTTCTTCCCTTTCCTGCTCCTCTCCTTCCACCAAGGAAATGCAGGTGTTGATGGCTAGGTGTGTCTTGTTCTCTGGTGAGGCAGAGGAAGGATGAAGAACTGGGCCAGAGAGGAGTGGCGTGAGGTTAATAGTTGTTCTCTGGGAGATGAGTTGAAAAGCTTACCAGCTCCTGCTCACTCCTTTGCTGAAATACCTTATCTCACTTTCTCACTAGAGAACAGGAGTAAGATGCAAGCTCACCAGCAGCACCTCCCAGGGTGGCTGTGTACCTTCACACTTTCCACAGCCTGGGCCAAGCAGGAGAAAAGCTCTCAGGAAGAACAAGCCTTGCAGGTCTGCTCTCCAGCCTGGAATTTACCTCAGTTCACTCCTGTTTCTACCAGCCTATAACTGCTGGATTTTCTTACAGTGATACTTTTGCTGCACATTTCTACACTGTCCTCTCCTGATGTCCTCTAAGCTCTTAACTGGAGCCAAGAGGTCAGTTGGTAAGTTACGGACAGGGTGTGGAGATTCAGGCACAGTCCGGCTGGCAGGCAGAGGGGAACTTGTACTCTCTGAAGCCTGTGATTCCTCCAAGCCTCACATCTCCCCACCACTGTTCTGGTGCCCTTGTTATCTGGTTCCACAGTAAGAGGTATTTTATGTCCATAAAGTGCCTGTGGTGAGTGCTCACCATTCATCTCTTGGCTGTGGCAGGTGCTACTATTTCTTATTCCATGGAAGGGAAGAAGCTGAGAAATGGTGAGTCTAGAGGAGGGTGGGTCAGGATTGCAGGAGGAATGAATGCGCCCAGCTAGTGACGTGAAGTGGCATCCAGTCTCTGCTGCTTTCTACGCTTCCAAACCAGGGGTTCTCTATCCTGCACATCCTCTGCTGTAACTGGCCTCGTCAGATGTCTTTCCCTACTGTGCTGTCTGCTCCTTGCTACCACATACTGCTATATTCCAAAAATAAAGGATAAAAATTATAGACACTCTGCTCCCTTGATCTCCCTCCTTCCACCCTGAGCTTTAGGGTTGGGGGACTAAAATGTCCCCCTCCAGAATCCCTTCCACCTTAGCCTGCTGGCTCTATTCCCTGGCCCAGAGCAGTGATTTGGATTCAAATGTTCTGTAACCTTCAGCCCCTTCACCACTCTTCTCTTGACCCCACCTAACCCTTCCCAGACCTGCGGGACTCTGCAATCTCTTGTTGTTTTTATTAACCTGAAGATAGAGGCAGGGAGCAGGGGCATCCCACAGGCTCTTTGGTCTCTCTTGGCTGAGGGGAAGTTGGGTGTGGGCAGGCTGTACCACCTGGCTAAATAAATCAACACCATGAAGAAAGCTGGCCTAAGTGTTAATGGCTCACATATAGATCCTGGATGTTGAAGGTTAGGGTTAGGTTTTTATTTTTATTTTTGGGGGGGTAAGGAGCTGGACAGTGTCTTGCTAGACAATTCAGGCTGGCCTTGAATTCACTATGTAGCTCAGGCTGGGATCCTCCTACCTCAGCCTCCTGAGTCCTGAGATTACAGGTGTGCGCCACCACGCCCAGCAGGGTTAGGTTTTTATAAAAAATTGTGTCAACATACAGGTAACATAAAAATTGTCATTTTAACTATGTTGAAGTATACACAGTTCAGTGAAATTAATTCCATTCACAATGTCATACACCATCACTACTATTTTTCGCCTTCCTCCCCTGGTGCCAGGGGATTGAACCCAGGGCCTTCACACTGAGCTACATTCCAAGCCCTTTTTAAATGTTCATGAGGTTTTTTGTTCGTTTGTTTTGTTTTTGTTTTTGAGATAGAGTCTCACTAAGACACTAAGTTGTCCAGGCTGGGCTCAAACTTGCAATCTTCCTGCTTTGGTCTCCCACTAACATTTTTCCCTACCCCAAACAAGAATTCTGTAAACTTTAAGCAACAATTCCTCCCTCTTCCTACCCCCTGCCTGCTAGTTACCTTTAGTCTATGTTCTGTCTCCATGACTTTGTCTATTTTGTATATTTACAAGTGAAATCATATGATATCTGCCCTTTTATGTCTTATTTTCAAGGTCCATCCATATTGTATCAGAACTTCATTCCTTTTTTTTTCTCTTTAGTGCCAGGGATTGAGCCCAGGGCTTCACACATACTAGGCAAGTGCGCTACCTCTAAACTATACCCCTAGTTCAGGAATTTCATTCTTTTTCATAAGTGAATGATATCCCATTGTGTGTGCCACATTTTCTGTATCCATTCATCTGTTGGTGATGCTTCCATTGTCTTCACCTTTTGGATATTATGACTAATGCTGCTGTAAACATGGGTGTGCAAATATCTGTTCAAGACCCTGCTGTAGAATCCTGTGGGTATATACCTAAAAACAGAATTGGGTCACATGGTTGTTGTATGTTTAACCTTTTGAGAAACTTCCACCTGCAGTGCATTAGAATTTTGCTTTCTCTACATCCTTGTAAACACCTGCTTGTTATTTACATATATGTGTGTATGTGTCATTATATTTAAAAATATATATATATATATGTACTTTTTTTCACTACTGGAGATTGAACAACCCAGGGCCTTCCCACTAAGATGCATCCCCAATCCTTTTAAGTTTTTTTTAACTTGCGACAGGATCTCACTAAATTGCCCAGGATGGGCTTGAACTTGTGATCTCCAGCCTCAGCCTTCCAAAGTGCTGGGATTACAGGTGTACACCACCATTCCCTAGCTATGTTTATTTTTTTCCCTTTTATTGCTTGTGCTTTAGATGTCATATCTATGCACTCATTGCCAATTCCAATGTCATTCTTTTCTTCAGTGACTCTTCTAAGAGTTAAATACTTTTAGGTCTTATTTAAGTCTTTGATCCATTTTGAATTAATTTTTATTTTTACTTTTATTATTTATTTATTTATTTATTTTTGTGGGTACCGGGGGTTGAACTTAGGACCTCGCGTGCCAGCAGGCGCCCGTGCCGCTGAGCGATATCACCGGCCCTTTTTACATAAGTGGATCCCGGGAGTCGAACTCAGGACCTCGCGCTTGTCAGGCAGGCGCCTATGCCACTGAGCTATCTCACCGGCCCTTATTTTGATTTTTGAGACAGGGTCTCACTATGTAGTTCAGGATGTCCTTAAACTCACTATGTAGCCCAGGCTGGCCTCAAACTCTTGGTGATCCTCCTGCCTCAACCTCCCCAGTGTTGGGATTACAGGCATGCGCCACCAAGCCTGGCTCATTTTGAATTATTTTTTAAATATGGTGTGAGGTAAGGTTCCAATTTGATTCTTTTGCATTGGAAATTTAGTTGTCATAAAACCATGTGAAGAGAATTTTCCTATTGAGTTTGCTTGGCATCTGTATTAATTTTCCAGAGAGACAGAATCAGTAAGATAGATAGCTAGGTAGGTAGGTAGGTAGATAGATGACAGGGGATTTTTTAGAGGACTCTCATGATTATGAAGGCCGAGGAGGCCATCTGAAAGCTGGGAGCAATTAATGTGGCTCAGTTCAAGTCTGAAGGTCTCAGGACCAGGGAAGGCCATGGTGTAACTCTTGGTCAAAGTCCAAAGTCTAGAGAACTAGGGAAGCTGATGGTGTAACTCTCAGTCGGAGGCTAAAGGCCTAAACAACAGGGTGGGGGTGTAGCTGACTTGTCGTTAGAAGACGTTGTCTGGTAAGAACAGGTAGGTCACTGGGGGCTGTCCTGGAAGAGCGTACCTTCCTCCCCAGCTCCTCCCTTTCTCTTTCTGCTTCCCAGAAAGAGTGATTTTAAAGGTTTTAAATTTTACCAGAAAGGAAGCCTCTATAAAGCTGGGGCCTGCAAAGTTGGAGCAGAGGAAAGCTTGGTTGCTGAAAAGATTAGCAATAAAAAGAAGCCTAGTACTTTACAACAGGACAATAGAAAAGATGGCTTGACAGCATCAAGGGATCAAGCGAGGTCCCACCCTTTGAAGGCTGAGTTGCAAAAGTGAGACTTTGCTTGAGAAGAGAGCACCAGAGCACCCTGCTTGTGAAGGGCCATCTAGGGAACTGGTTCCTAGGAAACTGGTTCTCCAGTTTTTGTTCACAGTGCTCAGTCATCCAGTCACTCAGAAGCCTCTATAGCTGCAATTCGAGGGGGCCTGGCTACTGCTTGAGCTGGTGGCAGACCTTGGCATCATCTACTTGGTGCTGGTTTTACAAGCACGCAGAATACAAGAGTTGAGGAGTCAGGGAGGCTTTCACCCAGATTTCAGAAGAAGGCTTGGGAGGCCAGGCAGTGTGCCCCTAAGAGAATAGTGTGTGAAGCTGTGAGAATGAAACAGTGGAGACCCTAGAAAGTTGGAGAAGCCAGAACATGGAACATCTGAGGAAAGCCATAAGAAGTGAGCAAAGGCCCGGTGACTTGGCTCAGCGGCATAAGCACCTGCCTGGCAAGCTCGAGGGCCCGAGTTCGACTCCCGGATCCCACATATGAAAAAAGGGGCCGGTGATATAGCTCAGCGGCATGGGCGCCTGCTGGCGCGCGAGGTCCTGAGGTCGACCCCCCGGTACCCACAAAAAAAAAAGGGAGCAAAGCCAGCCCAAGAGGAAGCCATAAGTGATACAACCACTGGCAACGCTGTGGGGCGGGGCTGCCCAAGCCCTTTGGAGTTCACACCTCACCACATCGCACCCCAGGTGCTGAACAAAGAGCTACAGGATTTAATGTTTGCCCTCCTAGGTTTTGGTCTTGCTTTGGTCCTATTACTTTCAATCTCGTTTCTCTTTGGAACGGGAATGTTTACCCTATGTCATCCTATGTTGGCAGTGTTTATTTTCTTTATGATTTGTACAGGGGCTCACAGCTAAGAGTTTTGAGTCTCAGAGGAGACTTTGGACTTGGACTTTTCAGCAGTGCTGGAACTATTAGGACTTGGCAACTCTTAGAGATGGACTAAATACATTTTTGCATAAAGAGATGTGCATGAGTCTTTTGGAAACTGGGAGCAGACTGTTATGGTTTAGATCTCGATGTCCCTCAAGGGCCTCATGCAATCACAGATAGAGCTTTGGAAGTTGGATTATGGTGCTTTATACCTGACTTGCTGTTAGAAGGTGGGGTCTGTAGGAAAAGGTGGGTCACTGGGATGTGGTCTGAAAGGGTATATCTCCCTCTCTGGATCTACCCTTATTTCTCTCTATTTCCTAAATGCCATGTCCTGAGCAGCTTTCCTCTGCCATGCCATCCTGCCTTAGAACCAGCAGATATGACTGAAACCTCTACAAATGGAGCTAAAACAAACATCTCCTTTCAGTTGTGGGTGTTGGTACTGTGTCTCGGTGATGAGAAAGTGACTATGACAGCACTCTCTTTCATCAACACTATCAGACATACCCAGAAATAATGCTTTACTAGCTAGCTATGTATCTTTAATCCAGTCAAGTTGACACCAAAAATTAACCATTACAGCATTCTTGTCAAAAATCAGGCTGCAGACATAGCTCAGCGGCGTAGCGCCTGCCTGGAAAGCTCAAGGTCCTGAGTTCGATTCCCAGTACCCCCCAAAAGAAAAAAAAAATCAATTGGCCATAGATGTATGTGTTATTTCTGGGTTTCGATTCTATTCTATTGAGCTATGTCTATCTTTAGTACCACACTGTTTTGACTAAAACTTTGAACAATGCTCTTTCTTCTAGGAGATACCTAACTTAGGTGCAAGTTTCAAACTGTATTCTAAAGTACTTCAGGTCTCCAAATCATGATATAATAATTTCTATATTTAATTATTTTTTTCTAACATAAGTAATTTGCAATAAATTGAAGAGCAGGTAAAATGTAAAAAATAAAAATTTGTTTTCATATATTGTTATTTAAAATTTTAAGTGAAAAAATTTTTGTGGTACTTGGGATTGAACTGAGGAGTGTTCTACCACTGAGCTACCTCCCTGGCCCTTTTACTTTTACTTTGAAACAAGATCTAGTTAAGTTGCCCACACTGGCCTCAAAAATAAGATCTGCCTGCATCACTCCTGAGTAAACTGGGATTACAGATATGTATCATCACACCTGGCTTAAGTGAAATTCACGATACAGTCTTTCATGTTCTAAAGACAAAATAGATACTTAGTCAAAGTATTTTTTCTCATACACTATTTAAAAATGATAAAATTAGGCCAAGTGGCACAGGTCTGTAATCACAGTGCTGTGGGAGTCTGAGGTAGGAGGACTGCAAGTTGGAGGCCAGCCTGGGCAACTTAGTGACTTAGCAAGACCCTGTCTCAAAATAAAAAAATTTAGAAATGGGCTGGAGATGTAGCTCAGTGGGAAGGCCCTGGGTTCAATCCCCTGTACTACAAAACGAACAAACAAACAAACAAACTCATTTAAATAGTGTTCTGTGAGTCAAAAAGGAATTAGGAAAAACTGCTTCTAATATAACTCCTCACCTGAGAGAAACAGCATGCCACACTTCACAGCTGGGCATAGCCATTTTCCAAGGCACACAGCCCAAACACTCGAGCAAGTCAGTGAATCCCTAAAGTGAATTCATCACTGTTACCAACCGGCCCTGGGTCTCCACAGCACTATGCCCTTCTCCTGGGCATGCTTTCTGGTGAATTTACCACCCACTTGCAACAGAAATATTCCTTCAACAGGCAGTCCAGACCTAGGCACTGTCCCGAGGAGAACCCACGGATCATAGTATGATGCGATGACTGTGGTGTTAGAGGGCGTGTAGGGCTATGGGCCCCAGACTGTGTCACAGAAGCCTTAACTCAGTGCAGGGCCAAGGAAGTGTTTCTGGAGATGATGGATGAGGAGAACCGGGCTGACTTGAGTGGAAGGTGTTGTAAACATCAGCGTATGTTAAAGGCCATCAGGTTCAAGACAATGACAGTGCAGACCACTGAGTCTGGTTCACTGTGGTTTCAAAGCAGAGCATGGTACACTGTCCTTGGGTATCACTGGCTTTAATGCTTTCCGAGTCTCGTGACCCATCAGCACCAGAATCACAACGGACCTGTAACCTGCAAGACCTGAAGGGCTGCTCTCCCCAGTTTCTCTCCTTTCCTGGGGGTGGCCCGGTTGGCCTTCACTGACGAAAAGCAGAACTTCCTGGGCCTGCCCCAGAGTTCCCCAGGGTGGGGTTGGGCCAGTGTGATCTCTTCTTTCATTTCTCATCCCAACCTGAGTCTGCAGAGCTCTGGACAGGCACCTGTAGAAGTTTTATTACCGTTCCCGGCAGCCCATGATTGTTCCCCAAGTGGCTGCCCGAAAATGGGAATCACTGGGTCCTGAGTCAGGATACTGGGCTGCTGGCCAGCTCAGCGCCCACTCGCTGCAACCTCAGGCAACCAAGTCCTTCCTCTCTTCTGGGCGAGGGGGTTTCCAAATAAAACCAAGTGCGTCCCTTTACTCTTAGGGACCTAAAATTTCCAGCTACCAACTGGGCCCCTTAATCCCTGCTCCACCCTCACGCCCCATCGGCTGTTCTTGCAGCTCTGAGCCTGCTGGGAATTTCTCTGTCATCGAATCCCTGGACTGGGTTTTTCCACAGTTTCTCTCCCTCTGGCCAGCTCTGATTTGGTCCTCACATACCAGACTTAATGCCACTATCTCTGGAAAGCAGGTCTCTTCCCTTCAATCTATTCGGCCTCTGTGATTTTGTCAGACTGCATGTGCCTCGTGGTGTCTGTGTCCACTCGGAGTCCGGGTTCAGGGCCTCCAGGACACGATTTAGAGCGCGGGTCGCAGGCGAGCGTCTTTGAAACTGGGGCCGGGCGCTGCGTGGTTAAGGACCCGCGCCTGGAGGCCCCGCCTGCGGAGCGCGCCAGCCGGCGAAGGGGAGGCCGCCCCGGAGGCTCCAACCCCGGGCCCCTCGTATCATCCCAGACACCAACAGGAGCCCCTCCGAGGTAAACGCTTTGGTGGGCCCCAGCGGCGCAGACCCGCGGCGGCTTTCCCCACGTCGGCGTGGGGCGCTCCCCCGTGCGCACGCTTGGTACCACCCGGGGATTCCCCTCGCGGCGCGTGACGTCACGGGGTCTCCGCGAGGCCCCGCCCCGCCGAGCCGCGCCTTTCCCGGCGGGAGCGCGCTCCGAGCGGGCGGGAGGCTGCGGCCATGGCGGTGTCCGAGGGCCCCAGTGTCCCCGGCGCCCCAGCCGCCCTCTGGAAACGCCACATCGTGCGACAGCTGCGGCAGCGGGATCGCACGCAAAAGGCGCTCTTCCAGGAGCTGGTGCCTGCCTGTGAGTGCGCCCTGGGGGGCTTCGAAGGTGGCGTGGAGGAAATGGGGCTCCCAGCGCGGGGCGAGGGTTTGTCTTGCTGCTCTGCGCCTCAAGGGCCCCAGCGCCTTCTCGCTCCCGAGACCCTGTGCCTTGTGCCTCTAACCTGTCCGCTTCTGTCCACTTCCCAGTGGACAGGATTCCTGCCACTTCCAATCCAGGCTCTGCTGATAATTCCCTCCTGGACGGAGAGACCCCTCCTGGTATCCTTAAAGGCTTGGCTCCGCCTCCCACGAGCTGACACAAGTTTGTCTAGCGTTGGTTTGCAGGGTCCCCTGTGCCTACACCCCCCGAAGGTCCCCAGGGTAGGTAGGGCCTGGTTAGTTCATTTGGTCCCCGTGGGCCAGTGGAGGAAGGCAGGACTGTGCAGAGCAGCGACTTGTTAGCAGATCCAGCGAAGGAGGAAACTGAATCTCGGGCTCTGCCACCGACGGGTGATCCTGGCGTAGGTTCATGGAGCACCTCTGTGCCCAGCCGACTCCTGCAGGAGGGAGAAACAGGGGCCCAGATCTCTTGAGGGTAATAGTTGAGCTCTGGGAGGTCGGAGTCTCCAAGAGCTCTTTCTGGGCTGCTGGTCAGGAAGAGGTGTGGAACAGGTGTGCATTTGTGTGTAGGGCCTCTGGTCACCTGAGATTGTGTGGTTGAGGTTGAAAGTCTAGCCACAGTCGCTGCTGCTCCATCACACTCACACATTCACATCTGCTCTTATCCTGGGAAATTTCTCTGAAACCTTCCAGGGGCGGGAGCGGGGGTACTTTCCCGTCAGGGTTGGGAGGCCAGCCCCCTACCTCCAGGCAGCCTGGCTTCTCCACTGCTCTGATGGGTTATGGAACTTCCCGGTTAGAAGAAGGAATACATACCCCCCTTCCCCAGCTGCGAATCTGAGGGCCTGTAGAGATTCAGGAGACTGAAATGAGACACTGAAGGTCCAGACATATCTGTGGTCTTGGGCAGTTCAGTCCCTTTGCCCCTAAGCGTCATGTTTCTTATCTGTAAATTAGGCACAGTGGGGCCTTCTTTGGATTTATTGGGGGGTGGGGAGCAGTGCAGTGCTCTGAGGGCTGAGAGGGGGTTTTGTGTGAGGACTAGGCCAGACCCAGGGATCTCAGTCAAAGTGCCAGCTGGGCACTGGGTGAAGGAAGGTGGCTGAGGAGCTTGGGCTTACCACCCTCAGCCTAGAAAAGAGGAAGTGACCATACATGGGGTGTGTGTGTGTCCCAGGGTCAAACCACCAGCCTAAGAAGGTCTGTTGGATAATTGCTCAAGAACTTTCTATTTTGACCTGGGGCTACTTTACACCAACTTTGAGGAAGTTAGGATTACTTTAGTGGAAGTTAGTCACTCCCCTTGGAGGGGAAGTGACTTGCTGAAGGCCAGATGCAGGTGAAGGTTTTTGTTTTGTTTTTTTGAGACAGGGTCTCACTATGTAGTTCAGGCTGGCCTTGAACTTGCTGTGTAGCCCAGGCTGGCCTCAAACTCATGGTGATCCTCTTGTCTCAGCCTCCCAAGTGCTGGGATTACAGGCGTGTGCCACCATGCCTGGCCTAGGTGAAGCTTTTTGTTTGTGTCATTTTGCTCTGGAGCCAAGCTCTGCTGTGGGCCGGGATGAATCAATTTCAGGCCCCTCACTTCCCTCAGGCCCCTCTTCTGGCAGTACCCTGCCAGCCATCCCTGTCCCCAGCAGCGGTGGTCCTTCTGCCTGGGTGGGCCCGGGGTGGGGTAGGGGGCAGAGCCGTGAGAAGGGCCAGTGTTGTGAGGAGGCTTGTTCCAGGGCCGAAGGTCCTGTAGAGCTGCACAGATACCCCTCAGGCAAGGGGCAGAGCACAGTCCCCAGCAGCTTCCCCATTCCCAGCATCCCTGGGATCCCGCATCCCTCCCAGCCAGAGGTAACGTGTATGCCAGTGGTCTCCTGGGGAGTGTCTGTCTCTGCCCCGGGCTCACCCTCTTGCACCCTCAGACAACCATCTCCTAGAGAAGGCTGAGCTGCTGGCCACGTTCTCAAAGAAGCTGCAGCTGGAGCCAAGCAACATCACCCCTGTCCCCCACGAGGGCTCCCGGTAAGTGTCTGTAATGGGCCATCAGTACCTGGACCTGCCCCGCCACCTATTTTCTCCCTGGTACCTCATTGCCCCCCTGCTGCAGGGGTGGGTGGGCCCCTAAGGCCTCCCCCAGCTGCTTAGAGTCTGCTTTCTCTCTACTCTTCTCTCTCTGCATTTGCACCCCACCCAACCCTGTGCTCCTCCCCTTCTCAGTCTTTTTCCATCTCCTTGTTCCTTACCGAATGCCTAAAGAAAGGGTCCTACTTCCTGTTCCAAACAAGGAGTGAAGACAAGAGCCAGGGATAGGTGGGGGCCAGAGTTGGCAGGTGCTTCTTCTTCTTTTTTTTTTAATTTGTATTTTAAAGAGAAAAAAATAGAACTAAATTTCAAAACAAGATAATAGGAGGGTAACAATGGTTAAGACATTGCGTATTGTTATATTTAAATTAGTTACTCAGAGTACAAGATATCGGCATTCAATTGTCCAAACAATATTAGCACCAACCTTTCTTTTCAATGAACTAAGAGAAATTAGTAGTATAGCTATCTTAACTATCATATATACATATATATATATATATTTTTTTTTCTTTTTCCCTTCCTTCTTTTCTCCGTTCCCTAGTCCGTTTCTCTTTCCTTTTGAACAGTTTCGGCAGGTGCCTCTTTTTTTTTTTTGGTGGGTACTGGGGGTCGACCTCAGGACCTCGCGCGCCAGCAGGCGCCCGTGCTGCTGAGCGATATCACCGGCCCCTTTTTCGTATGTGGGATCCGGGAGTCGAACTCGGGCCCTCGCGCTTGCAAGGCAGGCGCTTACGCCGCTGAGCCATCTCACCGGCCCTCGGCAGGTGCTTCTTGAAAAGGGTCGTTAGCCAGGAAACTCAAGGCCTGGACAGTCCCAGAGCACAGGAATCACAGAAGCTCATTTCTGAGACTTGCTTTTTTCCTTGACTGCTTGCTGGCTTCTACCTTCTCCAGGAGAAAGTTAGTGGCTCTTATTTCAGGCCTTTCATGGGGCACCCCCTGGGGGCCTTTGGGCCCTGGAGTGGGGGAAGTCATGGTCATGAGCACTACTCTCTGATTGGTTGGCAGGGAGGAGGAGTCAAGGCCTGACTCCGAGGAAGTCTCTTCACCAGCCACTCTGAAGGTGAAGTGGCAGGAAGAGGAGGAGGCGCTCCGGCTGGTCTGTGGTGAGGTAAGCTGGGCAGGGATCAGAGAAGGGGACAGGGCTAGGATCCAGAACTTCGCAGCAGGGAGATACAGTTTTCCAAAGGCGCCAGCGACTGTGCAGCACTTGCTGTATTTGCCACATTCTCTAAGTCCAGTGCTGCAAGAGTGAGCCCCAGTGTGTCTCAGACCCTGACTTGAAGAGGGATAGGAGGTCAGAGTGGCATCCCAGGATGAAGTGGCTCCAACAGTGGCTGGAGGGAGATGAGATCTCAGGGAAGTGAGGGGGTGCACAGGGGCCTGGCCGCCTGTCCTCCCTTCCAGATGGTTTAGCCTGCCCTGCTCACTCCTGTTCTCACCTGCCCATTCCTCATCCCTTGCCCAGACAACCCCTGGACCCAGCACCATGTGATGCTTAATGCACATGTGCAGGCTAAGGGTGAGGTACTCCGTGGCAGGATGTGGTACCTCCACTTGACTGCCCTTCCTGTCCCCGAGTGGGTGTCTCTTGGCTTGTTTCACCCTAACCCCTCAATTCTGTGGCCGTTCCTTCTGAGCTTCCTTCTCTGACTCCTTTCCTCCTCACTGCCTCTATCCCTTTAAATGTGGGTGTTCTTGGAGCTTGAGTGGTCTCACTGGCCAGCATTTGCTGACTTTGCTGATTCCTAGATCTATTTCCAGCCCAGCCTTCTGAGCTCTGGACTTTCTTGCTCAGCTGCTTTTTCGACATCACATCTACAATTACCATCCCCCCCATAATTCGTCCAACACCACATTGAGAGTTGACTCCCTGCAAGCACTGGACTGCAGATTATCTTAGTTAATCCTCCAAAACTTCATAGTTGCAGAGGAGGAAACCTAGGCTTCAAGAGGTGGAGCCCAGATTTGAACTTCAAGTTCACTTCCTCTGAGCTCCATTCATTCTTTCAATACATATTTATTAACAGTTATCAACAAACATGTATTAACAGTTGGTACATACAAGGAACAGGGAATGCAGCCACAAACAAGACCTAGCCCTGTGGAGTTTCTACAGGAGAGGACTGAGGGGCTGGTGTTTACAGCATGCCAGGTGACCTGCCCAGCACAAGTGTGGAAATGGGCTAGATACACAGTGGAGCACCTCTCCCCCCAGAGCTGCTGTTGTGGTTGCAACTTTATAATGGTGTGACGTTATCACATGTGCAGAACTGTGTAACCATCAGGAGGATACAGCACTGTTTCATCACAAGATCTGGCTACCTCTTTTTAGTCACCCTAACCTCCCTCCTCCCAATCATCCCTAACTAGTGGCAACTACTAATCCATTTTCCACTTCTATTGTTTGAATTTTGACAAGTATCAAATAAAAGAAAATTGAATAGTAAAACTGCAAACAGCAGGTGAGGAGGTGAGGTAGTGATTGGATTGCTCAGTGGTGAAAAAAATGTATCATCACAGCCTGCTAGAAAAGGAAGTGTGTGCAAGGTCCCTCCCCAGCCCCTCACAGGGAGTTGTGTCAGTGCAGGTAAACAGCTCTGTCTGTCTTTACGAGGCCCCAGTGAGAAAATACCAGGACCAGGTTAACAACAAGAGCACTCAGCATCAGTTATTTACCAGGCTAGAGGTGCTCAAGAGTCTGTGGGCCTCAAATTCCTCTTGCCGCACCGGTAGGCACTGCCTTGCCTAGGATCTGTCTTTCCCGGTGACCCCTCAGCACCAGGAGGAGGGAAAAGGACTTCTCCTCTGTGATCTCCCTGGCTCTTGGTTCTCCATTGAAGGGTTGCTGAGTGAGGCAGGGGTACCGATGAGATGACCCCGCACCCCACTTCTAGGCTGTAGGCAACTCCACCGTTCAGTCTGGCCCTGTCCTCCCACATACTGGTCTTGTTCCTAGCCTTATGTGTGTCTGCTCTCATACCTGTGCGTGGTGGGACAAGTCACTTAACCTGTCAATGTCCTCATCAGTAAAAGTGAAAATTGTAGTGCTTACCTTATGATGTGATTATGGAGATCATGAGTTAATATGTGGACAATGCTCAGAATAAGGCGTGGCACATGTAATTGCTAAGATAAACATTTCCTGATATTTGAAATATCTCTCATAATTGGTGTTACATTATGAGGTAAGCACTCTCGTTCTCATTTTACAAAGGAGGAAAAAGCAGATTCCTCTTGCCAAGGAGGTTAAATGACTGCCCCTGATTGTGGTGTGTATGTTTTGTTTTGTGGTATTCAGCATTGAACCTAGAGCCTTTGCCCTGAGCTACATCCCCAGCCTTTTTTTATTACTTTTATTTTGGGATGGGGTGTTAGAAAGTTGCTAAATTATTCAGGCTGAGCTCTAACCTTCATTCTTCTGCTTCAGCCTCCCAGGTTGCAGGGATTACACAGGTGAGCCACCAAGCCTGGATGGCTGCAGCAGTGCATTCTTATGGCAGATCCTAAAGCTCACTGAGTGTGTCAGGTTTCTTGTCAGGAAGAGGGTGGGCGTGTGGGGTAGCAGGCTCCTCAGCCCAGAGGGGCTGGAGGCTGGAGCCTGGTGTGAGCCCTACAGAGGCACCCATGTCCACCTGTCCGCCTCTCCCCCAAGATGGCCTACCAGGTGGTGGAGAAGAGCTCGGCCCTGGGCACCCAGCAGTTGCAGCTGGAGGAGCGGCAAGGCAGGTGAGGCACCCGGAGAGGGGGACCATCCTTGCCAGAGGCGGGGCGGGAGGGGGGGATGACGACGTGGGCCCAAGCTTTCCCCAGGTCATTAAACGGCCCTCTGGCCTGAGATCGGGGTCAGAGGACTCGCGGTGGGGCTCTGAGGCTTGGCTTGGCTGAAGATGTGGTGTAGCCATCGGGGGGCTGCGTGGCCAAGGGCAGGTCTAGCAGCCCTGAGGCGGGGTGACACAGGGCCGTGACCCACCTGCCGCCCTCCCCGCCCGGCAGGCTGGCGGCTCTGGAGGCCCGAGTGGCGCAGCTGCAAGAGGCGCGGGCGCAGCAGGCCCAGCAGGTGGCAAAGCAGCGGGCGCAGAACGTGGTGCAGCGGGCAGCCTACGAGGACCTGCGTGTGCGCGCCGAGGAGCAGGAGGCGGCACTGCGCAGGCTCCAGGAGGAGGCCAGCTATGTGCTGGAGCAATTAGTGCAGCTCAAGGCCCTAGCTGCCACCGAGTGCAACCTGCGCCTCCAGCGCCAGGAGCGGTGAGGGAACTTGACACGTCCGCTTTGGGGTTAGACCTGCTCCTTTGGGGTAGTAGGCTCCGCCCCTCCGGGGACGCCCCTGACCCCCAACCCCCCGCTGGCATTGCCCTTGTTTGAAAGGGGCGGGCCAGCGGGTGGGCTCTCTAGGGAGAAGGAACGGAGTCTGGCCACAACCTGAAGGCAGGGTGCTCTACCTCAGTGGCAAGCTCCATGGTAGTCCTGACTTTAGGAGGCTTTTCTCCCCCAGGGCCAACCAGGCTCGGGTGTCCCAGGAGCTGAAGAAGGCTGCGAAGCAGACTGTGAGCATCAGCGAGTAAGAGTGGGGAGAGGCCGGATTTGACCGGGCCTGCTGTACGGCCTCTGCCCACAATTGCCCACACCCTTTGACCCTCCTGCCCACCTGCACCTGGGGACCCTACACCTGCCTGTACCTGTGCACAGCCGCAGTCCCAGCGTCCACAGGTGATATGGGCATGGAGCCAGCACGTGTGCCTGGTACTCATACTCCCACACCGACCCCTCATCTCCACCGTGTCCAGTGCTGGGGCAGGGAGGGGCTGGTCTGGTCCCTTGGCCTTCCTGAGCTTCATTCCTGCTCCTAGGCTCCCAGACTCCCTAGGCAAAGGGATCAGGGAGGGCACAGAGACTCTGGCCCTGGCTACTGAGCCGGACTCCCTGGAGAGTGAGGCTTGTGAGAAGTGGAAGAGGCCCTTCAGGTGAGGATCGAGTGGCTGTCCCAGAGCCCTGAATTGGGCTCCAGGCTGTCGCTTTTACTTTGACCTTGGGGCCAGTTCCTGGGAGGGTTGGGGAGAGACTGGGTACAGCCAGGGCTGGTCTGACCTCAAGTTCCTGGAGCCAGTTGGGATCTGCATCACTCACCCCTTTCTCTCCTTCCCAGGACCAGCACTCTGGGGTGGAGTGTAAGGGTTGTGAAGGGTATCACCAGGAGGGCACTGTGGGCAAGGCCCAAGGCTTAGCTGTCCCAGCCATGTGTATGTGTAAGCACAGGTGTGCATGTGTGTGTGCATACCAGGACTTGGGTGAGCATTCCTAATTATGAACATCTGAGCCTGTGTAAATATGGGCCCACACTGCTGATATCTGATTGGGGCTTTCATCCTTGAGTGTCCTTCTGCCCAATCTCCCCAAGTCCTAATTTGTTGTCACTGAGGCTGCCCCCTCCCGGGCTGGTCATCCCCCAGTCTGGAGTCTTTTTTCAGTCTTTCTTGCAGGTCCCTGGTGTCCATGCTCTGGGGCAGTGAAAGAACCTTGGGGAGGGGCATGAGACACTAGGGACAGGATGGGCTCTGATGGGCCAAGATATCCCAGGACTCACCTTCTCTTGAGCATTTCTTTTTTTTTTTTTTTTTTTTTTTTGTGGGTACCGGGGGGTCAACCTCAGGACCTCAAGCGCCAGCAGGCGCCCATGCCGCTGAGCGATATCACCGGCCCTTTTTCGTATGTGGGTTCCGGGAGTCGAACTCGGGCCCTCGCGCTTGCCCGGCAGGCGCTTAAGCCGCTGAGCCATCTCACCAGCCCTCTTGAGCATTTCTGGGGTCACTCAGCCTAGGTTTTCCCTCCCCACTGCCCCCAGCCTTGTGCTGTCTCAGCCTGGGACTCCTTCACCCCTCCCCACTGGCCCCAGGCCAGTCTCCCATGAGCCTTTGTTAGTGAACCCCTGGGGTGTGAGACAGTTCCTACTATCATGATGGAGACTTAGGGAGCCTTTCATTGCTGAATCCTTCCCTCCCTGTTCCTGGGTTGATCTGGGTCCTGGTTTTCAGAGTCAGGTTCTTATTCTATGTTCAAGAGGTTATGAGCCTCCTGGTTTCCAGCAAAGTAGGGAGTGAATGAATGCTGTTCGTACACCCACTGGCCCACCCCTCAGTACATCTCTCTGGTTCTGCCCCAGGTCTGCCTCGGCCACTTCTCTGACACTGTCCCGCTGTGTAGATGTGGTGAAGGGGCTGCTGGAGTAAGTGTGTGTGCACATGTGTGTGAAGGGGCTGGGCCTTTTGGAGCCCCATGTCAGGCTTCCTAAGTCCAGGCTTGTCTGTGTACGTGCCTCAGTTTGTCAATGCATGTGGTGCCTGCCGTCTGTGTGTGAGTCGGTTGGACCCCAGAGTCAGAACCTGGGTGTCTGCCTTCATTTCCAACCTGTGCCCAGCTTTCTTCCAACCTCACAAGGCTCTGCTCTCATTCAGGATCTTCACAGGGGCCCAGGAGCTCCAGCCTGAGTCTGGATGGGAACTCTTACTCTGTTGGGAAACTGAGGCTCAGAATGTCACAGATTTGTTCAGAGTCATAGAGCCAAGCAGTGACAAGGCAGAGACTGAAATCGCAGCTCTGAGATTTCTCTGCATCCACCAACACTATCCAGCCCTGGGCCTGTCTCTGTGTACTGCCCGCCATATCTCCATAGGGGTCAGGCTGGGTCGGGGAATGTGCATATTGTAGCCTGAGACCGTGCTCTGTCACCTGCCATGTTTGCTTCCTGTTGTTGCTGCCTCAGGGGATCTTGAAGCCCCCATATCAGAAACTTTGCTGAATGCCCTCTGACCCTTACCCTTGCAGTTTTAAGAAGAGGAGAGGTCACTCAATCGGAGGTGTCCCTGAGCAGCGATACCAAAGCATCCCTGTGTGTGTGGCTGCCCAGCTTCCTGTCCAGGCTCAGGAAGTTCTGGTAAGCGAAGAGCTGGGCCTCATATGTGGGCTGTTGGTATGGGAGCACAGGCACCAGGATGGCTCAGGTGGGCCAGGGAAGTAAGGCTGGGCCATCAGTGGGGGCAGAAGTTTGCCTCTACAGCCTGTGGTGAGACTGCTCAGGAATTTTACAGTGAGGGCATGGACAGGAGAGCGAGACAAGAAGTTGGGAGAGTAGGCGGCCCAACAGGAGAGTGTAGGGTGGCAGAGAGGGAGGCTGCTGCGGGGTCCAGGCAGAGGTGAGGAGAGCTGCTTGGGTCAAGTTTGAAACAAGGTTAAGGGAGAGATGGGGCCTGGGGGGTGGGGTTACCAAGCCAGTAATAGGCTGTGTGTGTCCACAGACACACATGAGAGCTTGTGAGCAGGCACAAAGCGGCATGTATGGGAAGACCAAGACACCAACCTCCCCTTGCCCCACAGGATGCCCACCTTTCTGAGGTCAATGCCGTTTGTTTTGGCCCTAACAGCAGCCTCCTGGCCACTGGCGGGGCTGACCGCCTCATCCACCTCTGGAATGTCGTGGGAGGTAAGGTGCTCTCCCTGCAGGTCAGCCCAGTGCTTTCTCTGCAGACTCATCCTCAGCTGGCTCCTGGGTGGGCCATGGCCTTGGACTTCTTTGTGTTGCCCCACCTGGAACATTCCTGTGGGCAGTGGCTAAGAACCTCTTGGTAAGAATGGGACTCTGGGTAACTGTGCTGAAGAAGGGGAGAGGCTCCCCGCTTCTGGGTTCCAGGCCTACAGAATGGGGAGGGTTGAGCTCAGGTGGTCCCACCAGGGGAGGTGGGGGTTCCCTACTGAGGTCCTATAGGGACAGGCCTTTGAGGAGCAAGTACCTGGGCCCATCAGGCCACCTCCTCACTCAAGTGACTTCTTGAAGTCAGAGATGAGACAGAGACTGTCCACATTGTCCCAAGCTTTGTGCTCTATATGGGCATTTGTTAGGAACTCCGTCAACTCCTAGAGGCTTCCTTGGCCCAGCCTTGCTTACTGTGGGACCTAGGGACAGTCCTTTCTTTCTGGTCCTCTCCATGACTAGCTGCCCTCTGGGGTCCCCTACCAGTAGTCACAGGAGTTGCAGCCTCCTGTCCAAGCTCCAGGACAGCCAGCGATTCTGTGGCTAACTGGGGAGAGACCGATTTTCACACTCTCCATCCCAGTTCCTCTATTTCATGAGCTTGGCAAGCTCATATTACTAGTCCCATCCCATTCCCCCCAGGACGCCTGGAGCCCAAGCAGACCCTGGAGGGAGCTGGTGGCAGCATCACCAGTGTGGACATGGACCCCTCGGTGAGAGGACTTTGCCCCACTGACATGAGATATTTTCCCGTCTCCAGGCAGGTGGGGCTCTGGGGCCAGGGTGGATATTGTGGTTATCCTAGAACTGGGCCCTTGGGCTCCTCCCTGGTCTAAGCTCCCCTGCCTGTCTTGGTGATCTGGGTCTTGGAAAGCTCTGAAGCAGCCCCTAACCCAGCTCTCTGGCCTGAGGGATGTTGCTCTGGCCAGGTGCATGCTCAGGATCTCTCCCATCCTCATTTCTCTAGGGCTCCCAGGTTTTAGCAGCTACTTACAACCAGGCTGCCCAGCTCTGGAAGGTGGGGGAGGCACATTCCAAGGTGAGGCCTGAGTGGGGAGGCAGCCGAGGAGTCAAGGGTCACACCTCTGGATTTGGGGGATCTATTATGGGGTCTTGGCCATGCTCTTGATCCATACCTGGGATGGGGCAGGAAACACTGTCTGGACACAAGGACAAGGTGACAGCTGCCAAATTCAAGCTAACAAGGCACCAGGCGGTGACTGGGAGTCGAGACCGCACAGTGAAGGAGTGGGATCTTGGACGAGCCTACTGTGAGGCCCAGCCCTACCTCCCCTTCCCACCAGCCAGCAACTCCCAGACACAAAGGGACCTCACCCTATTCTCTGGGATTCATAGGCATTTGGGGTGAAACCTCCCAAGGCCCTCCTTTTCTTTCTCCCTACTGCTTCTCTCTGCCTCGGGCTTTGGGCTGGGGAAGAGGAGGAATGAGACCTGGGTTACAGTTTTAGGGGAACACTGTCCCTTTGGGTCTCAGCACATGTGCAGCGGGCTGACTCCTGACAGCCTTGAGACCCTGTTCTCTGCCCTTTGGTCCCCAGGTTCCAGGACCATCAATGTCCTTTCCTACTGCAATGACGTGGTATGTGGAGACCACATCATCATCAGTGGCCACAATGACCAGAAGATCCGGTTCTGGGACAGCAGGTGACAGGATTGGCTGTGGGTGGGTGTTGGAGGCCTGGGGACAGGGTCCTGGAGTTCTTGTTCCATTCTCTGGGCATGGCAGGAGGGGTCATGGAGGTACCTCAGGGAAATGTGGCCTCTGCTTGGCATGGTCCTTTGAGGGCTCAGCCTGCCCCTCCAGGAGCTGTGCCACCTTCTTAGTGGCTCTTGGTCTAGCACTAGACTCTGCCTAGGCTTTATAGTCAGGATAGATGAGCACCTTTTCCCATTTTGCTACCATTTTTTAATCAAAAGAAAAAATTTAGTTTTTTCAACTGAAGAGCCTGGCATTGGATATGAACCATTTATAAAAGCAGAGCAAGAGCCAATGCTGGGCCTCTGCAGGCTTGCTGTCTGGTCTGCAGCAACTGCCCTGTGAAGCCCTTCTCTGTCATGTTTTCATTGCTTTCCTTCTAGAGCTTATTTCAGTGACTCAAGGGTTACCAGGGCTCTGGCTTTCAATTCAAAGTCTGCTGAAGTTCCTCACTGGAGGCAGCTGGCTTTGGTGGGCAGCCTCAGCCTCAGAGAGCCAGGCCCTGGGGTGCCCCTGGATTTTGTTAGCTGGCAAAGTGGCTACAACCAGCCCCTTTCTGTCAGGAGTGGCCCAGGCCAGGAGGATCTCTTCCTCACTCCTCTCTCTGGGATGCTCTTCAGGGGGCCCTGCTGTACCCAGGTCATCCCTGTGCAGGGCCGGGTCACCTCCCTGAGTCTCAGCCATGACCAGCTGCATCTGCTCAGCTGTTCCCGTGACGACACACTCAAGGTCATCGACCTGCGCGTTAGCAATATCCGCCAGGTGTTCAGGTACCAGCTTTGTATCTGCTGACCCCGTGACCTTTGCTGGGCTGGCTAACTTTCTCTCCTCCTGTGCACGGCCCTCTGGGGCCCTCCCTGGAGCTCCCTCCTGAGGTACCCAACCTTTGATAGAGGAGGGTCCTGGAGCTCCCAGCTTGGGGGCAGGACTGACAGGGACCTCCATTCTGACCCTGGCCCCATCTCTCCTCAGGGCTGATGGCTTCAAGTGTGGTTCTGACTGGACCAAAGCTGTGTTCAGGTGTGTCTACAAGAGCGTGCCTGTGCTGAGTGTGCCCCATCTGGCTCTTGTGTGTGTCCTTACCTCTTAGCCCATTTCTCTTGCTCTGCTGTGGCCACTGTAGCCCTGACAGACGCTATGCACTGGCAGGCTCCTGGGATGGAGCCCTTTACATCTGGGATGTAGACACCGGGACACTGGAGAGCACCCTTCGGGGTCCCCACTGGTGAGCATAGCCACCCCCTTTCCTGCCCTGTCCTGAGGCCTGCCAAGCTGAAGCCAGGTTGACATGAACCCAAACTTCCCACTCCACCAAAGCCCTTCACAGGTCACAAGGCACCCTTTCTCATGTACTGGGCCATCCTCACCACAGCCTCATGAGCTCATTTTACAGATGAGGAAATGGGCTCAGAGAGGGCCCTCAAACTGCCCAGGCCCAGCAGGGAGGGGCAGAGCCTGGCTGCAGACCTGGTTGCGCCCTGAAGCCTGCTCTCCCTTTTCTCAGTGCTGCTGTCAACGCTGTAGCCTGGTGCTACTCCGGGAGCCACGTGGTGAGCGTGGACCAGGGCAGGAAGGTGGCACTCTGGCACTAGGTTGTGCCGTGACTCCCTTGCCTGGGCTGCGGCGCTGGTCTGAAACTGAAGCCAAACAGCTTCCCTCTGCTCCTCTGGGCTTGAGAGCCTCGGGGCTGGTGGGTGGGGGTGGCCTCAGACATATGGGGAAGAAGGCCTGGCAGGACCTGGCCTGTTTGTTTAAAAACAAAGTAGGTGTTTGGGAAATTACAGTTTTTTAAAAATCCCTGTCTCCTCACTTCCTCTCCCAAAAGCGGAAAGAACTGCATCTAAACTGTGTCTGTTTGCTTTTTTGCAGCATTCAGGGTATAAAGAGACCTTTGGGCTGGGGGTTGGGGAGGTTCAGCCTTGACCCTCTTCCTGCCTGGGGAGATGGGGACTGTCCCCATCTAACCATGAGAACAGCATGAAGAGAGAGACCCAGAGGCAGCAAAGAGCAGTGGCTCTTGGGGATGGGGATGTGACCCTTGGTCCAGTCTAGTCATGAGGCCAAAGCAACACCATGGGCCTCTTGCTGAGGCACCCTGGATAGACTGAGGCTGCGGAGAGCAAGGGAGGCATCCCAGAGGGGTCCTGGTGGAAAGAGTCCTCATGCCAGTGATGTCAGGGTACTTGATACACTGGGACTGCCAGTAAACCAAGCCCCTGTTCTTCCTCCAGAGGCAGGGCTCAGCATAGAGGAGGGCAGCATGGGTTAGGCCTGGGGCGGAGCTTCACTTACATTTTCAATCCACACAGTGAGCCCGAGTATAGGACCCACAGGGCAGTGCCCGGCATCCCACTTCTTCTGTAGCCTAGAGCTGAGCACAAGCCTGTGGAGACAGACAAGTATTGATCAAATAGCAAATCCTGGGTGTGGTGATGGGTGCCTATAATCCCAGCACTCTGGGAGGCTGAGGCAGGAGAATCACAAGTTGGGGTCCAGTCTGGGCAACTCAGCAACTTAATGAGACCCTGCCTCAAAATTTCAAAAAGGGGGGCTGGGGATGTAGGCCAGTATGAAGGCTGAGTTCTATCCCCATTACTACCAAAAGAAAAAAAAAAAAAAAAAAATACATCCTTCTGGCTCCTAGGTCACCCATTCCTCTAGGCCTTGCAGTCCCCTGAGCTCTGCATGACATGCCCTGTGCCTGTTGCCTGTCATCTCCCCTGCATGTGACCTCTGTCCCTCAGAGCAGCAGAGCCTGGGCCTGCTATGCCTAAAGTTCCTCTTCATCCCTGATGCCAATACTGGCCACCTTCTAGACTTGTCTCCTCCCAGTCCCGCCCCTCCCTCCTGCGTTTGCCTGAGCCCCAGTGACTTCCTAAGGTGTCATGGCTGATCCTTTGAAGTTCCTCTGCTGTCTTCAGGAAAAACTCTTCAGCTTGAAATTCAAAGCCCTTTAGATGCCACTCCTGGCCAGCATCTTCATTCGCTTTTTATTCTAAATGTGTCATACACATGCTTTTTTTCTCTGTCCAGAATGTTGTCCCTCTCATCTGATTTGTCCTTAAGGCTCCTCCCACTGAGAGCCCTACCTTCACGGGCCAGGCTGGGTGAAGGCCTCCTTGGTTTTGTCCTCCATGTTTGTATCTGTCTCCCTCCATTTTAAATCAGGGAGCTCTTGAAAAAGGGCTGGGTGGGGAGAATATTCCCTGGGATCAGGCCTGGCCTAGTGAAACCTCAGGAAATATTTCCTAAATGATCACTTCTCTTGTTTAGGGATACAGCAAGTTTAACAGTCGAGAGTTCCAGGCACCCAAATTCTTCCAGTCTAAGCTGCTCCCCTCAGCCGCGCTCCAGCTCTCCAGCCCTGGCTCCCAGTGGCCACCAGGGGTCACCTGCTGCTTAGTCTCTGCCCAGACCATTCACTGGCCTCCAGGGATTGGCCAGAAAGACCAAAGCTCCTTAGTCACTATTACTGAGCATTTAGGATGTGTCAGCCTCACTCTGCACTTCTCACTTGTTCCAACCACTTTGTGATGTAGCTGTCAGGTTTTACAGATGAGAAAAACAAGGCTCAGACATTAAGTGATTCAAGATCACACAGCTAATGACACAGGTGGACTGTGACTGCACTATACATTTTTAAAAACAAAAGGGCAGGGCTGCAGGGCCCCTCCCCTGTGGTATGTATTCTGGGCTCCTCTTGTTCCTTGGTTGCTTCCCAGATCAGGCTTGAATCTGATGTTTTTAAAGACAGGGTCTTGCTATATAGTTCAGGCTGGTCTTGAACTCACTATGTAGCCCAGACTGGCCTCAAACTCATGGTGATCCACCTGCCTCAGCCTCTGGAATGTTGGGATTACATTCATGTGCCACCATACCTGGCTCCTTGAATCTGATGTTGAGTCTCCCCCATCAGATGTGAACCCCTTAGTGAAAGGAGCTGGGCTCCAATGCCAAGAACATGGTCCATGGTAGTACATTTGCAGAACAGAGGTGGTCTTGGGAGGAACCCTGACACCACCTAGGGGCCCATGTGTGAGATTCAGATATACCATGTTTGAGTATAGGCTGTTTGCTGTTTTTTTTCGAGACAGGATCTCACTGTGTAGCCCAGGCTGGCCTCAAAGTCATGACGATCCTTCTGCCTCAGCCTCCCAAGTGCTGGGATTACAGGCGTGTGCCACCATGCCCTGCTGTTTGCTCTCTTTGAAGCATCCCTGCTAGTCAGAAATAACTTCAGCTCATCTGTACATTATTTATTCGATCTTCCTGGTACACAGTGTGGAAGGGGTGTAGACTCTACTCATGGGTTCATTTCTGTTATGTTTCAGGATAAAACACTCCAAGAAAATATTCCCAGACCAGAATTCTCAGAAACAGACGTGGCAGAAGTTTTTTTTTTTTTTGTCTTTTTGAGACAGGATTTCACTATGTAGTTCAGGCTGGCTTTGAACTCACTTTGTAGCCCAGGCTGGCCTCCAACTCCCAGCGATCCTCCTGCCTCAGCCTCCCGAGTGCTGAGATTATAGGCGTGCACCACCACACCTGGCCTATGTGTGTTGTTTTTGGTCATGGGTATCAAGGAAAAATAGTCCAGGTATTCTAATGGTTCTTGGTAGATCAAACAGTAACAAAGCAAACACATGAAGGGTTTAGGAGGAAACTTAACTGGTGTGTCAAGCTCTAAGACTTTAGGACAAATTTCAACTCTTCCCCCTTTAACCTACGATTTCTGTAATTAGGCTGTACTTCTGTTGTGAAAAACAACTTCATAATGAACAAAATAAAGGCAAAGATTCCGAGCAGCCAGATTTGGTCATAAGGCCACTTAGAAAGGGCTGGACAGTAACCAAAACTAAGATCGAACGCTGTGGCTGGGCTCCTTATGTGGACGGTACTAGAGCAGCCTGGATGTTCATCACAACCTGAAGCATGAGGGTTAGTTTATTCCAGTGGATGAGTCCAATGACTTGAACTTTCTTTTAAATTTACTGCTATCTCAAAAAGTCCATGTATTTTTAAGTCTGTTCTCAAATATTACCTGTTGTGTGATGGTCTTACTCTCAGAATAATTGAACTGATCCAGAACAAGAGTTGAAAACAAGTCGTGTGTAGACATAGGAATTTTATGTACAGAAAAATGTCTGCACGAATACATAACCATACATTCCCAGCTCCAGGCAATAGGAGTTTGTGGGATCCCTCTCCCAACAGGTTAAACCGGGTCCTTATGGTAGTTGGCTGGAGGCTGAAGAGACTCAGCCTGTAACCAGGACTCCTTTTTCCATCCCTGAGGCCAGTAAAATTCCTTTTCACACAGTTCCTTACTCCTCAGGGTAGAGATTTAGGAAACAGAACACACAACCAGAATAACCACTTCCTGCTGGGCATGGTGGCACGCCTACACTCCCAGCTACACGAGAGGCTGAGGTAGGAGGATCAACTGAGTCCAGAGTTCTGGGCTGCAGTGTGCTATGCCGAGCTACCGATGGGTGTCTGCACTAAGTTTGGCATCAATATGGTGACCTCCCGAGAGCAGCGGTCCACAGGGTTGCCTAAGGAGGGGTGAACTGGCCCAGGTCGAGACCGGAGCAGGTCAAAACTCTAGTGCTGATCAGAATAACCACTTCCTGGAAGCCAGCACTGACATCCTCTGCGGGGACGTCCATGACCCTCCCTTCACCTCTCCAGTAGCAGAATCAGAGCTCCCTCCACAGCTCACCAGCACACTGTCTACCTTTCCTTTCAGCAGGTCTCACAGCACTGGTCTTCAGTATGGACGGGAAAGAACTGTGCAAGCAGAGACCATTACTTATTTCCATCTCTAGTACCCAGGATATCACACCTACCACATAGGTGGTGTCAGGGACTGACTGCGTCCCATAGGTGGATTTACTTTTTGGCTGTCTGTATCGGATAACTGACTTGAGGAGGGCCCAGGAGTACATATCTTTAGAAAAAGCATGGGCCTTCTGGAAAAGCCTATTCACCCAAATCTTTTTATAAGGACACTTAGAAAACTGAATTCCATTTTTTTTATTCAACATTTTATACATAATAAATACAAATTTTTTACAGCCACTGTAAAGAAAGCGCATGTGCACAGAGGCTACCTCTGAGCCCTGCCCTGTGCGTGTGACACTGGGATATATGTTCTGGAGGAAGGGGTTATTTTTTTTAAAAAGGAGGCATAGTTTTACAACTTTGTTTTTTAAAATAAAATTAGCAGCTCTTCCAAAAAATATTTTAAAATATAACAAAAGATTTGAAATAACTCTCTGAGGTTGTGGAAAACCCAAATTCAAGGACAATTTGGCTAGCTAAAGAGAATACATGATGGGGTGGCAAGAACTGCTCTATTTAATAAGCACTTGAGAGATTTGTAACATGTCAGAAACTTCTAAAATCTTTTAAAAAAACCATCCTTTTAATTTGTTTTTAAACTTAAGAATAAGTTTGATAAACATAAAAAGACCTCAAATAGATCAACAGGTTAAGAAATGCCAAAAACAAACACAAAACCAAAATCATGGAGAAGATTCAGCAAGGACTACTGTCACTGAAGTGATCAAATGACACTGAAAATGTCTTCAGCTCTTGGTCAAAAATCCCACAGGGACATTTGGTGAATATTTCAAGTTCTTAAAGATTCTTGGGAGGGACGGAATTTTGAAAAATTAATATAATTTTTTGGATTAAATTCTGAAAATGATTTAACAAAATTTTTATTCATTATTTTTGGGGATGGTTTGAGACAGGGTCTCACTACATAGCTCAGACTGGCCTTGAACTCACTATGTAGCCTGGGCTGGCCTCGAACTCGCAGCAATCCTCCTGCCTCAGCTTCCCAAGTGCTGGGATTATAGGCATGCACCACCATGCCTGGCCAACAAAAATTTTAAAAAGCAGCTGGCAAACGTCCCTTGGTCCCTGGGTAACACATTCCCTACCTTCCATGGGGTGAAGAACCAAAGCCCCACTTTGGGCCTGCTGCTGTGGCATGAAGAAGCCCTGCCACCAATCTGGGACACACAGAGGCTCCTCTTTTTCCTTGTCAGCCTGCATTTGTGCAAGCTGTGCATCCTTTAGTACTTTCTCACAGGAAGCTGGTTTCCTCCATGGGCCTACAGGGTCTTCCTCTAAAGGAAGTATCAGGGCAGTGGGACCTGAAAGCTGTGTTTTTCTTAAGTGACAGCTGGTCTGCCCTAACCACAGCCTGGCTATTTGGGCCAGTGTGCTGGCTTGGGGATGAAATAATTCTAGGGGCCTCCCCAGTAGAGAAGTGCAGTGATGCAGACATGTGTCCTCAATTTATCCAGACATTCATATTCAAAGGGTATTGGTCAGAAAAATATATGCTGTAGAAACTAAGATGAGAACTACCCAAAGACAAAAAGAACATTAAACCAGCTCACTTGAGATCTGGAAGCTCCTTTTCTGCATTAGCCACAGCCTTCTTTCTATTAGTCTGTTTGATGGGCAAGATGTGGCTATTAGTTCAGCCCCTCCAGGTTAGCCCCACTAACACTAAATGAATGGCATAAATATTCATACAAAGGACACAGTTATTTTAAACCTGTTAGTTATGGAAGAGATGTGTGTTAATTGGCGCTAATTCAGGGCAGTCCACTTTTTACTCAGTAAGGGTTCACTTTCAGTCTGGGGATGAACCTTGGGGAGGAGCCAGCCTCTCCTGATCCCTCTTTCTGTTTCCTTTTGGAGCCAACATGATCTGATTAATACTTAATCAGATGAGCAAAAGCCACTTGGAGAAAGATGAGATCTTTGCCACATCCTTGTGGCCACAGTAATATACTGTACGAGTGCACATGATCAGTAATTCTGTGACTGTGCCCTGGGATGAGGCCTGATTTTGAGTCTCACATAAAAATGGACCACTGTTAGGCATGAGGGCTGTTACCCTCTATTCTGGGGCCCACTAGGATTTGTGCTATGACAGGAGAGATGATATAAAAAATGACAACAAAAAAAGGCACAAAATATTCAAAACGTGGGGAAAGTCCACCAGGCCACCCAGTCACATAGAATCCTCCTTGGTTTTGCTCTGTTCAAGAGTCATCATCATGCAAAGGTGCCTAAAAAACAAGACTGGCCAAACTCCAAGCCTGGCCTTGATTGTAGCCATAATGGAGGGCAAGCCCATCCTCACACCAGTGTGATCTCCACATCTTCCATCTTCTCCGCTGGCCTCCGGTGGTTCTGTGTAGGTGGAGGGGGAGCTGCCCGGACCTGAACAGTGAACAATAACATGGGGTGTCAGTCGGTTTCCTGACACAGGGCCTGGGGTGTCTGCAAACCCTAATTACTCCTTTATCAAGGGCATGGGCACTCAGCACTTTGCATCTAGGATTGACTGCTGAAAAGCAGGTGCTATTCTGGATGACACGACAAACCCACAAATCAAGTTGCTGCTTCGGCCTAAAGCCTTGTGGGCACAAGAGTCAAAGCAGTCTTAAAATCCTTTTCAAAGCCAAGGCCTGGAGTTGACAGCAAGAGGGAAATGTTTAGAGAATTGAAAAACATGTCAGCCTGTCTTAGGGGGAAAGTTGCCAGAGAGAAGGGTGATGAGGCAGGCTGGGGTTAAGATGTGAAGGACTGACAGGTGTGGTGAATGTCTGTAATCTCAGCACTTGAGAGGCTGAGGCAGGAGGATCACTGAGAGCTTGAGGTCAGCCTGGACTACATAGTGAGTTCAAGACCAGGCTGAACTACATAGTGAGACCCTGTCTCAAAAAAAAAAAAAAAAAAAAAAAAACCGAAAAAAATAATGTGAAAGGGCCGGTGAGATAGCTCAGCGGCATAAGTGCCTGCCTGGCAAGCGCGAGGGTCCTGAGTTCAACTCCTGGTACCAACATACGAAAAAAGGGCTGGTGATATCGCTCAGCAGCATGGGCGCCTGCTGGCATGCTAGGTCCTGAGTTCGACCCCCTGTATCCACACACACCACACACACAAAATGTGAAGGACTTTGCCAAACCATATTAAAAAAAATCTGGGCATGGTGGCACATGCCTGTAATCCCAGCACTTGGGAAGCTGAGGCAAAAGGACTGCCATGAGTTTGAGGCCAGCCTGGACTACATAGGAGTTCAAGGTCAGCCTGAACTACATAGCAAGACCTTGTCTCAAAAAACCAACCAACCAACCAACCAAACAAAAAAAAGTGGTTACTAGAAAACAAAAACAAAAACAAACCATCTGGGCTTTATTCTATAGGTAAAGAGGAGTCTTTGGTGGATCACAATATCAGATCTGTGAAAATACTCAACACTTTGGAGTAGAGATCAGAGGTGGACCAGAGTACAGATACAAAGATAAGCCAGGCTTGTGGTACATGTCTGTAAAAAAGGCAGTGGAAGATAATGTAGGAGGCTTTTTCAGTCACCTGACAGAGAGGTGATGTTAGAACGAGAGAGCACCAAAGGCGGAAGCAGAGAAGCAGAAAGTTTTGAGAGCTGTCTCTCAGATAAACTCGGCAGGAATTGACTATTCTGGAATTGACTATTTGTAGGAGATGGTATGGGAGGTGCCAGGAATGATGCAGAGTACTGGTAGGATGTCAGTTCCATTTCACCAAGAAAGGCAACAGGGATGGAATGTGTCTAAATAATTTTGCTGAGTTTTGGGGTCTGGGACATACAAGATGCAATGACCACAAGTCCGAAGCTCAGGGAAGAAACATAAATCTGGGAGTTGTTGGTACATAAATGGTTCTCACAGCCATGGGAGTAGATAAGATCACCTGGAGAGAATGCATTCACTGACTTCAAGAGAAACAGTCCTGGGACAGAGCCATGAGAAGTATTGGCATAGAGGCAAAGAAGCCTGCAAAGGTCCATGAATGGGCCAGAGAGGTGGAAAGCAAGCCAGAAAAGTGGGGTAGAGCAAGCAAATTAGTCTCCTTCTCAGTCTTACCCACCAGCTTATGCTACCATTGCCTCCTCCTTGGACCACTCCTCCAGGGTCTAATAGTCCCCCACGTCCATTCTGCTACCCTACATTACTCTCCACGTAGCAGCCATAGCAATGCTTTAAGTGCAAAACCAGCTGCAACACTGTCCTGCTTAACAGCTAACAAGGCACTCAGGTAAATCTATTAAGTGAAGCCAGTAGTTCAAGGCATGGTATCAAATGCTGATAAGGGTCAAGGAAAATAAATTTGCAAAGCATCTTTTGGATAAGTAGTGTGAAAGTTATGACCTTGGAGTGTAATTTGAGGTAAAGTTGAGATAGCAGTAGAGTGAAGAGTGAGCAAAAGTAACTACTTATCAGAACATAATGTCCCAGAAAACAGAAATTCTTTGAGGCCATGAAGTATATAGTTTCATCTCAACGTTCCCCACACAGACAAATACAGGCCTGGAAAACAGGTTCTTAATAAACGCTTGATAAAAAATTGTTTCTGTTTCACAATTACACTACTTTATGTTCAGAGAACTTGTTACAATTTAAATTCACTTGCATAGGTATCACCTTGTGTGCTCTTACCATGGCTGAGTGAGAAAAGTTCCAGTATAGACTAAATGTTCCAAGGTGAGCTGACTTCATAGCCCTTCAGTAGCTCATTTTACCTTCCCAAGTCCTTCACCCTTGTTTGGCAGAATCAGTAACAACACAGGGGTGTGGGAACACATTAATTTCTCACTTTCAATTTGGAAGAACTATGCAGTCCATAACCCTGATGAACAGGAGACTTACAGGTCGTAGTTTGCCATATGACGTCTCAGGAGTCTGCCTGGATACCTGTGAGAATCCTGGGGATTCGGCATGAAGGTTGTTTTCTAAGGGAAAGAACCAAAGAAGCTCAATTTATCTGTGTTGTTAAGCAATAAAATCGCTGGTGTGTTTCTGAAGTGAAAATACATTTAGGCTGTGCCCTGGAGGACCCTTACCTTGTGCTGAAGGAGATCGGGAGAAGAACTGGGAGCTCCTCTTATCTGGGCTAGGGTAAGGGCTGCTGGGAGGCTGGTCATACAACGGCAGTGGAGGCAGGGAGACGTGCGGCTTTGGGGAAGGAGATATCTATAGCAAGAAAGGCAAGGTTGGCCTCAGGAAGGAGAGCTCAGTGCTTCTCTGGGCTCAGCACATATTCCTCTCTGGAGCTAAGTTATAACTGTTAAAACAGCCACATTAGAAGCAAATGGGCTTAAAGTATGCATCCAAACCCTAGTTTTGTGTAATACCTAACATTTTCCTTTCACAGATCTCATTATACTACCGATTTAAATTTACCTTACACAGTGATCAAGTGAAATTATTCTCTGAGACTCTATTGAAAATGTAACAAAATAGCCAGTTCAGTAAACCCAGTAAAGAACAAAATGAAGACAAGTTGTGTTTTTCTGTTTGTTAAGGTAAAATAACTGGCTGAGTTTGTGACTTCCCTAGGTTTTGGATATGAGGCTAAGTGGTAATGATTACCATGCAAACAAGATTGGCAAGCACAATCCTTATTCTGCTACCTGCAAGTCCTGCTGTGACAGATCCCCAAAGTGACTGAATTAGGGATTTCCTGTAAAGGCAAGTTCCCTATGATGAGCAAAGGCTAGAGCCACCTGAGTGTGGGACAGGGACCCTGGCAGGATCTTGGCTAGGGAAACGGGCCCTGACAGTGACGGAGCGAAGGAGCCAGCTAAGAGTTGTACTACATAAACTAACCACAGAGAATATATTCCCTCTCTGGTTTGCTTCTTTCTCTCCACCAAACCCATCTCTCATATGTTACGTATAATTCAGGATTTTGGTTAATGAATTCAGAAAACAGAATATGGGAGTTTGGAGATATAGTATGGCCATATTCCACAAGGGCCTAACAAGTCTCCCTCTGGTTTTCCAAATTCGATTCTGTAGATACCTGGTAACCAGAATTGGAATGGGGAAGGTGAGCCAGAGAGATTACAGGCCAATTTTTTTTTAAGTGGTACTAGGGATTAAACTAGGCAAGTACTCTATCACTGAGCTACATCCCCAGCCCAAGAGCACACTTTCGCCTGGATCAAGAAATCTCTTGGGAGCAATTTTCTTTAACCATTTTTTTAATTCAACTCTCTTCTGTCTTATGTACCTGAATCTCTTTCATCCATGGAGTGTCACCATTTTCTGAGGCTGAAAGTTCTTCCACTAGCACCGATGGGAAAACTCCAATCCGCCCATTGAACTCCCCTTCCCAGAAGCCATCGTCATCTTGGTTTTCTTTGTTCAAGATACGGATGATTGCTCCCTCAGGAAAAGATAACTCATCATCTGTCTGGCCTTCATAATCATAAAGTGCTTTCACAAAACAGACTAGGGAGCAAGAGAGAGACAAATCTGGTAAGAACACTTACAGCTAGACTGCTTCTGCACCCACCCCTAGGCTCACATGACAACTCAAAGACCATCACACAGGATAGGAGTAAAGCTGTAATGTTTTTACTCACTGAAGATCAACTTTAGAGTTCTACTGGATAGGACGAATGTGACCAAATACAGGAAAACAGTATACAATAGAGATAAAGTGCTTTTTAGCCTACTGAAGGCTTACTCCTGGGTAATACAGCTTAGGTCAAATGTGACCAAATAAAGAGTGCCTTGTTTCAGTCTTTACCACTGGCATCTCCGTTGAGGCTGCCTGAAACGAGTTCTGCTTCCGTAGAATTGCTGGATGTATGTGACCGACTATCCAAAGCAGCCAGGGACTGCAGCATGCTCAGTAAGCTGTTCGAGGTGGGAAACTGTAGGTACTTTTCTGGCACATAACCCACTTGGCCAACTTTATTTCGAGCCTGGTGAAAGACATGTGACAAAAAAAGGTTTCTATACACAGTCTGAATAGGGAATAACAAGAACCAAAAGAAAACTCCTAAAATGTCACAAGAAGGGGTGATATGAGCAAAGGAATATACCTTTACCCAGTCTTCCATATCTCCATCTTCAATCACTTCTAACACCTCATGTTCCTCAATGGTCAACTCATCTGGTTGAGAAGCCTGCAATGTAGGATGGTCATGGACAAAATTATAAAGGTTAGATAAGGAGCAGATGTGAGTTGGCCGTAACAAAAACTGGGGATCAAATATTGAAATGATTTTGAGAAACAAAAATTTTAATGCTGTAAAACTATCATAATGAGGTGAAGTTTTACTTTTAAAAAACTGAATAAAATAAAACTGCAACAGAAACTGGATCCTCAAGCCATCAGGTTCAATGAAGAGAGCACCATACTGGAAGGAAAGGACCCAGCCTATGAACATGTTAGTAAGTTACTCAACTTGATGCCTCCATTCCTTCAAAATGACAATCCTGCCATTCTCTGGAGGATGGGGGAGTCAAAATGGGATGAGTAAGCACAGAACATGATGACTTGGAAGCACAGGCAGAGGAGAAGGCACTGAAATGAAACTACCAGAGGGCTACCATGGATGTCATGCTGTGGAGAAAAAAAGAACTATGTATGTGGATTGGATGGTAGCTTGAGCAGTGCCTATACCTGATCTGGAATTACTGTCAAATAGTGGCTAAAAGAAGAAAATTGTGGGAAAGGGATGACTGAGATCAGTCAAGGTTTGGATTATGCTTCAACTTCAGGGTGGGGCTTGGGCTGATTCCCCTTGAATGCTTCTGTACAAGCTGTGTTTTATTACCCTGACAGCACCAGCCACCAGATTTGAGGAAGCTCTTCAGCAGTCCACAGAGCTTTGCTTCCTAAA
The DNA here is from genome assembly GCA_028451465.1 of Erethizon dorsatum. Lineage (NCBI taxonomy): Eukaryota > Metazoa > Chordata > Mammalia > Rodentia > Erethizontidae > Erethizon > Erethizon dorsatum. The sequence continues at coordinate 56,757,360 of CM051827.1, read as the reverse complement.
GAGCCTTGCCTGTCACATGCAACAGGCAGGGGTTTGCTGGCATCTTCTGGGTCTCCAGAAAATAGCCTTAAAATTTTTCTTTAAGTGCTAAGGTCAATTAAAACTATCAACTGAAGCCACAGTTTTTCAAATCTCAAATGTGAAAGTGTAAAATAACTCCCAATTATACAAGCAAAAAGAAGGAAAGAAAGTCACTTCCTAAGACCCATTTGTTACTTCATGAATATTAAAACATTTCATCAAAATCCAGATTCTGGATGTTTCCATAGCTCCTTGAGACAAAAAGGTATTGCATTGAAAACGAATGACCAAGACCAACCAGAGAATACTCTAGGCACAAATTTTAAGTAAATTACCTCTGATCTAAAAACATGAGGGGAAAACACCACTCTTAATATAGCTTTTCCAATGGAATTTCTCTGCTACTCTTTAACCACACTGCCTTGAATATACCAGCAAAATGCATCCTTGTAATAAAGATATATTCCTAATTACATGGCAAGACTTTAAGTATCGAAACAACTAGACTTTAATGTGTGTCGAGAGCAAAGCAGGAGGGACCAGAGTGCCTTTTAATATGTTGCTGCCCCTGTGAGAAGGTCACAGGGTCCACGTACGCTGTGTATGTTGTTCAACAGAAGCAGACACCAGTGCGATTGTGCTGTCTCCCAGCACTGATGACCATTCTTCCACTTACCAAGGCCGACCTTTGCCTGGCAAGCAAGACCTACAGATGTGGTCCCCTGGGCCTTGGACCCTGTGCTTTGGACCAGCACACTCTTCCCCGTTCACTGAGGACCCCACGCTCTTCCTTGTCTCTATGCTTCTACTGGCTGTTCCTTCAGTCTGGCACACTTTGCTCTGTCCTTCCTATCTGATGAATAAGTCAGATTACTGTGGGTGTTAGTCCGGCTTCACTCTGTTTCTGTGGGCAAGCAACATATGCGTTTGAGTCTGCTTTTCCTTTTTTTCCTACTAGATGTAAACTCTATGAACGCAGAGATTTTTGTCTGTTTTGATCAATGCTGAATTCTACGGTCTGGAAAAGAACACAGGACTGTGATAGATGAGTTGTTTGATAACATCTTCCTTATAGGGTTATTGAAGAGATTAGAAATAAAGAAACAGTAGCTATTATTAACGATTTGCGGCCCAGCTCATGTATTTCCCCAGACCACTCATGATGAGCTAGTTGCTTCCTCTTTTTTTTTTTTTTTGTGGGTACCAGGGGTCGACCTCAGGACCTTGTGCGCCAGTAGGCACCTGTGCCGCTGAGCGATATCACCGGCCCTTTTTTTGTATGTGGGTACTGGGAGTCGAACTCAGGACCTCGCGCTTGCCAGGCAGGCACTTACGCTGCTGAGCCATCTCACCGGCCTTCCTCTTTCTTTTTGCTATACAGCTTTGTGCATCCCTCTCACGCTGACTACAGTGGCATTCTAGGTGCTTGTCCTGTGGGCTCCCCATTAGAATGACTTACTTAAGGCAGAGACTATTTCTTCTCACATATCCCAACTACAGACAGCAATCAGTCAGTAAATGGCTATTAAAAATACACATTTTTACCTCCTATATACACATCTCTCACTTCCTAACATCCAGTGACAGAATCTATTCCCATCTACAACTCTCCAAATTTCCTGTATTTTCTTTAAAGCAATATGATTTTCCAGATTACAAAAGTAATATATGTTCATTGTAGAAAGCTGAAAAACATGCATAATTGAGATCTGAAGGTACATAAAATTTGGTATCCTTTTAAAAAATTTGCCGGGGCCAGTGAGATTGCTCAGCGGCGTACGCGCCTGCCTGGCAAGCGCAAGGGCCCCAGTTTGACTCCCGGAACCCACATATGAAAAAAAAAGGGCCGGTGATATCGCTTAGCGGCACGGGCGCCTGCTGGCAAGTACGAGGTCCTGAGGTCGACCCCCGGTACCCACAAAAAAAAAAAAAAATGCCATTGTGTTTCTTCCTACATAAAAATTCTTAGTAATGTAAATTTGAATAATATTCATAACAGTATTATATGTTGTGGTTATATTATATGAATGGTTAATTTATTTCCTTCTTGGATTGCCAACTTCAAGATATTAAAAAGTAGTATAGTAGTAAGATGATTTTTTTTGCAATGCTAAGGATCAAATCCAGGGCCTGGCTCATATTTGATAAGTGCTCTACCTACTGCTGAACTAAACTCCCATCCCTGAAAAAACATTTTCTATATTGTGGTTCATTTCCTTAGAGTGGATACTAATAGGATTGAAAGTTATGAACATTTTTTAAAAAGTTATGAACATTTTTAAGGCTTCTGAATCTAACCATTAAATATAGCTTTGCCTTGTTCTCATCAGATCAATCTAGGCTTTCTTTGTTGGTCTAGACCAGTGGTGGCAAACCTACAGCATGTGTGCTGCAGTGAGCTGTTTGTATCACTGACAGCTCTAAAAGGTTTGTCATCACTGGTAGACCACAGGAATCATGCTAAGGGTTGAAGTCAATCTCTGCTTTTTTTTTGAGAGAGAGATCGGGAGAGTTTCTCCCTATGTTGCCCAGGCTGGCCTCAAGTGATCCTCTTTCCTCAGCCTCCTGAGCAGCTGGGACTACAGGTACATGCCACTGTTCCCAGCTAATCTCTCTCTTTATTCTAATCTGTTCCCCATAGGATGTCTACCAGGTGTTTCCAACCTGTGGCCCATGGGCTGCTTATCCTCTTTAAAAAAAAAAATTGTTTTTAGGGAGTTTTTCAGACAGGGTCTTGCTATATACTATAGTTCAGGCTGGCCTTGAACTCATGGTGATCTTCCTGCCTCAGCCTCCCAAAACAAACTCATAAGGCTGGTACACCAGGCCCTTTACTGTCTGGCAGCAAACACCTTTAAGTCTGTTCCTCTGGTACTCCCACAGCACTGAAGGTAATCTGTCCCAAATACCCCGCATTGTCATCTCACTGTCTGTATCTGCTGTTCTTTGCTGCCCACTCACTGTATCTAGAAAGGTCTTATTTATAAGCTAATTTAAATGCTACCTCATCTGTAAAATTCTTCCCAACTATCACAAGTAGAATTAGTGACTTTACCTTTATTATAAATCTTTTCATACATGTTATATTTTTCAGATTAATATTTATCATCTCTAAGACTACCCATTTCTGGAAGGCAGGGATAATGTCATGTTCATTCTTGCCTCCCAAAAGTTATCACATATTGGACACATATTGGTTCAATGATTGACTACATAGATTTTTACGGTCTGGTTAACCATAGGGACATGTCTAGGATATGCCAACGGAGGGAATGTTGAATGAATGTAAGCTGTTTAAAATCATGCTGCATTCATGGATCTTCAGTGGGGAGCCAAAGAAATTTGAAAAAATGTAAGATTAAGTTTGGCTGGTAATAAGAACTATACAGTTATGCACTGCATAACAACATTTGGTCAGACACTTAGGGCGCTCCATTTAAGGGCATTAAATTTTAATTCTGGAACTTTTAAGTAAATATAACAATGAGAGGTGACATCAGAAAACATTCTCAATCCTAGTCTTATAATACTCTATAAAACATTCTCAAGTTTCTTAGGAAATGATTTCAAATTACAGGAGATTATCAAAACAATGTACACTGGAAAATTTTTCTAAGCCTTTTAGAAAACAAGAAATATTATGAATTTAAATATAATAAAAGGGTGTTAAAGTTGAAAAAGTCTGGAAACCACTGATATTGAGGAGTAAATACTACCAACTTTTGGCTACAGATAGCGGTGGGAGTGAGGCTCTCCAGTGTATGACGATTGTTATCAAATCTCAGCATTATCCTTTCCTACTGCTGTCTCCATCCAAATGTGAGCCAGAAAAGGATTCATTTGTTCCTGTCTTCCTTACATCATTCATTTATTCATTCTACAATTACTTATTGAAGACCTTCTGTGCACTAGGCATTGTTCCAGGAGCTCAATACACATAGAAGAGGTACACAGATATAAGTTTTCTATTGTCATGGACTTTCAGTGGCAGCCAGACAAAGAAATATGAAAACAAGCAAGATTAAGTTTAGCTAGTACCAGTAATAAGAACTAAACAGTCACTCACTGCATAACAACATTTGGTCAGCAATGGATTACACGCATATGCAGTGATCCCATAAGATTATAATGGAGATGAAAAATTCCTATAACCTAATGACATTGTAGCCATCCGGACACTGTAGCATAACACATCACTTACATGTTTATGAAGATACTGACAAACCGACAGTGCTGTAAAAGTATAGCACATACAATTATGCACAGTATATAGTACTTGATAATGATAATAAATGACTACGGGGCTAGTTTATGTATTTACTATACTACATTTTTTTATCATTATTTTATTTTTTTCTATTTTAAAAATTTATTTTATTAACTATTAGAGATGTTACAAACATCTAGTATAAAATAACTAGAATAACAATTATAGAGTTTAAATAATGCAATACTTCATTAGCTTTTATAGTTAAAGATCGATAGTCATTATGTTATTTTTTTTCTCTTCCAGACCAAGGAAAGATGACTTCAATTCAGAATAGCAACTTAATTAAATCAACTAAGACCCTAAAAAAGAGTATTTTCTTCTGTTAAGTTTAGTAAAGTATTGAGAGTAAGATGGGCATTTATCACAGGTTAAGTGGCAAGGGAGAAAAGATGCAACAATGTTTTATTTTTAGCTACTGTTTCTCCAAAGTTACAGAAGGAAGTGATCTACTGAGTAAAGACAAAGTAAAATATACTGTTTCATCTTGTCTTGAAGTTTAAAGAGACCTTTGAGACGATCTATCTAGTTCAATTTTTTCTTTTTTTTCTTTGAGATGGGTGTTGCTATGTTGTTCAGGATGGCCTGGAACTCTGGGACTCAAGTGATCCTGCCTCAGTCCCCAAGGAGTTGGGACTACGGGCTTGGTTACTTCCTTTTCTTTTAAACTGAAGTAACAGATCTGAAGTCCACTTGCTATAAGTGCCTCTTCCAGAGGGATATCATTTTTCCACTCAATGCCCTTGGCTTCATAAGAAAATCGTGATAATTTTTACTTTTAATATGTTGTATCTTATGGTGGAGCAATTATATACTGAAGTCCACATTTATAAAACTCAAAAAAGCAGTCTCTTTATGCTACATATATATGCATATATATATACAAAGTGCCTGCATATATATATATATATATATATATATATGCATATACATATATATACATATATATATGTGTGTATATATATATACAGTGCCTCTGTCACAGGGCACTATTCATTAACCAAACTTTCAGTTATGAAAGACATAAATGAGTAAACTTTGGAATGGGGATAACATCTTTGATACTATCAACTCTCAAGATGAACTGTAGGTAGCTTTCAAATTCCATCCCCAAACCTCCATGTGGCACAGATTCGAATCGGCAAAGGTCCAGATACCATTGGCAGGCTTCTTTGAGTGCTGATCTGGCCAGTCGCTGCTCTAACATATGGTACCGTTCCTCCCTGAGGCTGCCACCAAAAAGCTCCCCAACTACAGGTACCAGAAGATCAACAGCAGCTGTATTGTGAGGACCATCTTCATTGTCGCTCATGTAGAAAGGTTTGAGTGCTAGTGGATAATTAGAGACAAAGACTGGTATGTTGCCACAGTGCTTCAGCAAGTACTTCTCATGTTCGGTTTGTAGATCAGCACCCCACTCTGGGGTGAAGGTGAAGTTCTGGGATGCTTTCTTTAAGATCTCTATGGCCAGGGCTGGTGAGATGGCTCAGTGGCATAAGCGCCTGCCTGGCAAGTGCAAGGTCCTGAGTTCGACTCCCGGTACCCACATACAAAAAAAGGGCCGGTGATATTGCTCAGCGGCACGGGCGCCTGCTGGAGCACGAGGTCCTGAGGTCGGCCCCTGGTACCCCCCCTAAAAAAAAAATCTCTATGGCCTCCATGTAAGAAATAATTGTGGGGCCGGTGAGATGGCTCAGCGGGTAAGCGCCTGCCTGGCAAGCGCGAGGGCCCAAGTTCGACTCCTGGAACCCACATACGAAAAAAAGGACTGGTGATATGGCTCAGCGGCATGGGTGCCTGCTGGCGTGCAAGGTCCTGAGGTCGACCCCCGGTACCCACAAAAAAAGAAAAAAGAAATAATTGTGGCCAGGAGCTATGAATTTGTTTCAGAGTTCAACATCTTCGGGACAATTTGAGAGAACAATCGTTGTAGCCTTGGAGAGATCCTTCATAATCTGCATGAGATCTTGAAGGTTCTCAACAAAAGAAATCTCTGCTTCCACCATATAAAACTCTGCCAGTGTGTCCAGCTCTGAGAATTCTCAGCTCAGAATGTTGGACCAAAGGTAAACACCAAAGTAAAAGCACTATGATTTGACTCCAGGCACCTCTTTTTCAGCTTTCTCCTTTTCCTCCATTTTGCAATACATCTGACATCACTTCTAGATGAAGTTGTCCTGAGACAGTTAAGAAAGCAGGAACATTGAAAAAATTCTCCTAGGTACCTTTATTTTGCTTGAAGGCTCAACTTGAAAAAGCTCTCCAGCCTCCTCACTATCAGTCACCAGATGTAATTACTGGGGTATGTGTGTGCACAAAGCCACTGTCCTTAAAGAAGGAATAAATAGCAGTTGTGGCTTTATTGTGAACCCTCAGTATAGATCCCAGAATATTTGTCCTACACCTAAGGTGGAATTGTCTCAGGAACTCCAGAGGATGCCTCTCTTTATACTTGATAGGGAATGTCTTGGCATCACAATTCCCAATAACTTCAATTTTTTCTGCCTTCTGTTCCATACTTTGCCTTTTGGATGGACTTTTACCAGCTGCCCTTAGACTTCCACAGAACTTCCAAAAGCCAATTCTCTGCTGTCTAAGCTTAAATCTGCAACAACTTGAAGGCTTTCCAAAGATGACCCACCATTTACATGCAGGAACAAGACTTTCTTCTGGGACCTGATTGAACAAATCCATCCATCATCACACAGCGAGGAGGCTGAGACAGAGGATGCACACTTGTCTTTATCATTATTTTAGCATGCAATCCTTCTACTTATTAAAAAAGTTTACTAAAGTATGCTGGCTGACAGCAGCCTCGTACATCTCATGTTTTTTTCCATCTCATGTATGACTGAATTATTTTCTCTTGTGGTTGATTTCATTTGCATTTTGTTCATCTTGAAGAACAAAAATAACACATCTATACCATGTGGCCCAGGTGTGTAGTAGGCTGTGCCATCTAGATTTGCATAAGCTTATTCTATGATGACAACATCACCCAATACTGCATTTCTTAGAATGTATTTTCATTGTTAGGTGACACATTACTGTGCAATAAATAAAGAGGGCACTAGGGTAGAGAGTTGTGACTGAGGAGTTGGTTATATGTTGGTTAGGGGTAATCTTAGGAAGCACTATTTGAGCTGAGTCCAATGAAGAGAAGTGGCAACCAACTGAGATTTAGGAAAACAATTCTAGGTAGAGAGACAGCAAATGCAAAGGTGTGCAGTTGGGAAGGAGTCTGGTGCTTTTGCAGCCTGAGAAGCAGCCAGAGTGGCTAATGTGTATTTAGTGGGTGAGGTGGGAGAACAATTTGACATGAAGCTAGGGAGACTGGGAGGAGCCAGATAAGGATGGACATTATAGATCCCAGGGAAGAGCTTGGATTTTTTTTCTACACGTTATGGAAAGCTTAAAAAGAGATTTAGGAAAGGGAATAAAATCATCTCACTTATTCATCGAAGAAAATTGTGTCTGTAGAGTAGAAAATGGACTGTTAAGAGGCAAGTTATGAAAGAGGGAAAATGATATTGAGGGTTCCCCTCCACTTCTGAAGTCATCAAGATGATGGGCTAGACCATGATGGTAGCAAGAGAGATGGTGAAAAGGGAATAGATTCAGTACTTTTCAGAGTGGGCTCAATAGGATTGGCTGATGGATTGGACAGGGGAGTCAGACAAAGAGAGCTGGGGAAAGGAACCTCAATTTATTTTATACTGAGTAAAAAGTTAATGGAAAAGCAGGGCATGGGTGAGAGAGATTAAGAAGTATTATATCAAACCAGGTTTGGAAATTCTGACATCTATTAAAGCAGGATCCTGCTTAATGTGGGGAATAAGAGTTTTATTAGGATGAAGGAAGGCAAAGTTTTAAAAACTGCTTTGTAAAACAATTTTCCTTTGATATCAATTTGGGGGGTCATCATAATGCCAAACAGGCAATTGAGACAAAAGGTAAGAGTTCTATTTGCTGAAAATTTATAGAATGCCAGGCACTGTGGTGAATGCTTTGGTATAAAAGTATTATCTTCATTTACTCTTCACATTAACCCTACAATAGTATCCCTATGATACAGATAAGGAAACTAAGGCTCCCAGAGACTAAGGGACTAGCGCAAGGTCATAAAGCTCACAAGCAGAAAAGATTTTTTTTTTTTTTTTGTGGGTACCAGGGGTCTAACTCAGCACCTCGCGCTTGCCAGGCAGGCACTTATGCCGCTGAGCCATCTCACCAGCCCGAGATAAGATTTTAACCCTTGCAGTCTGATGTCAGAGCCGAAACTCTTCACCATTGTACTGTGTTGCCTCTAATATTAACTGAATGCCAATTTTATGTTAAGCACAGCATTAGAGGCTGGGTAGATACAGTTACCTCAAAGTTGCCACAATTGAAGCAGTAGGTTGGAGAAATACAAACCTTGTAGGAATAAACAACTTTGCAGGTGAGTGGATAATTTCTTAAGGTGCCAGAAGGGCTGGAACTGCTGTCATCAAAAACATCCATGTTGTCTTCGAACTCTTCTCCTTCTTCTCTCTCGTTATCTGCATTAAGCTGGGAAAAATTAGAAGCCATTGGCCAGTTTGCTTACTTCAAGAAGATGGCTGAAAACAGGAAAAACACTTAAAATATGATTGTTTCAAAGTGTCAGTTTACCTGTTTTACTGCACTAGACATGATTACCTGTTCGTACATTTTTCATGTTATGACATTTGATATTTAAAAATAAAAGTAAAATATCTTTCGAATATATAAGAAATAATTCCAGTATCCTTTCAGTTTTAACTGTTAAATGTTGACAAAGGCTTCTTACATTTTTAACTGATCATATTAGGAAACATTAAAAGTGTTCTACCAAAGATGTAGAGAAATGTTCTACCAAGGCTTTCATCTATGGCTGGTAGAAATGTTAATTCATACATCACTTTGGGAAAATAACCTCCCTAAAAATAAAACTACTTGATCTAGTAATTCTAGTTTTGTGACTCCATCATGGCGAAATAAAAGGATGTAAGACTATATTCTAAGATGCTTACTGCAACACCGGTTGTAGTGGCAAAAGCCTGGGCACAAATTCATCTGTCCATCAAAAGGAGAATGTTTTAATGAAATATGCTTTATACATATTATAGATAAATACCTTTTTTTTGTTGCTGTGTTTTGTCTTTTGAGACAGGGTCCACTATGTGGCTCAGGCTGGCCTTGAACTCCGTATGTACCCCAGGTTGGCCTCGAACTCACAATGATCCTACTGCCTCTGCCTCCCAAGTGCTGGGATTATAGGCATGTGCCACCACGCCCAGCTCAGATAAAGAGCATCCATTAAAAATAAGTTAGGAAACCAAAAGCTCAGAAATAAACCCTCTCATATATGGTTTGATTATTTTCAACAAGGGTGGTAAGACCATTCACTGCTGTTTTTCTAATAAAATTCCATAAAATTACAGAGGGAGTTCCAGAAGAATAAACTACACTTTTTTTCCAGCCACATCTGTTGCTACTATTTCTAAGACCCTGAAATATTTTCATTTATAACTATTACTGAAAATTCTTCACAGCCGAGTGAGGTAATCTTGTGCCTTATCTTAATCATGTACAATCAGTCAGGTCAGTGGCAAAATAGGCTCAGATCCTGAGTTTTCATTTGTTTTATTGAGACAGGGTCTTTCCATGTAGTCCACACTGGCCTTGAACATGCTAAGCAGCCCGTCTGGCTTTGATCTTGTGATTTTCCTGCCTTGGTCTCCCAAGTGTTGAGATTATAGGAGTGTGCCACTACGCCTGGCAGATCGCGATTTTTAAAATTTTAGATTTAGGAATCTATTGTATCAAATAGAAGATAAGGATCACATTCTACAAACTGCCATAAAACTATAAACATATTTTTTATATACTTAGCCTTCTGATTCTAGGAAAGGTTACAGATACTATAAAAATGTGGGTTGAACAAGTTGCCCCAAAATATATATGCAATGTTAACATATACTGTACTTTGGCACTGGGAATCAACCAAAACATGTTATCTTGGTAACACTGGTTGATACTATACATTCCTTTTCCTATTTTCCTATTTTGAGTTCATTTTTGACGCTCATGGTAAGGAATGAAAAGCTGCAGTGACAGCAACAGTGGTTGCTGCCATATGCGTCTGCGTTGCTCCAGCAGGTTTCCAAAACGTGTCATCTCAGAATAACTTCTTCCATTTCCCTTTTCTACCCCCTTCACTTAATTGTTACAATGTTTTCTCGACCCAGCATTTCTAGAATCACGTTCTTCCTCTCTCTCTTAACAACTGCTCTCTCAACCCTTTTTCTTCCTGTCACTTGACAGAACTTCGATCAAAATGATTCTTTGTAGCTGTACTGATATTTCTCTTTCCTTAGAGGTTGTAAAATGCTTACTCTTATTGTAAAAGCGGGTAAGAATAATCTTTTTGAGTTAGTTTTGCTGAGAAGCCATCTTCTTGTACTCAGCAAAAAAATTCAATGGGTGTCATCAGATTTGTGGCACTGTCACAAAGTAGCAAGCAGTGAGCCCTGGGATCTGGCAGACTTGGGTGTGAGTACTGATTATGCCATTTAGTTGTTGTGTGATTCTGGGTACACTATTTAACTTCTCAACTTCAATTACATTTCCGATGAAGACAATTACTTCTTCACAGGGATATTATAAGGATTAAATAATGTTATGGTTTATATCTTAATGTCTCCCCCAAAGCCTCAGGTGCTCAGAGATGGGGTTTGTGGGAGGTGGCTGGATAATGGGTGTGTGAGACTGGATTAAGAGTGTACAATAACTTGATTAGTCCACTGACTGGCTTAGCATAGTTCTGGGTGCAGATAATGGAAAGGCCTATTCTGGGTGTGGGTGGCACCAATCAATAGGCTTGCAGCTTGAATGGAATAAAAAGCGAAAGGAAGGCTTGCTGCTGGCAGCCTCTCACCTGCCCTGCCATGGACTGTTTCTCCTCTTCTGTGCCCCCCTGTCATGCTGCCCTGCCTTGGAGCTACTGACTATGGAATGAAACCTCTATAAACTGTGAGCTAAAATAAACTTTTCCTCCTTTAACTTGTGGGTGTTGGGTATTTTGTCCCAGCAACCAGAAAGTAACTAAGACAGGTAATATAGTTAAAACCCCTAATGCATGCTTGGTACTTAGGAGACTTAATAAATCATTTTGTTATTTTTATGAGGCAGAGAGAATCTAGATAAAGAATCTCGTTAATATCCAAAACAGCAAAAGGCAACATCTTATAGAATACTGACTAGCAGAACTTTTGAAATCCATCTGGACAAAGAAGTGATCACAGTGAACATTATTCTAAATATGACACAAGTAGTTACAAAAGATGATATTAAAAATACCAGGAAAATGGATTTCTACTTCCAAGCAATGTGAAACATCAGGGACCAGATTTAAACTTCCTGCCAGGAACAATTAAAAAATTGTTCAAAGCATATGAAAGAACAGTTTTCAAGATAGTGGACATCAAGCAATAGATAGTGATCTCTGGTGACAGGAAACAAATAATCTGCCCAACCTACTGCTGGAAAAAGTTTCTAGGCTGAGATCTAAGAGAAGAAACCCAGATAGAGTGGCCCCCTTAAACTGAGGAGGTGGAACTGGGAATTCAGAAAGGCCAGAGGTTGGAGTTCAGACTGTAGAGTAGTGAAAAGAGAGAGAGAGAAGCATATTACAAAATATATGTATGCCCACCTGGCCTAATACATTGATTTTTTGACACAAATGTGAAGGCAATTCAATTGAGAAAGAGCAGTCTTAAAAATAATGGACAGGCCAGGAGCAGTGGTGGCACACCTTTAATTCCAGCACTTGGGAGGCTGAGGCAGGAGCATCATGAGTTTGAGGCCTGCCTGAGCGATGTAGTGAGACTCTGGCAGTACCAGTGATTAAACACAGGACCTTGTATATGCTAGTCAAGTGCCTTATCACTGAGCTATAGTCTCAGGCTTTTTTATTTTTCATTTTGAGACAGGGTCTCACTAGTCCAGGCTGACCTCGAACTTGGTGATTCTTCTGCCTCAGCTTCCTGAGTGGATGGGATTTCGACTCATTTTTTTCTTTTCTTTCTTTTTTTTTTTTTAATGTGGGTACCAGGAGTCAAACTCAGGACCTCACACTTGCCAGCAGGTACTTGTGCTGCTGAGTGATATCACTGGCCCTTTTTTTCCTTTATGTGGGTACCGGGAGTCGAACTCAGGACCTCACGCTTGCCAGGCAGGCGCTTGCGCTGCTGAGCTATCTCACCGTCCAGACTCATTTTTTTCTGATATTCAAAGATTAGCTCAGACTGGAATGTAGATTTAAATATAAAACATAAAACATTAAAACTTCTAGAAAAGAACATGGAAAATCTTTATGACCTTGAATTAGGCAAAGATTGCTTAGCTACCACATTGGAATTATGACCAATAAAGAAAAAATTAGTAAGTTGAACTTCATCAAAATAAGAAGTTATCCTCTGGGCAGGTGAGACAGCTCAGCAGCATAAGCGCCTGCCTGGCAAGTGTGAGGTCCTGAGTTTGACTTCCAGTACCTACATACGAAAAAAGGGCCAGTGATATCGCTCAGCGGCACAGGCGCCTGCTGGCGCGTGCGGTCCTGAGTTCAACCCTTGGTACCCACAAAAAAAAAAAAAAAGAAGTTATGTTCTTTGAAAGACACTGTAAAAAAATAAAAAGACAAGTCGCAGGCTGGGGAAAATTATTTAAATAATATATCTAATAAAATATTTGTAAGTAGAATATAAAATGATCTCTTAGGAGTCAATAAAAAGAAACAAATCCAATAAAAAATGGTAAAGAGATGTGAACACTTTACTAAAGAAGATACAAAGTTGTAAATAAACATGAAAAATGTTCTACATAAATAGAGAAATGCAAATTAAACTATAAAAATATACTACTACATACCCATTATCATCTCTAAAATTAAAAAGATTAACCACACCAAATGTTGACAAGTTGTAGGACCACCAGGCACATTACTGATGGAAATGTAAAATGGTACCACTTTAGTGAAACAGCTTGTCAGTTCCTTAATATGTTAAATATACATATTCATATGTCCATTATCAGATGAAAGGATAAACAATCTGTGCAATATCCATACAATGAAATGCTGCTCTGCAAGGAAAAGAACTGACATATCCAACAACATGCAGGATCCTCAAAATAATTATGCTGAGTGAAAAGAAGCCAGATTAAAAAAGAGTACGTATTATATGATTCTGTTTATATAAATTCTTGGAAATGTAACTGTAGTGACAGAAAGTAGATAGTCGTTGACTAAGAGGAGAGATTACAAAGGAGAATGAGGAAAACTTTTGGGAGTAATGGATATTTATTCTTATAATTGTGGCAGTGGTTTCACTAGTATATACATATATCAAAATGTATCAGATTGCACTTTAAATATCTGCATCTATTGTATTTCAGTTATACCTCAATAAGCTGTTAAAATATCAATCAAGTTTGGAAATTTTAATCTCAACTGGTCACACAGTACTTAAAGATGCTACAAGGGCATTGATTGTATTGGAAAAAGGACATTTAATGATGACTCAACAGATGCTTAAAAGAATGCATAGTAATTAAAATAAATCATGATAAAGGTCAGAGGAATAATGGGAAAACCACACAGAGTATGGAAACAAGCAAGACTTTAGAGATAGATACATTTGGGTTCAAATATCATCTCTCCTCACTTACAAACTGTATGCCCTTTGGAGGTATTTAATTCCCTCAAGTCTATCTCCTCATCTGTAAATACACTCAGGATTGTTGCGTTCATTAATTGTTTGTGTTTGTACAGATAATACATGAATGCACCTGATAGAGCACCTTGGCTGTAATATGCCCTTTATCAATGTACACTTCCTTTTTATAGTGGTAACTTAAACTTAGCTGGTAGACAGAGTAAACTGCTTGAGGTTCAGAAGAATATTTTTTGACACATACTACGTATAAGAAACAGTATCAAGCACTTTATTTTTTTAGGAAATGACTGAGCATGGTGGTGCATGCTTGTAATACCAGCACTCTGGAGGCTGAGGCCGGACTATTGCCAGGAGTTCAAGGCCAGCCTGGGCTACCTAGTGAGTTCAAGGCCCTGCCTCAAACAAACAAAAAAAATCAACCAAAAAAGGAAAAACAAGAAATTAAATTTATACTTTTAAAGAAATCGTAACTAATGAATTATGTTTTCTAAGCTGTGAATTAAAACTTCATTTCCTAAAACAGTCACTACACACAAAATAAATCTAATAACAATACCAAATATCATTATCATCTTTTGTTTAGTTTTTTCTTTTAGAGACAAAGTCCCACTATGTTGCCCATGTTGTCCCTGAACTCACCACCCTCCTGCGTCAGTCTCTCAAGTAGCTGGGATTACAGGTGAATGCCACATGCCTGGCTCAGTATTATTATTTTTTTTGGCTGGATTTTATATGTGTATATATCTTTATCTATTTAATATATCTATTATATCTTTATCTCACATTTTTGTGGACAGAGCACAGAACATAAACTTTATATTTTAAAATATGCATAAATATATGTACTATAGTTATTTTGCTGCACAAGAGCTCGACATTTATTCCTTTTACCTGTAATTATGTATCCTTTGATCAATATCTACCTTTGCCTTTCCTCCAAACCATCCTAGCTTCTGTTTTGTTTTTTGGTCTTTTTTTTTTTTTTTGAGACAGGGTCTTGTTATGCAGTTAAGGCTGGCCTTCAACTCATTATGTAGCCCAAGTTGGCCTTGAACTCGTAGCAATCCTCCTGCCTCAGCCTCCTGAGCGTTGGGATTACAGGTCTGTACCACCAGGCCTGGCCCATCCCAGCTTCTGGGGACCACCATTCAACCTTTTTTTTCTGCTGCTGTTTGTTCTTCTTTTTTCTGGTTTAGTGCTTTTATTTAAATTTTTAAAACTTTTGTCAACTTTCTACTTATGTGATCAACATTTTTAGACACCACGTGTGAGCAAGATCCTGTGGTATTTAGTTTTCTCTTCACGGCTTATTCCGTTTGACATAATACCCTCCAGATTCACCCATATTGCCATAAATGACAGAATATGATTTTTTTTATATGTGTATATACATACCATTTTTTTGTGGTAGTGGGGATTGAACCCAGGGCCTCACTCTATACTATACTTTTAAATTCACTTTATTGATAGACATTTAAATAGATTCCATATCTTGGCTACTGTGACTATTACTGTGATAAATATGGCAATGCAGATATTTCTTCAATTTCTACATTTTGTTTCCTCCGAATATATACCCATTAGTGGGATAACTGGATCAGCTCTACTTGTTATTATGGCTATCCAGAAAGTCAAGAATACAGCTGAAGACACTTTTCAGAGGTGAAATTATGTATATCTTTTCAATGTTCACCATTTGGTCCTATCAGTAAGTGAGACTGAAGCAGGAAGACAGGATGTGGCTGAAACTAGCTGGGAAAGAGACGCGACAAGATCCTGGGACACATGTGGAGAACAATTCTCAGAGCCCTGCATGTGAACTTCTCTCAACAACTTGAGCAGGCTTTTGACAGGATGAACTGGATGTGATGCCAGCATGGGGAATACAAAAAGAGAGAGCTGCCATTAAGGCTTGCTACGGTCTCTCTTCACAGTAATCCACCTTATGCTGTAGGGTGTACAGGTGTTTTGATTTTTATTTTTTACTGCTTTTACTTGGCCCAAGCTCATTATGCAGAGCCTGTTTTTTCACTACCCTTCTGTTTTCTTCCCCTACGTTTAATAAGTATCACCATTTATGCATGTTTCATTCAATTCTTTGTTCAGGATAGAAAGAACCTAGAAATCATCTCTAGAAGGAGACTCCAGCACCCCAAAATGTGGTAACAAGACTGGTCTCCATCTGTGGACACTTAACTTGACAGACACACTCAGTTTGGTAATTCTCAGTGCCTAGCAAAGGGTCTCATGAGAAGGGCTGGCTCATACATGCTTACCGAATTGAATTGATCATATTGGGAATTTGAAATGTCAGTTTCACTAAAAATGTGTGCTTTTTGAGTATGGAGTTTAGTTCAATAAAAACAGTATTGCCCATTTGGAAATACTATAAATATGAAAGCAACTGGAGATTTATATAGGCATAATCTATTATTTTCAATAGTTCGTATTTGTTTCACTGTAAAAAAAAAACCATTATTTCTTTTCATTGGGACTAGGACAAGCAAATAAATAAATTTTCATATTTCAAAAACAAAGCCCATTGGACTGCACAGATAATACTGTGGCAGCTGGGAACTAAACTACCATCTCAAAGATTTAATCTTGCCTTTCAACCATATTATTCACCAAGATCTTCATAATTACTGGAGTCACAATTTATTTCTGTGCAACTCAGCAAATGCTCAGCCTCTTAGGATGCAAAAACAAAGCAGACTGTCAATTTGCCTTTGTTCAATAGTTGGGGGAAGTGGCTGAAGACAGGAAATTTATAAACAGTGTCAGCTATAGTTAGAAAATAAATAAAAGAATAAAAATAAACCAATCTCAGAGGACTACAGATTTTTGTCCCAGTAATCCTACTCCTGTGTTATAGGGGGTAAAAAAAAAACTACTCTGAAAAATAGAAATAAAAATATTTCTCATTTAACGACCTATCTATTTAATGACTGAACTTACGAGCTGTCTTTTTTTGTATGTACAGTTCTGTAGTTCTGTATCTCTTGTGGACAGAGCCTCAATGTCTTTTTTTTTTTTTTGTGGATATCGGGGGTCGACCTCAGGACCTCGCGCGCCAGTAGGCGCCCGTGCCACTGAGTGATATCACCGGCCCTTTTTTTGTATGTGGGTTCCGGGAGTCGAACTTTTGCCTCAATATCCGAAAAATATATGGTTTGCCTGTCTTGATGCAGAAAGGAATGGTTTGGAGCATGGTCTTATGAGATGGGTTGATCATATGGTACTGGTAGAACAGCTGTGCCAAAGGGCCAGACAAATTTACCAGTGCACTTTTTTTATTGGGCTCACTTCTAAGGACTATTTGCTCCCAACAGGTGATAATAAAACTGATTCATTTGAAGTTAAGTCAATTCTGAGATATAAACAAACTTTTTAGAAGTGATGTTACCTTTGAACCTTTTTGATATGTAGAAATGTCTCATACCATATGGATGCACATATTCTCTCAAGAGTTACATACTTCTGAACCACAGGAAACTACTGAACAGTTATCACTGTTATTTCTTGGCCTTGTGATTGTTTTATGTGTTTTTACACTCCTGGCTAGTAAGCTCCTTCATTTTTATACTGTTTTTTTAATGTGGGTACCGGGAGTCGACCTCAGGACCTCACGCTTGCCAGCAAGTGCTTGTGCCACTGAGCGATATCACTGGCCCTTTTTTTCCTTTATGTGGGTTCCAGGAGTCAAACTCAGGACCTCGCGCTTACCAGGCAGGCGCTTATGCCGCTGAGCTATCTCACTGGCCCGTAAGCTCCTTTACTACAATACTTTGTATGTCTTTTCATCCTCCAAGCAGACAGAGCAGTGGCTCCACTAATGCCAGTTTCACTGTTAAATATTTGGCTTTGCCAATGATTTTTACAGAGTCAAGCAGATTCATGGTTCTGTGATATCTTATTAGTGGTATTTTACTTTCTTTTGGTCTGTTGCAATGACCTGCAGAAGCTCCTCCATTAATGAGCCAAAATCACACATTTAAAACACAGCTTTCAGCAGTATCAACTGTGTGATCAATGTAATTTTGAAGAATTCATGGAAGCTGCTAGATGCCAGGAATTGGCTTGTGAGGAAATACAGGTATAGATGCTTTACTGATTTGCTAAAGATCATATCTGGATTTCAATCATGATTATTGATGAGTACTTTCTGTATCATGAGATATCTTGGATTTTCTGAATAATTTTCATTCCTGCCTTTGCTGACATGTGAGGGATCAGCACTGCCTGAACCCAGCTGATGTGATGATCTGTTGGTACCTGCTATATTTTATTTTAAAGGTTATTGGACAGCATGTACCCTTAAGAAAAACAAATCATTTTCATTGAGGTATTTTGATAATATGATGTCTAATACCGATATTCTTTGTTTAATGACCCACCTGCTTAACAAGTGTTTGGACTTCTGACCAAGCCATGGTGTTTGGCCTTATGATCCATCTTTTTTTTTTTTCTTTTGGTACAGTTCTGTTGACAGAGCCTCAATGTCTTTGTTTTGGACAGTAAGCCTTGTTTATACAGTGCTGTAATTATTGCTGATGGTGCTGTATAGTATAGTACTGTAGTTTTATGTTCTGCTATACATTACAGTACTGCATGTAAGATTTATGCAAATAAAAGCAAAGTCATCAAGTTGGAGTTTCCTT
Source organism: Erethizon dorsatum (assembly GCA_028451465.1). Taxonomy (NCBI): domain Eukaryota; kingdom Metazoa; phylum Chordata; class Mammalia; order Rodentia; family Erethizontidae; genus Erethizon; species Erethizon dorsatum. The sequence continues at coordinate 56,738,674 of CM051827.1, read as the reverse complement.
TAACTATTTCTTTGTTCTGAATATTGAAATGTACACACTGTATACAATTCCTCATTTAGTGATCAATTCATTAAATGACCTAGTCGCAGGACTGAAATTCAGTCGTTACACAAGGAATGTCTGTATAGTTCTCTCTCGTATTCAATGAAGATTGGTTCCAAGACCCATTACAGATAATCAAACTATGGATGTCCAAGTCCCTTTTATAAAATGGTGTAGGGCTGGTGAGATGGCTCACCTGCCTGGCAAGTGCGAGTTCGACTCCTGGTACCCACATACGAAAAAAAAGGCCGGTGATACCGCTCAGCGGCACGGGTGCCTGCTGGCACACGAGGTTCTGAGTTCGACCCCCAGTACTCACAAAAAACCAAAATAAAATAAAATAAAATGGTGTAGTATCTGCATATAACCTATGTATATCCTTCCATATACTATCTCTAGATTAGTTATATTACCTAAAACAATGTAAATACTATATAAATAGCTGTTATACTGTATTGTTTAGGGAATATTGACAATAGAAAAGTCTGTGTATGTTCAGTACAGATTGTTTTCCTCCAACTCATTTTGATTTGTGGTTGGTTGAATCCATAGATGTGGAAACCAGGGATATGGAAGGCTAACTGCATGTATAAAAGCATTTTTTAAAGTATTATTTAGAAGAGTGAAAATCTGGAGACAATCTACATGCCAAATGTATAAGAGAATAGTTAAGTGAATTTTGCATGCCTTTCTAATATAATATTATGCAGACATTAAAATCTTGATTATGAAGTCATTCAGTGACAAGGAATGTTAGATTAGAAAAAATATGCAAAATTAACTCATGACAAATATGTTAAAAAATAGTAAAATGAGTAAGGAATAACTTTTAAAACATCATGTTATATACCATAAATATATTCAATTTGTACTTGTAAGTTAAAAATAGATAAATAAAAGAGGAAGGAAATATATCACATTGCTACCTGTGGTGTTAAAAGGATGGAACTACTATATTTTTTAATTTTATGTAAACTTACTATAATTTAAAAAGCTAGGCTGTGAACTGGGCATGAGTTTTGAGTAAGGTAGGAAAATAAGAGGACGGATGAAATGGGTGACTGGGTCACTGGCAATCCAATCATAGGAAGCTGTGTGCAGGCTCCAGCTACCCGTCAACTGAGTATCGGTATCAGTACACTTCTCTCCATTAAACACTGTGGCTATGTTCTGGGATTCTTTTCTGTTTTCCTGCCCAGTCCTATGCTCTTGTCTCACAGCATGAGACAGAAGGTAAAGAGTTAATACCCATGTATAGCTCCTTATTCTGTAAAGGAAATAGACTGTGTATTTTAAAAACATTTATCTTTCATAAGGCACTCCTCACTTACACTGTTACTGTCTAACAGTAGTACCAATCATGTTTTCCAGATGACTAATACTTCTGTTGGCATCTATAATGGAAGGAAATATTTGGTCACCAGAATGTGTATTTCTGCTCCATGTCCTTCAGCCAGCTCTCAATGTGAAGAGATACAATCCTCACTAAATTATTTCAGCATTATTATTTGTAAGTAGGTTAAATACTGGGGCCTCATTAAGCTATTTTGTACCTGAGTATCTCTTTTACTTATATTATTAGCAGATCTTCCTCAAAATATAATCTCTCAGCTGAAAGAGGGAAGATACCAGCTCCATGAGACTGCCTAGGATGGAAGGAAAACAGGATGACACTGCAAAATGCCCCCTTCAAGAGGCTATGACAGGGCCAGTGAGATGGCTCAGCGGCATAAGCGCCTGCCTGGCAAGCACAAGGTCCTGAGTTCGACTCCCGGAACCCACATAAAAAAAAAAAAAAAAGGGCCAGTGATATCGCTCAGCGGCACGGGCGCCTGCTGGCGCGCGAGGTCCTGAGTTCGACCCCCGGTACCCACAAAAAAAAAAAAAAAAAAGAGGCTATGACAGCTCTACGTGAGCTGATGATGTCCACAGGCCACCAGCCACATTTGGTTCCTTCTCCCTCACACTCAGGAGCCCTTATCTCTGGTTAAAATTCTTCAAGGAGTATCTCAAGTGACATCTGTTTCCTGGGGCAAACTTCTTTCCTATTTGTTTAGCTAGTATTGAGCGTTTCTGATAGTATTTCACAGAACCATGAGATTTTGAAGTTGGAGGAGACCTTGGAAGCATTTAACATTATATCCTCTCAGAAACTCAGAGAGAAGTAACTTTTTCCAATGTGTGTTGATGAGACAGAAGTAAGCAATTTCACATGTATCACGTGGTAGTCCAGCCATACACTGCTACTTATCACCAAGATCTATAGAGGTCTGTCTGCTCTCCCAGCTTGTAAGCTCTTCGAGCAGACAGACTCAGACTTGTTTATTTTTGATGTGACCAGGAAGTAAGCACAAAGTCAAGTAATATGTGTCCCTTCTGGTGATTAGTCAGAAAAGGTGTTAGCCCAACCACATTCGAGGCTTTGACTGGCTGGAAACAGTGTTGCTGTAGGAGCCAAAAAGAAGTCTGTCCCTGGAATTTGTTGTGATGGTATCATAAATGGCACCACAGAGCAACCTGAAGCAGATGGAGATTATGACTTTTTTTTTTTTTTTTTTTTAATGTGGGTACCAGGAGTCGACCTCAGGACCTTGTGCTTGCCAGCAGGAGCTTGTGCTGCTGAGCGATATCACTGGCCCTTTTATTCCTTTATGTGGGTACCGGGAGTCAAACTCAGGACCTCATGCTTGCCAGGCAGGCGCTTATGCCGCTGACCTATCTCACCGGCCCAGAGATTATGACTTTTAAAAGATGCAATGGGAAGAGAGATCCCACGACATGGAGCAACTTTGTTTTAATGAAAACAGGGTAAGTCCTTTAACCCCAAAGTCAAATGGGTTTTTTTTTTCCCAGCTGGATTACTGTATTAGTGAAATAGAAATAAAACTTCCATAGATTATTTTTCCTTAAAATGTACACTCCCCCACACAATCCTTAAATGTGAAGTATATTTCCATTAAAAATCAAAATGCTATGTGAAAAAATTAACAAAATTTCCAGGAATGTTTTAAAACTTTGGCTAAGTTCTCTAGGAAAGATGCTAACATAGGCATTATGGATACAGTGAGAACTTGGGAGGTTAGAGCTATCTTTTAACTTGCTATGATTCCACCTACCCACTCAAACATTTGTTCGTCTCTTCCTTCAACAAATATTCAACAAATGTTGAATATGTACCAGGTATCTTGCTGCACAGAGCAGTGAACAAGGCAGATATGACAACTACATTCTAGAGAGGAAGATAGACAATTAACAAAAGAAAACAAATAAAAAGCAGAAGTACAACTGGTAATTATCATTAAGGACATAAATAAGATGACAAAGAGTAACGGGTAGGGAGGTGGCAGTAGGGTTTACTTTAGTCTGACTGGTATGCACCATATACTTGCCTGTGTTTTGTTTTGTTTTGGTTTGGTTTGGTTTTTTGAGACAGGGTCTCGCTATATAGTTTAGGCTGGCCTTGAACTCACTATGTAGCCCAGGCTGGCCTCAAACTTGCTGCGATCCTCCTGCCTCAATCTCCCAAGTGCTGGGATTATAGGCATGTGCCACCATGCCTGGCTTTACTTGCCTATGTAATATCAGGGAAATTACTGAATTTTTCTGGTACTCAGATCTCCAACAAGACAAACTAAAGTTCAACTAGATGACATCAGAGTGGAAAAAACCCTGGAAGTGAATGTAAGAAAACTCAAGCTGTGTCCTGGCCTTGTCTGTCAAGCCCCACCTGCATTGATTCCTTGTGACTAGAATGCAAGAACCCTTGGAAACTGAAGTCACCTTTGGACTCAGCCCACACCACACACTTCTTTAAGTTTTTTTTTTTTTTTTTTTTTTTTAGATAGGTTCTCATTATGTCGCTCAGACTGCTCACAAATTTTTGGGCTCCACTGATCCTCTGCCCCATCCTCCTAAGTAGCTGGGACTACAGATGTGTGACACTGTAGCCAGCTCACACTTAAAATTTTTTTACACCTTTCTGGATGTTTACATTCATTTTCACTAGACAGGACCTCTGAGGACTTTAGAAACACTTAAATAAGTTTTCTATTCTACCACTATTAGACAAGAAGCCTATTTACTTCAAGAATGGAATGATGAGTCTGGCAGACAGCCACTGAGAACCCAGTTAGTGATAATGTATTCTTCATGGCACATTAAAAAATCCCACTGTAGTAGCTCAGTGCTAAAGTACTTTACCAGCATATGTGGGGCCCTAGGTTCAATGTCCAGCCCACAGAAAAACCAAACCAAACACAAACCAACCCAACTCAACAAACTGGCTTTATCCTCTCTTTTCTTTTTCCTGCACTGTTTAAGTGACAGGTTGAAGAAACCCAAACCACCAGCAAACCATTATCTTTTCTTCAAATTTTGGCTAACTGTAGCTAAAGCCAAGAATAGCATCCTTCAGTAAAAGCCTATCATAGAAGAGAAGAGAAACCATACCGAGTGCAGAGTGCCATTGCTGGTTGCTGTGGGAGGGCGGGCCCACCGCTCATTTTCCAGTTCTTCCATTACTTGGTTCATGGCACTCTTTAGCCATGTGTCCACAGAAACACCAATCTGCTTTAGCAGGTCAAGCCGGGCTTCTGCTTTCAACTTAATTATCTAAGAAAATCAAAATAAGAGTTAGAAATTAAGGCTATTTTCCCCTCACATTAAGTTATTCTCCAATTATTAATTAGAATGATCTCGATATTCACCAGCAAAGTCTTCCTTGTCATAGATGCTAATTTTTCTCCTGCAGAGAAGAAGAAGAGGGGAGGGAGAGGGAGAGACATGAACAAAGAACAGGAGTCTCAGCCTCCTGATAATGGAAAATAGTATACTTATATTTCATTTTCATTCACTTATTCACTCGTCTATCTTGGGGGTATGTGGACACTGAATCCAAGGCATCCTGCATGTTAAGTACATATTGTACCACTTAGCTCTAACCTAGGTCCTTGGCTCATCTGTATCTTGACAAAAGCATAGTATTGAAAGCACAGCATTGATGACACATCAAATATAACTTAGGAACAGGAAGAGATTAATGTACTTTCCCATTAAAAAAGCTATGCCTCAGAATATCCTGAAATATACCATTTTTCAGCAGCCTTCTAACTCAATACTTGGGCTTTTTCTTCTGTAATCCATATTTTATAGTCTATTAATGACATCATGTCACTTCCTTACTTAAAAACTTCCATGACTCCAGACTACCTATTAAGTAGAGAATTAACTGATTTTTCACCTGGAGTAAAATAGCTTTCACAATTTGACTGGATTATTTCCTTGCATTTCTTCCCACATGCCTTATGCTCTCACAGCACTACGCACCATTCTTCCAACACACTGTGGGCTCTCACACTGTATGCTCTCTAGGCTTTGTTCACATCAGCCCCAGTGTGCACAAGGCCTATTTCTCCTCCTTTTTCTAGTCCTAGGGACTGAACCCACGGCCTTTGCACTAAGCTACATTCCCCAACCCTTAAAAAAATTTTTTGTTGAACTAGGCATGGTGGTACACATCTGTAAGCCCAGCACTTTGGAGGCTGAGGCAGGAGGACTGCTGCAAGTTCAAGGCCAGCCTGGGCTACAGATCAAGACAGTGTCTCAAAAAAAAAAAAAAAAAAAAAAAAAAAAAAAAAAATCAAAATTTTCTTTTCTTTTTTCATTTTGAAACATGGTCTCACTAAATGGCTAAATAGCCTAGGCTGGGCTCAAACTTGGGACCTTGCTGTCTCCACCTCCCAGAGTACTGGGATTATAGGGTATGCCACCATGCCTGGCTCTCTTAAGTTTAACAGGTTCCAACTTTTATTCTTTTGTATATGTCCCATCACCATTCTAGTATGCATTTTAAAGCAATGAAATACTAAGAAAAGAAAAGGGGAACCAAGAATCTCTTTTTTGGAAAAAAGTCACTGAACTGCTGAGGCAGGGAAACAAAGAAATTGAAATATTCAGTATATTTTATTTTCTCAACACTGAGTAATCTAGTTTTTGTAAGATTTATTTTTGCCAGTACTTTACCAAACAACTGATGAACATGGAATTTGCAAACTTAGATTGCAGTTCCAGAATTAAACACTGTTATCTTCCACTAGATACACAGTACAATGTATATATTTTGGTTTCTGTCCATGAGGTTCCCAGCTTGTAACTTCCATAGCCTTTGTCTCCTTGTGACTACAATGCAACCCTTGGAAACTGAAGTCACCTTTGGACTCAGCCCAACCATACACTTCTTTAAGGTTTTTTTTTAAGATGGGTTCTCATTACATTGCTCAGATTGCTCACAAATTTTTGGGCTCCACTGATCCTCTGCCCCATCTCTGACTTTTTCTCTGCTCCCTTTTCTCTCCAAGGCAGGCCACAGAAACTAGAATTTCTCTTCCTTAAAGCAGGTCATAAAAAAGTAAACTCTAATTTTTCCTGTCTTAGAGCTGGTCACAGAGAAATTCTCTGACCTACCTTATCTCATAGTAGATCATTAAGGTCCCATTTCAGAAGGGGTTTGGGCCCATATCTGGGAGGAACGAATGCTGCACAAAAAGGCCAAGAAGTATCTGAATATAGAGGCCCTGTTGGGTTTTCCCACTCAGGCTATTAGCATTAGCTCACACTCTTTTTTGTCCAATCACATTTTTACGTTGTCCATGCTTCAATCATGTCTATGCAATGTAGTCTCCATATAATCCACAAAGGACAGGCTTTGAGGGTTTCTGGATAGCTGAACATGTGCAGTGTTGCAGGCAGGTGATCAAGAACTCATCCATGTGCTGGGAGGGTGGCATATCCCAACTCCACGGGGATGGAAGCTCTAGTACCCAGAACTCCTCCGGATCTTGTCCTGTGTATTATGTCTTACTCTGGCTGTTTATTTGTATCCTTTCAGATGAAGTAACATGGTAAATATAAGTATTGCTCCCGAGTTCTGTGAACTGTGGTAGCAAATTAATTGAGCCCAAAGGGGGGCTGTGGGAACCCCAATCTGTAGCCTGTTAGAAGTTCTGGGGGCTTGGACTTGTGACTAATGTTTGAGCAGGGGAAGTCTCAGAGGCTGAGCCCTCAACTTGTGGAGTCTGACACCATCTCAAGGTACAATGTGTCAGAAATGAATTGAATTAGAGGACACTTCGTTGGTATTCACTGCAGAATTGATTGCTTGCTTGTTGGTGGAGAGAAATGCCTATACATTTTTGGGATCACAAAAATGATGCATGTTGTCAGTACAGAATAGGGGGAAGGGAGTTTGGTTTGTTTTTCTTGAAATCCTTAGAGGTTTCAATTTTTTTTTTGAGGCAGGGCCTTACTATGTGGCCTAGACTGGTCTCAAGACTTGGCATACTCCTGCCTCAGCCCCCCAGGTGCTAGGATTACAGGTGTGTGGCCAGCTGTCCATATTTTAACAATTGTTTAAACATAGAATTTTCTAGTGTTTTCAAATGAAATTTGATGATGTCCCAACTGACTAAAAATTTTCAAAGCATAGCTTTCTGTAAACTTGATGGTATTCCAGATACTATTTAGCCAAATCATTTTTGGAACCTTAGAGCTTCTAAAAGAATATTTTAAAATTTCAGATCCTTTAGGACACAGAATCACAGTGTGTTAACACAATCAATTACCATGAGTTGAATATACTATAGTTCAAACCACAGTTGAGTTTGTGAAATTTTTTGACAGTTTTAAAGTCTAACTTGGGCTTACTTCATTTGCTCCGAGGTCAGGTCTCTGTCTACTACAATTGTACTATTTAGGACAGAACCTTATTTACAGTAGGGGACCAATAATGGTAAATAATAGCATCTGCCACTCTATCTTTAGTATCTTCTTTTTTTTTTGAGGCAGGGCCTTGCTGTGTAGTTCAGGCTGGCCTTGAACTTACTATGTAGCCCAGGCTGGTCTCGAACTTGTGATCCTCTCGCCTCAGCCTCCCAAGTGCTGGGATTATAGGCATGCACCACCATGCCCAGCTATCTTTGGTATTTAAAAAAAACACTCCAAACAACTTTTATCGAATGTACTAGAAACTATATGATTATATTTTTCATTTAATTTATAAAATAATTCTGTGGGTCATAAACTCCCTTTTACAGAAGACAAAAAAAAAATGATTTAATCAAGGCTATATAATTGTGGTAAACTGTTAAACTGATGGTCCCCAACCAATCATGCCTCCTGGTACTCAAGTAGTCCCCTCCCTCATTAACTTTGATGGGAACAGAGCCTCACCCATAAGGGCTACTAGGACCTGACTTCTTAGGTTGTGCCACCAACATGTAGGGTAGCCCATTTTAACTTATTTGGGGATGAAAAACTACATGAGAAAGGGCCCAGCCTTCCCAAATTAGCCCAACCAATCCTCCGGCTAAATAAATATAGTTGTGCATAGTAAATATCTAGAATATTGAAAGGTAATAAAACACTGTTGCTTTGGCCATAAAGTTTGGGGTGTTTTTTAAAGGCAATAACAGATTACTGTGTTTGAATAATTTAATTTCCAAATACTTGGGTATTTTCCAGTTATCAATTATCAAGTTTTAATTTAGTTCTGATTGGTCAGTGAACTTACTCTTTAGGATATCAATCCTTATAAACTCACTGAGACTGCTTTTTATCCAATATATGGTCTTGATGAGTGATTCATGTGCATTTTTTTTTTTTTGTGGGTACTGGGGGTCAACCTCAGGACCTCATACTTGCCAGCAAGCGCTTGTGCTGCTGAGCGATATCACCGGCCCTTTTTTTCCTTTATGTGGGTACTGGGAGTCGAACTCAGGACCTCGTGCTTGCCAGGCAGGCACTTATGCTGCTGAGCTATCTCACTGGCCCGGTTCATGCGTATTTTAGAAGAAAATATATTCTACTCTTGGGTGGTAGGATACTTTATACGTGCCAATTAAGTAAAGTTAGCTAACAGTACTGTTCAAGTCTTCTATGGCCTTACTGATATTTTATCTCCTTGTTCTATCATTTACTGAAATGGGGCACTGAAGCCTTCAACTCCAATGTGGATTTGTCTGTCTCTTCTTTCTGTTCTACCAGTTTTTGCTTGATACATTTTGTCGCTCTATAACATGTCCATCTATAATTGTTGAATTTTGATGAACTGCCCCCCAAATCATTATGAATTATTCTTAATACTCTTTGACCTGAAATAATTCATTCTGTTTGACATTAATATAAAGTCTCCATTTATCTAATGATTAATGCTTGCTTGCCTACAGTAAATAACAGCTGAAATTTCTGTTCAGGTTTTTTCATTGTTTTTTGTTTTTCCTTTTAACTATTCTTTTCCTGACAAGCTCTTTTGAGTCTCTTTCCACATATGGACTCAGATTTTGGCCAAGGATTTGGGTGATAACTGGACCAGTCAGCTTTACTGTTGCTGGACACAAGGAGAGGTTTAATTTGGCTCATGTTTTAAGGGGACTCAGCCCATGATTAGTTGGCTCCAAAGTAGAAACATAATGGTAGAAGGGTGTGGTGGACCACAGATGCTTAGTTCATGGCATCAGAGAAGCAGAGCTGGACAACAGTGCCAGAGAGGAAGGGGTCAGGGACCAACACAGACCCCAAGGCCATGCCTCCAAGACCTATTCACACACACCCAGAAGTCTGCTCCACCAGTCCCTGGGACAGATTCCAAAGCCAATCATATTGACAGTCCACCCAAAATGCCACAGTAATTTACAGGCAAATTTGAGGGCTGCCTGATATTCATCCTAAGCCATTAAGAAGGAGGCTCTCTGGTGAGTCCTAATGTGGTATCCTTCACAGTCAAAGTCCTGTATAATACAAATATCAACAAGTATAATTCCATTATTTCTTTTATTTTTTAAAATTTATTTATTTTTTTAAAGACAACAAGTAAACATTATCATGTATTAACAAACTCAAGCATTAGAGAATGTACAAATACCTTTTGGAGAGAAACATTACTCAGTATAAGATTAAGCCATGTAAAAGCTAGGTAAAAATAGAAGACTAAGGAATGGAATAGTCACAGTGAAATTGCATTTTCATACTAGGGAGACAATGCGATGTTTACAAATGTGCATCCGTTTTATTTTGCTTGTGAGTATTTTCTCGAGTTGCATCCATTTACCTATAAAAGTTTCCAGTTTATCTTTCTGGAAAAAAAAAAAAGAGATCCCAGTTGTTAATTTTTTGTGATACTTCCTGTGCCACTGGGGTTTTATTCATAAAGTCTTTGCCTACACCAATGCCTTCAAGAGTTTTACCTATTCTATTTTTCAGGGGATTTAATGTTTCTGTTTTAATATTTAGATCTTTTTTTTTTTTTATGTGTGGGTACCGGGGGGTCGACCTCAGGACCTCGCGCGCCAGCAGGTGCCCGTGCCGCTGAGCGATATCACCGGCCCCTTTTTCGTATGTGGGTTCCGGGAGTCAAACTCGGGCCCTCGCGCTTGCCAGGCAGGAGCTTAAGCTGCTGAGCCATCTCACCGGCCCCTAATATTTAGATCTTTGAATTTAGTTTAGTGAACGGTGAAAGATATGGGTCTAATTTTAATCTTTGGCATGTGTAGAGCCAATTTTTCCAGCACCATTTATTAAAGAGGCTATCTTTCTTCCAGCGAATGTGTTTGGCACCTTTGTCAAAGATAAGGTGGCTTAGTATGTGTGGAGTTGTTTCTGCATCTTCTAATCTGTTCCATTGATCTTCAGGTCTGTTTTTTTGCCAATACCACGCTGTTTTTATCACAGTAGCTTTACAGTAGAATTTCAAGTCAGGGATTGTGATGCCCCCTGCCTTGCTTTTGTTGCCCAGAATTGCCTTTGCTATTCTAGGTCTCTTCTGGTTCCAGATGAATTTTAGGATTGTTTTCTCTACTTCTGTGAGATACGTTGTTGGGATTTTGATCGGAATTGCATTAAATAGGTATAACAATTTTGGAAGTATGGCAATTTTCACTATGTTGGTTCTTCCTACCCAAGAGCAAGGGATATCTTTCCATTTTCTGATACCCTTTTCAATCTCCTTTTTCAGAGTACTGTAGTTTTCAGTGTAGAGGTCTTTTACCTCCTTTGTGAGATTGATTCCTAGGTATTTCAATTTTTTGGATGTTATTGTGAAAGGTGTTGTTTCCCTAAATTCTCTCTCAGTGAGTTTATTTGTGTACAGGAAGGCTATTGATTTTTGAGTGTTGACTTTTAGTTCCATTATTTCAAGGAGGATTCCTTTTGAGTTTTTACATGCTTTGTGTCATTTTCTGGTTCTGGTTCTATCAAATAGCTTTTGTTTTAATATTTTTACCCTAGATTAGAAACTTATCTAAAAGAATCAGCCTCATATAGCTAGCCCCCCTGCTATAACCATAAATGTTCCCCCAATGGCCCATGTGTTAAAGGCTTAGTCTTTAGCTTGGCACTGTTGGAAGGTGGTAGAAACTTTAAGATGTGGGGCCAAGTGGAAGATCTTCAGGGTGTGATGTCCAAGGAGATACAGCAGTTGGATGCTAGCCCCCCTTACTTTCTTCTTCACAGCCTGGCCATGAGGAAAGCAGCTTTACTCTCTTTCGGTAAAGTTGGTCTCCTAACTTTAGGCTCCGCACTATTATGTGTTGCCTCGTAACAGGTCCAAAGACAATGGAACAACTGATTCTGGACTGAAACTTTTAAAACTGTGAGCCAAAATAAGCCTTTATTCTCTATAAGGTGATTATCTCAGCTGTATGTTATAGTAATGGAAAGCTGACTAACATGTACCCATTACAAAAATCAGAAACTGGTGTAGAGATATATTCTACATTCAAAAAGAATTGCAGGGCTGGTGAGATAGCTCAGTGGCATAAGTGCCTGCCTGGCAAGCACGAGGTCCTGAGTTCGACTCCCAGTACCCACATATGAAAAAAGGGCCAGTGATATTGCTCAGTGGCATGGGCGCCTGCTGGTGCACGAGGTCCTGAGTTTGACCCCCAGTACCCACCAAAAAAAAAAAAAAAAGAATTGCAAAGAAATCTAAAATTTGGTTCAGTAGGTAACTATTAATAGTATTATTTGTGTTGTAGTTCTATATGCTTAATATGTACTGCAAAATAAAGCAAATATGTAACACTATTTGGAACCAAGATTTTCAATGTAAGATTAAAATGATATAAACATAAAATCAAAGAAGTTTAATAAAATCCTCTAGCCTTAAATTTTAATTGAATATATCAAAATGAACTCATGATTATAAAATAGTAATAAACTTCTAGATTTAACAACAAAGAAAAGGCAAGAAACAAATGACACAGCAATAAGCCCAGCCCTTCACAGCCCAAACACTGGTGCCTAAATACTGTTCTCTATTAAAAGAAATCAGAAATTTCTATTAGAGAAATAGCTAATTCTAAGTCTGGGCAGGGAAAATATAGAGTGAGCCCATGATAGCTTGCACTTCAAACACCATTGGGGATGAGGTCAAAAGGACAGAGAAGTCAGTCTGAATGAACTCCCACCTTTAGATAATGGGGCGCCAAATTTAGATAATGTTGGACTTAAAAATGGCAACTGAAATTGATAATACAGTAAATGAACAAAAATATCCATAATAAGTTGAAAATACATCAGGTACTACTCCAAAGGAGAAGCAAAGAATAACTGCTAGGAAAAGAACACCTACAGCAGAGCTACAAACTGAAAATGACTCAGGGCTTGCCACAGCTGAAAGACCTTGCAGTTCTGTCCAGCCTGAGTTGAGATGTCTTATTTGACAGCCATGGCACCCATTTAGGGCTCAACTATCCCTATCAGAAAGGCTACTCTAGACCAGACTAAATACAGTTTCAAAACAAGCCTCAAAATGATAACCCACACCTGCAAATAACTGACCTTGCAGTCAAAATAAAACTCAGTAGTTTGTAGGATAATCCATACACCTAATAATCAAACATTTATAGCATTCTGTGAAAAATAGTGTATATTTAAAAAGCAGAGGCCAAGTGTGGTAGCGCATACCCATAATCCCAGCACTCAGGAGGCTGAGGCAGGAGGATTGCAGTGAGTTCGAGGCCAGCCTGGGCTACATAGGGAGACCCTGTCTCAAAAAAAAAAAAAAAAAAAAAAAAAGGCAGAAAAACATATGAGCCATAATCAGAAGAAAAATCCTTCAAAATTTAATAAAGGAATAACACCTATCTTACATAAGCTCTTTTAGAAAATGAAGGAGTTGTGGGCTGGGATGTAGATGAATGATGCAGTGCCTGCCTAGCAAGTATGAGGCCCTGAGTTCAATTCCTGGTACCAAAAAGGAAAGAAAAAAAGGACCAAAAAAATCCCCTTAAAAATATAAAAAAATAAAATAGAAGAATTGTGAACATTTCTTGATTTTATAAGGGCAGTACATTTTTAGAAAAAATAAAAACAAGGGCTGGGGATATACCTCAGTGGCACAGCACCTGCCTGGCAAGCACAAGGTCGTGAGTTCAATTCCTGGTGCCAAAAAAACAAAAACAAAACAAAAAAAACAAAAAGAGACATATTATAGGCCAATATCTCTCATGAATACACATAAAAAATTCTAAAAAATATTAGTCAATTAGATACAGCAAAAATAATAATATATCACAATCAAATGCAATTTATCCTAGAAAAAATGTAAGACAAGTTTAACATTAGGAAACTAATCATAATATAACTTACTTGTAAACTGATACGTAACTTACAATATAATTTGTATAAAGAGAAAAATGAGGAAAATTAATGTCTGAATAGATGCTAAAAAAGGATTTGGCAAAATTCAACATCTGTATTCACAGGTAAAGAAAAAAAAAATCTCTCTTCAATTTAATAAAGAACGCAGCAAAAATCTAGAGCCAATATTACATCTAATAAGGAAATTCTGGATTATTTCTTCCAGTGTTAGGAAACAGGCAAGGATGTTGGAATTTACCACATCTATTCAATATCTTACTAGAAGGCCTAGCCAGTGAAATAAGGCAAGAAAAATGGGTAAAAGGTAATTAAATGGACTAAAAATGAAAATGTAAAACTAAAACTGCCTTTATTGGCAAACAACACAATCATAGAAAATGACTATCTTAAGGAATCTACCAAAAAGTTATGAGAACTAATAAAATAAATTAGGCAAGGTCTTAAGACACAAAGTCAATGCAAAAATTAATTTTATTATGATATACTGACAATAGGCAATCATAAAATTAAATTAAAAAATTCACAATTGTATCAAAAATGTAAAAAACTTGGGGATAAATTTAACAAAACATGTCTAAGACCTTTGATCACAAACTACAAAATATTATGAAGGGAAATGAAGGCTTAAATAAATGGAGAAGTACGTCATGTTCATAAATTGCTAGCCTCAATACTGTTGAGAAATAAATTCTCCTTGAAATGACTTATAAATCCAATCTAACCAAAATTCCAGAAATCTTTTATTGTAGAACTGACAAGTTGATGGAAATGAGAACAGTCCAAAAAATATGAAAAAAGAACAATGCTGGAGAACTTACATTACCCAATTTCAGGACTTATTATAAAGTCATTAAGACTGATACTGGTATAAGGGCAGACATGCAGATCAGTGGAACTGAATAGAGTCCAGAAAAAGATTTTTCACACAACATGATCATTTGTTTTCAACACAGGTGCAAAAGTAATGGGGAAAAAAAGGAACCATGACCCTTACATTGGACCTCAACAAATGAATTCAAAATATTGGGCTGGTGAGATAGGTCAGTGGCATAAGCGCCTGCCTGGCAAGCATGAGGTCTTGAGTTCGACTCCCAGAACCCACATATGAAAAAAGGGCTGGTGATATCGCTTAGCTGCACGGGCGCCTGCTGGCGCACGAGGTCTTGAGGTCGACCCCCGGTACCCATACAAAAAAACAAAAAACAAAACAAACAAACAAAAAAACCAAAATGCTTACACTCACAGTCCAAACACAACAGCTAAAACAGCAGTACTTCTAGAAGAAAACGTAGAATATATCATAACCATGGTGCAGGCAAAAAATGTCTCAGGACACACAGAGTATTACATATAAAAAATAAAACATCAATCAGATCTCATCAAGATTAAAAATTACCAATCTAGATAATGAAAAGCAGGCTAAAGACTGGAAGAAACATTCACAAATACATATACTCGAAAAGTAACCATGTAGTATCCAGAAAATATAAAGAACTCTTATAACTCAGTAAGACTGATTCAAAATTTTTAAATGGGTGAAAGATATGAACAAATTATTTACAAAAAGAAGATCTATAAATAGTCAATAAACTTATGAAAAGTTGCTCAGCATCATTAGCATTCAAATGAAGACTGAATCAGGATGAAATAAGATCACACACCCACTCTAATAGCTGAATTTCAAAAGACTGACAATACTAAATGTCTGTGAAGGGATCTAACATGGTATTGGCACTTTGGAAAAAGCAGGCAGTTTCTTATAGGTATATACACATTTATACTATGTGTCAGCAATTCCAAAAACACAGAATCAAAACATATGTCTACACAAAGACTTGTACATTAATGTTCACAGAAGCTTTATAAGGGTCAAAAACTACAAACAACCTAAATATCTATAAATGGTAAATGAATAAGCAAATATAGGAGTATGCTATATCTCAAAAACATCAGTGTGGGCCAGTGAGATAGCTCAGTGGCATAAGCGCCTGCTTGGCAAGCGCGAGGTCCTGAGTTCAACTCCTGGTACCCACATAAAGGAAAAAAATAGCCAGTGATATCGCTCAGTGGCACAAGCGCCTGTTGGCAAGAGCAAGGTCCTGAGTTCGACTCCCGCTACCCACATTAAAAAAAAATCAGTGAAAGGAAGAAGTCAATCACAATAGTACATATTATTTCATTTAAAGGTAGGTCTAGAAGCAAAGCTAACTATATGACAGAAAGAAAACATCAATTGGTGCTCTTTGGAGTGGCAGAAATGTTTTACATTTTGATTGTGCTGGTGCTGGTGGTGATTCAGGGGAACTGTACAGTTAAAATGGTTACATTTTATTGTATGTATAGTATATTTTGATAAAGTTGATTTTAAAAATTCCATGAGGTCAAAATACCCCCACTGGTGATTACTAGTACTTGCCAAATGCAATAGGGGAAAAAAAGAACCTTCACAGTGGAAACCTTACCTTAACTAAGTGACCATTCTTGGTATCAACAGCAGGACAACTTGATATTTAATGTGATTGTGTAGGGATGGGGCACTGAAGGTAGGGAAAACATAGAATGAAAGCCTCATGGAGCTTTATTAAAAATTAAGGCAGTTTTTGACCTATACAGCAGACTCCAGCAATTAGAAGGGCAAAGGCAGCTAAACTCTGAGGAATTAGAAAGACGAAGAACTGAAGACCGGGAAGTTCCTAGGTAGTGTGATTAACATAGGGGTCGCAAACTTCCCCTCTACTTAATCCTTTAGCCTGAACTACTTGTACATAAGCCCCCCCCCCCCAATAATCTTATCCTCCACCAAAGGACAGGGAAAGCTCACAAGGCCAGAAGAAATGCAAGGTTAGGAAGAAAGACAAGCCAGGGAGCCAATCAGATTACAAGACCCTGCGCGGGACAAAAATCTCAGTAAAAGTAGCTGCAGACAAGAGATCCAGGAGTTACTCACTTTCGAATACTCTCTATAGGTCCAGAGTAGCTGTCTGTCATGTCTGTTGCGGAGGGGCCCTCACTTCCCTCTCCCCCTCTCCCCTCCTTCTCTCTTTCTCTCTCTTCCCCCTTTCCTCACCTTCACATAAATTGTCTTATTTTAAATCGCTTCTTTAGTTCTTTACCGATGCTGGGCTTAGGATCACCAGGAGCTGCATGTTCTAGCAGAGCAGTGGCTTGCTGTCCACCCCAGTATGTTACAGTGTGGCATAGCCTGGCATGGTGTACAAACCTCCCCATATGTTGCCATTGCTGATGTGATGGAAAGCATGGCATCATCCCAAAGTATTCCTGTTTAAATTTAATCTGGCCTTTATACCTAACTTCCAATTTATGAAACAAATAATGGGTCAATCCAATGAACACATAAAGCCAATACTGCAAAACATAAGAGTTGAATTTCCATGTTAGAAAATGTTTATTCTTCTTTTTTCTGTATATTTGAAAATTCTCACAACAAAAATTTTAAATAGTGATTAGTCAAGAGGTCCACGAAGAGTATAGTAAAACCACAATAACAGACCCTGAGATAATGTAAATTTTACAATGTGATTGGAAATTCTGTTTTTATAGCCAGCTCATACTTATCGTTTCATTATCCTTACAATAATGAGGCCTTATATTTTATGTAACTGAAATTTCTGGACCATTCTTACAGCATTATGGCAAGGTTCTTACCATTTTTGAGTCATTGAGGGACAAGAGTGACACAGTGCAACAGCACCCTATGAGTTAACAATGTAAGTGGAAAATGGTAATGTATAAAAGTGTGTTTATAAAAATAATAATTTGGTTTTTTTTCCTTGTTAATTCACTTGATACTAAGTACACTGAAATTTGACTTTCAAATGTACATTTAATTCAAATAACAGAATCTAGTAATATTTTGGACAAGGATCATACAGTCTATAGTTTCCTCCTGTCCTACCTTACACCAAAAGGGAGGTACTAGAAACTTTTAGGTACTTTTGACTTCTACATTAATTTATTTTTGTATTAATCATTTCATTGGGAAAAAAAAAGAAAGAAAAGAAAACTTAGCAACCCAGGTAAAGGATATAATTTATTTTTTGTTTGTTTTTTTGAGACAGAATCTCACTATATAGTCCTAGCTTGCCTCGAACTTGAGATCCACCTGCCCCAACTTCTTGAGTGCTGGGGCTACAGCCATGCCAGCTAAAAGGTACAATTCAAACATATAGCTCCTAGAACAACATAGGTCATAAAGAACCTCCAAAAAGATAGTATTTAAAACTCTTGATTTACAGGCACACTACTTTAAAAATACACACACTTTTTTTTTTTTTTGAAATTGCAGTAAAGGGCACATGAGATAAAATTGACCATGTTAACCTTTTTAAGTGTATACTTCAGTGATATGAAATATATTAATATTACTGTACAACCATTCCACCATACATCTTCTGATCTTTTTCATTTTACAAAATGGAAACTCTATACATGAAACAATATTTTCTCATTTTCCCTTCCCAGACCCAGATAATCATATTTCACTTTGTTTCTACTGTATCTCATTAAGTGGAATCATACTTAATTTGTGTTTTGTATTTGTGCTTTTGTGACTGGTTTATTCCCCCTCCTTTCTTATTGGCATAGAATATCTTCTTCCATCTATTCACTTACAACCTACAGTATTTGTATCTTTGGATCTAAATAAGAGTCTATTGACAGCATATATTTGGATCTTATTTTTCTGTCCATTCTGCTAATTTCTGACTTTTGATTGATTAATTTATATTTAAGGTAATTACTGATGAGGGACTTAACTTCTGTCATCCTGTTATTTGTCTTATATATGTCGTACAGCATTTTTGTCCCATATTTCCTGCATTACTGTTCTCTTTTGTGTTGATTTTTGTTCATGAAATGTTTTAATTTCTTTCTCAATTTGTGTATATGTATATATCCTATAGCCATTTTCACTGTGGTTACATGGGGATTACATTAAAAAACCTGATGTACTAACACTACAGGCTACTACTTTTTAAATAGTTATATCAGATGATGAATGTGTGTATGATAATAGGCACTTCAAAAAATCCAAATACCAATTAGTATTATCATTAATGTTTCATCTGAGCAACTGTTGCCTCATTTCAATTCTTGAGACAATTCTAGAAGCTGTAAACAGTACCACAGCTAGTACAAATATTCTTATGGCAGTCCTAGAGATCGTGACAATGTTAACAAAAGTTTGCTCATTGGTATATGTATAGTATTTTCATCAGTTTCTGGCACGTGACAGGTACTCATTAAATTACTGAATTAGTAAATTAGTGAATTTGCTTCACATTAACTAGCCAAGAATTGATAACTATATACCTCCTAGTCTTTGGAAAATGGACATTTATATTTTCAATTTCTTCTGACTGAAAGTTTCTTTAATCTATTCCGGAGGACCACAAAATGGCTTTTATTTTAATTGGCAGCACTAAATGGAAATATAATGCAGAAAAGATTGGGTAAAGCAGATTAATCAACAAAGGAAGATATCATTCATGTTAGTAGGAATTAAAAAGCAGACATGAAGACTACAATGCAATTTTAACCAGTTTTCTCTCTATTGTATAGGTATTTATACAAAGGTAAATATTAAATAGAAAAACAAAAAACAATGCAAATAATATACAAGCAGAAAAAAGTAAAAGGGTATAGATGGAAACAATTATTGTCAATTTCTCTGAAGATTCTTATGATATAGCATATCCAAAACTTTCATTACGACAGTCCTGTAAATATACTCTTACATTTGCAGCTAATTTTAGCTGGGCTATTCATTTTTGTATCTGATGGGTGGAAACTACGTGAAAGATTATTTTATGATAAAAAGATTAATTAAATTTTAATAGATACTCAAAATTGAGATAATGGATTGACACAGTTTGAGCATATTCCTTATTTCTGGTAAGAAAACTATCTTTGAAAGTGCAGATTTAAATGTCTTAGTAGAGGTGAGACATTCTGTTGTGGCAATCTCGTTTAGTATTTTTAGTTTTAAGTTAATAAACAGCATAGTTTAGCAAACTCATGGCAATAACAGGTCATTCAGCCTAAATTAAGACTCCATGTGACTGATAGCTATTACTGCTACTACTAACAATGGTGGTAGTAGGAGAGTGGAGCAGTTAAGGTACTAGACTGTGATGCCATGAACGGAACCTGGAAATGGAAAATACAAGGACACACCCTTTGGAAAACTTCTGAAACTTATCTCAAAATAATCACTCCTGTTCCACTAAGGCTGTGATACTGGCTTTATCCAGAGCGGGGTGAAAAAAAACCAGGAAAACCTTTTCTACCACAAGCCAATGTTTCTCAAACTAGGCAAAAGCCTGTCATAGTACTTGGCCAGCACTCCAGGGCAGTGGTTCAGCCATGACTGAATCCAGAGAGGAAAATGGCTGTTCACACCACACTCTACTCTCCTCACTATGGAGGCTGTGGCTCAGGCTATGCCAGGAACAAAGTGGAAGTGGGATTAGGGGAGATGGCAAGCCTGTTCTGATTCAGGTCACCCCTATGAGGCTTTGCCCCAAACACGCTAATACATATTCCCTGTGCTTGCCTGCTGTCTCTCCTCACCCTAAAACCCCTGAAGCACTTTTTAAAAACCTCCAGAGTCCTGAAGGGGTGTTTGAAAATGACCAGTTTAGAATGACCCTCCACCAAGGTAAGAATTCCTCATACAGAGTCCCTGACAGGTTCTTGCCCAGTATCTTCAGCATTCATAGGGGTGCTTATTCTGAAGAATTTGAAAGTATTTCCTAGTAACCAAATCAAACTTCCCTCCTTCCTAACTTGATCTTTTGTTTCAAGTTCTGTCTCTTCAGGTTGCATGACATAAATCTGTGCTCCTCTATTTGTTCTGACTGATCAGATACCACTCATTAGCCAATATCCACCTTTCAGTCCTATCTCTGCTCTGACAACCCCTCCCCATGCTCTCTGTGTCCTCCAGTTCCCTTAGTGTACTTGCACAGACACTCCTTGGCACTTGTGCTTTACAGTCTTAGTTATCTTTGACATTCTTTATGCTTTCCAAAGAGGAACATCATCTCTTGAGGGATGGATAGTGTTAATCTGTTTTTATGACTATTTCCATACGCCTTCACTGTTTTACAACCAAGTAGACAATGTGCAGAGGTCTTCCATAAACTATTCCCAACCACTATTAGTTTACTTACTTTATACCAGATTTCCTTACAAAAGTCTTCTACTCTAATCAGATATTTACCTGCCAAACTATACTATACATCTTCCTCCTTTGCTTTCCTTCTTCAGTGGTTCTCATTTCAACCTCTTTCCCTCTGGGGCAGGAAGTATTAGCCTTAGGCATACAAACAACTGTATACATTGTACACAAAATATGTTTCTTTGTTATGGGAGAGGTTTTACAGGTTACATATAGCCTTCACAGGGTCCCATGACTCCAAAAAAAAGATTAAAATTCCCCATTAAAATTCCCTTTATTTTTGTGGTACTGGGGACTGAACTGAGGGCCTTTGCAATGAGCTACATCCTCAGACCGTTTTTGGTTTTTATTTTGAGACAGGGCCTTGCTAACTCACTAAGTTGTCCAGGCTGGGCTTGAACGTGTGATCCTCCTGCCTGACCCTCCCAGAATAGTGGGACTATACGCATGTGCTACCACACCTCGCTGTCCCCTTTTCTTAACCAAATCTTTTCTATTTTCAAAGGTCCAATTTGTGTCCCTAGATCCAGAGAATCATCCATATTAAGGACACTTTTTAGGAAATACATATATATATATATATATGTTGTGTAATAAATTTAACTGATTTTACTTTGTGAAAACTTAAAATTAATATCTTCATTATGACTTCGTTATTTAATGTTTCTTGATTATAAACTCTTCACAGCAGTTTCAGAGTCTTTGTTGTATACATACATACTTTCTACAAAGCAACTATTCAGTAAATACTACTGTGGACACAGATGAAGATGTTGAATCATCTTCAACTTCAGCTTGAAACTCAATTTCAAAGATGCACATCACAGGCATGACACTGTGATTGGAACTGGGCAAAATGTCACAAATAGCTGCCACCTTACCTCTGCTTTACGAATATTTTCTCTAGCTTCCTCTATTTTCTGTTCCAGTTCTGCTCGGCTTTGTTCTGATGTTACAGCAACTCCATGACATTCCAGATCATTTAGAACCTACCAAAGAAAACATGAAAATAATGATGACTGTTTTTCTTTCTCATCTTCATTCTTAGGTGACTAGAGTATTTAGATAATTCAAAAGGCTTTAGTGACCAAAACCATGATTCCTTTTTAAATCTTTTTTTTTTTTTTTTTTTTTTTTTTTGTGGGTACCAGGGGGTCGACCTCAGGACCTCGCGCGCCAACAGGCACCCGTGCCGCTGAGTGATATCACCGGCCCCTTTTTCGTATGTGGGTTCCGGGAGTCGAACTCGGGCCCTTGCAAGGCAGGCGCTTACGCCGCTGAGCCATCTCACCGGCCCTTAAATCTTTCTTTTACTCATTTAATTAAAAAAAATAATTACAGACTCACAGGAAGTTGCAAAAGTAGTAGAGTTCCTTCATCTAGCTTTCTCCAGTGATAACAACTTACATAATTGTATAGTAGTCCCCCTCTTATCCTCAGAGGACACATTCCTAGATTCCCAGTGGATTCCTGAAGTCACTGACAGTACCTTATATTTACTGTTTTCCTATATGCCCTGAAGTATTGCCACACAGTACCAGAATTAATCATCCTTAGATGTTTTATGCCTTTTTGTTCTTTGCATCACTACTTGTGTACTTTGGGGTCATTATTAAGTAAAACAAAGGGTTAAACACAAATGTTATGATACCGTAATAATCAATCTGTTAAGCAAGATGGCCACTAAGTGACTAATGTGAAGGGAGGGTATATAGTGTGGATATGCAGGGCATGCATACTTTAAATTTTTAAAAATTGCATGAATATAGAGTATTGTTGCAAAACAACCAATGAAAAATGACAATGTCTCCATTATATTGCACAATTCATCATGTGCTCTCTACCCCAAGGAAACACCATCCCTTCAATTTGTGTATTTTTCCAAATCATTTTTATGTATTTCTGAACATACAGAAACACAAACAGAAAAGTTTAAGAAACGCTTTTCATGTTTGTATGACTAGGCTGACCTCATTCTCTTTAATTAATTGATAGATGTGAGAGTTTATCTGTACCATATCTTATTTACTCTTCCTCTATTTCTATTTGAATTTTCAAACTTCCCAACATTATAGATAGTTCTGTACAAAGAACTTCATCAATGATTCTTAGTATGTATCAGAATATTTAAGATAAAAACATAAAAGTGGAAATTGTATATTTTAACATTAATAGACATTGCCAAATTATCCCTAAAAGGTTGCATTCTATATTTTACCCACACTGGATATTGCCAATTGCTAAAATTACGCCAATATAATATTTT
Organism: Erethizon dorsatum; assembly: GCA_028451465.1. Classification (NCBI taxonomy): domain Eukaryota; kingdom Metazoa; phylum Chordata; class Mammalia; order Rodentia; family Erethizontidae; genus Erethizon; species Erethizon dorsatum. The sequence continues at coordinate 56,715,512 of CM051827.1, read as the reverse complement.
ATGATACTTAAAAATATTATTGTTCTCATTATTATGTTTCTTTCTTGCTTTTTTTTTTTTTTGTGGCTACAGGGGACCGAACTCAGGACCTCGCACTTGCCAGGCAAGTACCTATGCCGCTGAGCCATCTCACCGTCCCTATGTTTCTGATTAATAGAGAATATCATTTCATGTGTTGCTGGCCATCTCTACTTCTATGAATGGGCAGTTTACATCCTCATAATTTTTCTACTCTGTGTGTGTGTGTGTGTGTGTGTGTGTGTGTGTGTGTGTTACTGAGGAGGATTGAATCCAGACCTATAACTGAGCTATATCTTCAGACTGTTTCTTTAGTTTTTTTAAATTTTGAGACAGTTTCTCATTAAGTTGTTCAAGCTGGCCTCTAATTCATGATCCTCCTGCCTCAGCTTCTTGAATAGCTGGTATTACAGGTGTGCACCATCACACCCTGCTGAACTTTTTAGTTTTTATATGGTCACATTTATCAATCTTTTCTTTATAGTTTCTAGTTTTGTGTCTTATTTAAGAAGGTGTCTGTAGTACACCAAAAACATTCTCAGTTTTTAATAATGTTTAGTACTTAGCTTGTTAATTCTCCTGAAAATTTTTCTATATAGTGGAAGAGAGAAATCTAATTTTATGCATTTTTTTCCTAAGCACAAACACAACTGCTCTAACACCATTTACTCAATCATTTCCCCAAAGATTTGAAATGCCATTTTTTTTTATGGTGGGGATTGAACCCAGGACTTCATACTAGCAAAGTATGCACTTTACCCCTGTGACACACCACCAGCCCAACATGTTTGTTATCATGAGAAATTTCAAATATACTCAAAGGTAGAATCTAGTACAACAAATTCCCAGATATCAATCTCTGTAATTCAACATACATCAAGATTTTCCCACCTTTGCTTTATCTATCCTTTTTTATTAGCTACCACATTTTAAAGCAAATTCCAGGTATTAACTTCATTCCTACATGCTTTTATGTAAGTCTCCAAATATGTTAAATTTTTACACAACCACAATACCATTATCAGAGCCAACAATAATTCCTTGGTAGTCTCTAATGTGCAGCTCATCATTAAATAACCTTTAACAGTTGGCTGGTTTGGATTAGTATCTTACTAAGGTCCTTATATTAAATTGCCATACACAGATCATTTTCTTTGTAGGTTTGGTAACTCCTGTGTTATACACCATTTTGATTTCTACGGTGGTTACCGTGTAATTCAGTTTGTGGTAAGGCATATAAGTCACTGTTGTTTTTTCTTCAAGTGTTTACATATTACCAAGGTCTGTAGGATTTTATTACAGTAAACAGACAAATGTTTTATAGTATTTTTTCCCAAGTGTTTCATGAATGGTCAAAGCAATTCAGAACCAGAACATAACTCACAATAGAGTGATTTAGCATGGTGGCTAAATCCCAGCACTCAAGAGGCTTAGGCAGGAGGATTGCCATGAGTTCGAGACCAGCCTTAGCTGCACAGTGAGCTCAAGGTAAGCCTGAACTACAAAGCGAGACCCTGTCTCAAAAAAAAAAAAAAAAAAAAAAAAAAGTTGGTGCTTTAAACAACTGATTTAATTGAAATGCCATACACTGACTTCCATTTATTTTGATACATCTTTTCCCGTGGTGACTTAAAGGACTGTAAAATCCATATAAGTATTTCATAAATATTTGGCCATTTGGGTATACACTTGTACAATACCTCACATCTTTCAGCAAGAAAAACACTGAAGAGTAAAGGCCTGACACAACTAACTAGGTACAGTGAGAATCTGCTCCAAATATTTTTCTGAGGTAAAGGCACCACACACCTGTTCAATTAAGAAAGCTGGCCTTATAATTCAGGACACTTTTTTATTTTTAAGCAGGGCCTAGAACACTTAGCTGCTAATGAGAGCTGAATGGCAGAGCTACATTCAGCTTATGCCATGAATTCACAGGTAACAAGTTCTACCAACTCAACTCTTTGAGTGCTTGATATGCTCAATACATACATTAATTCTGTTGGCGAATACCTTGTCCTTAATTTGCTTGTTTACAGCATGCTGGGTAACACTGTAGACTCTTCAGTTTTACCATGGTAACATTTATGTGGCATTCCTTTTTGGATAGTACCCATTCCCTTGATGTCTACAATATCACCCTTTTTGTAGATTACCATATATAAGGCCAAAGGAACAATGCCATGTTTTCTAAAAGGCCTAGAACATATATACTGGGCTCCTCTCCTCTTTCCCTTTGTGTTCGTCATTTTGGCAAATTATTGGAAGATGGTGGTTCCAGATGAAAGGCAAGTCACTGTTGTTCCTGGCTATTCTTGTATACTCTCTCGCCTCCTCTCACAGGATGAACATGTGGCCTGCATCCTCCCAGAAGGGCAAGATTTCCCTAGAATGGTTTCTCTTTCTGCCCTGTCCTTCCAATCAGTATGTGCCATGCTAACAGTGTCATCTCATGGGCACATACATTTGCTCATGTGCCCCAATAATCTCATTGTTGGGTGTGCACTGAACTCCGGATTGAGACAGCTGAGGTCCTCCCATGGAGAACTATGCCAATGTCCCTACTCAACTGGACTGACTGGTGGCAGCAAAACCTGACTGGCTCTGCCTGGGATCAATGACGCCAAGCCATCCAGGTGCTGATCTCAAAGAGCACGACCATCCCACGAGGACTGGGACCTGTTATGTATAATGGCTGGGGTGGTTAACAGGATTGCAAGTGACACTGCTGGATGTAGCCTCACTTTTCATTCAATAGGTGAATGTGTTGGTGGGAAACAGAACTGCAGGGTAGATACCACCTGACCTGTGTAACCAGACATTACTAGTAAATGACACAAACAAGTGGTGAGATGACCTTAAGCTCATAGGTATGGTGCTCACCGAATGGCCCACTGAGGAAGCATTATAGGTTTGTGGCACCTTGGGCTGGCTGTACCTATCTGCACACTGGACAAGGTGCTGCACCTGGGGATTTCCATGTTAAGGGCACTATCAGATCCACCATTACAGACACACCCCACAACTGGGACACTGTGTATTACAGTTGGCACCGTACTAAACAGGTGGCCTGGTGGTTTTATCCAATGGCCTTGATAATGCCAGGGGCAGGGACCATAGACCTAGCCCTCTAAGTTGAAGCCCTTGCTCAATATATGGTCCAGGCCCTGAATGTTATGTGTCAGGCTTTGATGTTACTAATGGATGAGGCTTATCAAATGAGAAAGATGCTTTTGCAAAACCACATGGCTCTTGATTTGCTGACTGCAGCACAAGGGGGTACTTGTGCCCTCTTACAGGCAGAATGTTGCATTTATATCCCTGACCACCAGACACAGGTACAAGGTTTGCAAGAAATGGATGCAGAGGTATCCACCATCCAGGCCCTGCAGCAGGACCCCTTCACCCAATGGTGGGAATCCTTGGGATCCTCCTGGTGCTGGATAACCATAAGCTGCGCTGTGGTGGCAATGGGGTTGGTAGTATTCTGCTGTTCCCTTTATTGTTGCTGTGGTCTTTGTGCACAGGGGTCAGTTCTATGTGCCACTCGCAAGAGACGACTCTCCCCTGACCTTTGAGGGGGTGGGATGTGGGATACTGCTCCAAAGTGCTCAAAGCTCGGGGTGTGCAAGGATGCTCCTGGACAGCTTTGAGGGCACGACCCTGTTGTCAGCACAGGCACACAACGGGACACAATTATAACCGTGACTTAGCATTAGACAACCACGCATGCACCAGTAAGGCCAGCATATAAGACTGTAGATATGTGATAACAACATGTATAAGAATTATACAGTAAAGATGCAGGCGGCTGTTGTGCTCTGCTCAGCTCCCTGCTGCCTGCTGTTGTTGCTGATGTCTTGCGTGCATGTGTTTTTGAACCTGGGGACCTCACCCGCAAAAATCTCCCTTGGGCCCCCGAGCCGTCTGACACTATATATCTTTGAGAATCAACTTGTCAGGTTCTACAAAAAAATCCTGCTGGATGTTTAATCTGGATTGGACTGAATATATGGAGATAACTGGCATTTTAAAAATAGTGAGATTCAAAAATTAGTCAATATGTATATAGAATCTGTATGGGTCTATATTGTTCTGTATGTGTATAGAACAATGCCAGCACAGTAAGTCCCCGACTTATGAGTTCCATTCTGGGAGAATGTTTGTAAGTCGGATTCATTCATAATCTGACAAAGTGAGTCTTATACAGTACACCTGTGAATCTTATACAGTACACCTGTGAAAGTTCACAACTCAAATGTTTGTAAGTCAGGGACTTACTATACCATACTATCTGGAAGTGTACAGTTTTATAAGCTTTGAAACCAGAAAGTAGGATTCTTCCAATCTTGTTCTTTTTCAAAACTATTTTGGTTATTTGGGGTCCCTTGAGATACGATATGAATTAAAAGGATAGCCTTTTCTGTTTCCGCAAAATTAAATTTGAAAATCATTTTGAATGGTACTGTCATTTAATAATATATTCCATTCCATGAACACTGGATGTCTTCTGATTGGGATTTTGATAGGGATTGCACTGAATCTGTAGGTCATTCTGGGTGTCACTATCACCCTAACAATAGTTTCCATTACATGAACATGAGAAAGCTTTCCACTTACTTACATCCTCTAATTTTTTTCATCATCATTTTGTAGTTCTTAGTAGCTAAGTCTTCCACTTTCTTGGTTAATTCTATTTCTAAGTATGTTCTTTTTGGTGCTATTGCAAATGGAGTTTTTTCTTAGTTTCCCTGTTGTGGTATTGGGGATTAATTAATTTCCTTTTTGGATTGTTCATTGTTGGTTACAGAAATGCAACTAATTTTGTTTTTGTTTTTGGTGCTGGGAATAGAACTCAGGACCTTGTGCTTGCCAGGCAGGTGCTGTGCTGCTGAGCTATATCCCTGGCCCAAATGCAACTGATTTTGCTGTGCTTTTTAATCCTGCAACTCTGCCTTTTATCTTGTAACAGTTTTATTTTGTTGGAAACTTAAAAGAGTTTTCTACATGCAAGATCATGTCATCTGTGAACAGACAATTTTGCTTCTTCCTTTCCTATTTAGATACCTTTTACACCTTTTGCTTGTCTAATTCCTCTGGCTAAGACTTCCAGAACTACTATCAAAATCAGACATGATGAAAATGGGCATCCTTATCTTGCTCCTGATCTTTGATGTTTTCAGTACAGACCATCAAATTTTTTTTTTTTTTTTTTTTTTCAGACAGGGTCTCACTGTGTAGCTCAGGCTGGTCTTAAACTCCTGGTGATCCTTCTGCCTCAGCTTCCAGAGTGCTGGATCAATTTTTTAAAACAAACTGATTATGATGTGTTTCGCTGTGATATTTTTGGTATTTTACCTGCCTAAAGTTTACTGAGCTCTTAGCAAAAACCAGGCTTTGGGGGGTTTTGGGTGAAGAGGTGAGTGTATTGTGTGTGTGAGATGTGAACATCTATGTTTGAAAAGAAGACTGTGGGAGATACTATTTTTTAAAAAAAACAGCTACTATAATATTTCCCATTCTACAGGTTCTTCCAGAACTCTGCTATTTTCCTTCAAAAGTAGGGTGTGTGTTCTCTCTCACTAAACTGTTTTCCTCCCCATTATTTTTTTCAGTGCTGGGGATCAAACCCAGGGGCCTTGCAAATACCAGGTAAGCGCTCTACCCTGGAGCCGTATTACCAGCCCTTCTCACTAAACTGTTGACAGACCTTTGTGAATGCTTGAATTAATAAAATAGGATGCAAGTATCACTGTTATATTTCTGGGCTAGATCAGAAGGATAATTCTAGTTATATTTTTTACTCTTGGGACTCACACCTTTGGGGCTCTGTGCTACCAAGTAAGACATACAGCCAACATGAAGCTGCTATGCTAGACAGACCATTTGGAGAGAACACAGAGTAACAGAGGTGCATGAGAAGTGCCACCTGTTCCAGTTCCAAACTGTTCAAATCTTCCCAACTCAAGCACCAGATAGTTCAGTGAAGCCTGTGAGATGACACCAGCACAAGCTACCATCTGAATGACACCATGTGAGAGATTCCAAGTGAGAACTGCCAAGCTGAAACTGCACAATACCCAGAATAGGGAGAGGTGATATTTAAAAATGCACTTTTTTTGAGTGTGGCATGGTGGCACATGCCTGTAATCCCAGCACTTGGGAGGCTGAGAAAGGAGGATTGCCACATGTTCGAGGCCAGCCTGGGCTACACAGTGAGTTCAAGGCCAGCCTGAACTATATAGCGAGACTCTATCTCAAAAAACAAAAACAAAACAAAACAAAAACCAAAGCAAACCAAAACAAAAAACACTTTTTTTATGGTGTTAAAATTTGAGGTATTTTTTAAATACTGCAGTAGATAAGTGAAACACAGAATTTGAAATATTTGCACGATAGTGAAATAAGATATCAAAGTAGGAAAAGGATACGGAATATGGACACATGGTAGCAAGGCCCACTGTTAGAAATATTAATTTACAATTTGGCAGTAAGTCAAACCATGGAAGTGGTTGAGACTACCCATAGTGAGAGTAATGAATAAGAAAAGAATCACCTATAGAACTAAGGGATTTAAATATTTTCATTGCAAAATGGAGAAAAAGAACACATGAAAGAATCTAAGAATGGTCAGAGAGGCAGAAGGAAAATCAGAACAATCATGGGTGTCTAGAGAAAAGAATGTTTTAAAATGATGGGAGTTGTTAATTATGATGGAACTGCTAACCAGTGAAGAAAAATGAGAAATCCCAATGTCCATTTTAGATAAGTTTAGTCTAAAGAGGAAAGAAAGGAAGAGAAATCTTAAATGTAATGGTCTGAAAAATAAGTGGGAGGTGAGGATATACAGGTAATAAATTCAGACAATTCATGCATGCTCATCAAGTGCTTATTTATGACTGAGCTACATCCCCAGGCTAGGACAATTCTTTTAAGAAGTTGGATGTGAAGGCAAAGATAGAGGATATAGATATTAAAAATGAAATTGAGAAAAAAATGTACTAACTATATATATACTTAAAAGAATTTGTTTGCACTTATAGATCAGTCTTAAAAATACATTTTCATGGAATCCAGAATTGTGTCTTCAAAAACTGTGTCTTGGGCTGGTGAGATAGCTCGACAGCATAAGCGCCTGCCTGGCAAGCGCAAGGTCCTGAGTTCGACTCCCAGTACCCACATAAAGGAAAAAAGGGCCGGTGATATCGCTCAGTGGCACAAGTGCCTGCTGGCAAGTGCGAGGCCCTGAGTTCGACTCCCATACCCACATAAAAAAAAAAAAATGTGTCTTGTCGGATAAAAGCCTACTTTAATTCAATGAATGTATGTCTCTTCCCTTACCTAAAAGACTACAACACACTATTATCAGCCTTTCTTAGGCAATTATACTGCAAACTGATGAATTCATGTGTTGCCGCTAGAAGGCTTATGGAATTTGAGACAAGTAGATAGCCTCCAGTGATGCAGTCTCTACTACACTTACCCGCTGTTGATGAACAATGTTTTTGTGCTCACGTGCCACACGTGTGGCCCATTTCCGAGCCTCTTTATTTAGACTGTGCTCTTCTGTGGTCCCAGTTTCTGATTCTAACTGTCGGCTCTACAACAAAGACAGAACAGAGAGAAAAGTATTGTTATCCTTATTGCAACTATTACCACTCAGTAGTAGTTGGACCAGAGGGCTTGCACTCAACCAGCACTCAAAATAGGAGGCATGCCTAACTACTGTGGGAAGCAATGTCTCAAGTCACAGAAAGTCAGCAGAAGACTAAAAGATGGTATGAGACCATAAAAGACCACAAGGCTTTTTGCCTTGGATTGCCAAACATGAGAGCTTCATCTCTAATACTATGGACGGATTTTTTTTTTTTTTTTAATTGTGAAGGAAGCTGGCTAAGAAGAAAAAGTATTCGTGTCAACCTTCTATGACACTAAAATCATTAGAAATGGGAACAACTTAAGAGTTTCAATGTGACTAAAGAAAAAAATTTTAAAGAGAAGTAAGAGAAGAACAAAACATTAACAGCAGCACAATTCTTATCCCCTGGACCAAGATATTGGATTTAATTTAGTGAGAGGTCCATCACTAACTTTCTACCAAAACTCAAACTAGCTTGTGTGCTTCTGCTGGGCTTTAATGTCCCAATATGGTAGATAAGGGTAATATATCAAAGATCATGAAAAGTTTCTTCCAACTCTGAAATTTCATGATTCTGTTTTATACAGAATAAACTTCAAAATCTAAATAAACAATGTAATAATTAAACCCTACTGTACAAGAAACTCTAGAAAGTGTTTCATATAACTTCTTTTTTAGACTCCACATGCATTTTTTCCCCAATCAAAAACATAAACTATTTTTGTTTAAGGTTGTAAGTTTAAATCAGTTATGTTCTTATACCACTTCTTGAGACGGATGCTCCAATCTGAAATTCTATCACTTCCTGCAAAATGAAGGGTAGTTCTTAAATAAAAGATTAATGATACAATTTTTTAAAGAAAGTTTCCAGAAAAGGACCTCCTTCACTATCCACGTAAGAGCGCAACTGAAGCTTATATTATGTCTTGAATGAAAGCTGATGCTTTAAAACATGAAAGTCAACTAATCAATAAAATGCAGAAAATTGATCATATGCAGCTGTAGATTACAAAATTACAGATTTGACCAGTTTTAGGCCATTAATCAGAATTTCATATAACTTTTATAACAAGTTTATGAGGTAGGTCACACAGTATTTTATTATTTTAAAAAATTTTTATTGGTACATATTTGCAGTACATAGTGATTATATTCCTTGTGGGGAGCTGGTACACGTACATAACACATCTTAATGACTTTTCAGTCCCTTCCACTCCTCCCCCTTCCCACACCGGGATTTTATAGAAAAGGAAACTGTGCGCAGAGAGGTAAGTCATTTTTTCCAGTGTTTTCCAGACATTACAAGTTATAACCTTCACTAAACAAGTCTGTCTGACTCCAGAATCAGAGCTATTAACCACTAAACTATTTTTAATTCTTTCTAAACTCTTAAGAACCCATGAAAAGTAAAATTTATTAAGATAATTAGGGAAAAATAATCTTTCAAATATGAATTGTCCAAAGAGGATTTCTTATATAAAAAGCAAAATGTTACAATGAAAAGAATTTTAAAAATTAATTTGTGGGCCGGTGAGATAGCTCAGCGGCATAAGTGCCTGCCCGGCAAACACAAGGTCCTGAGTTCGACTCCCGGAACCCACATAAAGGAAAAAAAGGGCCGGTGATATCGCTCAGCGGCACAAGTGCTTGCTGGCAAGCGTGAGGTCCTGAGGTCGACTCCCGGTACCCACATAAAAATAAATTAAAAAAAATTAATTTGTAGGGTCACATAGCTGAATTTGACAGAGCAAGTAGAATTTGACATACTGGATTAAAATTTTTAGTATTTTTGGAGGGACTGTGACAAGGCAGGGTTGAAAATTATTTGTTCTATGGAGATATTTTAGCTAAAGTTAGATTATACAATGACAAATGAAAAATAATCAAAATTCATCTCTCATCAAACTTTACATTTACATTTTGTATTCTATTTCATTCTTTGGGCTATCAGGAATCTGAGAACCAACTTTATTATTATATTTTACTTTGCAAATAGATCTAGGCATTCAAATTTATATCTCCTCAGAAGTCAGGGACACTAAAATATTAAACCCAGACAGATACAAATGAAATGTACATTAGCCAGAAGACTATAATATATAAAGGTTAAAAGGTATACCTGAAGTGCAGAAATAGGTTTTTGAGCCTGAATAGACAGTATTAAATCCACTGTATGTCATTTATCAGCTTTATGATCTTTATTAATCTGAGTCTTATCTACATCTGAAAATTGGTGAAAATGCCACCTATCTTCTAAGGGCTTTTGGGCTACAGCAAGGTCATATTTTAAACATTCTGGTATAATAGCTGCATACAGTAAGTATTTGTTAAAGACCCAGCTGAAAATAACTTGAAACAAAAAAATTTGTCATTACTGCTCATTTTAAAATATTCAGGTAATTCCTAGGTAATTTTTTCCCTCCATTCCCCTCCAGTACTGGGGACTGAACCCAGGGTCTTACACATGCTAGGTAAACATTCTATCATTGAGCTATACCCCCAGCCCAATTCCTAGGTTCTTGATAGCTCAAAGAATGAATAAAAAACAATACTGAACATACTGAAAGATTAAAGCAAACCTCAAGAGTATACATTTGCTAAGAGTAGAGGAGAAAGGGGACAACTGCTGGAGAAATTTAATTTTTATTTGCTAAGCAGCAATCTTAGAAACAAGTAAATGATTTAAAATGTGTGCTGACTATGGATGGGCCCTAATCCAAATTGCCACACAGAATCTGCACTTTTTAATCTGGGTGTGGTGCACATGTCTGTAATCCCAGCATTCTGGGAAACAGAGATGGATCACAAGTTTGAGCCTACTTGATGAAATTTAGCAATTTAGCAAGACTCTGTCTCAAAAAAAGGACTGGAGATGTAGCTCAGTGTGAAGGCCCTGAGTTCAATCCCCAGCACAAAAAAAGAAAAAAAAAAAAAAAAAAAAAAGAGTTGGGTGAGTAAGCACTGGACTTCTCTCCAGGTTTACTATTACTTAGATGGGAATACCCAATGATTAGGACAGATAACAAATGCTACAGATTGGGAAATGTGGCTTTGAGATCCTCTGGGTAGGGAATGATACAAAATCCAAATTAATTTATCCTTTTCATGAATTTTGAAATTAAGCCAGAGAAGACATACAGATGCTACCTTTAACACAGGTCTTGACAAATGAAAATTTCATACAAGGCAAATACGATCCAGGATGTTAAATACAAAGGGAAATGTTCTAATGCTACCTCCACTATCAAAGATCAGTATCAGTCAAGGTCCAGGGTAGATCACTATTTTTTTAAGATATTAGTATTTCAGGGGCTGATTCTAGACAAAAAAACTGCTAGTGACTGCTTCTTTTTAATTTGCTGGCTAGTTTAATTTTTAGGTTATTCTTTTAACATTTTTTTCTCTCTATTCTTTAAAAAATGTATTTAAAACATATAAAAGAATGGAAACATGAGCTATTAAGCACATAACTCAACAGTGTTACCTTCTTGAAGTAGAATATGAGAAAATTAAATATCAGATAGCACTGTAACTTGGCTCTGGAAAAGCTTACCTATTCAATTTGATTATTTTAAGAGGCATATATACAAGAGGCAGAATAATAGCAGTATACACACACCCACCCACCCACCCACCCACACACACACACAAACCTAAAGAGGAATGTTTGTTATACCATTTTTCTATCAACCTTTAAGTATGGAGTAGGTAGCTTTCTTTGCCCTCTGTCTGGGGAAGTCAAGTAAATGTGATTCTTACACCCTTTAAAACATCAGAATTTTAGAAATCATGAAGTTTTTAGTAAAATATTTCAGAAGCACATTGGTCTTTTCCCAGAAAATAAATGTCAATCTAAAGACAAGCCTGTGATTTTGAGTACTGTTCTCTCTGGGCAAAATAACTTTCCTTTTTGTTGTTGACCAACAAACTCTCAGTCATTGCTCAACTTGCAGCTCAAGTACTACCTTTGTTGTGAAATAATTTATTCACTTGCTAGACATTTACCGAGTTACCACTGCTAGGCAAACATCAAACTATACTATGATGCTGTGTTGGTTTCTACTGTTTTTAGCAACCTGGGGCCTAAGCATCTCAACCTCTGCATTGCTGGCATCTAGCACTGTGCTTAAGAGGACACAGAATGTCCTCAGCAAATGTTAGTTAAACAAATATAACCTAGGGTATAGCGGTGCATCCTATATCTCAGCACCAGAGGCTGAGGCTGGATGGTAACTTAAGAGCCTCAGATCAGCCTGGTCTACATAGTGAGTTTAAGGCCAGCCTGGACTACATAGGGAGACCTTGTATCCCTGGAAAAGAGATAAAAAATGATCAAGATATGCTGTATACATGTATCAGTTTCCCATATAAATATAACTATTATGCATTCTAAACATACACACACACACAAAAAAAAGTCCCACCCCCAAAACCAAACCAAAAGCAGAACAAACAAAAAACTGCTAATATAACCTAATGTCCTTCTTCCAAAGTGAGGGCCAGGGCACCAGATTCTTAGGATAATATCTTTAGAGATGACACACTGCATTATAATCAGTTTCTGACAAATGAAGGACAAGATTATTATGTGTGTGGACAAACAGAATGAGCAAGGGAGAGGGAACTAACTTACTGAGCACCATGTACTTTGGCCCAGATCCTCAGAGCTGACTCTAGTACTGACACTCTTCTCCTCACACAATGAAACATCATCTAATACAACCTCCTTGTGTTTCAATTTCCACTACGAAATGCATTCAAAATGAATAAGAAAAATTTTGAATTTCCAAATTAAAGATTTTTATAAAAATTTTTATTTTGTGAAATTTACTGTTCCTTTCAAGAAGCACTCATTGAAATTTAAAGTATATTTACATCCCAAAGAGACTTAGCTATGTCTTCCCGGCTAATTTATCCTTCCTCTCTGAGCCTCAGCTTCCTCACTGGAAAATCAAAACGTCTGAAGATGAGATGAAATCTGAGATTCTTACGAGAGCTTAACAAAGAGCTAAGGGCTTTCAAAAAACTTTAAAATGGAGAGGAGTGGTGCAGTGCCTCTTAAGAAGCACGACTCAACTTATTCCAACTATGCTAGGCTAGCAGCACCTTCACTTGGGAGAGAAGCAGGAACTCTTCTAGATGACTGAGTTGTGTGCCTAGTTTCTCAGAGGAGTAAACTGGAGAATTGGTGTGGTCTGAGCCTTGGGGCAATTTTGGCAACCTCTGGAAAATCTCTGGAAAAGGATATACCATGCAGTATATCTCTGCTAATGGAGCACTATTCCCCTGTCTTGGGTTAGAATACCAAAAGCAAATCTAAGACACAAATATGTCCCTGAATAATAACACAAAAACAACACCTGCCCAATATACTACCACTACCACCACCACCACCAGCAGCAGCAGCAGCTGCCACCCTTGTGTCTGGTACTCTCTAGCAGAGAGGCAGGCTAGATGAACAGCTTCACGAAGAGTATCTTTATTTTGGCAGTTCCCTCAGAGGCTTTGCTTTAAGAGCTATAATCCCAAATCCCAAGCAAACATCCTGTTTGTCTATACATCACCAAGGTGTCTATGCAAAGCCTTAGATACCACTACATGCTTAGAGAAGGGGGCCTATTGTATAGATGGCTTTCTATACATATGGCTTTCTATTTTCATAGGCTTCCTAAGAAAAATGAGCCCATTCTGAAAGCTGAAGAAACAAGAACAACCCCTTTGAACACCTGTCAACAATGCTGGTTCTACAAAGCAGAATTCATGTCTTTAGCCAAAGCCTTTAATTTTTGGATACTGTACCCAACATGCACAAAAGGATGTTATCTATTTCGCCAGCAGGAGGATTTCCCACAGATTCTCTATCACCATCTTTCAAGTTTATGAGACAGTGCTATGCAAAATCCAAAATTTCTACCAGTGGAAAGAGCCACCCATATTAGTGAGAATTTTTGAGTATAATTTCTGCACGGTATATTAACCCTTTAGAGTCTTTCATAGACAAGGACAGTTTTTGCTATATATTTATTTTTAATAGATACATAAAAGGTTTCACTTAAGCAAAACTTAAACATGTAAAAATCCTAAAGCAAGTAGACATTTTACTTAATATAACTGTTAATCTATAGAAGGAAGAATTAAATGTCAGAAATAGTCACCAGGAAAATATATATCAGAAAGTTAATGTTAGCTTTTTGCTAACATCATCTCTGATGGTCTGTTATTTACAACTCAAGGAAGGTAAAGAGGAAAGGGTTCTCTTATTCCCATCAGGAAACTTGGGGAAAGTTGTTTTTCCCTCCTATAAAGATCACACTGTACTTACCTAATTTTATAAACATGTGTGTTTTCTATATTTATTTCCCATCCCTGGCTGACCTTGTGCTTTTTCTCAGGGTGTGAGGAAATGTCCCTAAGGACATTCGTAACTAGTTCTGGAAAATGGAAGGAAGGTGCACGGACATGCACAGAGGTGCTAAAAAGTGCAAAGTCCTAAGAATGGACAGCAATTGTCAGCGATTGGTCGCTATTTATTCTATACAGATTGCCTTTTAGGCTTAAAATTTAAAATGCTAAGAAAGCAATTGATGAGCTCTACTTTATGAAAAATAAGAGAGTAGAAGTCCCAAGGGACTTGTAGTGAGGAGTATAACATCTTCTGTATCTAATATTTAGGTATTCCCTATAGCAATTAGGAGGAAAACCTAAAATAAAAAGGAAAAAATTACTTATTTTATGTAAAGATAAAAAAAGAAACCCTACAAAAATAGGCAGTGAACATCTATTCTATACCTGCTAATATGTGCAAGGCATTAAGTCAAATACTTCATTTTTATACCCAATAAGGTAGTCACTTTATACAAAAGCATATAGAAATTAGAATCAGAAAAATTAAATAGACACCTAGTTTTGGACACTAAAGCCCATCAATTCTCCTTGTACAACACTTGTATGAATATGTAACACCAGTATGACTGTGTGACAGATGAATGACTCTCCTACACTGAGATATTAATAAGTATATTTGTCAATTCTCCTTCACAGAATATCCTTTTGGGAGGGTGTTTAAAGGTACATCCTGTATGCATGAATAAAAATTCATTTCAGCAGTTAATGTGTATTTTAATTATTTTAGAAGGATTTCTGACTTGGTATCATCTGAGAAATGGTAATAGGAGGAAACAAAGAAAGGACACCTTAGAAATCAATAACTCTATATGGAAATATAAACAAGAAAATGTCCATTCAGTATTTTTTTTTTTTGGTGGGTACCGGGGGTCGAACTCAAGATCTCGTGCACCAGCAGGTGCCCATGCCACTGAGCGATTTCACCAGCCCTTTTTTCGTATGTGGGTTCCAGGAGTCGAACTCAGGACCTCACACTTGCCAGGCAGGCACTTATGTCACTGAGCTATCTCAGTGGCCTCCTTTCAGTATTAACCATTTAAAAGCTACTAAGTTACTACATCAGACAAACTTGCCATTAATCACAGTCACTTGTAATCATCTTCTGGTTAATACAGTAGTATAAAATTCCCCAGTTTATTGTTGAGGAGAGTAGATAGAAGTGTCGCTTTATAAAACTATTTTGGTCAGTTCCTTTGGTATATCATTCTAAAGCATAAGTCAAAACAATCATATGCTAAAATAACATAAAATGGAAATTTATCAGAGGAAATAAGAGATAAGCAAGGGCAGGGCAATACACCCAAGCCTTAATTAAATTCTTCTGGTAATACTGTGACTATATGTTTTTTGTTGGCTATTCCAGACTTTTGTAGGAAAATGTTGCAATATGAAATATAAAAAAGTTTTTTTTTTTGTTTAAATTTTAAGAAAATCTTAGCCAGGTGTGGTGGTACATTCCTATAATCCCTGCACTTAGGAGGCTGAGGCAGGAGGATTGCTCTGAGTTTGAGGCCAGCCTGGACTACATAGTAAGTTCAAGGCCAGCCTGAACTATATAATGACACACTGTCTCAAAAAACAAAAACAAAAACAAAAACCCACAACCCCCCAAAAAACAAAAACCACAAACACAACCCTAAAACCTTCAGCAGAAAGTATGAATTACATTTTATTACAGCAGATACTTTAAGAAATCTTATGACTTTCCTAATTATATCTTGTCTAAATTTAGATCATATTTTAGAAATTAAAATTCCTGAATCAAATTATAAAATTATGGAGCAATACTGCCCTGCCTCCACAATGGATCTCATCATACTACTGTCTTATCTGAAAACATTCCATAGTTCTCTATGTACTCTACTATATGCAAAACTCCCTACACAAACTCTGGTTGCAACCACATCTATGGTACTGTTTAGCTTTTCTTCCATCATCTCAAGACTTCTTGCCATCTCAGGAACAGTTTATGTACCTTCAAACCTTTCTAGCTTTAATACTTAATAGTTGAGTGACCCTGAACAAATTTCCTCAACTATGAAACAGGGATTAAAAATGGTGCCTACAATCTAGGATTATCATGAGGATTAAATGAGTTAATATAGTAATGCAATCAAAAAAATATATAGCATAAAATAAATGTTCAGTGAATACCACCTATACTTTTATTATTTTCAATGGTTGCTTTCACTTCCTGGCATATTGTTTCTCAATCTCTGCAGAGTAAACTTCAATTCATCCTCAAAATGTAACTTGTAACAAGAGGGCAGCAACCCAATAAAAAATGGATAAAGTATTTGAATAGATATTTTCCCAAAGTAGATATATGCCTAATAAGCTCATGGAAAGGCTCAACAGTATTAGTCACTAGGTCAATATAAATCAAAACCACCATGAAATATCTCGCAACTACCAGAATGGGTATAATGAAAGAGTAAAGGCTGAGGATATAGCACTCTGCTTAGCACGCACAAGGTCCTGGCTTTGATCTCCAACACTGAGGGAAAAAAAATTGGGAATTCATTTTTTGTGGGCAAAGAGAATATTTAATTTATAACAAAACAAAAACTATACACAAAATACTTTATAGTTAACATTTTAAAACCCTATAGATTTTTTCAGTGGTTGACATCTTGAATTTTTTGAGACAGGGTCTCACTATGTAGTGCAGCCTAGCTTGAACTCATTTATGTAGCCCAGGCTGGCCTTGAACTCACAGTGATTCTTCTGCCTCAGCCTCCAGAGTGCTGGGATTACAGGCATGCGCCACCATGCCTGGCCAACAATCTTGAATACTTTTATAAAAGTATAGTTATTTACAATTTTTCATTAGGAAAAAATTAATTGCTCTTCAAGTGTTGGATATTTTTCCTCAGTAAACAGAATAGTATAGTAGAAAGAACACTAATATTGCAATCACAAAAGCTGTATGTGTCATTCATTCACAATATTATTCTGGCCAAGTTCGTTTTCCTTGTTAGGCTATTGTTTGCCCTTTAATAAAAGCAGGATGAACTCTACAGTTCCTCCTACCACCCTGTTGAGGAAAACTAAGGTGATTCAGACACAGTGAAAAATAAGAAGCTCAAATGTCTTTGCTGTACACAGTAAAGGAAATTCCTAAGTTACATGGGAAAAACAGAAAGGAAATGGCTGATGCAATCAGTGACCCTGTATACATACATACAAGTTGCATCCCAACACTAGGTCCCACCCTTCATTAACATGCAAACCCACACATCCCATCCCTCAACCCTTGCCCCACAGCCCCATATACCTCAGCTATGGTCATTCTCAGAGCACTGACAGGGGAGAGATCAATATCCACCAGTTGGGCGGCTTTTAAACTCTGCCCAGTAAAGATTGCACAAGGACAGAAAACAGCATAGAGTTAGAATTTTAAGGCAAATTTTAGGGACACAACAGCTAAGAACATTGAGCAGTCTTAGAAGACAAAGGACTTAGGGCTTAGCACAATTGGGCTTCAGAAAAGTGAGATCAGAGTTGCTGTCACTCTGACTTTTCTTAGGCAAATGGGCAAAAATAATCTAAAATTAATCACAATTTTAAATTAAGCCTGATAAACTTGTCATGCCCTATATCTTTAATACTCTATTTCAACCCAGTCTTTGTAGACGTCAAATTATAAGACAATGTCATTGAGTCATTAAGTAAAAGCTGATTGATAAAACAATCACTAATATAAAGGGCAAAGATTATTATCTAGAGGGAATACTGATTTCCTACATTTCTTTATATAAACACTAATAAGGCTACTTGAAATGTAATGAGATACCTCCAGCAAATATATTTCTACTAAACAGATGCCATTAAACCCTGGAACTATACAATAAACCTCCCTCATTCTACCTAAATTTAACAAAAATCCTTTTAAACATAACTTGACTTCCCTCTTGCCTTGTCTGTATTGAGAGAATGTGCTAGCATGTCAGCATCTGCTTTCTCATTTTGAAGACATTAAATTTCACTTTTCATGTTATTAAATTAATAATTTGGATTTTAAGAAAAACTCAATGACAAATATTTCTCATAAACTCAAAAAAATGTATGATTAATGTCTGCTCTCTAAAAATTGTCACTTTTGGGTTTACGTTAATACTTTTAACATTCTACAAGCTAAAAGGGATTATTAAAGGTCTATAATTTTTATAAAGCCAACCAAAATATATGTATATATTTATTACTCCATTTATTAATTCTGTTCTGGTTAAAATTTAACCATTGGTTTCTTTGGAAGGGTATGACAGAATTTCATGGACAAAAGGCATACTTTATATTTGAATACATTTGTTGAATATTTTTTCTTCTTCCCTCAGTTGTCTTCAGACTTTTAGAAACTTGTCTTAGAATTTAACCTCACTCAGTAGAAAGTGGTTAGCATAATGATACTGGTTAGCTACATTTTAGCTAACATTTTAGAAAAAAGAAACATCATGGTTTCTCCACATCTTCACAGTTTGTTATAAAATTCACAAGACTCAGCTTTTCCTGTCTATTCCAAGGATGATAAGTTATTTGAGCACAAACAAACACAAGTCAACAACAAAGGAGATGAGAATCTGAAATTCCCTTACCGTATCACTGTCACAGGGCTGGAACTGGAAGGGCTGAGGTCTGTGGAATACGGCATTCTCTTGTAAAAACAGCTGAAGATTATAGTCCCGTACCACCTAAAGAGAAAAAGATGTCTTTAAGTCTTTAATAAGGTTAAAAAGTCCAGTGATTACATTTTAAAGTTTAAGATTTATCAGCTCTTTTCTATACAAATGAGAAACCATTTAATACTATACGGTAAAAAAGAAATGATGTTACACATTTTTTTTCATTTCAGATAAGATCTGTTAGTTATGTATCCTATTTTCTCAAAAATCTAAATTTGGAAAGTACTAGTTTAGAAACAGGCCCAGATTTGGAGACCAGACAATATACAATATTTTAAGACAGCATAAAGATACAAAAGCTGTCTTTTGTAAGGGCCTACACGTATGTGAATAGGAAGCATGTTACTCTTTGGTTTCTCTCAGCTCTAAGGTTTTATGAGCCTCTTAAAGTCTTGTTTCCTGGAGGTTGCCATCCAGTAGGAAACTACCAGGTAATCCTATCCCCAGCACAAAATTGTATTTTTAGAGTATTTCTTGGTATCTTTTCAAGGAGGATGTGTTCTAATTACTATCTTAAAGCATAACAAGAAGACAGACTAGAAAGGAACCTATATAGAAGAATTATGATACACAAAGAGGAGCAAAATAAACACCATAGTCAACCATATGAACAAGAATACATTGCATTATATAACCCAGAAAAGAGTGAAAATCAGCAACATATGATGTACAGAAACCCATGTTCTATTGTGCTGCCTTGCTTACTCTTAAGCCATCTTTCATTTGCAGTAAATTATAGCTCATTAGCAGCTCTGCCAGAAAATGGCAGAAGAAAAAGTTCAAAGTAGCTCTGTAGCTTTATCTTGGTAGTCCTGGGAAAAGATGCATTATTTGAGGAAAGGATCAAGTAGGAGGTATATTTTCCATTTCATTTACCAGTGCAATCCCAGTTCTCTACTGCTTCCCTCCCCCTCACTCAACCAACTATTTATTGAGAGAGCTTACTAGGTCCAATGTAAAGTGCAGGAGTGAGGAGGGATGTATAGGCAAATAAAACAAGCAAACAAGGTCACTATTTTTCAAGTAATTTTATAATGTGGAAACTGGGAAGAGCAAATAGGCTACACAATTAAAATACACTATGGAAGTATGTAGAGGGCACAGGGAGAACACAAGAGGGTGATTTCTAATTGAGACTGAAGGGTAGGATGGGGTGAAGAGTTTTGAGAGAATTTGGTTAGGAAGGCACAATGAATAAATATATTATATATTCTTAAAGGGAAAGGTGTTTTTGCACTTTTCTTGGACTCTAGTTTTAAGTTAGAAAAACTAAAGCTTATGATCCAGCCATCGAAGCCTCACTAATCACCATGTAGAAAAGGTATATGGGTCATCCTTCTAGTTGCCAAACTTTTTTTTTTTTTAATATGTGGGTACCGGGAATTGAACTCAGGACCTCACCCTTGCCAGGCAGGTGCTTATGCTGCTGAGCTATATCACCGGCCCTCTAGTTGCCAAACTTATCCTCAAGCATTACAAACCAACTGGGGCTGAGTTTGGTGATGCACGTTTGTAATCCCAGCACTCGGGAGGCCAAGGCAGGAGGATTGCTGTGAATTTGAGGCCAGCCTGGGCTACATAGTGAGTACAAGGTCAGCCTTAACTACACAGTGAGACCCTGTCATAAAACAAAACAAAACAAAACAAAACAAAACAAAACAAGAAAACCAATGAGGGAGGACAACCTTTAAAAATTTATAACTTTTTCTTAGGGAAAATTTCAAACACATATGAAAGTAGAAGAGACAGTATA
Source organism: Erethizon dorsatum (assembly GCA_028451465.1). Lineage (NCBI taxonomy): Eukaryota > Metazoa > Chordata > Mammalia > Rodentia > Erethizontidae > Erethizon > Erethizon dorsatum. The sequence goes on along the minus strand of CM051827.1, from coordinate 56,695,015 downwards.
ATGAATTCCCAAGTACTCATCACTTAATTTCCAAGAAGATCTCCTCATGGCTGATCTTTTTTCATCAATAAACCTACCTACTACTTCTACCCCTAACTGTATTAAAGTTAAGTTCCAGACGTACCATCTCATCCATAAGTATTTTAGTAAGATATCTAAAAGAACAAGGCTTGGGCCGGTGAGATGGCTCAGCGGCGTAAGCGCCTGCCTGGCAAGCACGAGGGCCTGAGTTTGAGTCCCGGAAACCACATACGAAAAAAGAGCCGGTGATATCGCTCAGCGGCATGGGCGCCTGCTGGTGCACGAGGTCCTGAGGTCGACCTCCGGTACCCACAAAAAAAAAAAAAAAAGAACAAGGCTGTTTTAAGAAAACATATTTGGGGGCCGGTGAGATGGCTCAGCAGCGTAAGCGCCTGCCTGGCAAGCGCGAGGGCCCGAGTTCGACTCCCGGATCCCACATACGAAAAAAGGGCCGGTGATATCGCTCAGCGGCACGGGTGCCTGCTGGCGCGCGAGGTCCTGAGGTCGACCCCCGCTACCCACCAAAAAAAAAAAAAAAAAAAAAAATTAAAAAATTAAAAAGAAAACATATTTGTATTAAAATTTACAAATATTTACAAAACAACTAATTAACATTCAAATTTCCCTGTTCCTTTTTTAAGGAAACCATTTTTAAATCAGGATCCAAATAAAGTCCTAGAATGCAATCAGATGTTGCTTAGGTTTCTTTTCATATACCAAAAGTTTCTTCCTCCTTCTTTTTCCCCTCTTGTAATTTAACTGCTGAAGACACTAGGTTTTTGTTCTGCAGTCTCTCAGTCTTAATTTTGTTGACTGCATCCTTGTTGAATTTTATTTCCTATATTTCCTTAAGCTGGTGTTTTAATCAATAGGCTTAGTTGGATTAAGTTTGTTTTGGTCAAGCTTGGTTTCTGTTTGTTTGTTTTAATGAGGATGCTTGCTTCTTTTTATGACATTAACAGCTGCAGAGCTGGATAGCAGCCCCTCAAAAGATACACCCATGTCTTAATCCCTGAAACCTATGCATGTTACCTCATTTGGAAAAAGTTTCTTTGTAGATGTGATTAAGTTAAAGATTCTGAGATAAGATCATTCTAGATTACCCAGATGGGCCCTAAATCCAATGATAACTGTCTTTAGAACAGACTCAAAAGAAAACATAAACAAAAGGGGAGGACAATGTGACCACTGAGGCAGTGTTCTGAGTGATATGGTCACTTGGCCAAGGACTACAGGGAACTCAGAAGCTGGAAGAGGCAAAGAACTAATTTTCCCCTAGAGCCTGTGGAGGGAGTACAGCTTGCTGACACTTAAATTTCAGACTTTCAGACAAAGAAATGGGAAAAAAAATTGCAAAGAGGTCCTGTTCACCTCCTAATGTCAACATTTTGCATAACTATAGTACAACGACAAACAAGAAACCAACACTGGTACAAACTATAAAACTTCTTTAGATTTTACCAACTACATATGCGTCATTTGGGTGCTGCGAGTACAGAAATACTTTTATCATATTTTAGCTTCATGTAACCATGCCCACAATGAGGATATTTAACTGAACCATAACAATACTCCTTTGTGTCCAAATGTTTTCAAATTGGATGTACTAATTTGTATCCCATAGGTAGTTGTAAGTTTCCACTAATCCGTATTCTTATAAACATCCATTCTTCTCTGACTTATCTACCCATGCATCCATCCATCCATCCACCCACCCACCTACTCGCCCATCCATTTCATGGGGACTGAACTCAGGGAGCAATGAGCTACATCCTTAACCCTTTTTAATTTTTTTGTTTGTTTTTAATTTGTGAAAGGGTCTGGCTAAATTGCCCAGATTGGCCTCAAACTTGCACTCCTCCCTGTACTCCTTCTACCTCATCCTCCTGAGTAGCTGGACTTATAAGCGTGGGCCACCACACCTGGCTCTATCTTTATTTTTGATATGTAAAATGGAATCTCCTGGTGGTCTTGATTTCCATTTCCTGATTATTAGTGAGGAAAAGCATCTGTATTAGGTAGTTAGGGCTGCCATAACAAAGTACCACAGACTAGGTGCTTGAGCATTAGAAATTTATTTCTTCACAGTCTGGAGGACAGAATTCCAGTATCAAGGTGTTGGCAGGGTTAGTTTCTGCTGAGGGCCATTCTCTGTGGCTTGCAGTTGACCATCTTTCTCTAGTACCTTCACATGGTCTTCTCTGTGTGCCTGCTTATTTTCCAGTTCTTATAAGGACATAAGTCACACCGGATTAGGAGCCTTCCTAATGACTTCATTTTACCACAATTACCTCTTATAAGGGTCTATCTCCAAATACAGTTACATTGTGAGGTATTAGGGGTTAGGACTTAAACAAATGAATTTTTGGGGGTGCAATTCAGCCAACAATTTATGTTAATGGCTACTTATATTTTTTAATTCTGTGAAATGCATGTTCTATGATGTACCAGAAGTTCCTTTCTTTTTATGAGAGAGTAATATTCCACTGTGTCATGGTTTGGACTAAGAACACCCCCCAAAGGCCTCGTGTGGTCACTGGTAGGGCTTTTGGAAGGTGACTGAATCATGGGTGGAAGGGGTACTATATAGCTGACTTGTTATTATGAGATGGGGTCTGGTTGGAGGAGTTAGGTTACTGGGGGATGAGACTTAGAAGGGTATATTTCCCCCCTTCCTGTCTCTTCACTGCTCTCTCTCTCCCTCTCTCTCTCTCTGCTTCTTGGTAGCCATGATGTGAGCAGATTTCCTACACCCAGGCCTGTCCACCATGCTGTTCCTGTAGTTAAGCCTGCCAAACATGAATTAAAACTTCTGAATCATGAGCCAAAAGAAACCTCTCCTCCTTTAAGTTGAGGGTGTTAGGTACTGTGTCTCAATGAAAGAAAGAGATTAAGACAGATTTTGGTACCAGGAGTGAGGTCACTATTATGAATATACTTGACCTTGTAGTTCAGAAGCCTTTGTGGTTCACAGGGGGACTTTTTAAAGGTTTGGAGATGCAGGCTAGAGAAACCCCAGAATGCCTTAATCCAAGTTTGATGGGACATTCTGATCAGAGCTCACAAGATCACAATGATCACAGAAATGCAGAATGTAAAAACCAGGCTCAGGAGAGTTCACTGGAGAACATGGTCACCATTGGCAGCTGGACTCCAGGCCATGTGTTTTATGCTGTGGCAGGAAAATTGTCTTATTTTGCTCATGTCTTGAGACTTTTCAGGAGACTCAGATTAAGGGCTGTTGGACTAATTAATCTGGCAGAGGAAATTTCAAGGCAGCCCAACATTCAGGCTGTAGCATGGGTACCGCTTGCTACTTTTAGCAAGAGTTACACTGAGAACAGGAACAAAATCCCCCTTAAAAAAATATTCAGTTTTATAAGGAAGAAAGTGTCCGTAAATTTGGAGTAGAGGAAAGCTTGGTTGCTAAGAAGATTAGCATTACAATGTAGCCAAGTTCAGTAATACAAACACTTCTGATTGCAAACAATTTGTTTCTCAGACAAAGCATCTGACAAAATTTTGTTTCCATTCACAAACTCTACATTGGATGACAAACACAACTATGGCCATCTTCCTCACACACACTCAAATGCAGCCACCTTTCCCAAAATTGTAAAGCAAATTACGTTTCTGAACTGAAGTACTACTGTACTTTGCATCAGAACAGCAGGAAGGATACCTTGAGGGCATCCCAGGAATTCGCAAGACCCTACCTGCAAGACCCCACCCTTCACAGGCCCGAGTGTCCAAGTGAAAGACTTTGAGAAGACAGACCCGGGACACCTATCTCATTCAGGGTCAGCTAGGAAAGAGTTTACTGGAGCCCAACCATCCAGGCAGAAGCTTCTGCAGCCATGATTTTAGGGGGCACAGCTACTGCTTCAGTTTGCAGGAGACCTTGGCACCATCCATGAGGTCCTGTTTTTTTTTTTTTTTTTTTTTGTGGGTACCGGGGGGTCAACCTCAGGACCTCGCGCGCCAGCAGGTGCCCGTGCCGCTGAGCGATATCACCGGCCCCTTTTCCGTATGTGGGATCCGGGAGTCGAACTCGGGCCCTCGCGCTTGCAAGGCAGGCGCTTAAGCCGCTGAGCCATCTCACCGGCCCTTGTTTTTTTTTTAATGTGGGTACCGGGAGTCAAACTCAGAACCTCACTCTTGCCAGCAGGTGCTTGTGCCGCTGACCGATATCACCGGCCCAAGGTCCTGGTTTTACAGGTATAAAAAGCTGTGGAGTCAGGGACCCTTTCACTCTGGTTTTAGAAGAAGGTCTAGGATGCCAGGCAGTATGCCCCTAACAGACAGTATGTAAGGCTGTGAGAGTGAAACTGAAAGTTTAGTGAAGACCCCAGAAAGTTGAAGAAGCCAGGAACACGAAATGTCTGAGAAAAGTCACAGGCAATGAGCAAAACCACCCCAAGAGAGCAGAAAGCATCCATGCTATACTGGTGGGGCTGCCCAAACTGTTTGGAGTTCACATCTTTGCCCCAGGTGCCGAACACCAAATTACAGGATTTAATGTTTGCCTTGTAGGTTTTGGTATTGCATTGGTCCCATTCCTTTCTATCCCTTGGAATGGGAATATTTATCCTGTGACACTGTATGTTGGCAGTATTTAACTTTCTTTTTGATTTTTGCAGGGACTCACAGCTAAGAGTTTGCCTTGAGTCTCAGAAGAGACTTTGGATTTGGACTTTTCAGCAATGTTGGACTTGTTAAGACTTGGTAATTCTTTTTTTTTTTTTTTTTTTTATGTGGGTACCAGGAGTCGACCTCAGGACCTTGCGCTTGCCAGCAAGCACTTGTGCCGCTGAGTGATATCACCAGCACTTTTTTTCCTTCATGTGGGTTCTGGGAGTCAAACTCAGAACCTCAAGCTTGCTGGGCAGGCGCTTATGCCACTGAGCCATCTCACGGCCTGTGAAACTTAGTAATTCTTAGAGATGTACTAATGCATTTTGCATAAAGAGATGCACATGAGTCTTCTGGGAGCCAGAGGTGCAATGTTATGGTATGGATTGAGAATGTTCCCCAAAAGCCTCATGTACTCACTGACAGGACTTCTGGAAGGTGATTCAATCATGGGGGTGATCCAGCTGACTTTCTGTTAGGTGATGGGATCTCTTTGCAGGAAGTGGGTCCCTCGGAGTGTGACCTAAAGGGTATATCTCCCTTCCTGGTTTTGCGGTTCTCTACGTTTCTTGGCCACCATGATGTGAACGACTTTCTTCTGCCCATGTCCCTATACCATGCTGTTCCTATGTTTAAGCCTGCCAAACCCAGACTGAAATATCTGAACTGTGAGCCAAAATAAACCTCTCTTCTTTAAGTTATAGGTGTCAGTGACAAGTATTTAAGACATACTGTATGAACCTACTGTATTTTATTTATTTAATCATCTGTTGATGGAAATTGCTTTTTTTCTTCTACTTTTTGGCTACTATGAATAATGCTACTGTGAAAACCTGTGTACAAGTTTTTGTTTTAAGACCTGTTTTCAGTATTCGTAGGTGCATACCTAGGAGCTGAAGTTGAGTCATACGGTAGCTTTAATTTTTTGAGGGACTGATGAACTATTTCCCACAGTGGCTGCTCTATTATATTCCCCCCAACAATGTATGAGTCTTCTGAATTCTCCAAATTCTCAACATTTGTTATTTTCTGCTCTTTTCTTTAATTACTAAAGCTATCATAGTGGGTGAAAAGTACTATCTCATTCTGGTTTTGAGTCACATTTCCTTAATCAAAGACCAATGTCTGCTGAATATTTTTTCGTGTGCTTGTTGACCATTTGTATGTCTTCTCAGAGAACTATGGGTCTTTTGCCCATTTTAAAACTGGGTTGTTTGTCTTTTTGTTGTGGTGTTGTAAGAGTCCATTAGGTTCTGGATATTAAATCCCTATGAGATAAATACAAATATCAGATGGGCAAATATTTTCTCCTATATTTTGCATTGGTTTTTTGTTTTTTTTTTCTATCCTTGTTAATCCTTCATGCATAAAAGTTCTTGAGTCAGGTATGGTAGTGCATGCCCATAATCCCAGCACTTGGGAGGCTGAGGCAGGAGGATTGCCATCAGCTTGAGGCCAGCCTAGACAGTGAATTCAAGGTCAGCCTGAATTACACTGCAAGACCCTGTGTCAAAAAAATTCTTTATTTGTTAAGTCCAATTATCTTTCTTTTGTAGCTCATGCTTTTGATGACAAATCTAAGAATACACTGCCAAACCCAAGATAATAAAGACTTTGTTTTCTTTCATACTTAGATTACTGACTCATTTTGAGTTAATTTTTTATGATGTGTGGGGGGGTTCAATTTAGTGCAACTTCATTCTTTTGCATTTGGATCTTCACTTGTCCCAGAACATTTTGTTAAATATATTATTCTTTTCCTAATAGTCATGGCATCCCTGTTGAAAACCAACTATCTACAGATGTTTCAGTTTATTTCTAGTTTCTCAATTTTCTTTCATTGGTCTATATGTTTATCTGTATACCCATCCCATACTGTCTTGATTACTGTAACTTTGTAATAAGTTCTGAAATTTGGAAGTTGGATCCTCCAACTTTGTTTTTCCTTTTCAATATTTCTTTGGCTATTCAGAGCTCCTTACAATTCCACTTAAATTTAAGGACTGGCTTTTCCATTTCTATAAAAATAGGCTACTGAAATTTTGATAGGGACTGCACTGAATCTGTAGATCACTTTTGGGACTACTACAAAATTTGCAACATGAAATAGTCCAATCCACAAACATTTATTACTTTCATTTATTTAAGGTTCTCTTTCTGTAATATTTTATAGTTTTTAGTGTATAAATCTTTCATGTCTTTGGTTAAATTTATTCACCAGGCGTGGTGTTGTGCACCTATAATCTGAGCACTCAGGAAGCTGAGGCAGGAGGATCACCACAAGTTCAAGGCCAGCCTGGGGTACAGTGAGACCCTGTCTCAAAAAACAACAACAAAAAATTTATTCCTAGGTACTTTATTTTTATTTTTCTTTTTTGAATCATTCATTTAGAGTATAAAAACACAACTGGTTATTGTGGTTTTGATTTTTTACCTGCAAACGTACTGAATTACTTTATCAGCTCTAGTAAATTTTATGTGGAGCATTGTATGGGATTTTCTAAATATAATCATGTCATTGGAAGCAGGGATAATTTTAATTCTTTTTCTTACCTAATTGCTCTGGCTAGGACTTTCAGTACAAAGGTAAACGCTAGCAGTGAAAGTACATATCTTAGTCTTGTTCTTGACCTTATGGCGGGGAACTTTACTCTTTCATCACTGAACATTATATTAGTTAAAAAGTTTTTCACAAATATTATATTCTGTAAGTTCCCTTCTATTTCAAGTTTGTTCTGTGTGTGTTTAAATCACAAAGGGTGCTGACTTCTGTCAAGTGTTTTTTTCTGTGTCTATTGAAGTGACCATGATTTTCCCACTTCACTTTATTAAATTTACTTTTTTTGGTTAGTCTTCAAAGTATGAAGAATGGTAACACTAGACAACTTACTTTCCAAAGAAATACAGAATAACACTGTTATTTTATGAATGGTTTAAATAACTATGTTATTATTTGGTAGAAGTTTCTTTAAGCAGTCAGAAAACAAGCACACATAAACTATAAGGCCTGTAGAAGTACCTTAGGAGGTACAATGTTAGAGAAAATATCTATGACAACATCTGCTTCAGTTACATATACAAAGCATTTCATAAAATATTAAGGTGAAAAGCAAGCTTCATAAATAATTAAAATTTAATAAAAGCTCTTAGAGCCAGCTGTTTCCATTTAGGGTATGAAAGATATACAGGGCACCTTTACATTTATAGTGTGCTGTGTCAATATGAATTACCTCCAAAACACCTTCAGGAACAGGTTACATTTTAGATGTGGAAAAAATAGATTTTTACCCCAGAAGATAAAGCAATAATGGTGCAGAATAAAAAACGTAAAGAGTTTCAAACTTCCCATTGGGTTATCAAATCATTCAGTTGCTTTCATCAGTATAACAGGAGCAGCATAACAAGCTCTTTGTAACAGAAAAGCACACGACATAAAACTTGTAGGTGTGAGCTCTTCTCACTTAGAACAAAAGAGCACAGGCGTATCTCCCAGATACATCATTCTTATTAAATTTTTATTCCTACCACTTTCAATCTAGACATAAGCACACCTCACTTAAGCTACATCTCTGGGGAGCAAGACACTCACTTGCATGAGTGAATGCAGAAAATGAAATATTATATCTTTAGGTGTCCAAAGTAGTTCATAAATTCTTAATTCATTTTCAATTAAAATAATATAAGCTAAAGAGATAACATAACATACTACAGTAGAAGAGCACAGAAAGTACTGTGTGTCAATATGCGACCTTGGACAAGTCACACAAACTTTCTGACTCCATGTTACCCTATGAACCTCACTGGATTCAAGTTTAAGATGTGCTAAAAAAAAATCCCAGGAAATTAAGCATGCTTATAATACTAGTTATATTTTATGACTGTACTTCTTATAAACTAAGGGTAGTATATCCAATCTAACTCTTTCTTGGAAAAAGGAATTTCAAAGAATTTTGCCAGGGGATAACCTCCCTTATAAAATTAGAATAAATAGAATAAAATTCTATTATATTCTGTTTCTCATAAAATTAGAAATGAAAAATATAATCTTACCACATACTCCCACTAAACACAAACTGCAAAACTCACTTCTAAATAAGTCAGGGGTTAATGGAACAGTGTGTGTGTGGAAATAACGTAAGTCCTATGTTTCACAGATGGTAGTAAAAGCAGAAAGAAACTTTTTAGCTTTAAATTGCTTTACTTGAAAATGGAAAGACTGAAAATATAAGATTTACACAGAAAACTAAGCTTGAGAAAGAACTAGAACATAAACTCTAAGAATGTAGAAATAATGTAGATAAGGTAAAAATTAAAGGCCCAAACAACACTGAGAAGAATGAAAGCTACCTCTGGCAAAGATAAACAAAATAGACTGGTATGGGTACTCAAAATAAGAGAAAAAGCACAAACAACATTAGGAATAAAAAGGGAAGTAACTACAGAGGCAAATGAGCTTATGAAAAATCTTATGCCATCTAGTTTGATAACAACTAAAATAGACAGCTGCCTGGAAAAATGTAAGTTACCAAAATGTACTGAAAAAGAAACAGAAAACCCGAATGGATCAATAAACAACAACAACAAAAATTGATCAGTGGCCAAAAATCAACTATTCCATAAAGGGAGCAAAGCCAAGACATTTTTATAGACTTGTTTTCAAGACTGTCCTATGAAAAATTTCAAATAAAATACACTAATGCAAAAAGAATTGTAAACACTACATACCCATTACTATAACTCTGCAATTAACATATTACTTCATTTTCTTTCTCAAAACTTACTACCCATTTATCCATGCGTGCTTCTTTCTACACATCAATCCTTTTGTATTTTTTATTGGATTGAGGGGTAAAAATATAGGAATATCTATCTATCTATCTATCTATCTATCTATCTATCTATCTATCTATCTATCTATCTATATATGACTTTAAAGCACCAGGCTAGTAAGTAATGTTTGTATTTCCATATCAACTTAGCATTTTTAATATTCTTCTAAAAATAGAATCGGGCACTCTGGTACACTGAAAACAAGAATATACGTAAGACAGATTCTGTGTCCCTTTTCTCTCCTGTCTTCAGCCACTATCTTTTGAAGATGGATATTCTGGTCCCTTTCCAGTTTCTAAAGGTATCAGCTAGTTCCCAGTCTCCCTGCCACAAGGGAACTGAACTAGATCTTTTAAAGTATCAGTTAGAAAATGCATATATTTTTATAAATGCATGTATTTGGTCAGGAAATACTATGCATTTATCAGAAAGAAAATAATATGTACTAATCACAGGTAAGATTTATCTTCTGAAGAATAGTTTCTAAAGTAAAACTTCTGCAAAAACTATAATCGCTTTTTAACCTCAAATGTTATAATCGGACCCTAAAGAAAACTAATCACATTTATTTTCTCAGCACACAGTGTGACACATCGTCAAAGCTGACACATCAACATTTTTAAGTGAAAGACTACTATCAAAGAATGATGGCATAGGGCCGGTGAGATGGCTCAGCGGCGTAAGCGCCTGCCTTGCAAGCGCGAGGGCCCGAGTTCGACTCCCGGAACCCACATACGAAAAAGGGGCCGGTGATATCGCTCAGAGGCACGGGTGCCTGTTGGCGCGCGAGGTCCTGAGGTCGACCCCCCGGTACCCACAAAAAAAAAAAAAAAAAAAAAAAAGAATGATGGCATATAGAAAGTACAGCTTAATTTGTAAATATAAGATATTGTATTTATTTTAATCAGAATTATCAAATGCTACTTTCCTCATTGTGCCCTTTTATTATTTTTTTGAAATGAGACATGACCTTGTTTTTCCCCCAAATGACTTGAGTTGAATATATTCAAAATTCATTTCAGTGGAAGATATAACTGTTTAAACCGTTCTTCTCAAATGCAACACACATGACATGGGACTGATATTCTGAGCTGGCCTGGTTCATCACCTCCCCTTCTGCTTTTGGTTGTGGTAACAATGTCAGCAATTCAACCATGAGAACAATTTCTGACTCTGTTAAAAGGATGCTGTTCCCAGAAATGTGTCCTTTAAGACATTATTCTAATATCACTGGTACCTTCATCTTGTTTGTATGCAAAACACTTCAGATTCTAACATATAAAGTACTATAGTTCTGGAGATTAACACTACCCTTTACACTAACAGTACCTTACCTTGCTGGAGTTTTCTAATAAAAACTGGAATGTGTTCTGCACAGCTTGGCATGTTTCTAGCTCAGTCTGGCTGAAGGCTATTAAATAATCCTTGAGGTGATCATACACATTTCCATCAAGAGCCTGGAAGAGAGGTGTAAACAAACACAAAAAAATTATGATTAAGGCTTCGACACATTATGTCAGTCTACAAGGAAAATAAGAATATTTAGTTTAAAACCCATTAATAAATGAACAGAAATACAGATTAGTGTATATGATGAAACATAAATGGTTAATCACTTGAGAAACGCAGAATCTCTAATAAATAGCACTTCTTAAAAAATGTAAAACACAATATTGCTAAATATGAAGGAAAAACAGCATGTAACTTGGAGATAAAAACCCCTGGGTTCTGATTGTTGCTCCTTTGCTTGATAGCTTCTGTAGATATTTCAGGACAGAGGAGATACAGGAGCTAATGAAATAATATAAAGAATCTAGGCACAGAGCCTGGGACAGAGTAGACACTGAATAAACATTAATCTCCTCCATTTTTCCTTATACATTACTGGTAGAATTATAATTTTGTATATATTTACCAAAGAAAAGTCAGGGAAAAAATAGAAATATTTTAAAAAATTTTTAAAAAGGTCTCAGAGGTTCTGATTTGGGGAAGAAAATCCAATGCAGTATTAACAGAGGATTTTAAACATTCTTATTTGTTCAAGCATTTATAGCAGGACTTTCTGAAATTGAAAAAAAAATTAGAGAACCACTGAATATTTGAGGAATGGTTAAACTATGTGTATAGACACTAAAATATAAGCAGTCACCAAATTAAAAACTGGAAACTGCACAGATGATAAAGTATGTATCAAATAATGTTAAAAAACAAATGGAACACATACATACTAGCAACAACTATGAAAATATATCTATAATAATAATAAACAAGGTTCTGGAGTCCTGTTAGTCAATGGAGGTTTTCTTAAAAAACTGAGGTAAAATGCACTCAATATAAAGATAATTATAAATTTTTTTCAGAACTGGGGATTGAGCCCATGGTCTTACCCATTCTAAGCAAATGCTCTATCTGAGCTATGTCCCCATCCCTTTTTAAGATGGTGTCTTAAAAATTTTAAAACAGTGTCTCATTAAGTTGCCCAGGTTGGTCTTGAACTTGTGATTCCTCCTGCCACAGCCTCCTGGGTAGCTGGGATTACAGGTATATGCCACTGCTCCGAGCTGCTATTTTAGTAATTTTAGTGTACCACTCAGTGGCTTTTAGTACACTCACAAGGTTTGCAACAATTACGACTATGTAATTCTAGAACATTAATATATCCTTCCTTTACCCTAAATGTCCTATGCCCACTAGGCAGTCACTTGCCACTCCTCCTCCCAGACCCTGGCTACCACTAATCTGCTTTTTATCTCTATTGATTTGCCTGTTTTGGATATTTCATAGAAACAGAACCATATAATATGTGGCCTTTTGCTCCTGGCTTCTGTTAACTTAGTGTAATGTTTTCAAGGTTCACCAATGCAATAGTACTTCACTCCTTTTTACAGCTGAGTAATATTCCATTGTATGGATATACTGTGTTTTTATCCATTCATTAGTTGATAGAAACTTGTTCTTTTTCCATTTGCTAGCTATTATGAATTCATGTACAAGGTTTTGTTTGAACTCCTGTGTGGAAATTGAGCATACAAATAAAGACCTTCTTGACATACACATCTAAAATAGAGCCAAGAGGCCAAGGGGAGAAAAACAGTCTAAAATGATGATTCCAGGAACTTCCCTGCTAGGCCACTGTAGAAGAACAGAATTTCTTATCTTTTAATGCCATATTTTTTTCTTCTTAGCAACGAAAAGAACTACCACCTATGACTTTAAGATTAGCTTTACTTAGTGACTGATGCTGCTCACCAGTCAGAGCTTGCCAGCTCCCTCAAGCACTGAAAGCACCAATAAACTTACTTTCATAATGACTCGCATAGATTTCTCTGTCTTAATAGTCACCAACTTTTTCTATGTTTTCCAGACATACTGGAGGCCATCCTGGCCTGTACATATGTCCTGGATTGTAATCCTAATTTTTTAATATTACTCCCAAATACAACCTGTTTTGTTTTAGAGATTTGCTTCTACTTTATTCAACTTTGACATCTGTTTTCTCTCGGGAATATAAGCAGGAATGAAATTTTTAGATCATACATACGATTTGGGGAGGGCTGTACTAGGGATTGAACATAAGGCCTTCACACTGAGCTACATCCTCTGTCACTTTTTGTTCTTTACTTTGAGGTAGGGTCTTGCTAAATTGTTAAGTTGCCCTGGCTGGGCTCCAATTTGCAATCTTTCTGCTTTAGCTGCAGAGTGTTGGGATTACAGGCATGCTGCACCATGCCCAGCTCATATAGTAATTCTATGTTTAACTATTTGAAGAACTGTTGGACTCTCCCACAGTGTCTGCACCTCCACACCAGCAATGCATGAAGATTCCAATTTCTCCACATCCTTGCCAACATTTGTTTTGTTTCTGATGTTTGTTTTTTAAATTATGAAAGCCATTCTAACAAGTGGGATATGGTATCTCATGGTGGCTTTGATTTGCATTTCTCTAATGACTTACGATGCCAGGCATCTTGTCACGTGCTCATTGGCCATTTATATATTTTCTTCGGAGAAATGTCGATTCAAGCCCATGATTCATGCTTTAATTGGGTTCTCTTTTTGCTGTTAAGTTGTAAGAGTCCCTCATATATTCTGGATAGTAGAGTCTTACAAGATATACAATTTGCAAATATTTTCTCTCATTTTGTGGACTATCTTTTCAATTTCTAGATAGTGTCTATAGATACAAGTTCTAAATTGTGAAGCAGTCTTATTTTTCTTTGTTGCTGGTGTTTTAGTGTTATATATAAGAATTATCTGTAGAGGTTTTAGAGTAAATTTCTTCTGTATCTTATGTTTGGCTATTACATTAAATTTTTAGTATAAAAATTAATTTTTAAAGAAAATTCTGTCCTCAAAGTATTGAGTAATAAAGCTATACCTTCTGTAGTGCTAAACCACTAGATGGCACCACGGAGTACTTCACATACAGACAGTGCAAATATCTCTAATATTTCCATGTAGTTATATAACATCACCAATTGAGTTGGAATAAAAATTCTTACTTTAAGACATACTTTCCATGAACTTGTTTAAAAAAGAAACATATAACAACTTGTGATATAAGGTTTTTGGTTTAGAAATGCTCTTGGTTGGTGGTTATAACCTTGTGTTCTAGGAAACCGCTGCAGTATCTTATTTATATACAGCAAATAATACAGGAATCATGAGTTCAGGAAAAGAAGGCATGCAATCAAAGGTGAATCGAATACCCCCACAGTGTCTATAGTCTCATTACTGAGTAATGAGTGTACTTCGGCACTGTGCTAGCTGTATGGGTGTGACTGGCAGAAAGGAAGGAAGGAAGGAAGCCAGCCAGCCAGCCAGCCAGCCAAAGTCTTTCCCCCTTTTTTATTAGTATATATTTGTGATACACAATAAATAAATTCATCACGGGGAACTGGCACATATACATGACACATCTTGATCCTTTTACCCTTTCTGGTTTTTTGTTTTGTTTTTGCTTTCTATTTTTTTTGGCAGTGCTGGGGATCAACCCCAGGACCTAATGCATGCAAAGTACACAATGTACAGTGAACTACATCCTAGCCCTCAAAGTAATTTTATTACTTCTTATCTGGATTATAACAGCAATCTCCTATGGCCCTGTATCCAACTGTCTCTCTTGCCAACTAATATGTACATGTCAGCTAGAAGAATGTCTCTAAATACCACATTTTATTTAAATGCTCAACTCTTTATGGGTTATCCATCACATATAAAATTTTAAAAAATATATCATCATGGACTGTATAATTTCGACTTGGTTTTCCACTTCAACTTCTTTGCTTATTATTCCCTATTTCCTTTCCTGATTACACTTTTCCTACAACACACATATTGTGGCTCCACTAATACTCTTCCTTTGCCTCTGAGCTTTCAGACAGGTTTTTCCTCTGCTTTGACTGTCTCTGTCTTCTCTCCCTTAATCTATCTTACTCTTATTCATCCTATGGACTTCACCTGATAATTGTCTACTGTGGATATCTCTCATGTCTTTTTGTTCCATAGCATATAACTTCATGATTGTGTTATTTGGCTGCCTTTCATTTGGTTTCCTAAGTCCCATGAATGAGAGATCAGTACAGGTATGACATTGGTGCACAACAAATGTTTGTTCAACAAATAACACACTGGATCAAAATGCACAGGTTAAAAAAAAGGATGAACTCATTCTGAACCCTGTGGCTAAAAAGTAAGCCTAATAATGTTAACACTAAGTCTAATAATACTAACATTTTTATACAAGATAGAGAAGTAACTGATTCACAAAACTTCGTTTAATGAAGTAGTTTTCAAACCTCTTAATAGTATCTTATGTGGAATCCTAAAACATGAAACACGCATTAACTTTGCATGCCTTTTCTTCCTTCTAGAAGCAGATCCTGGTCCCCTGTTCAAAGAAGTGAGCTCTTCAAGCCAGCCTGGTATGCAAGGCAGAACCTCATACCCCTGCTCTCTGATCCTAGTTACTTGGCAAAGGTGGGCACTTGATCTAAATTAGGCCATCTCTGGGATACAAGTGAAAACATGTTTCCATAATGGCCTAACCTACCCACCCAATGGCTATTCTTCTCACCAAATAGATAAAGCCCATTTGCAATGGGAAAAGAATTAAATGAAATCACAGGGAAGAGCAGTGATGAAAAATCTGGCAGAGTGAAGATGAGGAAGGGGAGCAGAGAGAGGGACAGGCAGTATCCTGGGATTGGGTCATTCCTGAGCAAGCTCCAATTTATCCTTTCTGTGACTTGGTTACGTAAGCCAATAAGTACAGTATTTTGAGTTGAGTCATTGCTACTTGCAATCAAAAGACTCCTTACTAAGGGATAATAAATTATTACTTCAGCTTATATTAGCTATGTCTAAATTGCATCTTTTGGTTGATTTATAACGAAAAAACCCTTGATTCATTTGGATAATTAAATGCAAATAATAATTTATTTTTTTTGTAGTATCTAATGGTTTTACTTGTGGATATTATTAAACTTTTTTGTTAATTAAAAAAATTTTAGAGCCGGTAAGATGGCTCAGCAGCGTAAGCACCTGCCTGGCAAGCGCGAGGGCCTGAGTTCGACTCCCAGAACCCACATATGAAAAAAAAGGGCCAGTGATATCGCTCAGTGGCACGGGCACCTGCTGGCGCACGAGGTCCTGAGGTCGACGCCCAGTACCCACACACACACAAAAATTTAACATTTATGGGCCGGTGAGATGGCTCAGCAGCTTAAGCGCCTGCCCTGCAAGCGCGATGGGCCCGAGTTCGACTCCCGGAACCCACATATGAAAAAGGGGCCGGTGATATCGCTCAGCGGCATGGGCGCCTGCTGGCGCGCAAGGTCCTGAGGTCGACCCCCCGGTACCCACAAAAAAAAAAAAAATTTAACATTTATTAGTACATATTTGCAGTACATAATGATTACATTTACTGTAGGGGATTGGTAATGTACATAATACATTTCAACTCCCTTCTGTTTTCCCCTCTTCCTCCACCCCCCCAGATTATTTATTTATCTTATAAAACCTTATAAAGTTCATTATCATATACATAGATTGAAAAGCAGGCCAATAGGCCAAAGAACATATAAAGTATATAAGATAATTGTACCAAGTCAAGGTACACTTTTAGATACATTGTCTGCTCTGGATTACAATACTCTTTTTTTCCTTTCTCTTTTTTCCTGTTTTCTGTCCATAAATATGTATATATGTGTATATATATATATATATATATATAGAGAGAGAGAGAGAGAGAGAGAGAGAGAGTTTTTCATATAAGATAAACCATGTGATATTTAAGCTTGTGTGTCTGAGTATTAAAATTTCTAAAATTGGTAAGTCCAGGATATATTAGTGATCCCAATTTATTATGCAAATATCACACAGATCTGCTCTGATACCGAAATGATGAAAACAACCCCCAAAATGCTACTATTGAATCCTAAATAAAAGACTAATCAATTGAATTAAACAGTATAGTATGAGACAATGCCATTATGACCAAGTGAGATTTAAATCTAGAATTAAAATATAGTTTACAGTTAAGTAAACTACACACACAGACACAGCTTGTAATTAACATTAACCAAAAAGTTCAGGTCCATGCAATGTAACATTTAACCAAACAATAGTAGAGACCTATTGAAAAGAGGAACCCATACTATTATTACCTTGGGTGATAGCATTACCTATCTAAACTAAATTACAAAACATAATCTACTGAAAAATAATTCTTTAAGTTGGTTCAATACAGGTCTTTTTAAATCAACAATTTTTCTAGTGCCTATCTCATTTTTTATTTCTATTAGGAAATGAAGTGGTCAGAGATACCAAAAAAAGTATGTATTAAAAAATATATTAGAATCATTATGTATGATAATGACAAATTGAAAATAATCTACACGTCTAACTAAATGTATGCATGAAGTAAATTATTATTCTAACATATGATTATTCTGTTTCTACTAAAAGTCATAGAAAATGTTAGAAAACTGTTATAAATAATATTGATGATTTGAGGAATTGCTAGTACTTTAAGCTTTAAGTATGATATTGTTATGTGGCCACAATTCCATAAAAGTTATAATTCAAACTATAATTTAGGTAGCACATATAGTTTTTATATATTAGAAAGGAGGTAATCTAAAGCATCAATGGTTGCATTATTAATTTTTCCTTATCAGGAATTATTCTGTATTTTCTACAATTAGTATTCAGAACTCTTTTCAGAGCACAAAATTGATTCTCAAAAAAGATAACAATAATCAAAATTGAGGGATACCAAAACAAACAGAAATTATGAAGCCTGGGTAGACATCCTGATAAATAATAATTTAATTGTTTGCCTTTCTATATTCCTGGTTCTCTTCAATTAAGCAGATCTAAAACCATAAGGTAGACTATTTTTATTTCAAAGTTCAATAGAACTATTTAAAGCTTAACTATATATACTAAAAGTATCAAAAATATGAATTTGACAAGGGCATGTGAACATGCATCTCAGTCTTGTCCAGCATTTAGAATCTAACCAAGCAAAGCATGAAAATGTTTTCAGAGTACACTTGTTCATTCAATTGCAGATGAGTGAATATGCACAAACTTTAGTTCAGAGAGACCTGTATGAAAAGCAGTACATTTCTTAATCAATGATAAATTAGAATTCACATATATGCTCAGAAATGGCAGAAGAAACATTCTTTTAAGTGTTATAAAAATATGATTCAACTTGGTAGTACCCAAAGTGCAAACACTGGTAGGTAACTCATCCAAATATAAATTTAAAGATAGTAAACCTTTTGACTATTTGATACAAATTTGGGGGGAGGAATTCTATAATACCCTAAAATCAGTTATCATGGGGTGCTTAACCAGCAATATATTTTAACGATCTAGCAATGTTTTTAGAAAGACTGAACTTAAATGCTTTTTTCTGGGGTGGGGGGAACGACTGGGTATCAAACTCAGGACCTCATGCTTGCAATGCAGGTGCCATTTTGCTGAGCTATATCCCCAGCCCCTGAAATGCTTTTAAACAGCCATATTCTTTCCAATTAGCTATAGAACAAATGCTCCCTTACATTATCTCTGTCTTCTCGCTACTATTTCTATATACTTGATATCTAAAATGCATTAAGTTTGGGGCCCAAACTCATAATAGTAAAAAAAGGGGGGATATTCTAAAGGCAAATTCAGAAACTTAGAATTCTAGGATATTCCATGAAACATTTATAGGCAAGTATAAATTCCCTGGACCTTGACTGAAGAGGAAAATTATGATGCTAGAAATTAGACGAAAAATGTCATTTTTCTAAGCATTTGATGCAATTTTCTCTAAAATGATTAAACAGTGGCCTCCTTATTTAGATTCTGGAAGGTCATAGATTCTGTAGTCATAGCTTTATGCTGGAACCTCCTGAGTTTCCTTAACAGCCTAGAACAACAAACTCTTCTTAGAGCAATGGTTATTTCTAAAACAGTCTTTGGTAAAAGAAAAGAAATAAATATCAAGATGATCAATATGAGCTGTCTTAAAATTAAATCATGAAACTCTACAGTCCTCCTTTGCTGATGTTAGAAGAAAATACTGCCTGTCTACATGTCTGCTTTTATTTATCTTTCTCAGAAGATCCCAAGCTGTACTTGTAAGGAGAAAGTGGCTTTTTACAAATCTAAGGAAATCAAAGTAAGTCCTGGGCTGCATTTGCATTGCTGTAAATATCTTAACAAGTGGCTACATCTTTCAGTTGGTATAAAGTAAAATTAGAAGCACATCACCTATTTTTATGTTTGCTTGTTTATTTAAAAGTTGAGTTGCTTCAGGTTTTGTGAAAGAGGAAGCAAATAAGAAAATTTTTATCTCTGAATTACAAAGTCAAGAAAGAAAAAAATACTGCTTTTGTAAAGCCTGTGTTGTCCACGTAAGTATCTAGCAAGCAAAAAAGATCAGATGCTACGAGAGGTGTCCTGAGTGAGCTAAAACCACATATTACTTAGATCACAATCCCAATGTGATCTAATTTAATTGTGAGTGAGTTAAAACCACATAAAACTTAGATCACAATCCCAATGCAGCCTGGTCCAAGAGAAAGCCTTGAACCACACACATCTGTGTTCAAATCCCAGTCGCACCACTTACTAACATCATCACTCTGGGAAGACTCTGAATCTTCTTGATCTTTAATTTCTTGATCTGATAGTGTCAAAGAGTATGCTACTTACAAAAGATTTTTTTTTTTTTTTTTGTGTGTGTGTGTGTGTGTGTGTGGGTATGGGGGTCGACCTCAGGACCTTGCACACCAGCAGGCGCCCGTGCCGCTGAGCAATATCACTGGCCCTTTTTTCGTATGTGGGTTCCGAGAGCCGAACTCAGGACCTCACGCTTGCCAGGCAGGCGCTTATGCCGCTGAGCGATCTCACCAGCCCTAGAAGATGATTATTAAAAGAATGAAATGTAAGCGAGGTTTGGTGGTGCAGGCCTATAATTCCCAGAATTCTAGGAGTCTGAGGGAGGAGGATCACAAGTTCAAGTCCAGGCAGGGCAAGCCAGCTACTTAATGAGACCCCATCTCAAAAAAAACATTTTTAAAAGATTGAGGATGTAGCTCAGTGCAAAGGCCCTGGGTTCAATCCTCAGTGCCATGAAAAATAAGTAAATGTAATAATTTCTTATTTTTTTTTATTACTCACCATCATTTTTATTTATTTGCTTTTGTTTTTGTTTTTTGAGGCAGGGTCTTGCTATGTAGTTCGGGCTGGCCTCAAACTCATGGCAATCCTCCCACCTCAGCTCCCTGAGTGCTAAGATTACAGACGTGAGCCACCATGCCTGGCCTTTTTTATTTAAATATAGTCATCTTTTAAGAGAATAAACAACAAAAACCTATATTGCAAATATTCTACATAAATGTACACATGCATGTCTACTTCATAATTAAGCAAAATGAACTTTTAGACACAAGATTTTAAAAATCATTAAATGAGACAACCCAAGACAGAAATAACAGGAGCAAAGAAAATATAAAAAAGCTTCACTTGGTCTTGTCTTCCAAACTACTGGTTAAGGCCTGAATTTTACAGATCCTATATTTCTTGCCGAATGGGAATATCCAGTTTGGCTATACCTAATACATATCCACATAAGAGACAAATAATTCTCTTTCTTTCATAATACTGTGTTCTCTCTCTCTCTCTCCCTTTCCCTTTTCCCCCTCCCCTCCCCTCCTCTCGTCTCCTCTCCCTCCTATACCAGTATCTGAAATAGGAAAATAAGGATTTTGGAATTTTCAGTTTTCCTACCACTGAAGCACACTACAAACAGGGGGAAAAAAAAAAAAGATTCTGTTACAGAAATAACGAGTGGCACTATTACAAATCTCTATTTTATTTATATTGTCTCACCAAAACATGTTTTCACTAAGGCTTGCCACGGGTTTTTAGACACATCAGATTTAGTCTTTTTACCTCACCTAAACGACCCACAGTACAGTGCACATTGTATAAAATAAAGGCAATTTAACAGTTCAGTTAGAAACTTTAGCATGTATAGTATATATTCAGCTTTGTCCAAATGCCTGGAATGTTTCGCCTTTGTATAACCCCCTATATTTCATTGGTTAGTTTTCTCTACCTCCTCCTCCACAGACTATAAGCACCTGAATATCTATCTAGTCCTGTGATGTCAGTCCCTGGTATTAAGCACCTCATATCAACCAGAGTTCAAGTAAAAAAAGGTCAATTTGTGCTCACAGGGCACTCCACGTGGGTCAAAGCAGAGCAAGAATCCACGATGATGGTAACTACAGAACCTTAGACCTGGGGCTTGGAGTTGGGTGAGGAAGCAAGAGAGACAGCGAAGGCACAGTCACAGGAAGAAAAAGTCCAGTTAGCTGGTACAAGGATACCCGTGAAGTCATCTGTGAAGGTATCTGTGAAGTCATCTGTTTCTTTTTAGAAATCAAGTCATTCTTGATTTCCAAAAACAAAAAATTCCTTACTCTGTTGGGAGACAAAACCACAACAGTTTTTGTGTAGAACAAAAACCAGAGCTGTGCTAGAGAATCATCTAGGTCGCAGATGACAGGGGAGAGGGTCTGAAGCTCAGAAAGCTTGATTCACCAAGCCTAGTGGCCACATGCAAGTATTTCCTACAGAAACCAGCATCTTAATAGGCTCAAAACCACAACAGGGGGAAGGACCTGCATCTTGAAAGACTTTCAGAATTACAATAGCCACACTTTTTATTAATGAAATGGATCAGTTCTTAATTACTGATATTAGTACTTATCAAAGCTAGTCTAATTTACCATTTTGATTATTTTTATTTTCCTAATAAAACAATTCAGTAGTTCTTAAAATGATCTTTTAATGACAATTTAAAGCAGGTTTAAGACCATAAATATTTTCTTCAAAAATATAGAAAGCTTAAAGTCACAGAAAACTTGGTCATTATACAGTACTTAATAAATGTGGCTTCTGACCTACTAAATATATAATATAGAGTATTTTCAAATTTTAATACAGCAGCCAAGTTGTACTTTTTTGATATTTAGTTATTCAAAGCATTAAACTTTTCAAGTACAGAGTATTAAAAAAGAACTTGGCTTTCCTTATTATAAATACTCATGTCTATCCTGAAGTCAATTCCAGCAAAAACTTCTGCTGTGCTAAGCAGTATATGAATCACAAAAAAACATTAGCTAAGGATATTTAAGGAGGAAGGAAGGTCAAGAAACACAGGATCCATTTCTCAGCAGTAATGACAAGAGATTCCTCCCTAAAAAAATTACCACTAAATATATTTTTTTCCAATTAGCTACATTGCGGCTGCAACAGATTTTATGCCAAGTATCTTTTTAAGGGATGGACTTAAAATTATAAAACAGAAATTAAGTTTCAACTTCATTATTCCAAAGTTTAAGGTGTCTACAATTATAAATTAATTTTCCTTAAAGAGTCATAGAGGTTTATTCGGATGTTGAAAGTTGCCTGTTAGTTTGTTAAGATTTTGACCTTTTACAAAAACTCCCTGGCTTGTAGGAAACTTATGAAGGTGGCAGGTGGTTCTTTCAGTAAGCAAGTAGTAAATATCCAGACAGCTTCTTTAAGAACATCTGTGGACTGCTTACAGCCCCGCTGGCAAGATCCCCTACTGTTTGATGTGACAGTGCGGCAGTCTCTACATAGAAAGTACAAGCGAATCCAAATTGAAAAGGCAGTTATGGTCTAACACAGATGATTCTTGCCCCTCATTTCATAGAAGCAGGAAAAGTAAGTTTAAGCCCTAAGTAGGAAATACTTTGCCATCACTATTAGCCTCTTAAACTCATCAGTATTAAAATTTCAAATACTGAAGTCTACAACAATATTTAAATGGGGCTCTGTGTGTACATTTACGTTTATCACAAAATGCACCACAATTTTGACACAAAACTGCCATTTAAAAAGCATGTTAGGGCCGGTGAGATGGCTCAGCGGCGTAAGCACCTGCTTGGCAAGCGCGAGGGCCCGAGTTCGACTCCCGGAACCCACATACGAAAAAAGGGCCGGTGATATCGCTCAGCGGTACGGGCACCTGCTGGCGCGTGAGGTCCTGAGGTCGACTCCCAGTACCCACAAAAAAAAAAAAAAAAAAAAAAGCATGTTAATATTTCAGTTGATATGAATAGGTTTGATCAGAAACATGCTTATTTTTAAAATCCAGTTATCAAATATTATTTTAATATTTAAGATAATATATGTAATGAAGTTAGCACAACATGTGGCAAATAATAGCCCCAAAAGTTATCTTAGTATTTTTCTTCCTTTTCAAAGAACCAGAGACCATGTGAATCTTGTTAATTATTGTGTCCTCAGTGAATGACATATTGAAGGTGTTTGGTAGATATCTGTTAAATTATGAGTGCTATCAATAGCCTGGAATAAAAACATTTGCAATAGTCACTGTATCACCCACATCTAAAATAGAATCTAAGAGGATGTAAATACTTAGTAAATTATTTTGTATGTCAGTTTGCTTAATATAAAATACAGACCCCAATTCTATTAATATATCACTAACACCTTTAGTAACTGTGTTCTTTCAATGATCTATACCTTCTTTCGACTCATAACTAGTTAGAAGGGTTGTTTAACACGAAATGAAAATGTTCACCTTTTTAGTGAGCAAAAAGTTAAAAATTAAAAGTAAGAATAGTCCATGTTCATCCATGTTGTTGCTCATGCGTGTGCATTTATTTAGTTATAACAACAGTTTTGAGAAGGGTGTAAGAATAGGCACTTTCATACACTGCTTTTAGAAGTAGAAAATGATAGAATCTTTCTGAATTGCAATTGGTCAGTCTATAGGCAAGGTATTAACAATCTTCCTTTTTGACCAAGGCATACATTATTTAAAGGTACTTTAAAGAACTTATCAAAGAGGTGTACAAAGGTTTGTCTAAAAGAATATTCACTACAGATTTACAAAGGCAGAAAAAGGGGATAAGAAAATTTATGGCATATTACTATGATCAAATACTATGTGATCATTAAAATAATATTTTCAAGTAACATATACATTTAAAGGCAAGAATAACAATGCATTTTCTGAGAAAAAGAGAAAGTACCATGTGAATAAGATGGTACTGACTTTTAAACGTGTATATGAAATATATGTACAGAAAAGATTTAAAAAGGATGAGCCAAGGCAACAGAAAGAGTGGCTTACTGCTGCATGCTGGGGTTATTTTAATTTTATCTTTGGTTTTTTTGTACTTTGTAAATTTTCTTTTGGTACTCTAGAAATCAAACAGAAAATGCATCATTTTTAAAATTAGAGAAAAACGAAAGATACTGACTTTTATTTTTATTGCTATATAATGCTATGCTATGCCATTCACTTTACTTTACTATAGCTATTACAATGAGTAAGAGCAGCCAGAAATGGAAGAAACTAGAGAAATGTAGTTTTATTAAACCTATGAAAAGGGAGGTTTTGAGAAAAAGGGAGTGGTTAGATATCAAATACTGCTGGGAGGCAAAGAATAATAAAGATAAAAGGGAACAAACAAGTTAACTACTGACACTGGTGAGAACAGTTTTATTGACATAGTGGGAGTGAAAGCTGATTTTAATTGGCTGTGTACTCAGTAGGAAGAGAGATCACAGTCAACTTCCAAAAGTCTAGCTAAGGAGAAAGTCAATCTGTAATGATGATATTTCAAGTAATGTATATGTATAATGCAGTCACGGCTCCCCAGACACTGAGCTCAGATAGCTTCACAGGGATATGTAACCAAAAGTTAAACAGATCACCCCTACCTTATAAAAAATTATTCCAGAACACAGAAAGAAACAGACAGACTTCAAATTCATTTTGGTGATTAGGGTATCTTTTTTTTTTTTTTTTTTTTTTTTTTTTAGGGTATCTTTGGAAAAACTCAAACTAGAAAGGGGAAATTAAAGATCAGTTTTACTTATGAAGATAGACATAAAAATTCCAGTTAAGATGTAAACAAATCTGGCAATGTATATTTTAAAAGTATATCATGATTAAGTAGGATTCATCCCGAGAATGATAAGAAACTTAATGTTACAAAATGCACTGATGTATTTTACTACATGAAAAAGAAAAAACATACACTCATCCTAAAAAACACAGAAACAAAAGAAAACCAACCCCCAAACCCAACAACAGTAAAATGCAACCATAATTCATAATTATTTGGAAATTATGAATAAGAGATAACTTCCTAATCATAATAAGGGGTAATCCCCTAATGCAAATATCATATATTTTTTAAAACTTTCCAGTTGTTTGTCCATTAAATCGGGAATCCTTAAATTGGAAAACCTGAATAAGTGAGAAATGAGCTGTAAAGAGTAATAATAAATTATCAGCTGATGACTATGAACAGAAAAACTGAAGAGAATCTATAAACTAGACAAATTTGATGAAGGCTGGATTTTAAAAAAGACTCTACTGAGGTGGGGCTTCTGATACAGTAGAATGAACAGGTTTTGCCCCCCTCCAAAAAAGCTTTAAAAAACCAAATGACTGTCAAAATCAGCTGTTTCTGGCTCTAGAAATCAACCAACAGCAACCAGCAACCTTGAAAATTGCTAAACTCTGACTAAGAACAGTGGAAATCTGTGGTACTCCTGTCTGGGGCTGTCCCCCATCTCTGTTAGGTTTGCAAACTCCTACCACAATAAAGCTGCCAGTAAAAACCAGCCGGGTTACTGTCAGAGGAACTAACACGACTTGGAGCACAGGTGAAATATATGTCCGTTAATTTTGGTGGAAGATGCACCAGAAAAGTCAGCTGCTCTACAGAACTAGGACTGTGTCCCAGTTGGGGAGGGCAAGTGACAGCAGAGCCAGATTTAACATAAAGATCTTGGAAATGAAAGAGCTGTGTGTTCTCCACACATTCCTAGCTGACAGGGAAGCTATGTGTACCTGCACAGGAGACATGAGAAGGTGCAACAGAAAAAGCAATCGAAGACTACCTGAACTTGGAATGCGTTCCTCAGCTAACAAGCACATCATCTCATCAGCAAGTGTGAAGGCTTTGCTGGTTTGAGGTGTTTGAGTATAACTTGTGACCAATCACTGGCTGACTGCCATGACAAGCAGACACAAGGGTGAATCATAGGAATACGGTAAATAAAGAAATAAAAACAATAAAGAAACAGAGCAGAGATATTAGTGGCTGTATCCTGCAAGATAGATAGCTTCTACCGAATTAGTCTGAATAAGCATGAACAACTGGCTACCCAATCAAACAAAATCGGAAACAAAAATAACTCTCAAGAGGGTAGAAGAAAGAACCCAGATATTCTATAATACAATGTCACAAATGTCGAATTTTTAACAAATAGTTAAAAATAATTTTTAAAAAAGAATGAAGTTGGAAGATGTACAAAATCTGATTTTAAAGCTCAATGCAAAGCTACAGCCCTGAAGTGTGTAATGACATGAGGATAGGCATACAGATCAATGGGACAAGAGCTGGAGTACAGAAATAAACACCATATTAACATCAACTGACCTCAAAGAACCCAAGAAATTCAATGGGGCAAGCATTAACTTTTCAACAAGCAGCACTGGCAAGACGGATACCCACATGCCAATAAAACCTAACTTAGACTCTTACCTCATACCATATTCAAAAAATTAACTCAAAATCAACAGACCTAAATGTAAGAACTACAACTACAAAATTTCCAGAAGCAGCACAGGAGAAAGTCTTCATGACCTTGGGAAAGGTAAAGTTTTCTTAGATATGACACCAAAAGCAAGATCCCATAAATGAAAAAAGAGCTAAATTAGATAATATAAAAATTTAAAACAATTGCATCTCAAAAGATACCACTTAAAAATAAGAATTTGCAGACTTGGAAGGCATACTTTCAAATTATGTATCAGAAAAGGAACTTGTGTCTACAATATATAAACTAATAATACTCCAATAAGAAGAAATACAACCTAATTTTAAAAACAGAGGATTCAAATAGACATTTCACCCAAATGATAAATGACCAATAAGCACCTGAAGAGAAGCTCAACATCATTAGGAGAATGCAAATTGAAACTGTTTGGGAAGCCAGGTATGGTGATGCACAACTGTAATTCCAGCTACTCAGCAGGCCTGAGACAAAATTTGGAACACAAGTTCAAGACAAGCCTGGGCAATTCAGCGAGACTGTGTCTCAAAATAAAGTAAAAAGGACTGGAAATGTAGTTCAGTGCTCCCTAGGTTAGTTCTCTCCAAATAAACAAATAAACACTGTAATGAGCTACTTCAGCACAAATGACTATATCAAAAACACACACAATAGCAAGTGCTAACCAGCAGTAATATGAAAAATAGTTCGTCAGTTTCTTGAAAACATAAGTTAAACATAAACTTATCATACGACTCAGCAATTCTATTTCATCTATTCATAGGAAATGAAAACATTTGTGTACACAGACTTGTACATGAATATTTGGGGCAAAAGTATTACAACGGCCAAAATCCAGAAAAAAAAATCCAAATGTCTATCAACTGATAAAACAAAAATGTGATTATCTCCACATAGTGGATTACTATTCACCAATAAAAAGGAATGAACTACTGCTATATTTTACAATATAGATGAAGTTCAAAACTAATAACTGAAAGAAGCAAGACACAAAAGACCACAAATTATGATTCCATTTATAGAAAATGTCCAGAAAAGGCAAACCTATAGAGATAGAAAATAGACTGGCCCATAATTGAGAAATTTTATGATATAAAAATTAAGAAAGTTGTTTTAAAAAAAGAATAATATACTACCATAATTATCAGTGTTTGTATTCAATATCAAAAAAGTTAAAATGTAAGGAAAAAATATTCAGTGTAACAACATAAACAATATAGAAAAAAGATATTCCACATCATAGTGGGGAAATTTTAAATATTAACTGAAGGATTAAATAAAAAACTAACTATGTTGAGGGCTGGTGAGATAGCTCAGCAGCATAAGCGCCTGCCTGGCAAGCGCGAGGTCCTGAGTTCGACTCCCGGTACCTACATACGAAAAAAGGGCCGGTGATATCGCTCGGCAGCACGGGCGCCTGCTGGCGCATGAGGTCCTGAGTTCGACCCCCAGTGCCCACAAAAAAAACCCCAAAAAACAAAAAACTAAATATGTTGATATAAAAATAACGACGCTCGCCGAGCATGGCGGCACATGCTTGTAATCCCAGCACTCAGGAGACTGAGGCAGGAGGATCACTGTGAGTCTGAGGCCAGCCTGGGCTACATAGTGAGTTCAAGGCCAGCCTGCACTACATAGTGAGACCCTGTCTCAAAAAAACCAAAACCAAAACAAAACAAAAAAATTTAAAAAAAAAGATGCTCATACATGAGAAGACTCAACATAAAAAGCCACCCAAATAACAAATTAAATGTAATCCCAACCAACATACACATAGAACAATCAAGCTGATTCTAGAGACAAGAGTGAAGGACTGTTATGAACCAATACAATTTTGAAGAATGGTGGATACTGGCACAGGGATAAAGAAGAAACCAATAAAATAGAATACAAAACCCAAAAAGAGCTGGAAGATACCTCAGTAGGAGAGTGCTTGCCTACCATATATGAGACCCTGAGTTCAATCTCCAGGACAAAAAAAAGGAAGGGGGGGACTGAAAATATGGCCAGAAAGGAATAATTGTATCTTCACAATCGTGGCTGTCTCTGGGGCAGGAGGTACTAAGAAGGAAGGGAATAGGTGAGGGGTACAATAGGATTTAAACTTTAATTTTATTAAAATTCACCTAGTTCTAAATGTTGTTATTGGCCAATTCTAAGTGATAGATACAAGAACATTTATTATACTACTCTTTGCATTCTTCTATATGTTTGAAATATTTTCCATATATTTTTAAGGTTAAGGAAGTAGGGAAGTCGTTTACTACCGAACAGAAGTTTAAGATGGCCTCACACAAAGGTTTGGAGATGGAAACTGTTAAAGACAGACTGAATTAGGACAAAGGCAGCAGAGAACAGTAAAAGGTTTATGGGATGAGAGAGAGAACACAGATGATCAGAAAGGCTCAAATCTTGGGTGCAGACCTGCTGTTCTATAAGAAGTTAATCTATGGGGGTTGGTGAGATGGCTCAGTGGCGTAAGCGCCTGCCTGCCAAGCGCCAGGGCCCAAGTTCGACTCCCGGAACCCACATACAAAAAAAGGGCTGGTGATATCGCTCAGCAGTACGGGCGCCTGCTGGCACGCGAGGTCCTGAGGTCGACCCCCGGTATCCACAAAAAAAAAAAAAAAAATCTAGTTTATGTTTAATTTAGGGGCCTTTAAAAATTCTCTCTGCTTCCTGGTTTTCTCTGATTTCACTAATCATTAAGGTTTCTACTTTTGATTATGGGAAGGTAGCAGAGGTAAAATTCACATTACCTTAGTTATTAATAGTTTTAATGAAAAGGAAGGAAATGAAAAAAATGACAAATGAGATGAGTGAATGGTAAGGAAGTGAAAGGGTTAGAAATGAGAATTCCTTGAGTTAGTAGATTTGACTTTTGCACATATACATATTTTAAGTACTTTCCATATTCAAGGAATAAAACTGTATTTTAGTTTTTAAAATTTTTAATTGCTGGGCCGGTGATATAGCTCAGCAGCACAAGTGCCTGCCTGGCAAGCGCGAGGTCCTGAGTTTGACTTCTGGTACCTGCATATTAAAAAAAAAATTTTTTTTAAATTGCTTTTGAGACACGGTCTCGCTATGTAGTTCAAGGCTGGCCTTGCACTCAGTATGTAGCCCAGGCTGGCCTAAAACTTGCAGCAACCTTCCTACCTCAGCCTTCCAAATTCTGGGATTACAGGTGTGCACCACCACACCCGGCTAATAAACAGAGTCCACAAAAAAAAATGTATATACACTTCAGGAAAATAAAAATAGTATGATTTTTTTTTTTCAACAGATGGTGTTATCTTTGTATGGAGGATCCTACAGGATGTCACACATCACAGAAAACCCACTACACTGCCGGCCCTTAAAGAAGAAACTGAAAATGCATGTGTGGCAATCTCAATGACCAAGGTTGCCCAAGCAGCAGTTCACTGTACTAATAAATGTCTGGAAGCTAATGGCCACCACTTTGAGCATCTCTTGTAATTGCAGAGGTCAAAGGTAACTTATATTAATCTCATGATGTCTCAATAAATTTAATAGTAAAATATTTATACAAGTTTTTCTTTTCCTGAAGTGTGTATACATTTTTTTTTTTTTTTTGGCGGACTCTGTATTTTAAAAGAATATAAAACCTCTCTGCTGACAACAATAAAACAGTGTATCTTTAGTGGGATATACTGTATTCTTTAGCCCCTCAAAAGTCAAGGAAATCTTAAACTTTACTTAGTGGTTCTGCTGTCAACAGTAATGTTGTTATTGTAAATTTGAGATTTTTTAAAAAATTTCTACAGACTAGGACAAATGAACAGATATATTGATATTTTCACTATAAGAGAAAGCAGATATAAATACAAAATAAAAGAGCAAAAAGAAAAATTCTATCACTTAGAAACTGAATTAGAAAAAATATCATGATTAGCACAATTACTTATCATATTTTTTAATTGTCTTTCACCACTAGATATAAACTCCCAAAGGAAAAAGATATTTTGTTCACTTATCTCGGTATTCAGAATAGTGCCTCACATTTAATGTTTATTCAACAAATTTTTGCTGAATGAACACGATACCTAAACATAATATTTCAGTATTTTCTTAGGTCATTGGCTGCAAGAAGTTCCAGGTAGCACATTTATAACTGAGATGTCTGTTCTAAGGCACATAAAAATATTGTAAAGTACTATATATTTAGCATCTGATAACTGAGTGGTTAATAAACATCTGGGATTTAGTCATTATTCATGCAGCCAATTTTAACTTCTATTATATGACGAGGAGTTAAAACTTTTAAATAATTACAGGATCAAAAATTATAATGCTCAAAATATCAATACATGACAATATCCTCTAATGCAAATTAGTGAAAATAAGTATTATAAAAATATCTAGCACACTTTACATCAAAATATGATTAAAAATATGATAGTACGAAAAGAGTAACTGGTACCACTTACAGCCTATCTATTCTATGCTATGTACGGTATCTCTAGTTTTCACAAAGCCCTGTAAGACAGACAATATTTTCATTTTATAGAGCAGGAAACTATATCTCAAGATATTAAGTCTAATACCCAGGGGAATTTCTCAGGCTCACCTAAGCATTCACATGCCCAAGTCTATTAAAGGAAATACTGTTAGTATCAGTTTACTCAGGTACAGGACAAAAAATGATAACCTGGAAGCAAGGCAGTAGTAGGTGTTCCTCACGGAACAGTCTCTCCGGCCTCTATGCAACAGATCACACAGCTGCTCAGAGATATTCTCCTTGCACCTGAACTCCCCTCCCCTTGCGCCAGATAAGATTCAGATCCTTAGAAATGAGACATCATTACATCAGTTGGAGCCATTCTGATTTAACAGCCTTATGGCCCACAGGGGCCAATATCTTGTAACAATGCTATTGCTCTCAATATGGATTACAGGTCCTTACAAAGGTCATACACTTAACAGTCATTGCCCTCAGGTAAACTCAATGATAAGGTCTCTTATCAACTATAAATATTTGTAGTTCTCCCATTAGCAGTAGTTTATTCAACAGGTGTCATCTTTACCAAGCAATGTTGCCTAGTAACATATTTGACATAAAATATATCGTACATCAGGTTGCTGGGGCATGCATTATCAACAGGGGTAAAAGAACCCCCAAAGGGGCAAAAATGGGTTGGGGGCACAAAAGAATGATATGTAGTCCTTCAAAGGGCCATGATACATAAATAGATTTATTAGTGTATCTGTGGTACTACCATTTCATATAGGATAAGGGTAATTAGGAAATAAAGTCTTAAACTCTTTAGAGGGACCAATAAAATTCTAGGATAATATAACTAAAAAGTTAAGTGGCCAAATTATGCAGAAGGGAAATTTTTTTAAGCCTCTACTCACCTTAGTGACTTGGTCAACATTACACAGCTATTTATAGGCAGTACGAACTTAAATTCAGATTTACATGATTCTAAAGCTTAAGCATTTCCCAGTAGCTCTCATTCCTCAATTTAGGGCTTAAAGCCTACTAGATGCTATAGATTCTATGATTAAATTTATTTAAACTTCCCTTAGGTATTTTTCCATTCTGTAAATCGTCTTTTCACTTTCTTCATAAGTTCCTTTGATGCACAAAAATTTTTAATTCTGCAATTTCTGTATTTTTTTCTTTTGTTGATCATGCTTTTGCTTTAATAAGAAAGTGTTATCTGAGGTCACACAGACTTATACTTTATTCCTTAAGAGATTTATATAGTTTTAGTGTTTACGATAAGGTTTTTGAATTAATTTTTTATATATGATGTAAGATAGAGGTCTAACTTCATTCTTTTTGTATGTGGATAGTCAGTTGTGGTGGCAGTATTTTTGGAAGTGTTCTTTTCCCATGTTTTTAGAACTCTGGTCAAAAACCAACTGACTATTGATTTATGGTCACTAGACTTATATTTTTCTTTTCTTTTTTTTTTTTTAGGACAGGGTCAAGTTGGCTGGCCTAGAACTCAGGCTGGCCTAGAACTCATGGTTATCCTTCTGCTTCAGCCTCCCTCCTGCTAGGATCACAGGTATGAGCCACTATGCCAGGCTATTTCTCTTCTTTAAACTGACTTCATAGCTTTTCTTTGCTTTTCAATGTTATTTTTCTTATTGACTATAGGCACACTTTAATTTCTATGTTTTCATGTAACTTAATAAGATATTTAGAGTAGCACAGATGGTGGTTTGGTAGAAAGTATTTGTTGTTGTCCACCAAAACTTCCTTTTTCCCTAAGGACACGGCGGAACTGCACTTCCTAGCCTCCCCTGATGTTAGGCAGAGTCATGGGACTAAGTTCTTGAATACAATGTAAACAGAGGAATATATGCCCCACTCCAGACTAGGTCTTAGGAAAATAGGCGTATCTTCTCCAAGCTTACTTCCCTCTCCACTGGCTAGAACCCAAGTAAGTGAACGACCCAAGTTTGTTCAGGCCAGTAATGAGAGAAAAGTGGCAGGGGCCACCCTGCTACATGGCTCCTTGAAAAACTTCATGAGGCAGAACCTAGTCATGTACCCTGAACTACTGCATTAAAAAAAAAAAAAATTATCTTGTGTGATCCAGTACATTTTGGGTCTCCTTTTTTTTTTTTGTGGGACCGGGAATCAAACTCAGGCCCTTGTATTTGCCAGGCAGGCGCTGTGCCACTGAGCTACATCCCCGGCCCTGGGTCTCCTTATTTTATCTGTTTAGTCTCTATTCTAACCAATAGATTTAGTATCTTGCAGTGGGATGTCACTGTAACAAAACAAACAAACAAAAAAACTAATATAGGTGCTATGTGCTAAGCGGCAGAGTAGTAAGCAGTGCAGAAATAGGTGCTGTAGATTGGGAAACTAGTAATGCTTGTTACATCATAGCAAAACATTATGTGATACTGTTGGATAGCTTAGGGCTATATGCTGTGTTTCTAGGTCAGGGCTTTTCAACCTTGGCACGTCTACTTAGTTGTAAAGAACTTACTACAAGGCACTTTTGCTCAATAAATGCTTGCTATTGTTGTTACTATTTATATACATTTAAAAAATTTGGTATCATCACATCTATTATCATTTTCCCATAAAGAAGTTGTCTTTGCTAAAATACTTAAAATCTCATCCTCACACTAAAACCAGGTTAATATTCACCTGTGTTTTTCCTTCTATATTCTTTAGAAACCTATCATTTACTTTAACCTGGTATGATGTAAAGACCAAAATTTTTCTATCTCAAAAAAAAACTCACCTTCGTTTCTTTCATAATCTGTTATCTTTTCATTGATTTGAAATCTACCTTTTAATAATTCCTTTGTTTTATTTTTATTTTTTGTGCTATTGGGGATTGAATCATGGGTTTTTACATTGAGTTACATCCAAGGCCCTTTTGAAAAAAATTTTTTATTTTGAGACAAGGTCTTGCTAAATTGTCCAGGCTGCGTTTGAATTTGCAATCCTCCTGCCTTAGCTTTCAAGGATGCTGGGATTACAGGCATGTGCCATCATGCCTGGCTATAAATTCATAATGTCTAACTGCAATTAATCATGCAAATGAGGTGGAAGTTCAGCATAGCACATAAGGTTTCTACTCTCGTAAGCTGAGAGAAAATACTAGTTGATAAGAATACTGTAATAATCATATGCTTTTTCCACTTAAAAGATAACTTTCAGGTTCCACATGTCTCTGGCACTCTCAACAGGTACACTTCAGAGCATTTTTATTCTGAGCAAAACCCAAAAAATCCCCAAAGCTTCCTGGTGTGTCTGTAGGTGTTTTACCAAAAGAAGACAACGTAGAGGGAAGAGCACCCGTGAGCTGACTGCTAGAAACTCCCTTTCTATGGTAACTTGCACTGGTCCTGCTTGGTCACTCAGATGAAGCAACTCTCTCTTCTCTATTTCAATGCCAGAAAGATATATTAGCTCTACAAGAGAAAACGCTGATCTAATATTAGCTTTTGATATTTTTAGAGCAAAAACAATTCACATTTTTTTGTTGAGTTGTTTGCACTCACCCCCTTTATTCTGATAAGAAAATGTGGTTAATACCTGTAAGAGCTTATTAATACAGATGAAACCTTAAGTTATACTGATTAAGATGATGATGGAGGGTAAGAGAAGAAGAAATAGAAATGAATACTTAAAGAACCCCTACTATGTGCTAGGCACACATGTTCACAACCCATGAAAAGGTATCACTAACCCTACTTCCACAAATGAAGAGACAGGGTTCAATCTTATTAGGAAACTAATAAGACACACTGAAAGCCTGCTCCTGGAGGAAGGCCTTCCTGACACAGTCACCTGCTTTTTCTCATGGCCCTGAGCTCACCCTCTCTAAAGTCACAGACTGTCCTGAAGCACATAAAACTACTCCTCCGATGGCTTTAACATACACAAATTTTCAAAAATTTTGTTACTGCAAAGGGAAATGAGAAACTTACGAAGTTACTATACTCCAATAGAAAATAAAATAAATATGACATTAGATATTAATGTGCCAGAAAATACAAAGCACCTGACAGTGTTGGGTCAGGAAGAAAGGTTAGTGGCCAGGTATGGTGGTGCACATCTGAAGTCTCAGCACTAAGGAGGCTGAGGCAGGAGGACTGCCACAAGTTTGAGGCCAGCCTGGGCTACATAGTGAGTTCAAGGCCAGCATGAACTACATAGTGAGACTCTGTCTCAGGGAAAAAAAAAAAAAAAGTTAGTGAAAAAGGAAATTCTTTGAGAGTGTTCTGGAGAAGCCCTGACAAGCACCAGAAACTAGGGCAGTAAGAGAATTTCCAGAGCTTAGGGCTCTAGACACTGCTAATGAGTACAATTCTCACCAATTCCATTAACAGCTCCTGTTTCAGAAGACTTCTAAACTCTAATTCAATTTGGAAACATCTATGTTTTGAAAGTAATCCTTATCTTAAAGTCAACTGAGAATTTGACAGCCTTGTAAGAAAAGTAAAACATTTCTCTAATTAACAACTACAGAAAAGAGAACATTAATGCACTACCCATATAAATTTCACCCAAATGAATTTATTAAACATAAATCCACAAAGTCATTTAATGAATATGAAGAGCCCACTATTTTTTTATTTTTAACTGACACAAAAATTGTGCACAGTAATGGAGTACTATCTGACATTTTGATATATGTTTATGTCAGGTTAAACATATCAAGCTCCTTAAACATTCATCATTTATGGTAAACACTTTCACAATCCTTTCTTTTTATGGTCTGAAATGTATACTCTTGTTATCTACAGTTACCCTATTGTGCAATAGCACACCTAAATTTCTTACTCTGAATTATAACTTTGTACCCCTTGATCAATCTTTCTCCATCCCAGCTCCCAAACTCTGGAACCACCATTATACTCTCAGATTCTAAGGGATCAACTTCTAAAAATTCCACAAGTGAGATCATATGACGATTGTCTTTCTGTGCCTGTCAAAAGCCTATTCGTTATCAGACTTTATTCTAAGTGCTAGAGATACTACATGGGGGGAGGGAAGACAAAAGCCCCACTCTGAAATATTATGTAGGCTGTAATAAATATAATTAACATAAACAATGTAAAGGAGTAAAAAGTGAAGAAAAGATGCTATCTTATATTGAGTAATCAGGGAAGGCCTCACTAATAAAATCACATTTGAGCAAAGACCTGAATGAAGCAAGGCAGAGTGAGTTATGTGGATACCTGGTGGAAGAGCTTGCTTGGGGAAGCAACAAGTACAAAGGTCCTGAGATGAGAGGTGCTTCATGTGGAACACTGAGAAGGCTAATATGGTTGAATTAGACTGAGGGAAAGAGTCACAGATAATAAAGGACCTTCATAAGAACTTTGAATTTTAAACTGAATGAGAAGTTCCTAGTTGATTTTGAGCAAAGGAATAACAAAAGCTGATTTAAATTTTAAAAGGATTTAGGTGTTAAAAGGACCACATTGGCTACTGTGTAGAAAACAGACACTGAAAGTAGGAGTGTTAGTAGAAAGCAAAAGAGAAGACTCTAAGCAAAGATGATAATGGTGTCTAAAATTAAGAGTAGTAGCAACGGAGGTGAGGAATTTAAAGGAATTAGTGAAGGGATGGTATAGGATTTGGAGTGCAGCAAAAGGATGGCAGGAAGACTTCAAGCCTACGCAACTGCAAGGACACATCTGCCTCTCCCGCAAATAGGAAGATCGAGAGTATCAAGTTTAGGAGGACAAAATTAAAAGCTGGGTAGGTGAACAGCACGGTCAGGATAAGCAGTAAAGAAACTGAACAAATGAGTAAATGTCTAGTTTTGAGCCTAAAGCCTACTCACAGAAGTCAGCCTGCTTCAGATCGATCATCCTCAGTCCAGAGACCCAGTTTGCTTCTACGGACCTAAATTCCACCGTCTGACCAACACTTCTCCTTGCAGCTTAAATAGTTTTATAAGAATGTTAAAAGATATTTCTTTTAACAAGTTGGTAAAACAAAAACAAACTCCAGTTATTCTTCCCTTCAAAAATTGATAATTAATGTAAGGTCTTGCCCAAGGATTCAACTTACATGAAAAACACACATGTATATACATACCCCACTACCTTTTATAGATCTTTTTAAAAAATCAATTTAAAATCATACACCTAGGGTATCACTTAGGCACTGGTTTTCTGAAACTCCAAAGCCTCATCCTCATTGTCAGAGCTAAGCTAACACTTCCACTACCTGGTGCAGAACGTGAAACTCAAGGGCAACAGTCTTACTCCCTTCAAAACCTCATGAGAGAATGGGCTGCATCCCAAAGCTTATTATCTTCATCTACTAACTTCTTCCTTCTCAAATCATGTGAGAATGGTTTCATTTCATCTAATTCAGCTTTAAATGATTTACATCTGGAATAAAAATCAAATTAATGAATCACGTAGAAAAGCCCATTGGCATTTAGGCTTGACTACCATGTGTTGTCAGTTAACTGTTCAGAATGCGTGTGTTCAGAATGTGTGTGTGTTAGAGGGAGGAGAGAAGAAAGGAAACAGAGGAGAGAAGAAGGGAGGAGAGAGAAGGAGAGGGAGAGAAACAGAAAGAAAAAGCAGTCTTTGTCTTGGTTTTTTGATGGTAGAGTATTACATTTCTTCTTCCTCTGTGTCTCATGGAAATTCAGGCACAATTATTTTCCCTTTCCTTCAGAACACTACACAATATAAGCAGCATCGCTGATTTAAAAAAAAAAAAACATTACAAGACAAGGATGTCCACTGTCCCCACTCTTATTCAACATAGTCCTGGAAACTTTAGCCAGAGCAATTAGACAAGAGAAAGAAATAAAAGGAATAATGATTGGAAAGGAAGAAGTTAAATTATCATTATTTGCAGATGACATGATACTCTACATAGAAGACCCCAAAAACTCCACTAAAAAATTGCTCCATTTAATAAGCAAATTCAGTAGTGTAGCTGGATACAAAGTCAATTCTCGAAAATCAATAGCCTTCCTGTACACAAATAACAAACTTACTGAAAGAGAAATAAGGGAAACAATACCTTTCACAATAACATCCAAAAAAATGAAATACCTAGGAATCAACCTCACACAAAGGATGTAAAAGACCTCTACACTGAAAACTACAGTACTCTGAAAAAGGAGATTGAAGAGGATATCAGAAAATGGAAAGCTATCCCTTGCTCCTGGATAGGAAGAACCAATATAGTGTAAATGGCCATACTTCCAAAATTTTTATACAGATTTAATGCAATTCCAATCAAAATTCCAAGCATGTCTCACAGAATTAGAGAAAACAATCCTAAAATTCATTTGGAATCAGAAGAGACCTAGAATAGCAAAGGCAATTCTGGGCAACAAAGGCAAGGCAGGGGGCATCACAATCCCTGACTTGAAATTATACTATAAAGCTACTATGATAAAAACAGTGTGGTATTGGAAAAAAAAAAAAAAAAAAAAAAAACCAGACCCGAAGATCAATGGAACAGATTAGAAGATGCTGAAACAACTCCAGACATACTAAGCCACCTTATATTTGACAAAGGTGCCAAACACATTCACTGGAAGAAAGATAGCCTCTTTAATAAATGGTGATGGAAAAACTGGCTCTGCACATGCCGAAGATTAAAACTAGACACGTATCTTTCACCATGCACTAAACTAAATTCAAAATGGATCGGAGGGGCTGGTGAGATGACTCAGCAGCATAAGCGCCTGCCTGGCAAGCGGAAGGTACTGAGTTCGACTCCCAGTACCCACATACGAAAAAAGGGCCAGTGATTTTGCTCAGCGGCACGGGTGCCTGCTGGCACGTGAGGTCCTGAGGTCAACCCCCGGTACCCACACACACACACAAAAAAATGGATCAGAGATCTAAATATTAAAACAGAAAAATTAAATCTGATGGAAGGTAGGATAGGTAAAAACCTTGAAGAGACTGGTGTAGGCAAAGACTTTATGAATAAAACCTCAACCGCACAGGAACTATCACAAAGAATCAACAACTGGGATCTCATCTTATTAAAAAGTTTTTGCACAGCAAGAGAAACCACCAACAGAGTGAAGAGACAACCCACGACGTGGGAAAAAATGTTTGCCAGCTGTTCTTCAGACAAAGGATTACTACTGAGAACATACAAAGAACTCAAAAAAATCAGACCTCCC
This sequence comes from Erethizon dorsatum, assembly GCA_028451465.1. Taxonomy (NCBI): domain Eukaryota; kingdom Metazoa; phylum Chordata; class Mammalia; order Rodentia; family Erethizontidae; genus Erethizon; species Erethizon dorsatum. The sequence continues at coordinate 56,655,743 of CM051827.1, read as the reverse complement.
AAATTTTAAGACCCAATCCAAAAATAGGCATCTGAGATGAATACACATTTCTCAGATGAAGAAATACAAATGGCAAATAAATATACAAAAAAATGTGCAACATCACTAGTCATTCGAGAGATGCAAATTAAAACAACACTGAGATTCCATCTCACCCCAGAAAGAATGGCTATTACCAAGAAATCAACTAATAACAAATGCTGGAGGGGCTGTGGGGAAAAAGGAACCCTTCTCCACTGTTGGGGGGAGTGTCGACTGGTACAGCCACTGTGGAAATCAGTGTGGAGGTTCCTTAAAAAACTAGGATTGGAGGTCCCATTTGACCCAGCTATTCCCCTTCTGGGTATCTTCCCAGAAGAGTTAAAAACATCGTACCACAGCAATATATATGCACCCATGTTTATAGCAGCACAATTTGTAATAGCCAGATCTTGGAAATAACCCAAATGCCCATCAACCGAGGAATGGATAAAAAAGATGTGGTATTTTTATACAATGGAGTACTACTCAGCCATAAAGAAGGATAAACTGGAGACTTTTATAGGTAAATGGATGCAACTCGAGAAAATACTCATAAGTGAAATTAACCAGACGCACATGTGTAAACATCGTATTGTCTCCCTAGTGTGAGAAACTGAAAGACTACATAAGATCCAAAATGTGAGAAACTGAAAGACTACATAAGATCCAAAATGTACAATAGATACCATGAATCAGAGAGAAACTAGTCAAAAGGAAAGAGAGTCTGGGATGGGGGAATGGGGTAAAGAAAGAAGGGAAAAGAAAAAATTGTATTTATATATACGATGGTTAACATAGATACACTACTAATTTTGCTTAGTTCATTGAAGAGAAAGGTTTATGCCAGTAATGTTTGGACAATTGAATGCTGATATCTTGTACCCTGAGTAACTAATTTAAAGATAACAATACATAATGTATTAACCATTGTTACCCTCCTATTATGTTGTTTTGAAATTTTATTCTTTTTTTTCCTTCTCTTTAAAATTAAAAAAATAAAAAATAAAAAAAAATTAAAGGTTAGAAAAAAGCCTGAATCTTAGAGTCAAGGAAATAAAGATGTCTTGACTAGTTAGTTTATTAAGAAAATATTTTAAATAGCTTGACATTAAATTAAATCAGAAATTACAAAGCCATGTTGGAAACAGGAGTTAGGCAAATTCCATAGTATGTTATTTATGAACACAAGTAAAATTCTTAGGTTTAAATTCTTTAACTGAATGAAATTTAAACCTAAACCACTGTCATGTTGGTAAAAACATCACCAAATACACAGAAGTGAGGCCTGAGCCTCATTGTAAGAACAAGGCATTTTACTCAGGAAAACACTTGCCTGTGACTAAGCACTTCAGTGACAGAATATAGCCTCTACCATATTTTGTGACATCATTACATCAGCCTGAGACCCAAAATCAAACAGCCATCATAATACCAGCAAAACAAATGCTACTTGCTATTTCAGAGTGGTTTAAGAAGGAAAAACTATAGAGGGAGATGCTTACTAAATGACCAACAAACCAAGAAAACTTGCTATGGTAATGCCAGAAATGGGTAAGAATGTTGAAGATCCTATCTATTCACATACCACTTCCTTTCTTAACCTCAAAGTTAATGCTATCACTGTCTACAACTTCCTAACCAACAATACGTGTTACAGAATCTGGGAAGACTGCCCAAAAACTGTTTAAAATTCACTGAGTAAAAAAAATTTGACATTTCTAATGTGTTAACAATGGCATTTACACAACATACAATAATTAAATCTAATGAAAAAAATCATACATCATAGAAAACTGCATTAAAAATTAAGATACCTGGGCATGGTGGCACACACCTATAATCCCAGCAGGCTGAGGCAGGTGGATCACTGTTAGTTCAAGGCCAGATTAGGCTACATAGTGAGTTCAAGCCCAGCGTGAACTACATAATGTGAGCCTATCTCTAAAAACCAAACCAAATCACACCAAAACAAAACACTAATACTTAAATATTCATATCCTAGCCTTTTTAAAAAGTTACTTTAGAGGCATTTTAGAATTCTTTCTTCAAGGTCAAATAAATGTTTTTCAATTTCATTTTAAAACTCTATTGTTAGCACTCTCAGCAAGGCCTCTTGTGTCTCTCCCTAAGATCAGAGGATCTGGTGGTTCCTTTAGTATTTCACTTTCAACTCTCCTATTCCTAAGAGCCCAACCCATGCCACCCATCCTCTGGCACCAGTCTGCTGACATCATCCTCTTCAAGCAAAGCCAGCTGAGAGCTAACTCCTCCATGGACAGCTTCTCCATGAAGGAAGACCATTGTAACTTCTCCTTTCCCATTCACACAAAGCTAATTTTGGGTGCTAGGTACACAATAGGAAACAAAACAAAATATCTGCTTTCAGGAAGGTTATATTCTAATGAGAGCTGATAGCTGATAGCAGTGGTGGTGAACCTACGGCACGCGTGCCACAGCAGGATGTTTCTATTATTGAAAGCTCTAAAAGGTTCGCCATCACTGGCCTATAGCTATCTATACCATTTGCATTCACAGAAACACACGCTTGTCACTATTCAGGCATCTATAACATTGCCTTGAGGATTAAATGAGAAAATATACTATGAAATATAAAGCATGTATAAAATAAAAAGCTAGTAAATGATGCTATTACTATTATATGCTTTTTTAGTTATTTCTGTGAATGTCTTAGCTCCTCTTCTAATTTCTAAGGTCTTGGGTGGCAAGATTCACAAGGCACACATCTCATTTCTCTGTTTAAGAAGAATTTACAATTATTTGTTACACAAAATAAAGAAAATAAAAGCAGTAACCCTTCTGATGTTACCTTTTCATCTTAAACTATTTTCATATTTTAAGTCAAAGTTTTCCAAAGTGTAGTCTATAAGATCTTGCAGGTCTCTGAAAACCTTTCGGGGTTCCTTTAAGTCAAAACTAACTTAAAATTAATACTAAGGTATCATTCCCTTTTTCCACTGTGATGGCATTTACACCAATAGTACAAAGTACTGGTAGACTGTTGCCATGAATCTAGGCAGTGGCACCAAGTTGTTATATTAGTCATTATATTCATTGTCAAATGCATACAGGGAGACGGGAATGGAGGGAGGGAGGGAGGGAGGAGAGATGGAGGGAAAGAGGGAAGGAAGGAAGGAAGGGGAGGGAGAGGATGGAGGGAGAGAAGGCAGGGAGAGAAGGAAAGAGAGAATAGGTGTTAGAAAAGATATAGAGAATCTGTATCTTTGTATGCTGATGGAAATATAAAATGTCACATCCTTGGCTGGCCCCTAACTCACAATCCTCTTGCCTCAGCTCCCCCGAGTAATGGATTACAGGCATTTACTACATGCCCAACTCTGAAGTACAAATTTGAGAGCAAATTAAACGCTGTTACTGTTTAAGCCACCAAGCTTTGTAGTAATTTGTTATGCACAGCAATACTGTAACCAGAACAGAAAATATATAAAAATCAATTGTATTTTGGTATTTTAAGAAAAAGAACTGAAAGAAGAAATTAAAATTTAACAGTTACACTATTACTGAAAAATACTACTTAGGACTAGGTTTAACCAAGACTGCTGAAGTAGGCAGAATTGTAAAATGATCGCAATAACCCTTGACCTTTTATAACATCCACCCCTTTGAGTCTGGGTAGGAAAGGTGAATATAACGAAATCCCATTCTTGTGATTATCTCATATTAAATGGCACGAGAGTAGGTTTGACCTAGCCACATGTGTCCTTTAAAAGCAGAGAGTTTTCTTAAGCTGGAAGCAAAACAGCGAGTGAGATATTCAAAACAGGAACTCTTGAATGGGATATGCCATGCCACTGCTGGCTTCCAGTGGAGAGAGTCATGTGCAAAGGACAAGAGAACAACCTCTAGCTGCTGAGAATGACCCCAGTCTACAACTAAAAAGAAAGCAGGGAGTCAAATCTTACAAACTCAACAAATTGGACTCTGCCAACTTGACTGACCCTGGAAGCAAATTCTTTCACAAGACCTTCAGGTAAGAACCGACCCCCAAATAACACCTTGATGTCAGCCTTGTGAGACCCTAAGCAAAGAACCCAGCTATACCCACCAGGACTCTGACCTACAGAAACAGGAGATAGCCAGGTATGGCACACCTGTAGTCCCAGCTATGCAGGAGGCTGAGGTGGGAGGATCGCTTGAGTCTAGAAGTTCTGGGCTGCAGTGCGCTAGGCTGATTGGGTGTCCGCACTAAGCTCGGCATCAGTATGGTGACCTCCCCAGAGCAGGGGACCACCAGGTTGCCTAAGGAGGGGTGAATGGGCCCATGTCGCAAACAGAGCAAGTTAAAACTCCTGTGCTGATCAGAAATATGAGATAATACATGGGCAGTAGTTTAAAACCTGTAAATTTGTGGTGACTTGTTACACTGTGGTAAAAACTGAACATAACCATAAAGAGAAAAATTTGGGGGGAATAGAATATTCTAAATATTATGATTAAGGGCCGGTGAGATGGCTCAGCAGCGTAAGCGCCTGCCTGGCAAGCTTGAGGGCCCGAGTTCGACTCCTGGAACCCACATACGAAAAAAGGGCCGGTGATATCGCTCAGTGGCACGGGCGCCTGCTGGCGTGCGAGGTCCTGAGGTCGATCCCCGGTACCCACCAAAAAAAAATAAATAAATAAAAAATAAGTATTATGATTATGATGGTGATTACACAGTTATACACGTTCATCAAAACTCAACCAACTATATACTTAAAATCGATGCATTTTATTGTATGCTAACTATAATAAAACTGATTTAAAATGAAAGTTGATTTCTTTGAAGTTCTCACCTTACATTCTGGTCATTCTATATAATACTCTCACAAATAGTTTTTTTATTTGTTTGTTTTTTGAGACAGGGACTCACTATGTAGTTCAGGCTGGCCTTGAACTCACTATGTAGCCCAGGGTGCTTCAGTACCCACTCATTTATTGTGGGTTCTCTAGCAAAGACTCCCAATTAAGATGCCAAGCTAGAAATTTCAATGGCCTGTTAGAACTATCTACCAAAGGTTTGAACAGATTGCCAGGATCTGATTTACATTTTTAAGAGATTAATTTTAAAAATCTAGACTAAAGATCATCCAGGTAAAGCTTAGATTTCTATGAAAAAAATAATCAGTTGGAAAATCCTGTTTTAAAACTTTTGCTTCCAGACTCCCAGGAAGATGGTGGAATGGTAAATAGCAGAGAAATAGCCTCTTTGATATTTAGAATCCAGATGCTGGAAAATAGCAACATGAGGAAGAGAAAAAAGAGGGAAGTGGCTCCCCAGGACCCAGCAAGGATCTGAAGCGAGAATTAAAGCTCACTGGGATAGCAAAGAGAGGCACCACAATGCGGAAGAGGGAGTGGCACTTTCTCTTGGAGCCCCACCTTGTGGCATGGGAGGGGTGGCTCAAACCTGCAGAGGCACGGTGACTACTGATGACCCCAGAGGCCTCCATGGAGAAATGCACCAGTGGAACAGAGCAGTGGTCACTGCAGACTGCAGTGGCTGGTGAGTTACTCGGCTTCAGATGCCTCCCCAGGAGAGGGTGATTGGCCAGTGGCCATTTTGGAAAGGGGCTAACTAAAGTCAGAACTCAGAACAGCTTCAGGTTGGCTTCATCTAGCGGCTCCAAGTGTCAGGGTGAGGAGCAGCCGAGTTCAAGCGGCAGGAGGCACTGGGAGTGTTGTGGGCTGAAAAACTCAGGTCCCAGCCTCATAGCCAGAGTGGAACTAGAGGCCCAGGTTTGCTGGAATTATCCACCACTTCCATAATTCTACTGCTGGCTTGCAGGGATCAATTAACAAAGATCTGGGCTTTGTCTGCCCCCTATATCAACCACTGACAGCAGAGACATGCCCTGAAATGAACATTTTTTTTCTGCTTTTCTTCCTTTACTTTTTCTTTTTTTTTTCTATTTTTTCTCTTCTTGAGTGTTTGTTCTTGTTTTTATACAAGTTAGAACACTGTTTCTAGATTTTTTTGTTGTTTTGTTCTGTTCTTATTTCTGTTTCTTCTTTCTTTTCCCCCTGTCTACTTTACCAGCTTCCAAAGCTTACATAATCTCCCTTTGTCCTTCAGCCTTGCTTCTAATACCTTTCTCTTCTTCTATTTCTCTTTTATTCCCCTAACCCCTTTTAAATTAAAATCGCCATATTGATGGGATATTTACTGTACACAATTTACTGGTTTGTTTTAGATTTTGTTATATAACTACATATCATGTTCATATGGTCACCAAGGTGGCAAATTAACAGCACAGTTTGTCATTTTCTAGGTGTGTTTGAGGCTACTGTTATTACTGACTGTATTACTTTAGGCAAGGTGACATAATTGTTTTAATCAGTTGTTCTTCCTTATGTGCCAAGACTGAGATGGCCTGAGGGTCATAAACAATACTATAGGCCAGTACCAAAGAACCAGGAGCTAGGCCAAATAGGCAGCAATTTCTCATTTCCAATACATTGAAGAGGTAGGATTTTGCCACAGACTCAAACCTAAAAGCCAGCTATACCTGGAAGGCATCTCTAAAAAGCAGTCACTTCCTAAGGGTTCTCAATACTAGCAAAAAAGATACCCCCCCTAAACAATTTACAAGCATCAATTTACAAGTAATTAAACTAAAAATAGAAAATGAGAAAGGAATGAAGGGATGAGATGTAATCCAAAACTGAGGCAAAAAGATCATCTTCACATAAGAATACTCTGCTACTGAGACTCCTTAGAGTCTTCAATACAGATTAAGGCAGGCAGTGGGACAACAGTGGAGTTCCCTTTGGATGGTTTTGGTTTTCTCTGTAATTTAGGAAGGCAATTCAGTTTTTGGATCAGGGTGTAGTTCAATGGTAGAGCCCTTGCTCAGGATGTGTGAGACCCTGGGTTTGATCCCCAGTGTTACAAAAATACCAAAAAACGTAAGACAAACAACAATAAAAACTCTCTTGTTAAATGTGAAAGAGAAGGATAAAAAATTAGAAGGAAAAAAGTAGAAAATAATTGTTAAAAACAGTAGGGAAATTAACTAGGGAAATACAGTAGGGTATCTGCACACTATTCAGGGCCTATTTGGACTGGTTTTACTATTAATTTATGATGATGAATTTGCTCAATTGAAATTTTTCTTCAGCACTACTTGCTACTTAGATGCAAATACAGTACAGAGCAAGAGGTTATCTAGCTTCATCTGGAGTTGGGAGTTCATTTCATTTGCAAAAGGTAAAAAATTAGTAGATAGGTTAGGAATTACAGCCAGGCATGGTGGCACATGCCTGTAATCCCAGCACTTGGGAGGCTAAGGCAGAAGGAGCACCATGAGTTCGAGGTTAGCCTGGGCTACATAGTTGAGTTCAAGGCCAGTCTGAACTACATTCCAAGACCCTGCCTCAAAACACCAAAAAAAAAGAAAAAAAAAAAAAAAAAAAAGGAATTACTTAAAAAATGAACTATAGGGCCGAGGATATAGCTCAGTGGCACAGCACCTGCCCTGCAAGTGTGAAGTCCTGAGCTTGATTCCCTGTACCAAAAAAAAAAAAAAAAAAAAAAAAAAAGATTTATAACAAGGACAAAGATAAGAATAATGTCTAAGACATTAGGATAATGCCAGAACAATATTAAGCAATAAAAAAGATAACTAACATTATTACTAAACATAGTCCTCCAGCAGTAAATGACTTCATTATTCTGATTTATAATCATTCACATATATTTAGAATCACATGCATATTGTGTACTGGATTTAGTTTTTTGAGGACAAATAGTGGTCCTACTTGTCTTTGCCTCTTTCAAGGCCTACCCCAGTAGCTATCATACTCTACATGACTGAATGGATGCATGAAATCCCCTTCTTCTAAATTATCCATATAATTTTTAAAAATTCTAATTAGGGCATCATCACCTTAACATCTATTCAGAAAAAGACATTTATAAGAAAAGCACCTAAGGACCATTATCAATTCAATGATGGAAACTTACTAAATAGATAACAATATTACTGATGGAAGCTTTCCGGTACTACAGGCCATCAAATTAGCATAAGGAAGAAAATAAGTTAATACATGAAAAAAATTGAGAATATATTTTCTCATTTTTAAAGGACAGAAGCACAGATTCCCCCAAATGATGTATCATTTTGGCGGGTGGCGTGATGCTAGAGATAGAACCCAGGGCCTTGTACATGCTAGACAAGTGCTCTACCACTAAGCTAGATCTCCAGCCCTTTTCTATTTTATTTTCAAATACAGTCTTACTAAATTGCAGTCTAGATTTAAACTTGTGATCCTTCTTCCTCAGCCTTATGAGAAGGCAGGATTACAGGTGGGCACTATCATGCACAACCAAATAATGGATTCTCCCTGGTTTATTGAAAACCATCTTTTTTTGGTTGTAGATTCAATTTGAAAAACATAGGATTTTTTTTTTTTTGTTACTTTTTTTGGTGTATGTGTGGTGCTGGGGATTGAGCCCAGGGCCTTGCACAGACTAGGTACAATACTCTACCACTTAGCTATACTTTCAGCCTAGGATTTCATTTTTGCTTCTGCTTAAGCTAACACAATGCACATTTGCAAGTATATAGCTCCCATATACATAGATTGAGCATCCCTTGCCTAAACATCTAAAATCTGAAATTCTCTGAAGTCTGAAATAGTTCTGGTCCCAAGCATATCGGATAAGGGACACCCAACTTGTAGTTATCAGCTTTGATCTAATGACAGACATATATGCGACATAGGGAATCACAACATTTTAGGTACAAGCTGTGCTAAAAATAGTCTTTAGTAAATGCATTGCTTGAAACTGAGAATACACATTGTTGGGACTTACATGTCCTTTTAAGTTTGAAGCATTATATAACACCTAATAAGCAAGCATCTATATCTCTAGTTCAAATACTTTGTGGGAAAAAGTATACAGATTTCTCATCTGGATATCAAAACAATTCCTCATCTCTTGCTATTTTAACCTGTATTCAAATCAGTAGAAGTCACAACAGGACAAATGAGTGGAAAGGGGCATTTCAGGCAACAAATAAAAAGGAAGGAAAAAGTTTTGTAATAAAATGCTTTTTAGTCCAGTTTGACATCCTCTAATATTCCTGTATTTTCCTGAAAGTCCCAGGAAATATCCTGCTTGTACTTTCAAGGAATGAACTTGTTTCTAGACAGAACTGATCTCTTTACCAGATCCTCTGGAGAAAAAAAAGAATGCCCATTTCAGCTGCACCCCATTTTCAACTGCTGATCCCTAAATAAAGCAATTCAATGACAGCAATGTGCTTGTTGGATAGTCATTAAGAACCATACATTTCAGAGGGGTGGATTGAAAATACAAGAGAAAGACATAGTAATCCAGCGTTTTGGTTCTTGAGAAATTAGCCAAGAATGAAACGGAATCCTAAGTGTTAAAACAGTTTTCTTCTCCTTCACCCCATTCCCTTTACTTCAGTGAAAGTTAAAAATAAATGCAGGATAGATGGGGAAAGACCATGATGAGGTTCAAGTATACAGACTGTAATCTAATCTACCTGCATTTCAGAGTAATACCCGAAGTGAGACACTGCCATATAACCACTGACATTTTGTTTGTCCTGTAAACATTTCAAAATCATCAAACATTAATGCAAAATTTCATCTATTAAAGTTATGAAATTTTTAAAATCTAAAATTTTTTAAAATCACAAAATAACCACATGGTTAATGACCAAAATTCTGGTTAATAAAGAATTCAGCTTACTTATGAGATACACTAAAGCATTTTTAATAAAAATACACTTTTTCAGAAAATGAAGGTAAAATTTAACAAAAGATGAAACTACGGTGAAATCTTAGCCTTTCTCTGATGATTCTGCCTAGAAGATAACTGAAGATTCTGCCTAGCTTCAATATTTTACTGATTCATATGAACTAAATCTCAAGAAATGGTTCAAAAGCAGTTTCCCAGCTTAAGAATTTCTATCTCTTATCTCATACAGTATATCAATCTTATCTTACATATCGATAACCACTCTTCAGCAAATATTTGCTGTGGCTAAGGAATAAAACAATATTTTATTATGATTTGGCTTTAAACATTTTCTTACACTAAAAATTGATTCCCAATTGTCTGAAACAGAGGTTACTCAAACAATACCAATATAAAACAGCCTCACTACCTTCGATAGACTCGATCCTGTATACGTTACAGCCAGTTCATGAGTTGTTTTGCTTTTAATGAAATAACATTACCACAGATATTAAAACTGTATTACCTTCATAACGTTAACTAAATCTGTTTGATAGTAGCGATCCTGATGTGCATTTGCTGCTGCTAGAGTAAGAAGATAATCATTCCTTGCATGAGTAGCTTTGGAGTTACACTCAGATCGCCGGGCTTTTAACTAAAACATAGTAAAAATAAATAAATAAATAAAGTGATGTCATACTGCAAAACATGGAAGAAGACTACTTTTCTTTGGCAATTAGTAGCTCCCCACCAAGAGTAAAGATAGTACTATGTGGAAAAAACATTTATATGCATATAAAATTATCCATCACTATTAAGGAATGAAACTGACTGGATACATGGGCAGAACATTTTCAAGTATTTGTCATTTTGTACTTTCAAAGCTTTCTAGAAAACTTCAAAATGTTAATGTTCATTTTACTCAGTTGGGAATTTTTAAAAAATTAAGTATTTTATCTTTGAAGACGTGGGCAACCCTAATAGAGTTAGAAAATAGTTTTTTTTTTTTTTTTTTTTTTTTTGGTGGGTTCCGGGGGTCGAACTCAGGACCTCGCGCGCCAGTAGGCGCTTGTGCCGCTGAGCGATATCACCGGCCCTTTCTTCATGTGGGTACCGGGAGTCGAACTCAGGACCTCGCGCTTGCCAGGCAGGTGCTTATGCCGCTGAGTCATCTCACCGGCCCAGAAAATAGTTTTTTAAAAAACCAACACTCCCCCTGCCTGGCAAGTGCAAGGTCCTGAGTTCGACTCACGGTACCCACACAAAGGAAAAAAAGGGCTGCTGATATCGCTCAGCGGCACAAGTGCTTGCTGGCAAGTGCAAGGTCCTAAGGTTGACTCCCGGTACCCACATAAAACAAATAAAATAGGGCCAGTGAGATGGCTCAGCAGCGTAAGTGCCTGCCTGGCAAGCATGAAGGCCTGAGTTCGACTCCCGGAACCCACATACAAAAAAGGGCCGGTGATATCGCTCAGTGGCACGGGCGCCTGCTGGTGCGCAAGGTCCTGAGGTCGACCCCTGGTACTCACAAAAAAAATAAATAAATAAAAAATAAAATAAAATAAAATAAAATAAAAATAGAAGGGCCGGTGAGATAGCTCAGTGGCATAAGCACCTGCCTGGCAAGCGCAAGGTCCTGAGTTCGACTTCTGGTACCCACATAAAGGAAAAAAGGGCCAGTGATATCGCTCAGTGGCACAAGCACTTGCTGGCAAGTGCAAGGTCCTGAGGTTGACTCCTGGTATCCACATAAAAATAAATAAATAAATAAAAATAAAAAACCAATGCCCCCAACATGCCAGAAGAACTGCCAGTTGGCAGGAAACTTGGCAGGAAAACCAAGTCACGTAGCTCATTTATCTGGTATTCCACAGCATGAAGGTTCAACAGGAAAATTCACTTGCACTAGCCCAGCAGACCTGCTGAGGAGTCTAAATCTGTATGAAATAATCCTGTAGGGCTTCCTAGTGCCCCCAAATTCTGTCTCTTGGACTAAGAGTTAAAGACAGAGGCTATCTGAACATGTATGGCCAGGAAACCTATCATGAAAGGAAGCTATATACAAAAAAAAAAATTTTTTTTTTTTTGTGGGTACCGGGGGCACGACCTCAGGACCTCACGCGCCAGCAGGCGCCCGTGCCGCTGAGTGATATCACCGGCCCCTTTTTTCGTATGTGGGATCCGGGAGTCGAACTCGGGCCCTCGCGCTTGCCAGGCAGGCGCTTACACCGCTGAGCCATCTCACCGGCCCTATATCCAAAATTTTAACACTTGGGTAAAAAAACCCCAATGACTAGGGAAGGAAGGTTTCTTCCAGAGTTAATAACTTGAAAAGCTTCTCTAAGGTAGAAATAACCCACCTACACCCTTGAAGGATCTAATTATTTTATAAGCTAAGGCTTCTCAATTGAGTAATACACCTTTCAAAAACTCACCTTTACGCTTGCCTTCTGTAGACTGATTCTTGATTGAAAAAGACTAAGTTTAGACCTACAATAAAAATAAAATCTTTAATAAGACTTATAAATTATAAATACCATAATAAAATTACTAAATACTTTAATGACTCTTTTTCAAGACACTGTTCTAACACAAACTGAAAACTGGAAAACCAAGAGCAATGCTTATTTGCCTTTATTGTATTACAGGAAGAACTTAATACTATGGCAAAGTAAATAATACTGGGATTCACATAATAAAAAATATCCTCAATGATGAAGAAATATAATTTGACAAATAAAAAATTAAAATACATTAGTACCCCAATAACCAAGAGTCATCAAACTACAGTTTATTCCCAGTATCATAAATTTCACATATTTTAGTTGTTATAAGGTTACTTGAAACCAGCCTCAGGGAAAACCAGCCTCAGGAGGCAAGGGTTAGTAGTTTTTCAGAGCTGCATATGACAGCCTGTAATGACACCAAAACATGCCAGGAATGGTGGTGCACACCTGTAATCCCAGCACTTGGGAGGCTGAGGCAGAAGGATCGCTGTGGGTTTGAGGCCAGCCTGGACTACATAGCAAGACCCTGTCTCAAAAAAAAAAAAAAAAAAAAAAAAACAACCCAAAAAACCCAAAACAACAACAACAACAAAAAACCCACACCAGGCCATCCAGGCTCTAGGAAGTCCTTACTCCTGTTATTCCCTCCACTAAAAGTTCTTTGTGTCTGGGCACTTGCCTGTGTGGCCCCTGTACTCCTAAAGGTATTCTGAACCTACTGAAAAGGTCCTTGGACTCTACTCTGATTTTATTTTCTCTATTACATCTTCTCCTGCTCTGGTATTATCTCCCTGATCCCCTTAATCGAACAAGAAGTGGTAAAAAAACATTTACTTGAACAACTAAAAATAACTATGCAGACAAAGTCAACAAACAGATGCTAAGGAACAAGCAACACTTCCATGATCAGAGATTTTTCTGAAGCTGCAATGTTTGTCTTAACCGCAGTGTCATGGTGATCACCATAGGAGAATTCAATTCATGCGCTGGTAGCTATGCCTTTAATATGAAGTACAGTTGCAGACTACTTGGAATTGGAAGGTGGGGTAGCCAGTCTCTGCACAGCCAATGTGAAGAGGATAGCAAAACCAATCTCTTATCTTTCTAACAGGAGCGAGAACATTCTGGGATGAACACACATGCATCCCAACTCTTTCCCACTGTTAAAAAAAATGGTTCTGAAATATTCCTGTTATTTCCTACCTTGTTATATTCATAGTTCATGAGGTTTTTTGTTTATTATTCAGATTTCTATTCATCTTGATCTAGAAAAGCAAAGGCCACACACTTTATAATTTGAGAGTGCCCGTTCAGGGGAAGACAGAATGTGTTTGAGATACTACCGGTTTTCCTTTTAATATAGTCATTATCCAAATAATCTGAGTTGAAACTAGATCTTCCAATATAAGGTTTTAAGTTTCTGGCTTCTGCTTCACTTGCTAATCTTCATATATTTCTCTTGTGGTATTAAGGTACATATTAGCGACACAGTAAGAGAGTAACTGTCCTTAAAGACTAAACTCTAAAAGAAACAAGATAGGACTTTTATAAATCATGCACTATATGAATAACGAACTATATTGGATACTACTTTTTACCACCTACACTTCAAATATTAATGGTCCTTGGATTTCCAATTCAGTATCACATCTCATTATATATGACTGCATGTCTGTAATGACAAGCTGATGGGCAATGACCCCCACGTGAGATCCTCAGTCCTAAATTCTTATGTAAGAGCAGATATCTGACTACCTAGAAAACAAAGCCATGCTGTTCTCTCCCAGGGTCTTCAGAACCTATACATCCAAAATAAAACTTAGCATCTCTCCCAAACTATATTCCTCTTCCTCCTGTGGTTTCTCCTATTGTGCCTTTCTCTCTGTTATGGTTTGTGTCTGGATGTCCTCCAAAAGCCTCATACACTTTTAGATGGGGCTTTTTCGGAGGTAGCTGAATCCAGAGTTTGTGACTGATTCATAGTGCAATGCTGGGATTAGGGGTTCTGGGATTAAGGTTGGATGATTGCTGGATCACTCCACTGAATGGATTGGCACCACCCTAATCCCAGCAGTCTGGATAAGATAAAAGGGGCAGAAAGAGGCTTGTTTCCCCCTTTTTGCTCTCGTTTGTTGCTTTTGCTGTCTTCTGCCACCATGAACTGCTGCCCCTCTAACATGTGCCATCCTGCCTTGGAGCCAGCCAATTATGGACTTAAACCTCTACAAACTGTGAGCTAAATAAACCTTTCCCTCTTTAACTTTGCTTGTCAGGTATTTTGTCGCAGCAATGAGAAAAGTAACTAAGACACTCTCCATCTATCTATCAAGACTACATGTAGTCCCATTTTCAGGCCACCTTCCAGATCTTCCTCTCTCTACTTACAAAAATCAGTCATATTTGGAGACTCTATCCAAATTTTACTTCCATAAAGGATTCCCTTATCACTAGGTAAAATTAATCTCTCCATTTTCTATGGTTTTATAACAGTGTTTTCATATTGCTACTATAAATAGTGACTAGCAGAGTGACTTTACTGTGAATAAACACATAATAAAGTTACTTTTAAACATATTTCCTAATTCTGGGTTCCAAACTCCTTGAAGGCACAAAGGTTACCTTACTTATCTCTGTACCCATAGTACCCAATATAATTACCCAATAAACATTTAGTGAAGGAGTTAAGATATACAGCATTTCTTACTCTGTAGTTGAACTAATTTTCCAGAGAAGTAAAACAATGAAGTAAAATGTCTCACTATGAATTTGGGCCATATTAGAAAGCTGTTCTTCGTGATCAGCTCGGTGAATTAGACACTGTCAAATCCATATACGAACAGCCGGCCACTGTCCTCATTTTCACCCTGTGGGCTATGGCTGAATAGATATTTAAACATTCTCTATAAATCTGTCAATATTCTATTCTAAAATCCCTGCAAGTTTAAAAAACAAGTTCCTAAAAACTACAATGGCAGTGTCTCCTAGTGGAGAGCTCCTAATCTAAAAATTTCAGATCTTATTTGGAAGATAGAATCAATTACTCTATGGAAGTACAGAAACTATCTGTTTGCTCAAAAAATAAAACAACAAAAAATAAACAAAATTAGGAAAATGTCCAACATCAAGAACTTCATGAGTATTCATTTACCATCCCTTCATTTTAAATAAACTTTCCAGGAGGCCCTCAATTTTCACAAGATACGTATGAAACTGCTTATGTTTCCTGCAGATAAAAAAGATGTTAGAAAGCCCCCCAAACACACATGTGGACTGTTTGTTCAAGTGCCCAAAGCATTCTGATTTCATGTCTAGGAGTTCAGCCTAGATTTCTGCATCGGATTCAATCAAGTTGACATTAAAAAAATCTCTATCACTTGCATATATCTTTCATTACCAACTGCCAATTCCTTTTCTTCATTATTCTCAAAATAAAGGATTATAATTCCCATATACTGAAATTGACACAATCTCTGAAGCATATACTAAAATATATATATAAAGCTGCGTGTGGTGGTGCATACCTATAATCCCAGTACTCTGGGAGGCTGAGGTAAGGAGGATTTCAAGCTCAAGCCCAGCCTGGGCAATTTAGCACAATCCTATCTCAAAAACAAATAAATAAATAAAATGGCTTGGCATGTAATTCAGTGCTAAGGCCTGGCTTCAATCCCTAGTACCAAACGTGAATGAAAGAATGAATGAATGGATGAGCTAGACTTTCATGTAAAGTGCTGGGGACAGGATTTCTATATGAAAATCGATACGCTAATTCACTTAATATGTCCACAGTCCCTCAGTGGAATCCTGAGGTCACAGGGCTTTCCAACTATAATTGATTTAGAGTCTAGAATAATTAAAATTAGGTTCTTAAACCCTGATCATCAGACAACATAACAACTTTAACTAGACTTTGGGTAAGCTTTTGAGTTTGTAATTATAATGATCATTTATCTTCTACAGTGGTACAATGGTTTACGAATTTAATTTGTTTTATGATTCTAGGGAAGATGGCTGCATTTGTGTTTGTGTGGGGAAGATGGGTGTGATCATATCTGTGCAGAGTTTGTGAACCGAATTGTTTGTGAACAGAAGCGCTTGTGAACCAAGGTATTACTATATTTAAAAATTAATTGTATTGATCAAATATTAACATTTTGCTACATTAACGTAGAAAAAGAAAATATCATCTAAGTATGTAACCTATGTAGGTTAAATATACAACCTAAGATACCAACACAACATAAGGACAAGACCATGCCCTGTACAAATGCAGAACAAAGCATAAGCAAAGATAACATTTATTTGTATAATCGTTTTCTCAGAAATGCTAAAATACATACTTTGCCTCGATGTCAGCTTTCTCTCGTACTGCATGAGCCATCTGTTCAGTCTCAAAGTACTTCTTTTTGCCTTTAGCTAAATCTTTCACTGTCTCTTGTAGTTCAGTTTGGATCTTTGTTAACTGGTCCACACACTGTAAAATACAAAGGTGCAATTATTATAATTTTAGTTTTCAGGCTTAAAGAAAATGACTTTGTCCTAAGGACCATGCAATATGCCTTCAGGACAGAAATCCAGAAGACGAATCAGCACTTTAAGTGTCCTTCGAACTGCAAAGTGAAATCTGGGTGAACAGCTGGTACTTTCATCTGAAGTACTGCATCAAATAGTGTCATGGTTTGCCTAACAATCATGCTTTGAGAAATAACTACTGCAGATGACTAACATTAAGATAAGGCATAAGAATAGCAACCCTGAAAAGATTCTTGCCATTGTAGATACCATGGCAATAAAGGCAAAAGAATACATAATTCTGTATTTCTTCATAATCTTAAAGTCTCTAGTACAAATACTAGGATAAAAGGAGTAAGAAATGAAGGAGTCTCCTAAGGTAAAGGAGTTGTATATAATTTTCCATAAACCTTTTTAAATATTAAACTTCAAGTGTCTTTTAAAAGATTATATAGAATTTCATATTAGAAAGTGATATATTCAAGTTTTTGCTCTGCTATTTTCTACCTAAATCTCTTTAACATTTTTTGGCCTCAGTTTCATCATTCATAAAATACTAATACTTACATAGCTATCAGAGGTGATATGAAAATCAAATGAGGCTATAATGGTTGTGGTAGCAGTCTGTGAACCCTAAAATGTTATACAAATGTGAGTCATAACCTCCCCACCCCCCAATCCCCGTGTGTATGTGTGTGTGTTGCTACAAATCAAACTCAGGGCTTGGCACATGGTAAGCATGTCCTCTGCCACTGAGCTATGTATCTCTAGGCCCTGATCACAATTACTTCAAGGGAAAAGCATAAACTCTAGTATAAATGAGAAAGATATATACAAAGGCATAGCTAAGTAAATAGAAGAATGAAAAACTGCCTTAGATTATTGTGGCTCTTATTTTCAATTTATAAGCAAATGTTAGTATATAAAGAAAGATCTGGAAAAGGCTGCAGTATAATTCTCATTATAATCTCTCATATATATGTTTTAATTATAACATCAGGCCTTTCGTAATTGTGATGTATCTATATCTTCAAGTATTATGAAAGAAAACAGCCAAAACTGAGAAAATTTTTAAAAGGACATGAACTTTGCTGGGCATGGTGACACACACCTGTAATCTCAGCACTCAGGAGGCTGTGACAGGAGGACTGTGTTGAGTTCAAGGCCAGCCTGAACTACATAGTGGGTCATTGTCTCAAATAAATGGACATGAACTTTAAAATGTTATAGAGGCATCATTTTCAGTCAAAACTGGTTCTGAAAGATGTCAAAACAACTTGATCAAAATACCTCCCCATAGACGAAAGTGTAAAATTTGGACACAGCATACACTAGACTTAAAGAACTACAAGACCTAAGAGAAGGGGAGCACATCCAGGGCAGCACACAAAACCTGACATCTCCCCACCCACAGCATTTGTTGAATCATGGCACAAAGAGGATATAAACAGAAAGTGGTATTCTTATTCTACTATGTGGAATCAGAATTTGGGGTTTGGTGATGCCAAAAGAGTAGGAACTTGCAAGGCAATGATCTAGAAAGAAGGGTACTGCAAAGGACCAAGTCCAAAATTTAGTATTCAGGTTCCTCTTGAGTTATTAGTTGATTTCTAACAGGCATGTATGGGATGAAACTCCAAGCAATCCAGCAGGCAATAGTAGCTGAAAGGCTAATCACTGAACAGAGATTAGAGGATCAGAACAAGTATGTGATGCTGAGAAAACAAAGGTTTAATTCAAGTCTCGTCTGAGTAGAAAGGCCTCGGGAAGCACTCTCTACTTTCAGTTAAGATTGCAGAAGTAAGTGATCGGTTCTAAAAAAGCCAGACGTTAACAAGATAAAGGTCTAGCGTTCTATCTGCCTAAGTTCATCCTTTTTAGAAACATCTCGAAGATCCTCCACAATTTTTATCCCCAATATCCAGCATTGTGAGGCACACTAAAACAGACCTAAATGACAAAAAACAAGAAAAATGGCAGGCAATAAAAACAGGCTTATAGTGGTCTGGATAGTGAAATTATGGAACAGATTAGGAGTTAACATGTTTAAGGGGAAAAAGGACAACTATGGAGAATTGCACTCCAAATATGGAGCACATTTTTAAAAACTCAGATAAAAATTCTAGAATTGAAAAAAACATTGACTCCAAAAGATCAATTTTTAAAATAGATTACAAATAAAAGAACAGATTATCATTGGAAAATATTCAGATTTAAGGATTTAGAGAAAAAGGAGTGGGAATATTAAAAAAGTACAAAAGGCATATAAATAGAGTCAAAAGGTCTAATAGCAATAAAAGTCATAATAGGAAGGTAAACAGAATTATACTGTTGGGAGATTTTTATATTGTTCACGAGGCAGTAAAATGCTAATTCAAGACAGACTTTAAAATTAATTTGTAACAATATTTGGGGAATAGGCTCCCCTTCTAGGTATCTTCCTGAAAGAGTTAAAAGCCATCATTCCTCAGTGATAATGCATACCCATGTTTATAGCAACACAATTTATAATAGCTAAATCTTGGAAACAGCCTAGATGCCCACCAACAGATGAATGGATAAAGAAAATGTGGTATTTATATACAATGGAGCACTATTCTGCCAAAAAGAAGGAAAAACTTGTGGCATTTTTAGGTAAATGGATACACAAGACCATATATATATATATATATATATATATATATATATATTTTTTTTTTTTTTTTTTTTTTTTGAAACAGGGTGTCCTCAAACTCATGGTGATCCTCCTGCCTCAGATTACAGGTGTGTGCCACCACGCTCAGCAAGACCATAGTCTTAAGTGAAATAAATCAGACACACAAGTTTAAATATTACACTGTTTCTCTTGGGTGAGAAACCAAAAGTGTAAATCAGGAGCAAAATGGAGGATAGATATTAGGAAGCAGGAAGAGCTTTTTTTTAAATGGGAAAGGGAACAAGAAGGGAAAAGGGATTTAAAGGAAAGAAGAGTTGTAGGAAAAAAAAAGAAAATACAGCTTTTGCAAATGGGTAAAGGAAGAAGACTGGTTGGAGTGAGGGAAGGGTGAAGAAATAAAAAGAATTAAGATGTGTTATGTACACACACAAATTTCCCATGATAAATGTGATCATTATGTACTGAAAACATAAAAAAATAAAAAAATAAATTACATAAAAGATTTGGGGAATAATAAAAAAACTAATTCAAGGTAATGTAATAAACTGACATTGAAACCTATAAGGTAATCAAAAAATATAGGATTATAAAATTAAGCTAATAGTGGGAGAAAAATTGACTGCTTAATATCACTAACCATCAGGAAAACTATAACCCCAATGAAATACCTCACATCTAACAGGATAGCTATTGTTTTAGCCTGCCCCCGGCCCCCAAAGACAACAAATATTGGCAAAGTTATAGAGAAACTAGAACCTCTGTAAACTGCTGGTGGGAATGCAAAAATGATGCCATTACTGAAAACAATTCTGGTAGTTTTACTGAAACTTTTGGGGAAATGGAAAGTCTATAACTGCTATCTGTGAGATTTATAAATCTGGCACTTTGGGGGCCCCATGTAGAGAAAGTTGGTAAAGAATAAAGCCACTGGAGAGAACAGAGCTAATGGACAGAGGAAAGGAAAGACTGATTTCTAAAACTATCAATGAGCCTCTGGATCTGCCCATGACTGAAGTTTGGAATTCAGTTATATAAATTAATGTTCTCTTCTTGGCTTAAGCCAGTTTGAAGTAACTTTCTGTCATTTGCAATCCCAGAGTCCTGACAGGTATGCCCAATACCTAGTGTTCAACAATTGCCTACATACAAAATAAATACCAGTATTATCAGCTATAAACACCCTTATTATTAGCTATAACATAAACCAAGTTAATCCACAGATAAGAATACTGTTGAGCCTCAACAAACATTCTTTGCCCAGGAATGTTGGTTAAATTCAGGTCTAAGACTATTTCACCAATGGAAAAATATCAGACAGAGGTAAATTCTTTTTTAAACAATGTTTTATTAGCATATACTTGTGATACATAATAATTACATTCATCTTGGGAAACTGGTAATATCACATCTTGATAATTTTTACTCCCTTTACCCCAGTCCCCTTCTCTCTCCCTCCCTCCTTCCTCAGATCTTAGTGAAAAAGGGGGAACTTTCCAGTAATTCAAATAGATTTGGTAACTGCATTGGCAACTGAGACAGTATTTTCTTCTTGTTAGGAGGTTATACTATTAATTCTCTGCTCCTACCTTCCACTCCTCTTTCTGCATAACTGGACACACACACACACACACACACACACACACACACACACACACTTTTCTTCCAACTTGAAATCACTGATCACTGGTTACAGTTTATTCACCATGTTTACTTTGAAAGAAATAATAATAGTGACGATAAGACATAGGCATTCTTATGCAAATATGTTTAAACCAAATGATATTAGGTAAATGCTATAGATATTAAAATTTTATATATACACATACACATTTAGCATACTAATTTCATGCTACTTCAATCATATTTGGCAAACAAGGAAGATTAGTCTTTTAAATTTTTTTCTGAAAATCCAATGACAATCAGAATCAATACACTGGATGCTTTCTAAAATATTATTTTCTTAAATAATTAATATTTACTAAAGTATTCATATTTCTGCTTTAAAAACTTACATCATGGGCCAGTGAGATAGCTCAGCGGCATAAGCGCCTGCCTGGCAAGCACGAGGTCCTGAGTTCAACTCCTGGTACCCACATATGAAAAAAGGGCCGGTGATATCACTCAGCGGCACAGGCACCTACTGGTGCGCGAGGTCCTGAGTTCAACCACCAGTACCCACACACACACAAAAAAAACTTGCATCATGATGTTCTCCATTTTTATTATACAGGAAAGTGATTTCTAAGTGTTTACTGAGCTTTACCAATTTCTATAGGTTCAAATTACACTCAACTTTATCAGCTAATAAAATACAGTAAAGGGAGCATGTTGAGAAATTCCAGTAAAATGGCACCTAACAAACATTTGTGATATTTTTTAAAAGCTCAAAGTTTTAAATTCAATTTAGCTCGTCTTACACATTACAACTGTAGCACTGAGATAATAAAATACATGTAATAAAAGAATAGAAATAGAAATAATACCCTTTTTAGTTGTTGCTCTTTTAAGCTTCTCACTGTCCTTGCAGGCTCAGAAATGAAGTTTTTATAGTTTTCACATATATTGATCCGAGACTGGGCCACCTGCATTGTTCCCTCGAGAAAAGATTTCCAAACAGGATACATACTCCTAAATTTTAAGAGGATGGAAAAATATTAGGCAGGGAAAAGGAAGAAAAAGTTGGCTAACCTTTTGTTCACTGTATAGCAGTGAAAGAATGAGTATTTTCTGTATAACCATAAATATATTTATACTGGCTTACAAGGCAACATTTCAGCATACGCAAAAGCACAGCATATACTCTATTCCTCTATAGCTCAGCAACAGGAAATTTTGCTTCACTGGCTATTCTTAATAATTGTGTAAAGGGACATATGGATTACAATTGGAGACTAACACTATAAAAACTGCAAAACTTTAACTGTTACAGCGTCATCATTATGAATATCAAATTTTATTCATTAAGGTTTTTTCTTATTTTACAGGTGGAGTAAGTGAGGTTCACAGAGATTTAGAAAATAATTAGGTCACACAAGAATATAGCAGTACCGAGATAAAGGTAAAGGCTGAAAATATCTAAAGTACATCCTCTTTCAACTACATTGTCTTATTACATAAACTGATGTGGCTGGAAAAAATCTATCATGAACAATAGCTTGTGTGCTTGAGAAGTCTAACTTGTCTAACAACATCATCATCATCACCCATGGTATTGTCGCTCTACATCTGTCTTTCTATTCTAACATACTTAGCCAGCATCATACTGTACTTAGGAATCATTCCAAGCAAGACCCACCACCACCTCGCATGATAAATGTGCTCAGCAATCTCTTTAGTGAAGTCCAAGAATTATTCACCCTTTGCTTTTTCTAGCCAGCCTCCTTTTAAAACCTTCTCTCCTAATTGCCATAACCAATTCTAATATGCTCCTCTAGTAGTTATAAATACATTTTATAACTTACCATAACAATGAATGGTGCTGTATTTTGTTTTTAAAGATGAGAGTGAAATTTTGATGCATTATAATATTCATTTCCTGAGATTTCTCTTCTGGTGTTCATGTGGACTTTCTAGTATAGCAGTGTATGAGACCGTATGTTACAGAAAATGGTAGCTATGGGTCAAGAGATGACAGGACGAAAGGAAGAAAAGAAAAAATGCCTGGGTCCCTATCCTAGTTAGAATTTCAGAAACTTGAAAAACTACTTTTCAACCAAGGAGTCTTACAAACTAGTCTCTGTAATACAGCAAATTAACCAGTTTAGATATAAATATTCATTTATTTAGGCAGAGATATATACTATCTCTTTGAAAAAATTCAATGTGTTACAAGAGCAAAAGTCCATGTTAAGATCTGTAACACAACTGCAGCTGAGGCATCCAATGGTTGGGGAAGAAGGACAAAAGAAGGACAAATGGACAGAGATGAGGAGAGGCAGGTAATGTGAAACCAGGTTTCTTCACAGCTTTGAATATCATAAAAAGAAATTAAATTTCATCGTAGTGGAAAGGAGAAACAAGAGAAGACTTTCAAGCAGGGGAGTGGCAATAGACCTATTTTACAAAGACATAAAGATATCTATGATAAAAGATGAAGACAGTTTGTTGCACTGTAACAAATGGAATTGTGAAAAAGACAGATAATAAGCAGAGGACTTGAGACTTATTCCAGATTAAAAAAAGGTGAGATTTAGAAAGCTGAAGATGGAGAGAGCCGATTCTTTTCCAAATTGAAAGTTAATAAAAATCAGATTACTGCCAGTTTATAGACAATAGAAAAGCCAGGAATATAGATAAGGTTACTGAGAAGAGTCACTAGAGAGCTGAGAGAACTTTTGAGAAACATTTAGAAAGATTAAAAAACAAACAAACAAACAAACAGGCCCAACAGAAACTAGTGTTGCAGAAATCAAATTTCCAGATGGGAGTGATTTCATGGCATTAAATGCTGCATGTATCGGGGCCGAGGATATAGCTCAGCGGCACAGCACCTGCCTGGCAAGTGCGAGGTCCTGAGTTCGATTCCTGGTACCAAAATAAATAAATAAATGAATGAATGATGCATGTATCATGACATAAATCCTTTAAAAGATTGATCACACCCACTGTTTGTAATAAACAGAGAAAGAGAGGGGTAAATTTAAATTACTTTAGAAGAAATGTAAAGTACACTGATACAAAGCTTATGAAGGACAAGTTCCAATATCAATGTATAATATATTTTCAATGTATAAACCCTTTACCCTGCATTTTGCCCCCTCAAAATTTACCCTACAGATGTATACGTACCTCCAAAGCATACAAAGATATACCTGAATGCATACAGGAATTATTTATTGTAGCATTATTTGTAATAACAACAAACTAAATACCAATAAAGAAATTAATAATAAAACTATAGTTCATCCACACTATGACTCTAAAACAGCCATTAAAAAGAACAAATATATTGCCATGAAAGGTTGTCTAAAATAGACTCCATGGCATAGGGAAGCAGTTTACAGAAACGTATGTATAGAGTAATTCCAGTTCTGCTTAAAAAAAAAAAAAGAAAAAGAAAAAGAAAAACTGCATATGTTCATGAATGAATTACACAGGAAAAAATGTCAAAGAAAAGACCACATGGTTTTTACAGCAATTACTCCAAGGAGTCGAAAAGCAATGAAAGAGACTTGGGAAAGAGGATGAGGCTGGATTTTATACACTTTATGCTCTTTTGTACTATTTACCTACTTAATGGAAAGCATATGTTACTTGGATTAAACTACCAATAAAAATATAAATTTAAAAAATTAAACAGGCAATTTAACATGACTAAAAACAAACTGAATAAACAAAAAAAATTGGAATTGGCATTCTCATCCTTAATTTTTTTTTTTTTTTTTTTTTTTTGGAGACAGGGTCTCACTATACAGTTCAGGCTGACCTTGAACTCATGGTGATCTTCCTGCCTCAGCCTCCTGAGTGCTGGCATTACAGGTGTGCACCACCACGCCCAGATTCTCATCCTTAATTCTGATCTTTCTATTGTCTTTTTCCAGAATGGTGCCACCATTCTCTCAGCTGGCTAAATTAAAAAACACTTGGGAGTCATTGTATAATTCTTCCTCCTCTCCTCCTACTTCACTCATTCAGTCAGTAAATATTTATCAAGAGCTTTCTATGTGCCAAGAGCTACTTTAGATACAAAAAAAATCATTTACCAGTTTATCTCAGAACAAATTCGACAAACTCAAAAACAAAACAAACAAACAAAAAAACCTACCAAATTAGCTTGAAGTCCTCTAGCTCAGTTTCCTAAATATCTCTTATATCTCCCCTAAACCTTATTTTCTCTATAATTTCCGTAGTTCAAATAAGAGGTGATGAGAGACTGAATTCCTAAAATTTTATCCTTCATGAATTCTTCACACCACTCTAATCCACCTTCATGCTATGATTATGGGAAGCTGATGTTACCATTCATCTTAGAAATTCTTCAACAATGGATTAATCCATTATCTTCCAAATATAAATATAAACTCTATATGATATGCAAAGTCTTTTATGATGCTTGTCTATGTATTCTCTATATTCACCACTCTACTTACCCTCCAACCCACATACTTTATATCAGCCATACTGAAGTGCTCACCATTACTTAATATTCATATTTTATCATGCTGCATGCCTTTAAAATGTTACCTCTACTTAAAGTTCCTTTTCCCAAGCTATCTGCCTGGCAAACTCCTGGACATTCCTTCAGAAAGACTAAGATCTACAAACCTAGGTTTTCTGTTATGGTCTGGATACACTTCTACTACTACTGATATTGCAACTATTTATAGTGGCTATCTCCTATAAGCCCCGAGAGGCAGACACAGTATCTTTGAGTGTCTCTACCCCGTAACATCTACTTTAGTAGGTGGCATGTACTAGGTATTTCAAAGATAAATCATGAATTAAGGAAGAATGAATGAGTGTTTACATAGTCTGTGTAACCTTGAGTAAGGGATGTAACCTAGGACCTAGCATCCTAGCATACAAAATGAGGATAATCCTATTTATCTCACAGGGTTTAATAATCACGGGATATGAGTGAAAGTTCCTACCACAGTAAATATTTGGTAAATGTTGGATTAAATGCTTTCTAGAATTAGGTTGTAGAAGCTAGCCTGGAAGCATAGTCTTTTTATTCTTATTTCTTTGGTAACTTGAATTGTGAATTTGAAACAAACATGGAATACAGCTTACCCATAAATGGGAGTCCTTTATTCCATAACAAGCAATCTCTTTCTTCGTCAGAATGACTTTCTCAGACCAGCAATAATTAGCACGCTTGCTCTCAACTCAAGTTTGTGTTCTACGTTTCTCTTGCCTAAAATTTCATCTCCTCTCTCTCCCCCCTTAGCTGAAATTTGTAGATACAAGATAATCTCTATTTTTATTTTCTGTTCTATTTTTATATTCTAAATTGAAATTATACCATGCTATTATTTATAGCTACCATGTCACCTTCCAGGCATACTCTGCCACTGTGAGGAACTATTAGGGTTTCTTCCTTCAGTTTTCTAGGAGCATTGTCACAGTCTTAAGAAATTCTCTGATGATGTCAGACTTTTCTGATAATCCAGCAGCTTGATTTCATAGTCAGACTCCAACCCATAGACTTCAATATTGAGTTTGTAATTACCCCTTCACTCTCCATTATTATTTTATAGTTATTAGTCTTAATTCCAACCACACTGCAAACTTCTCGGCCCTTTAACATGAAGGACAGCTCTTAGCACAAAAGACAATAAATAATTCTAAACCCCAAAAAAGACATTCAATTATATATATTTGGGTTCCGGAAATCAAACTCAGGACCTCGCGCTTGCCGGGCAGGCGCTGTGCCACTGAGCTATATCCCCAGCCCAAGACATTCAATTTTAAACAAAATTACAAACACTTTTAAGATATTAATAGGTCACCTCTTAAAGACATTGGTGTAGGCAAAGGCTTTATGAATAAAACCCCAATGGCACACGAACTATCACAAAGAATCAACAACTGGGATCTCATCTTATTAAAAAGCTTTTGCACAGCAAGAGAAATCACCAACAGAGTGAAAAGACAACCCACAACGTGGGAAAAAATGTTTGCCAGCTATTCCTCAGACAAAGGATTACTATCAAGAACATAAAAAGAACTTTAAAAAAATCAGACCTCCCAAATTTTAAGACCCAATCCAAAAATGGGCATCTGAGATGAATACACACTTCTTAGATGAAGAAATACAAATGGCAAATAAATATACGAAAAAATGTTCAACATTACTTGTCATTCGAGAGATGCAAATTAAAACAACATTGAGATTCCACCTCATCCCAGAAAGAATGGCTATTATCAAGAAATCAATAACAAATGCTGGAGGGGCCGTGGGGAAAAAGGAACCCTTCTCCACTGTTGGTGGGAGTGTTGACTGGTGCAGCCACTGTGGAAATCAGTGTGGAGATTTCTCAAAAAACTAGGACTGGAGGTCCCATTTGATCCAGCTATTCCCCTTCTGGGTATCTTCCTAGAAGAATTAAAAACATCATACCACAGCGATATATGTGCACCCATGTTTACAGCAGCACAATTTGTAATAGCCAGATCTTGGAAACAACTCAAATGCCATCAACCGAGGAATGGATAAAAAAGATGTGGTATTTTTATACAATGGAGTACTACTCAGTCATAAAGAAAGATAAACTGGAGACTTTTATGGATAAATAGATGCAACTCAAGACTATACTCATAAGTGAAATAAACCGGATGCATATGTGTAAACATTGTATTGTCTCCCTAGTGTGAGAAACTGAAAGAGTAAATAAGATCCAAAATGTACAATAGATATAGTAAAACAGGAAGAAACTGTTTAAAAGGAAAGAGAAACTGGGGTGGGGGAATGGAGAAAAGAAGGAAAGGAAAAGAAAAAAAAAATATATATATACATGATAGTTAAGATAGATACAGTACTAATTTCGCCTAGTTCACTGAAAAGAAAGGTTTGTGCTAATATTGTTTGGACAATTGAATGCTGATATCTTGTAACTAATTTAAAGATAACAATATGCAGTGTACTAACCATTGTTACCCTCCTATTACGCTGTTTTGAAATTTTGTTCTATCTTTTTTCTCTTAAAAAAAAAAGATATTAATAGGTCACTAAGGACACAACTTATATTTTACTGTCATCTACCTTCTTTAAAATTTGTGTATGACATACAAGTAGCTAACTTCTGGACACCATGTTTATATACACATACATGTTCCTAAAAGAAGTATGGTACTATAAATAAAGGAGGTTCTTTTCATTAAGATCCATTACTTAGAAACTTTTTCCTTAGCCTTACAAATCTCATTTTCCCAAATTTAGAATTTATTTCATAAGAATCACTGATCATGATAGTGCACTATAATCTTGCTTCACTATTGTTGCAATAATGTATTTCATCATTGGGCACTGAGAAAATGTTCCGTTGACATCTACCATCTTTAAATTCCATATGTGAATATTAACTAAATGATATACAACCTTGGCTTAAGATATATGAAAATTATGTAATTCACAGAGTATGTACATATGTTATGGAACACAGAAATTGTTCATAATTTTGAGATTATGTTTAAAAACACACAGCAGAGGAAAGAAACAATTCTTTTAAAAACTAGAGTGTTACATTCTCTGTGTGAGACAGCTCTTAGTGGAGCCTTTTTAAAAGAAAATAAGCAAAATAACCAGTTGGTAAGTTACCTGTAATCATTCCGATCTTCAGCTTTTATTCCAGGCCAATCTCTCTTCAGGTATTGGCTAGCCAACTTCTGGATACCCTGTTAAAAAATACATTTTTTTTTTTTTGTAAAGTAAGTATTGTGCCATCAAGGAAGCTTTTTCTCTTAAAATACATTACTTAGAAAATCCCATTTTTCCAACTGTAAATTTAATTCAGAAGTAAAGAACTAATGACAAATGGCAGAACACTAAAACCGTCTCCAGTTCTCTTCTGTTTCCATTTTTAGGAAAAAGATTAGTATAGGATAAGAAAATTGAAACTTAGGTGATATGCACTTCACCTCACCAAACTCTGTGATTACCCACCAGAATATCCTTCTGGTATGCTACAGGGAGCACAGCTGTCTGTGTCCACAGAGCTCTGACTCCCCAGTCTGACATCTGAGAACCCCACTGCACCTCAGCTCAGGTGGGAACCAGCAACTAAACTCTCATATGACCAGAGAAAAAAATACATTCAATTTGGAGCAAACACATACACACTGGCTTATGAAATTAATGAATAAACTTTGGTACTATAGTGTTACAGTAATCTTCAAAAGAGTCTTTTTAAAAAATACTATGTCACAAGTTATTTCAAATTAAAACAATTAGTGTTACCAACAAATATACCCACCCATTTGCTATCATCCATCCAATGTAAATCTGGAAAAAAAATTGAGTATCTATGATATGAAGAGGGATATAGAGATTTGAAGAGCATTCCAACTATATAACATATTACTTTTACATACAGACATATGTGATGATCCTCTAACACTATCATAGTAGAGCCCAATGTAACGGATACAGAAATAATTAACTTTGGGATACTCATTTCTACACATGAAGCTGTAAAAATAATACCATGCTGAAATGAAAAACAATCACAATAATTAGTGGACTGTGTAAGCAAAGACTGCTACAAAATCAATGCTTCACTCTACAAGTGGTATCTTCCTTTTCTTTTTTTCCCTTTTTCAAAATATTTATTTGTATTTGTGTGTGTCACACTGGGGATTGAACTCAGGGCCTTTAGCACTGAGCTATATCCTCAGACCTTTCCATTAAAATAATTATAATAATTATATTATATTTATATATTATCTTTATTATATATTATATAATAATAATATTATTATTATTTTATTTTGAGACACAGTCTTGCTAAGTTTTCCAGGCTGGGCTCAAACTTGCAATCCTCCTGGTTCAGACTCCCAGAGATTACAGGTGTGTACTCCTCTACCCGGAAAACACGGCATCTTTCTAATAAGATCTGCTGCCAAATCAACTTGGCTTAATTAAAATCATTGTTGAATGCCTCTGTTGAAATGGTATTATTTCAGTCCAAAGCACAGCAGGGACTAAAGTGCCTTTGAATCTCAAATTCCTCCTGAATTTGGCAATGGTTTGGTTTCACTATTTCCAGGTACTATGTATTCTTCACGTGTCATATACTTTGGGGAACTCAAATATCAAGTCTTCTCTGAATATGTACAGTATTTTGTCACTTCTGCAGTATGTTCATACTGTTCCCATCATATGAAATATCTTCCTACCACTCCTATTTCTACTTGCTGAACTCTGTTTGTTTGTTTGTTCTGAGATATAGTCTCACTGTGTAATTCAGGCTGGCCTTGAACTTGCGGCAATCCTCCTGCCTCAGTCTCCTGAGTGCTAGGATTACAGGCATGCACCACCATGCCTGGCCTTGTTGAATTTTTCTCCCTCTCTTTTAAACTGGTTTTTGTATTTTCTGACACAAAACACTCAAAAGTATTTATAGAAAAATGTGAAAAGTTTCATTACATAAGTATTTAATTTCATTTCATTTTAATACAATAATTTATCATTTTTTTAACTATTGGTTTCCCTGATGTACTGTTCTTGGAGGAAAGGATAAATATTTGATTGTTCAGCTGTGGCCCATAGATGAGCAATGAATTTTTAGAGTAACATTGTAAACTCAAGTAAATAATAGATATATTCCAATTAAATGCAGATATCACTCTTTTGATGTTGCAATTGTCACATCTGTGATCCATAGGAGACCGTCCCATATCATGAGCCAAATAGACTTTGATCACTTCTTTGTTTTCTTTTACAGTTTCTGTCCCAGACCTGCAATAAGCTAGTTCTCTATGAATTAATGACTCCTTTCAGATAGAAATCATATTTACAGTACACAATGTAGGCATATCCTTATCCTTCTAGTCTTGTCTTTTTCTCTAAAAGGCCTTTTCTGATCACTCACCAGTGACTCTCATACAACCCAACTGATAATCCTTATACATTGTTCCTATCTGATTTAAATGTTTTGTCTATTAACTCTAAGCTCCATCAGGTAGGGATCTTGTCTCTCTCATTTATTATTTGTGTGTTTATTTTTAGTGCCAGAGATTAAACCCAGGGCTTTTGCACTGAGCTATATCCCAGCCCTTTTTAAATTTTTTATTTTGAGACAGGGTCTTGTTAAATCACTAAGTTGCCCAGGGTGCTGGGATTACATGCATACACTACTATGTCTGGTTTATTTACTTTTAAATCACTATATCCCTGGGCTATGGCAAAGGGGCCAGCACTTAGTTGTTGACAGTAATATCCACTGACTGCATGAATAAATGCTACCTACATTACTCTGTTTCTAATATATAATACTAATCTCCTTTTAAGTTTTTGCCAGTCTGAATGAAAAATGTTTGAATCAAAATTTCTCTGGTTCCTAATTTTTATATACTCAAAGAAAAAGTAACTGTACCAGATTCCTGAAATTATGACCAGGGACTCTAATATAATAAAGTAATTCCTCAATAAAATTATAGTTAAATTTGACCATCATCACTACTGAACAAGAACACGTGTGGATATTCCAAAGCAAAGAGAAAAATAATCCAAAGTTTATTACCTTTTAGGTAAAAGGTACTACATTTTAAATTTTGTGAAAATAGAAATAAGCCAAGATTCCTAAACTCAAAGAGCTCATATCTGTAGAGAGGAATAAAAAGTATGCAACATAAAATGCCAAGCAATACATAGGTCACTATGTATCTACCAAACAACTGGTAGATGTGAGAAGTACCCAAATAAGGAAAAGATAACGTGACATTTTCTTAACAAATCACATCTAAATGATATGTGACTTTTTCAATTTAATCGCTGCTGAAGTGTTTGCAGAATACTTAGCACTAAACACGGGATATGACATGAGCCTCTTATGAGTAGGACTAGGACAGAGGGCAGAATGACAGCACTCTAAATTTATACAGAACAAATGAACTAATTAACAGGCACTTTCACACATTAGTTTCTCTTAACTCTGTTAGGCCTTGTAACCACAGAGAAATGTGTCACTTCAGACACAAATTTACTTAAGGTCATGTAGTTTGTAACTAGTTAAATTTGAGCTGGACTCCCAAATTATCAAAAGTCTTTGCAAAAAAGACATATTTCAGACTATATTTTATCACATTCTCAAAAAAAAATGTGAAATTACTTTAACTTGTTAACTTTTTTGTGCATTATGCATTACAACAGCAATTTCTAGAGCCCTAACCCACAAAGCTGAACTGTATTAAACTGAATGAGCCCTTTAGAGATGAGATGAGGATTCATGAAATAGACAAACAGTGAGATCTCTAGATGAAAGACTTGATTCAAGTTAGTTCACAGAGCAGGAATCATGACTTCTGTGTGCTCTATGCAGCTGCCCAAGACCTCATCTGCATGGGTGCTCAGAAATACTCTGTGGCCATTATAGGAAAGGTCCTAAATAACATTTCATGCCTCTGAAGGCATTCTATACTTAAATTAACTGGTTTCTCTTTTACATTACACTCAAAGCCAATCTGATGAATGAAAGATTTACTTATATTGAAAACTATCCACACTAATTTGCTAAAGAAAATAAACATATGGCCTGTAGTGTTTTTAAAAGTGTTTTGTCTTTTTGTAAATCATTCCAAAACTGATTCACTAGACATATATTTACTTATATTGACTTGATCATCACTGATGCATAATGTTGATTTGATTTGCAGTCTAGTCAGTGGCTTCCATAAAGATGCAGTACTATCAATATACCCTTTGGAATATCCAGTGACATCCCATTCCAACCTTTTAAAAAGCCATCAGTGTCTGATGTAAGACTTGCTTTGTTTTACCTCTCAATAACACTTGCTGTATTGCTCTAACAGGTGAAGAAACACAAATAAAGCTACTGTCAAGTAGACACCGGGAAATGGACTGACAGTTTAACCTTTGGGCTATTCACCACAGGGAGCTGAGAAAGAGTATGTTCCCTGGCTCTGGCACAGGTTATCATTCTGTATTCATTCTTCCCCCAGCATATGGCGAAACCAATATTTAAATTTTGCTAAGTGCTTGCCATCAGATGGCTTTACATTTTGTCATGAAATTCCCAATGTAATGGAAATGATCTTTTAAAAATTAACAAGTCCACTAGTAAGCCAGATACTTCTCAAACTGATAGAATGATACAATGATTATCTTTACTGTATTCTTAAATCATTAACCTCCATTAATAGCTGGGTGGGGTGGTGCACACCTGTAATCCCAGCTGTTGGGAGGCTGAGGGAGAAGGATCACAGAGAGTGTAAGGCCAGTCTGGGTCTCATAGTGAGTTCAAGGTCAGTCTGAACTATATAGTGAGATTCTGTCTCAAAAAAACAAAAAACAAAACAATGAACTTTACTTTCCTTAAGGAGAGTTTTGAAATATTTGTCTGATATAAAATTGTATTTGGAAGAAATTAAAGTATATTATTTCAAATAACACAATAAATTACCTTTACTTGCTAGTCTATTAATTCAAGATGAAATAAAAGATACATCTAATGTTTTATATACATATTAAACATTAAAAAATTTTTAACCTTTTTCTAAGAAACAAAAATGAGTCATTTAAATTAAAAAGCCACCCATCAGTGTCTGATTCACTAGACATACAAGAAAAAAAATCTACTGACATTTAAATGGCTTATTTTAGAGCCGGGCATGGTGGCACATGCCTGTAATCCCAGCACTCAGGAGGCTGAGGCAGGAGGATCACTGTGAGTTCAAGGCCAGCCTGGGCTACAAAATGAGTTCAAGGCAAGCCTAAACTGCATAGTGAAACCCTGTCTGAAAAAGATAAAAAAGACAAAATAAATAAATAAATAAAATGGCCTATCTTATTTGATGTAAAAACCAAATACAGACTTCTGGGAAGATGGCAGAAGGGTAACCAGCAACAAATCAACCTCTCCAAGATTTGGAATCCAGACACTGGAAAATAACAACTTGGGGAAGAAACAAAGGAGGGAGGTGGATGCCTGGGGCCCAGGAAGGATCTAAAGGGAAAACTGGAGCCCACAGAGAAAGTGTGGAGACAAACTTTAAATGCAGAAAAAGGAAGGGGCAACCTGCATTTTCACCCTGGCTCCTGGCTTGTGGCATGAGAAAGGAAGATTGAATCTACAGAGACACCGTGAAAGTGTGTGATTCCAAAGGCCTCCAGGGAGAAACGTACCAGTGGGAGAGAGCAGTGGATGCTGTGTACTACAACAACTAGTAAGAGACTCCAGTCTAGGCAACTGCAGTGTCCCCTGGACATAGTGCTTGGTGTGCTACCATTTTTATGGAGGAGCCGACTGAACCCAGCTATGAGTTGGCTTCATCTCAGGACTCCCAGTGTTAAAAACCCAGAGTGGCTGGGTGAGGGACAACCATGGGACACAATCAGGGTCAGGGAGCTGTGGTCAGGCCAGCAAGAGACACCCTGAGTGTTATAAGCTAAATTATTCAGGCCCCAACCTACAACCAGAGGCCAGGATCAGTCTGTACTTCTGTGGATCTGAAAGTACCAGAACTAGCACTTCCCCGCTAATCCTACTGGAGGCTTGCTGGGATTATCCAGCATGGGTCTGGGCTCTGACTGCCTCGTTAGTCTGCCAACAAGAGCAGAGTCGCACCCAGAATTGGATACTACCACAAAACTGTAGATCCCAGAAGGTAACCACAGGCTTGAAATCACAGAGAACTAATTTCCTTTTTTCTTCATCACTTGTGGGTTTTGTCTGTTTTTTAAAACATTGTTTTTGTTTTTTCATGATTGTAAACATAGTTTTTAGTTTTGTTTTGCTCTTGTTTTTATTTTTTCCTTCTTTCTTTCCTTCCTGTTTTGTTTATCAGTTTCCCCAGGAAAAGTACCCAAAAAGTACCTAATTTTCCTTTGTCCTTCAGCCGTGGTTCTAATCTCTCTTGTTTTTTCCTCTTATCCCTTACAAATTTTCTCCCCTTAGGGTAAAATCACTCTATTGAGTGGATATTTACTGTATATAATTTCCTGATTTGTTTTAAATTTTGTTATATAACTATAAATCTTATACATATGGTTAAAGGTGACAAATTAATAGCTACCACAGTTTGTCATTTTTCAGTCTATGCTTGATGCTATTGTCATTACTGATTGTACTACATCGTCAAGGTGACGTAGTTGTTACGACTAATCGATCTTCCTTGTACGCCAATACCTAGATAGTCTGGGGGTCAGAAACAATACTAGAGTCCAGTACCAAAGAAATGAGTGCTAGGCTAAACAGGCAGCAACCTTTCATCCCTAATACACTGAAGAGGCAGGATCCTGGGACAGACTCAAAAGCCAAAAGGCAGCCATACCCAGAAGACATCTCTGAAAAGCAGTCATTTCCTAAAGGGGCCTGGATACTGGATATGCAATTTATAAGCTTCAATGCAGAAAAGAAGAAAGAAGAAAGAAAAGAAGAAGAAGGAAGAGGAGGAAGAGGAAGAAGAGGAGAAAGAGGAGGAGGAGAAGAAAAAAGAAAAAGAGAAAACATGGAAGCAAGATGCAACCCATAACCCCCAACTCACCCAAGGCAAATCAAGGGGACATTGAGGTGGAAGAAATCAGAAGTCACTCAGATGAATTTAATGAAATTAAATTTCATTAAGCAGAGTAACAAAACAGATCAGTAAGTCTCCTGACAAAAACAAAACAGATAATTAAAGAGATAGTTACCATAATGAAGGAAATGATTAGTAAATCTAGAGTAGATACAGATAAAAAAAAATAGAGGAGCTTAGGAAAGACATGGAAACCATGAATGCCCAACATAGAAAAGAATTGGATTCCATAAAATAGACTCAAATAGAAATCTGGGAGGTTAAAAATTCAACTTAAAGTATATGTAGCAGAGTCAACCAATGTGAAGACAGACTATCAGATCTAGAAGATAGGGTTGTGGTTGGAGACCATCAAATGAAAGATCTCTTAAAAATAGCAAGGGACCACAAAAAAAAATCAATCCAACAGCTGCTGGATGCTACAAAGAAGACTAATATAAGATTAATTGGAATCAATAAAGAACCAGAGGATAGCACAAAGGGCATTAAAAAAAAAAAAAAGAACATCACAGAAGTAATAGCAGAAAACTTCCCAAGCACAGAAAAAGAATTTGAGATACAGGTAAGTGAGGCATATAGAACTCCAAATACCTTGACTCACAAACTTAATTCTTTCCATGATGCTGGTCACAAACTGAATTGAATGAGAACTGAATAAAATTCAGTGGTTAGGTTCAATGTTGACTTTATGGAGAAGTCTGATTCGGTTCTCATCCAGTTTGGTTTGAGACTAGAATCGTGGAAAGAATAAAGTCCATGAACTAAGGTACCACTGTAGTCATGAACAGAAAAAAAACTACACCAAAGCATATTAACAATCAAGATTCCAGAAAGTCAACAAAAGAACAGAATACTAAAAGCTGTTAGAGAAAAGAAACAAATCATCTATAAAGAAAAACTCATTGGTTTCACAGAAGACTTCTCCACTCAAACCCTTAACTCAAGGACAGCTTAGAGTGAAGTACTTTAAGCCCTAAAAGAAAGCAACTTCCAACCCAGACTGATGCACCCAAAAAATTATCTTTCAAAATTGATAGACAAATAAGATACTTCAATGATAAAGAACAACTGAAGAAATTCATGACCACCAAACTAGCACTCCAAAAAGTTCTGAAGGATAGTCTAGAGAAAAACAATGAAGACAACAATTCCAAGAATTCTGACATAATGAATCTACCAGGCAAGGCAGCAATTAAACAGAAGGGAAAGAAAGGGAACCAGGAACCGGAAAATAATATAACAATGTAAGTCAATACCTATCAGTTAGAACGATCAATGTGAATGGTCTCAATTCACCAATCAAAAGAAACAGATTGGAAGAATTGACCAAGAAACAAGATCCAATAATATGCTGCATACAAGAAACACATTTAACTCAAAAAGAAATTCACAGACTGAAAGTTAAAGGATGGAAAACAATATTTCATGCAACAGGAACCTAGAAAAAAGCAGGGTACCTGTTCTATTTGCAGACAAAGTGGATTTCAAGCCAAGACTCATCGGAAGTGTCAAAGAAGGTCACTACATATTTGTTAAGGGAACAATCCAAGAGGAAGAGAATACAATCAGAAATACATATGTACCAAACACTAGCATACCCAACTATATCAAATGAACACTAATGGATATGAAAAATCAGATATGCACTAATACGACTGTAATGGGGGAACTCCATATCCCACTGTCTCAAACAGACAGATCAACTAGACACACACACACAAAATTAACATAAAAATCAGACCTATACCAAACTTTTGAACAAATGGGCCTAGTACATGTCTACAGAGTGTTCTACCCCACAACAAGAGAATACACATTCTTCTCAGCAGCACATGGGACTTTCTCCAAAAGAAACCACACACAGCTCATAGAACATGCTTAAATAAATGCAAAGGAATTGAAATTACCCCATGCATATTATCAGATCATAGATCAATGAAATGAAATCTATAGCAAAAAAACACACAAAAACTACATAAACACATGGAAATTAAATAACACTCTCCTGAACAACCAATGGGTCACAGATGAAATTAAAAAAGAAGTTAATTTCTGCAATTAAACGATAATGCTGATATGACATACTGGAACTTATGGGGTGTGATGAAAGCAGTCCTATAAGGGAAATTTATAGAGGTGAATTCCTACATCAGAAAAACAGAGTGAGCTCAAATAAATAACCTAATGTTGAACCTCAAACTTCTAGAAAAAGAAGGGCAAGTTAAACCCAAAGCATGTTCGAGGGAGGAAATTATAAAGATCAGAGCAGAAATTAATGCAACTGAGTCTAAGAAAATGATACAAAGAATAACTGAATTGAAGAGTTGGTTCTTTGACAGATTAAACAGACAAACCCTTAGCCAACCTTATCAAAAAAAGGAAAGGAAAAACTAAAATCCATGCAATTAGGAATGAAAAGGATGAAATCACTATGGACCCTGCAGAAATCCATAAGATTTCAATACCTGAGACTCTGTAATAAGATAGAAAACTCAGAAGAAATGACAGATTCCTAGACACATGTGAATTACCAAAGCTGAATCAAGAAGATATAAAAATTCTAAATAGCACAATATCTGTCAATGAAATTGAAGGATTAAAAAAAAAAAAAAAAGAAAGAAACTGCCAATAAAGAAAAGCCCACATCCTGGTAGATACACAGCTGAATTCTACAGAACTTTAGAGAAGATCTAATGCCGTTACTACTCAAACTCTTTAACAAAATTGAAAGAGAAGCAATACTCCCAAAGGCATTCCTGGAAGCAAGTATTACCCTGATATGAAAACCAGAGAAGGACCCAAGCAAAAAAGAGAACTGAAGGCCAATCTGCCTAATGAACACAAATGCTCAATGGAAGAGAATAGAAGATGTGGGAATAACTCCAAGGACACTCAGCCACCTTATCTTTGACAGAGGGGTCAAACAACTTCACTGGAAGAAAGACAGCCTCTTTAATAAACGGTACTGGAAGAATTGGCTTTCCACATCCCGAAAACTGAACCTAGACCCATGTCTCTTACCATGCGCTAAACTAGAATTGAAATGGATCAAAGATCTAAGAAACAGTAAATGTGCTGGAAGACAGAATAAGTAAAACTCTGGAAGGCTTAGGTCTTAGCAAAGACTTTATGAACAAAACTCCAATCACACAGGAAATAGTACAAAGAATCAACAACTGGGATTGCATCAAATTAAAAAGTTTTAGCACAGTGAAGAGACAACCCACAGAATGAAAAAAAAAATTTACTACCTACTCCTGAAAGGATTAACATCTAGAATATATAAAGAACTCAAAAAACATCAGATGCCTCAAATTTAAAGACCCAATCAAAAAATGAGCATCTGAAACGAGTAGACATTTCTCAGAAGAAGAAGTACAAACATCAAATCAGTATATGAAAAAATGCTCACATCACTGATCATTCAAGAAATTCAAATTAAGCCAGGAATACAGCTCAGTGGCACAGCACCTGCCTGGCAAGCACAAGGTCCTGAGTTCAATTCCCAGTACAAAAAAAAAAAAAATCAAATTAAAACAACACTGAGATTCTACCTCACTCCAGAAAGAATGGCTGTCAGCAAGAAAGCAACCAATAACAAATGCTGGAAAGGCTGTGGGGGTAAAAGGAGCCCTTTTCCATTACTGGTGGGAATGTAAACTGGCACAACCACTACTAAAATCAGCACGGAGATTCCTCAGAAACCTAAAACTAGAGGTTCCGTTTTACTCAGCTAGTCCCCTCCTAGATATCTTCCCAAAAGAGTTAAAAGCATCACACCACAGTGATGTATGCATACCCATCTTTATAGCAGCACAATTTATAACAGCTAAATCTTGGAAACAGCCCATATGTCCATCAACAGATGAAGTGATAAAGAAAATGCAATGTTTATATATAATGGAGTAGTACTCTGCCATAAAAAGAATGAGTCATTTGTAGGAGAATGGATGCCGTTTGAGAACATAATCTTAAATGAAATAAATCAAACACACAAGTTTAAATATCACATTGCTTCCTTGTGTGAGAAACCCAAAGGGTAAACAAGGAGCATAACAGAGGATAGATATTGGCAAATAGGAAGAACATGTTCAAATGGGAAGGGGAACAAGGGAGGGGGAAGGGGAATGGAAAAGGAAAAAAAGAAAATAGAAGGGAAAAATGGAAACAAAGCTTTTCTAAATGGGGAGGGGAAGAAGCATTGAAGGGTGGGCAGGGGAATGGAAAAAAGGAAGAAGAATCAAGATATATTATGTACAGGGACAAATTCCCTATAATGAATGGGATCAGTATGTATGACAAATATGTACCAATAAAAAATAGTTTAGGGCCGGCGAGATAGCTCAGCAGCATAAGCGCCTGCCTGGCAAGGATGAGGTCCTGAGTTCGACTCCCAGAACCCACATAAAAAGGAAAAAAAAAAAAAAAAAGGCCGGTGACCTCGCTCAGTGGCACAAGCGCCTGCTGGCAAGCACGAGGTCCTGAGGTAGACTCCCAGTACCCACATTTAAAAAAAAAAAAAAAAAAAGTTTAAAAAAAGGTGCCAAAGAGGTAGCTCAAAAAACCCAAATAGAATAAAAATATATGAATTTAACATTCATTTATGATACAAACTCTCAAAAAACTAGGAGGAAACTTCCTTAAGGTAAATAAAAAATATATACAAAAATGTGCAGTTATTATCATACTTTTAACACGATCAGGAATAAGGCAATGATGTCCTTTCTCATCAAACACTTTTCAACACTCTACCGAAATGCCTACCTAACAGGATAAGGGGAAAAAATAATAAAAGTTATAGACTTTAGAACAGAAGTAATAAAGCCACCTTTTTCCTAGATGACATGGTTTTCTATGTAAAAAAAAAAAAGAAACAAAACTCTGAAAACTAGTAATTGAGTTTAGCAAGGTTGTAAGATACAAGGTCACTATACCAAAATCAATTGTTCTCCTACATATCTGCAATGAGAAATTATAATTCAAATTTTAAAAAAGTACAATTGCGTAAGAAAAAATGTAGTACTTCTGGTATAGCAATGTAACAAAATATGTGCAGGAGCTGTATGTGGAAAACTCAAATACTTCGAGAGAATTCAAAAAAGAGTAAAATGAATAACAGAGACATTCCATGTTAATGGACTGGAAGACTTCATTCCTAAGATATCAGCTGTTCCCAATTTAATCCCACTTTGATCTATGCGTTCAATGCAATCCTAATTAAACTCTAGAAAGCTATTTTGGTGGATATAAAAAACTGATTTTAAAATGTATATGGAAAAGTAAAGGTAGTAGAATAGCCATAACAATTCTGAAAAGTAAGAAGGAAGTCAGAGGGTTCTCATTATCTGATTTTAAGGCACACTCAAAAGCCACAGTAATCAAGACTGTAGTACTGGCAAAAGAAAGGACACATAGATCAGTGGTGTACAAAATAGATCCTAGAAGTAGAACCATAAAAGGGACAAAGGTGATTTGAGGAGAAATGATAGTCTTTATCACCAAATGGTGCTAGGACAGTTGGATGGCCATATGCCAAAACAAAACAAAAAAATCAACCTTTAGACACAGCTCACAAAATTAACTTCAAATGGTTCACAGACTAAAATGTAAAAACAAAACTTTAAGAATACAGAAGAAAATCTCCTTGTCCTTTGGTGAAGAATCTTAACATTTAACACCAAAACAGTAAGAAAAAAACAACCCATTTTTAAAATGGCAAAATATCTGAACAGACACTTCATTGAAGAATATGTAAGAATGACAAATAAGCATATAAAAAGATCGTGTCCATAATGACATCATGTAACTATGGAAATGCAGATGAAAACAATGAAATACCCCTATATGTACACCTATTAAAATCCAAAAAACTTGACACTACCAAATACTAAAGAGGACAGAACCCAGGATACTCCTTCATTGCTAGTGGAAATGCAAAATGGTGCAGCCACTTTGCAAAACAGTTAGAAAACTTTCAAAGTTAAACAGAGATTTTCCATTTGACTCAGCAGTTGTATTCTAGGTAGCCAAGTGACTTAAAAGTTTATAACCACACAAAATGCAGAGCACAAATGTTTATAGTAGCTTTATTCATAAAATTTGAAACAATCAAGATTTCCTTCAATAAGTGAATAGCTAAAACTAATGTAACATCATTACATTTGAATACTACACAGCAATAAGAAGACTGTAACTATTATACCATACAACTTGAATTAATCTATGTGAAAAAAACAAATTTAGAAAGTTACACATTTTATTATTCCATTCATGATATTCAGTTTATAAAAACAAAAAAACAGAACAGTGGTTGCAAGGGACTTGGGGATGGGAAGGTGTTTGACTATGGGAAGTATGAATAACTCTAAGTGTGGTGGACTAATTTGTATGATACTGCGATACACGATACATGATATTATGCATCTGTCAAAATCCACACAACTGCATAATATAAAGAATGACTCTTCATATATAAAATTTTTTATAAAATCAACCAGGAGGTAGGGGGAACCCAGGATAGAATGCAGATCATGAGAAATGAATCTAAATGTATCACAAATATGACATGACTTCACAGATTTGTGTGTGAATTAGAAGAGAACTTCAACTCTTTACAAACTGACCCAAATAACCATGGAAAATAATATTGTCATTGGAAACTATTAAGACTGAAGACAAAAGGAACTATACATAAACACTGTACCCTAATTAGTAGTTTCTCACTGGGTATGGGTTAACAATTCTGAAATATAGTACACACATACTGGAATTAAATAAGTAAATGGACAATAGATGGTATGGGCCAGGTTGCTCAATGTTAGAGAGGGTGAGTTATAAATAAGGCAAAAGGGGGAAACTTGAGCAAGTCATTTGAGGAATTTGAATTAGAGTCAGAGACACCTAATTCAATATATACATAAAAATAATATACATATATATGTTGTTTAGTATAAACATATACTTCTTCCTAGCTTTGTCTGCTGAAAATTCCTGGTAACAATAATATATCAATAGAAACTAGCACATCCAGTGCTCAGATCTTGGTTTCAAATACTATCCCCCAATAAATGGAATCAGGATTCCTGAGAGAAAAGCCTGATTCAAGGTATAGGGTAGGAAAGGAGTAAGAGAAGATAAGGAGAGCACCCCCGCAAAAGAAAAAAAGAAAAAAAAAAAAAAAAGGATGGGAGCTGTATTAGCTTTTTGGCACTGGGACACAATACCAGACACCTACAACTTAAAGGTGGAAGGGTTAATTTGGGCCACAGTTTCAGGAGATTCAGCCTATGGTCAGTAGGTTCCAAGGCAGGAACATCATGCTGCCTTGAAGGGGCTTAGCAGAGCTGAAGTGTCCACCTCATGGTGGCCATGAAGCAGAGCAGAGAAACAGTGCCAGAGAGAAGGCCAGGGACCATATATAATAACCAAGGTCAGGCTTCCATAAACCACCCAGACACACCCAGAAATATGTTTTACTAATTCCCACGGTGGCTCTCAAGTCAGACAGATTGACACAATTAAGCTCAGCCACTATAAGGGCATGAGGAAGGATCCGGAAGTCAACCTAAAAGCCTCCCAATTGCCAAGAATGAGGCAATTTAGTACTGTTGGATTACAGCCAACCTAAAATGTAAAATAAACATCCATGAGTCCATTCTGATATAAATGGGTAATAAAAGGGGGGAAAGAGACATCTCTCCCATACAGAAGAATTCTAAATAACTTGGAATAGCTACTCACCCCTCAAAGAGGTGGCACTTAAATCCCCATGACTTGAAGGTGGGCTGTACAAAGTGACTTGCTTCCAAAGAGTAGCATATAGCAGGGAAGAAGGTAACTTAGTGAAGAAACTTGTAAAATACTACTTTGATGAAGTGATCCAGGTTAACATCATCAGTAATAAATCATGTTTGACAGCATGTACCCTTGAAATGATATGCTTAGAATGGCTTTGGCTCCACAGTGTTGCACCTCAACATACATATGTCCCATCCAATCATGAGAAAAACATAAGACAAATTCAAGTTGAGAAATGTATTAAACAATTAATACATGTAATTATTATTATGAATACATGCATTAAACAATTAATACATGAGAAATGTATTAAACAATTAATACTAGTCAAAACTATCAAGATCATCAAAAACATGGAAAATACAGCACACTATCACAGAGCATGGAGGCTAAGAGAC
Organism: Erethizon dorsatum; assembly: GCA_028451465.1. Lineage (NCBI taxonomy): Eukaryota > Metazoa > Chordata > Mammalia > Rodentia > Erethizontidae > Erethizon > Erethizon dorsatum. The sequence goes on along the minus strand of CM051827.1, from coordinate 56,611,925 downwards.
CAAGAATTAAATGTAATGTAGTATACTGGATGGGATAGAAAAAAAACAAGGAAAAAGTAGTGAAGAATGTTCATTAATAGTAATGTACCAATGTTGATTCCATAGTTGTAAGAAATGTACCGTAACAATGTTAACTTAGTAATAAGGACAACTGGGTGAGGGGCATATGGCAACTCTATACTATTTTGTGATTTTTCTGTAAATTCAAAACTACCTTAAAAAAAAAAAAAGATAACAGCTAATTTAACTGTATTTTAGAATTCTTGAACTTAACATTTGAAAATTTTTATCATTTTGATATTTTTATTGATTGACTTTAGATAATTAAAGAGGAGTTTGCAGAATGCTATTAGAAAGTACTAATCTTCAATCACTACATATGGGCATGTGCAGATTTGCTGCTACAAACTAAAAAGCCAAACTACATTTAGTGGCCTCCATATCTTTAAAGTGTTTTTTTTTTTTTTTTTTTTTTTTTTTTTTGTGGGTACCGGGGGGTCGACCTCAGGACCTCGCGCGCCAGCAGGCGCCCGTGCCACTGAGCGATATCACCGGCCCCTTTTTTGTATGTGGGTTCCGGGAGTCGAACTCGGGCCCTCGCGCTTGCAAGGCAGGCGCTTAAACCGCTGAGCCATCTCACCGGCCCCTAAAGTGTTTTTTTGCTTGTCTCTTTTATTTTGCTGTTTATGGTACTGGAGATTGAACCCAGAGCCTCCCCACTGGGCAAAATCTGCAGCCCTTTCTGCTTTTTATTTTGAGACAAGGTCTCCAACTAAGCTGCCCAGACTGGGGTAGAACTTGAGATTCTCCTACCTCAGACTCCCAGAGTACGGGTTTACAGGTGTCCACCACCATACTTGGTTTTAAAGTGTTTTTAAGTACTTTAGACACTCTAATAGGCTAAAAAGGATTTTTGCCCAACTCTTTTCTAGTAAGAAAATTTAAATATGGATAAAACTTAAAAGAAAAAAAAAAAGCTACTCGTATAGTTACTGCCCAGAAGCAATGGTTAATAAGGAAACACATTTGTTTTTAGTTTAGATAAGAATTTGAATGGATGAATGATACCTAAAGATCAGATGCAGATCATCTTGAATTAATTTAGAGAATTACAATTTTATGCTTTGTCTGAGGGACAATTAGCTAAATTATTTTTCCCACTCTGTGGGTTGTCTTTTCACTTTATTGGTGATTTCTTTTGCTGTGCAAAAACTTTTTAATAAGATGAGATCCCAATTGTTGATTCTTTGAAGTTTTTCCATGCAGTCTGCGTTTTGTTCATGAACTTTCTACCTACACCTATGTCTTCAAGATTTCTACCTACGTTCTCTTCCAGTAGATTTAGTGTTTCTGTTTTAATATTTAGATCCCTGATCCATTTTGACTTTAGTGCATGGTGACAGACATGGGTCTAGTTTTAGTCTTTGGGATGTAGAGAGCCAGTTTTTCCAGCATCATTTATTAAAGAGGCTCTTTCTTCCAGTGAACATGTTTGGCCCCTTTGTCAAAGATGAGGTGGCTGAGTGTGTTTATAGTTGTGTCTGCATCTTCTAATCTGTTCCACTGGCCCTCAGGCTTGTTTTTTTTTTTTTTTTGCCAGAACCATGCTGATTTTATCACAGTAGCTTTGTAGTATAATTTCAAGTCAGGGATTGTGATGCCTTCCTGCCTTGCCTTTGTTGCCCAGGATTTCCTTTGCTATTCTAGGTCTCTTCTCGTTGCAGATGAATTTTAGGAATGTTTTCTCTAGTTCTGTGAGGTGTGCTAATGGTATTTTGATCAGGATTGCACTAAATCTGTATAACAATTTTGGGATTATGGCCATTTTCACTATGTTGGTTCTTCTTATCCAGAGCAAGGGATATCTTTCCATTTTCTGATATCCTCTTCAATCTCCCTTTTCAAAGTACTGTAATTTTCAATATGTAGATCTTTTACTTCATTTGTTAGATTGATTCCAAAGTATTTTATTTTTTTGGATGCTATTGTGAAGGGTGTGGTTTCCCTAATTTCTCTCTCAATGAGTTTGTATTTTGTGTACAGGAATGCTATCAATTTTTGAATGCTGACTTTGTATCCAGCTATGCTACTGAATTTGGTTATTAACTCTAGGAGTCTTTTGGTGGAGTTTTTGGGGTCCTCTATGTAGGATATCATGTCATTTGTGAATAATGATAATTTAACTTCTTCCTTTCCTATCCTTATTCCTTTTATTTCTCTCTCTTGTCTAATTGCTCTGGCTAGTGTTTCCAGAACTACATTGAATAGGAGTGGTGATAGTGAACATCCTTGTCTTGTTCCTGATTTTAGAGTGAAAGCTTTCAGTTTTTGTCCATTTAATATGATGTTGGCTGTTGGTTTATTACAGATGGCTTTCATCAGATTGAGATAAAGACCATCTATTCCGATTTTCTGTAGAGTTTTTATCATGAAAGAGTGCTAGACTTTTGTCAAAAGCTTTTTCTACATCTATTGAGATGATCATGTGATTTTTGTCTTTAGCTGTGTTGATATGGTGTATTCCATTTATTGATCTGCATCTATTGAACCATCCCTGCATTCCTGGGATGAATCCCACTTGGTCATGGTGTATAATCTTCTTGATGATTTGCTACATTCTGTTTGCTAGTATCTTATTGAGGATTTCTGCATCTATGTTCATTAGGGAGATTGGCCTGTAGTTCTCTTTTTTGGTTAGGTCTTTCTCTGGTTTTGGTATCAGGGTAATACTTGCCTCCAGGAATGAGTTAGGGAGTATTGCTTCCCTTTCAATTTCATTAAAGAGTTTGAGGAGTATTGGCATTAAATCTTCTCTAAATTTCTTATAGAATTCAGCAGTGAAGCCATCAGGACCTGGGCTTTTCTTTGTTAGTACGTTTTTAATTACATTCTCAGTCTCATTAACTAATATTGTGTTATTCAGAATTTTTATATCTTCTTGATTCAGCTTTGGTAATTCACACATATCTAGGAAGCTCCATTTCTTCTGTGTGTTCCATCCTATGTGAGCAAAGATTTTCAAGTAGGTATTGATGATTTTCTGAATTCTCACAGGATCTGTAGTGAACTTCACCCTTTTCATTCTCAATGCATGAATTTGAGTCTTTTCTTTCCTTTTTTGATAAGGTTGGCTAAGGGTTTATCAATTTTATTTACTCTTTCAAAGAACCAACTCTTTGATTCATTAATTCTTTGTATTGTTTTTTTGGCCTCCATTGCATTAATTTCTGCTGTGATGTTTATAATTTCCTCCCTTGTGTGGGCTTTGGGTTTGTCTTGCTCTTCTTTTTCTAAAAGCTTGAGGTGTTATTAGGGCAAAAGTATCCCATTTTGTTTTTTTAGCCTCTAAATTTAACTAATAGGTAAAACCCTTATATAAACTTTAGTCCCACTCCCTTTTCTGTAGTCATAAAACTATAAAAAGAGAAAACGGTGTCTTCACAAACAAACAGTTTTATCACAGTCTTGCAGTCATAAAACCATAAAGAAAAGTGAGAAGGACCTTGTGAAATTCCAAAGAAATGATGTAGTAAAAAATATGGTTTCTATGGCAACCAAAGACTTAAATGTACATTTAAAGAGTGTTGACACAAAGGCTCGAGGTCAGCAGATTCAGCTCCTATGAGTGACCTGCTGTCCTCTGGCTGGCTTTAATTAAAGAATCCATTTGTCTCTCGAATCTCAGTCTCCCGTGGGTATATATCTCGCGTCTGCCGTAACAGTTTAACATTAGGTTGCTTATTTGTGCTTGTTCTGTTTTCCTGATGTGAGAATTCACCACTATAAATTTCCCTCTTAGGACTGCTTTCATTGTATCCCATAAGTTCCAGTGTGTTGTATCTGCATTCTCGTTTAATTGTAGATATTGTTTAATTTCTTCCTTTATTTCATCTGCAACCCGTTGGTTGTTTAGGGGGGTGTTATTTAATTTCCATGTGTTTCTGGAGTTTTTGTGGTTTCTTTTGCCATTAATTTCTAATTTCATTGTACTATAGTCAGATAACGTGCATGGGATAATTTCAACTCCTCTGCATTTACTTAAACATGTTCTGTGGGCTAGTATATGGTCTATTTTAGAGAATGTCCTGTGTGCAGCTGAGAAGAATGTGTATTCCGATGATGTTGGGTGGAACACTGCAAACATCTACTAAGTCCATTTGTTCACAGGTTTGGTTCAGTTCTGACATTTCTTCGCTGATTTTTTGTCTGGTTGATCTATCTATTTGTGACAGTGGGGTATTAAGGTCCCCCATTACAATTGTGTTATTGCTCATTTGACTTTTCATGTCTATTAATATTTGTCTTAAATAGCTGGGTGCTCCTGTATTTGCTGCATACATATTTATGAATGTTATCTCCTCCTCTTGAAGTTTTCCCCTAACAAGTATGTAGTTACCTTCTTTATCTCTTTTGATCATTCTTGGTTTGAAGTTCACATTGTCTGCAAACAGAATAGCTACCCATTTTTTCTGGGTTCCTGTTGCATGAAGTATTGTTTTCTATCCTTTGACTTTCAGTCTATGAATTTCTTTTTGAATTAAATGTGTTTCTTATATACAGTATATTGTTGGATATTGTTTCTTGATCCACTCTGCCACTCTGTTTCTTTTGATTGGTGAATTGAGGCCACTTACATTGACGGTTATAACTGATATGTATTGGCTTATTTTTGTCATACTATTTTCCTGCTGTTGGTTCCCTACTTTTCCCCTCTGTTTAACTGCTTGCCCTGCTTGGTAGTTTCTTTCTGTTGTTGTTCTTGGAATTGTGGTCATTTTTATCTCTGTCTAGAATATCTTTCAGTACCCTTTGTAGTGTTGGTTTGGTGGTCATGAATTTCTTCAGTAGTTCTTTGTCATGGATGTATCTTATTTCTCCATTAAGTTTGAAAGACAGTTTTGCAGGGTACATCAATCTGGGTTGGAAGTTGTTTTCTTTCAGGACTTGAAATACTTCACTCCAAACTCTTGACTTGAGGGTTTGTGTTGAGAAGTCTGCCATGATTCTGATGGGCTTTCCTTTACAGGTGATCTGTTTCTTTTCTCTAATAGCTTTTAATATTCTGTTCTTGTGCTGAATTTCTGGGATCTTGATCATTATATGTCTGAGCGTAGATTTATTTTGATTATGGCTAACTGGAGTTCTGTATGCCTCACTAATCTGTATGTCAGATTCTTTTCCTATGCTTGGGAAATTTTCTGCTTTATTTATGCAAATACTTTTTTTTTAATGTCATTTGTGTTGACTCCTGCTTTTTTATTGACACCAATTATTCTTATATTATTTTTCTTTGCATAGTCTTGCAGCTGTTGAATTGTTATTTCCTGATCCTTTTTTTATTTTCAAGAGATCTTTCATGATCGCTAACCGAGATCCTATCTTCAAGGTCTGAAAGTCTGTCTTCAGTTTTGTTCATGTGGTTTTGCCAGTTTTCAATGGAATTTTTAATTTCCTGGGTATCTGTTTAAATCCATTTCATGCATTCTATTTCTTTCCTATATTGATCATTCACGATTTCTATCCTCTTCCTATCATCTATTTTTTTTTATCTATCTCTACTCTAGATTTGCTGAGCAATTCCTTTATAAATGTTGACACTTCTTTTTTTTTTTTTTAACCTGAGAGATTATTTCTGATCTGATTTCCTCTATAGCTTCATTGAGTTGTTTCTTTACTTCAGTTGTTATCATTTAAGAAATATCAGGTGTGTGTCTTCCATTTTCCTCTATCTTGTTGTCTCCTGGACTTGTTCTGGGTGGGCTGGAGGTCTGAGGTTACATTTTGCTTCTGTGTCTTGTCATTTTCTGTTTCAAAAGTTTTTATTTTTTTTCTGTGTTGATTCTTGTAAGTTTTTGTAGTAGGCAGCTTTATCACTAGTATGACGGCTTCTCTAGGTAAGGTTTGTTCTTCAGGGATGTCTTCTCTGTGTAGGTGGTTCTTGGTTTGTGTCTGTCCCAAGATCCTACCTTTCCAATTAATTAAGAGTGAGATGTCGGTATCTGTTTGACTCAGTCATTTGGCACTGGGGGGTGGTAAGTATATTACCCCAGAACTTCCCAGTATTGTTACAGAAGTGAGAACAACAGATTAAAACAGATATGACATCCTAGCTGAAGTAGTATAATTAGCAATAACAATAGCATCAAGCACAGTTTAGAAACTGACAAACTGTGGTAACTATTAATTTTGTACCTATAACCACAGGAGCAAAATTTACAATTATATTACAGAACCTATTGTAAATTGGGAGTTTGTATGCAAAATGTTTCCCCTTGATAAGAGTGGTTTTACTCTGTCCTGAGGAAATTTAAGACAGCAGATAAAACAAAGATAACTGAAAAGAAAGTAGAAGCCACACTGGAGGACAAAGTATGATCACACAAGCTTTGGGAAACTAGAGATGAGGGCAGAAGAGAAAGAATAAAGGAGTAAGCAAGGGATTATTTGAACTTGGTCTCTGGATTTGGGGGATGGGATTAGTTTTCTGTGGCTGGATTTCTCCCCAGCCGTTTAGAAAAGAGAAAAAAAAGAAAAAGAGATGGGCCGGTGATATGGCGCAGCGGCAAAAGCACCTGCCTGGCAAGCGTGAGGTCCTGAGTTCAACTCCTGGTACCCACATAAAGGAAAAAAAAGGGCCGGTGATATTGCTCAGTGGCACAAGTGCCTGCTGGCTAGCACAAGGTCCTGAGTTCAACTCCTGGTACCCACATTGAAAAAAAAAAGAGAGAGAGAGAGAGAGAAAGGGAAAGCCCCGCCTGCCTGCTTCTATTCTGTGTGTCTTTATTTCCACTCACAATGCTGGCTCACCCAACTTATCGCCTGTTGGCTGGTATTGTTACTGTTGCTTCCGAGAATTTCATGCCGCTAGTGCCACCTGTCCATCCTGTGCACTGTGGCTCGGGGCCCTATTGTGTTGCTGACATTCGCACTGGTCTCTGTGTCATCCTGCACAGTTCACCTGGATCCCAGCAGCCACAATGGTAGCCACAATGGGCCTTCCTGTGGTGCTTCTCACCTGGATCCCAGCAGCCACTAGTCTCTGTGTCTTCCTGCACCATTCACCTGGATCCCTATGTTATGTATTTTATATGCAGCCCAAGACAATTTCTCTTTGCTCAAAGCAACCCAGACAAGTCAAAAGTATGGGTATTCACATTATAAAAGAACACTCTTAAAGTTGTGCAAATAACTAAGAAAGACAAAGAGAAAGCAAAGAAAATTATGTATAAGCAAAATGTAAATATTAAGAAAAAGAGAAAAGAATCTAAAAATAAACCAAGAAGAAAATCTGGAGCTGAAAAGTTAAATAACTGAAATGAAAAATTCACTTAAAGGAGCTGGGATGGTGGCACATGCCTGTAATCCCAGCACCCTGGAAGGCTGAGGCAAGAGGATCTCAAGTTTGAGTCCAGCCTGAACAACTTAGCAAGACCCTGGCTCAAAAATAATTAAAACAATTTTTTTTAAAGGGCTGGGAAGAAAAATACAAAATTGAAAGACAAAGAAAGAAAGAAAGAAAGAAAGAAAGAAAGAAAGAAAAGAAAAGAAAAGAAAAGAAAAGAAAAGAAAAGAAAAGAAAAAAAGAAAGAAAGAAAGAAAGAAAAGAGCGCTAGGAAGGCAGTTCAGTGCAAAGGCCCTGGGTTTGATTTGCAGCACTAAATAAATATCATTAGAGGTTTTTAGCCTTTATATAATTGGCTAGGTACTGGTATTTCCCTTGGGAATGAAAAGACTAGCAGGCTTTGTAGACTACTTAATCAAAGGGAGGGGTTGTTGGACAATGATACAGGCAAAACTAGGCTTGGCAGAAGTCTAAGAAAAGAAAAGCCACACTGAGAGATGTCAGGAAAACCCATGCAGAATCCGGTACACTGGAAGTGGGTCTGATACAGCAGACCCACTGATGGAATTTGATCAACTAAGACACGGAAGAATGAGATTCCAGGGTCTGTCATACTTAGGTGGGGAGAAAAAAGACCTGGTTACATAAAAAATAGTAGGGGAAATGTAGGAGATGGGTTGGTGGAATAACTTTCAATGTGTATGCACTTAACATGCTCTTTGAATCTTCTCTTATATACTCAATTCTTTAGTGCACAGGAAATCTGTACCTTTAAGTTTCCTATGAAACTATTCTTTCTGTTAAAAAGGCCCTCCACTGTCTTTTACTCAATTTAGAGTAAAAGCAACATTATTGTTATAGTATTTGAAACAGAATCATAAAAACACATCTTTCAAGGTGTTTCCTTGGAAAGGTACAGTTCTACTAATACTGGGATATGTCATCTTAATTTACTCCCCTTCCACAAAACTTGGTATTGCCTTTAATACTTTAATACACTGAGACACAGCAGTTCTACAATGAGTTTTGCTATTATAACAATTTCATAAGAGAAAGTATATGCATAAATGATGTTGGACTTAAATACAGGAAATGTTAGATGTCCAATAATATAAAGCTGCTGTCAATATGAGTGCATAATTTGGAAATGTATTTAATAAAGCTATCCTCCTTTTAAAGGGAAATAAGGGCAAATCGACCTAATATTAAATATTAAATGCCAGTTAATTATTTTCAAGTTTTCATCAACATTTTTCACCCCCAGAAAATCTTGTTTTCTCTTACAGAGTTCCTCCATTTATTCCAAAAATAATTTTTAGGCAAGTCTTAATCAAGAGAAAATCCTACAGGCTACAAAGCACCAACTTAGCCTAGCTCTATAATTTCAATAATTTTAAATTTGTTTTCCACTTTTCAGTGGATTGCATAAAGTAACAGTTACATTTTTGTAACTGTTTCTTTCCCCCTACATTTTGTGAAATTTTCTATTAATTTGGAAGCTATTAATAAGAAATGTAGTATTTTTCACTGCTACAGTCATTTTCTAGTAAAGATTTAAATTATTACACGGCAAAACTGAATTTGAGGGAGTTTATTAAGATGTTATCAATTGGAAAGCAAATTATAGTTTTTGGATTTTTAAAACAAAATCTCCAGTTTGGGCTTATTTAGAACATTAATAGGTCAGTAAACATTCTTAATGTTGTAATTTTAAATCTTTTAAAATTGAAGTTGTATTTTGAAGGCAAAGATTATCTGATAACTGATTCATAAGCCTCCCTGATACAAAGGTTAGGTATATATGAATATATTTATATGTTTATTAGTGTATGTTTGCAACAAAGAAGAGTGATGTTTATTTTGGGAACTGGTACATTCATATAACATATCTTGATCACTTTTAATCTCTTTATCCCCCTCTCCCTTACTTCCTCCCTCCTGATCTCCTTCCCCATCTTCAAGAGTCTGCAGAGATGAAAGGTTTTAATTGGTGGGACACAAGCTGGTTTCTGTTGTTTTACCACAATAAAAAAGTGTTAGATTAGTCAGCATGATTGAACTGTCCATGTGACCTCAGAGACAGCTGTAAAAGCAGTTCCTTCTCAAGAGCAGAAACTGGAATGTATTAAATCCGCAAGCAATACTGATCTCACGTGCTTGACCACAGTTATCTGGAAATAGAGGCAGAAATCCAGAAGAAATAGCCAAAAGGTGACTGGACGTTCAAGGCAAATTAATGCCATTCTTCCTCCATTTCCCTTGTCACATAAAAAACACAATCACTGGAAATAACACTTGAGTGCTTACCATGCGCTGGATGGGTCACATTTCTTAATGAACTTTTATCACCACTGAACGCAATAGATATACAGTTTTAAAAAGATTAAATCATTTACATAAGCTCACCCAACTAGTTAATCCTATGTTAAATCGAGGTCTCCTTTTGGAGTTTAAAATACTTTCAGACTACTCAATTCATTTCAATATAATCATATACTATCTCAAATCGCTATACGTTTTAATTTAATTAAGTGCTGTCTATAAGTTCTTTAAAGAACAGAGCTATAAACACCCAGCACAGTTCACCATTTTTGCTCAGTAAATAATTCCTAAACAGTACCATTCCCCATTTTGGTGAAAAATCGCACTTGCATTCTCTTGCACGTGTGTGAACGCACACACACGCACACATAGATTTTGCTAGCAATTTGCTAGCAATTGATCCTAGGGCCTTGTGCATACTAGGCATGTTCTCTATCATTAAACTCTATTACCAGCTCTTTTTATTTTAGACAGGGTCTCCCTAAGTTATACAGGCTGACCTCAAACTTGCAATCCTCCTGCCTCAGCCTCCCAAGTAGCTAGGATTACAAGTGTGTGCGATTGCCCCAGGAATACGCATACATTTTTTAATTAAAAGACTATTTTCAGAGCAGAGAAATTCAGCAGGAAGTGCAGAGTTCCCATATAGTTCCCACTACCAGTTTCCCTTATTATTAACATAGTTCGTTAGTATTGTTACAACTGATGAAATAATATTGTCACATTAACTGAAATCCATAGTGCACATAAGATTCACTTTGTGCTATACTATGAATTTTAACAAGTGCACTATGTCCTAGATCCACAACTGCATTATAATAATTTCACTGCCCTAAAACTCTCCAGTGCTTCACATATGCATTCTCCCTTTCTCCACCTCCTCCCCAGAACTGCTGGCATTCTCTAATCTTTTTACTAGCTCTATAGTTTTGCCTTTTTCAGCATATATTTGGAATCATACAGCATATAGCCTTTGGGTATTGGCTTCTTTCACTTGGTAAGATTCCCCCATGTCTTTTAGTGACTTGATAGGTCAGTGCTTTTTATCACTGAATAAAATTCCATTGTCTGATTTACCAGTTTGCTTATCCATGTACTACTGAAGGACATCGTGATTGCTTCCATGTTTTGGCAATTATGAATAAAGTAACTATAAACATTCATGTGCAGAGTTTTGTGTGAATATGCTTTCAATACATTTGAGCAAATGTGAAGGAGAACAACTGCTTGATCATATAAGGCTGTGCTCAGCTTCCAAAAGTGGCTGTGCCATTTTGCATTCCTACTAGTAATGAAGAGTTTCTGTTGCTCAAGATCCTAGCTGGCATTTGTTGTGGTCATTGTTCTGGAATTTTGCCATTCAAACAGGTGAGTAGTGGTATCTCATTGGCAATTTCCTAATGATACACAATGTTGACCAATTTTTATATGCTTGTCATCTATAAATCTGCTTTTACTGAGATGCTTGTTTCCATCTTTGGCACACTTTTTTTTTTTTTTTTTTTTTGGGTACCGGGGGGTCGACCTCAGGACCTTGCGCGCCAACAGGCACCCGTGCCGCTGAGCGATATCACCAGCCCCTTTTTCGTATGTGGGTTCCGGGAGTCGAACTCGGGCCCTCGTGCTTGCAAGGCAGGCGCTTACGCCGCTGAGCCATCTCACCGGCCTGGCACACTTTTAAATCGAGTTGTTTGTTTTGTTACTGCTGAGTTTTAAGAGTTCTTTATGTATTGTTGACACAATATGTTTGCATTTATTTTTTCCCAGTCTGTGGCTTATCTTTTCATTATTCTTTTCTCCCTCAGTACTGGATATTGAACCCAGTAAACACACTGAGCTACATCCTCAGCCCTTTTTATTTTTATTTTTTAAATTTTGAGACAGGGTCTTGCTAAGTTGCCCAGTCTGGCCTCAAACTTACACTCCTCTTGCCTCAGCCTCTTAAGTGGCTGGGATTACAGGCACATGCTATAGTGCCTGGTTTCTTTTCATTCTTTTAATAGTGTCTTTCACAGAGCAGAAGTTTTCATTGAACATCTATTTTTAACAAATTGAGTTCTCGTTAACCTGAAGTAATCTTTCAAGATCAGATTATTTAAAAAAGGAAAAAATAGGTTAACATATGATAAACAATGTTAATGACACAGAAACACTGAATAGCATTAGTTTTTTAAAAAAATATTTATCATGTAGCTGTTATAAACAGAAATATAGGAATTTAGGAGACACATATAATATCAGTAGCAAATATGCTGCCTGTTTTTAAAAGTCCATTTTTCCTTCTAAAGTCAAGCAACATTTATAGATAGATTAAAGCTGAATTTTAAAAAAGAATTCCAATAACGACTTCTTATACCTCCTTCAAAACATGAAGTTAAAAAAATACTCATGTAGGTTGTCTAATTTGATTTTGGTGGCACACCAAGTTCAAACATTCCTCTTCCTTAAAGAAGCAATTTCCAGCTGTCCAAGCTTACAATATAAATGTATTCATGAGAAACTGTTACTAATATTAAAATTGAGTACCACAAGCTGAGCATGCATTAATGAAATAAAGATCAAAGCTCCCACTCTTCCTAAAAACATCTCCAGTTAGGAGCCACATCAAAAAAACATAACATCCTAGATCTCTGCAAATTTATCCACAGAGAGTATTAAAAAAAAAAAGTCAAAATAATCATCGACTCTTGATATTACATACTCTACACTTTGTAGACTGTTTTGCAAAAACTGATAGTTATTTGCAAATTTTAAGTAAATCAGCCAACAACAAAGAAAATCCTCTAGGTGCACAGTTCCACCAGAATTTCTAAAGCAACTTTAAAAGGTCACTCCAAGCCAAGCCTGGTGGTACATGCCTGTAATTGCCAGTATTCAAGGGGCTGAGACAGAAGGAATGCCACTTGGAGGCTAACCTGGGCAAATTAGTTAGACCCTATCTCCGAAATTTTAAAATGGGGGGCCAGGGCTAAAGCTCAGTGGTAGAGCACTTCCCTATCATGCCTGAAGCTCTGGATTCAATCTACAGTACCAATAGTACAAATCAAATAAAAGGTCACTCCAACAGGCAGCTATCATACTATAGTATCTATGTCACCTGCTGAATCAGACTCTAGAGGTGAAACTAACATTATTTCAATAAACTTCACTAGTGATTTTAATGTATGTCCACTGTTGAGAATCACTGGTATACTGGTTAAAAGTACATCTTAGCTTTAATGCCTGGACCTTAGCAAGTTTACTTATCTTCATCTTGCATTTCTTTATCTTCTGGAAGTGGCAAAATTACAGAGATGGTAAAAGGATTGGAGGAAGAGAGGAACAAATAATACAGAGGATTTTTTTAGGGCACTAAAACTGCTATATATGATTACATGTATTATGTATCATTATAATCAAGAATACATGTCATTATACATTTATCAAAATTCATAGAATGTACAACACCAAGAGTGAACCCTAAGGTATCATGGACATAAGGTGATACTGTATCAGATTCACCAACTGTAACAAAATGTACCACTCAGATATGGGATGCTGAGAGTGAGGGAAGCTGTGTGTATGTGGGACAAGGGGTGTAGGAGAACTCTTCTATACTTTCTGTTTAAATATGAACCTAAAACCACTCTAAAAATGAGTCTATTAAGAAAATAAGGTCAATATCAATGGATAATCAAGTAAAATAATGAATATAAAGTACCTGATGTATATACTACTATAGGTACTCAAAAATGTTTCCTAGTGGTAGTCAATTTTTCATTCATTCAATAAATATTTAACCAAAAACTAGGAGACATAATTGCTATCATAATCAGGCAAACAAACTCTGGCAAGTAATCTTTAAAAAGTATTTACTAATTCACTGACCACTAACTTGACATTGAAACTTGTTATATATAATATGATTACTGGGTCTATCAATTACAAGTTAATTTTAACATAAAAATTCAGTTCAGGGGCCGAAGATATAGCTCAGCAGCACAGTGCCTGCCTGGCAAGTGTGGTCCTGAGTTCAATTCCTGGTACCCCCCCAAAAAATTAAATTCAACTGGTCACCATTATAAGAAATATCAACATTGTGCCACATGTAGGTCTGTCACATGTAATTAAAAATAAACTGAATATACATGTGTATGTTCATCACAAGCTGAGTGGAAATGACTAATAAAAGTATTTAACGTAACAATGTGGGCACTATTAGGACAAAAACTTCATAAATTCATGTATGCGCCATTAGATTAATTATCAAGGAAAACCAACGAAGAAGAACTGGGTACTATTTTAAGACCTTAGGTATCTCTTCTTTCTTTGCTCACTTTAACTGTTTAAGTATTATACATTAGCAAAAATGAACTACTAGAAAACATCAGACAACACAATATTTATAGAGGAATAAATACAAATCATTTTCAAAGTTTCTTTTAAAATTCTCACATCCCTAATGAATATTCATGAGGATAATTTCACAAAAGCAGTTATAAAGCTATACCAGAGGAGCCTGGAAATACATTTGGTAGTTATGCCCGTGAAAGAAAATTTCGTTCCCCATAAAATGAAGGATTTAAGAGCAACATAAAGATTTCCTAAATAATAGTTTTATAATATTTTAATCAAATTATTCATTACTCAGAAGTAACACTGTGGCGAACCAGATAATGTTGCACAAAGGCCGAGTTCATTTGTTTTGGACAGGTGGCCAGTCTGCCGCTCTGTGTCAGCAGCCCAAACCCGCCCACAATAGCCCTAAAGACGATTATGTAAATGGCAGCAACCCGGGTATTTTCCCAGGAATAGGAGAAGGGCTCCTAGTAGAAGCTGTGATTGTTCCGCAGTCATGTGGAAAAACAAGCAGAGTTGGGTTTTTGTTGTTGTTATTGTTGTTTTTAATTGCTGGAAGCAGGGTGTTTTCATTAAGGGCACTACTTCAATATGTGTGGGATATATAAACATATACACTTTTACACACACGCATGTGATATATAGTTCTCAAACACCATACATAGCTTATTCCATCTTTATCCCCAAGCTCTTCTGGCTGAACAGCACTGCCTTATCAATGCCAGGTCTCCTCTGATGGCTATTCCTTTTCTTATCAATATAATACAAACAGAAATCTATAAACTTTTGACTACTTTATCTTACAAGCATGAGAGAAATATTCTCTGGCAAAGTAGGGGCAAAAAGCATCCTTACCTCATTTATGTAAACCATTTTTCTTTCTCATTCAGGAACATAAAATAGGCTTAAGATAGAATCTATCAGGTTTAAGTTTCCCTTGTAAATTATAATATTTATTAAGTACCGACAAGTTATCAAAAGTTTTTGAATCTTGTTCTTAAGTCACCATGTTCCTTAGTTTCTAAATGGCAGCTTTTAGCAATTCTATCTAGAATAAAAGTTGTGTCAGTATCACTGCTGTTGGATTTCTGATTCTGCAGAACTAAAAGCGGTATTTTTTCCCTGCCTCTCTTGCCCTACTCAGCCCTCAATTAATTCCCTCTTCTATACTAAAATGGGACATTACTTGCTTTATCTGGTGAAGAGCATGAGATGCAACTACTTTTTCTCCAGACATGGAACTCAATGATTTCTAGAATTCTTATGCTGCAAAATATCATACATTTCTTTTGCCCTACATTTTCTTTTTTTTTTTTTTGTGGGTACTGGGGGTCAAACTCAGGACCTCGCACGCCACCAGGCGCCCGTGCCACTGAACGACATCACCGGCCCTTTTTTTCCTTTATGTGGGTTCCGGGAGTCGAACTCAGGACCTCACGCTTGCCAAGCAGGCGCTTATGCTGCTGAGCTATCTCACCGGCCCGGCTAAAATTTTAAAAGACAGATAATACTACATGTTAGTAAAGATGTTGAGAAAACTAAAAGTCTCATACATTGTTTCTAAAAATACAAAATGATGGAACTACTTTAGAAAACAGCTAGGAAGTTTCTGAAAATGTTAAAAATTAAGTTACTAAATGACCCAATCCTGGGTATATGCCCAAGAGAACTGAAAAAATATGTCCACTTAAAAACTTGTTCATGAGGCTGGACATGGTGATGAATGCTTATAATCCCAGCTACTCAGGAGGCTGAGACAGGAAAATGACAATCTGAGTATAGCTTGGGCAATTTAGCAAGACCCTGTCTCAAAATAGAAAGGGCTGGCTATATAGCTCAGTGGTAGAGTGCTTGCCTCCCATGTCTGAGACCCTGAGAGCTCAGTTCCCACTACTAGAACTCAAAAAACTATGTAACATGAACACTCAGGGCAGCATTATTCATAACAGCCTAAAAGTACAAACAACCCAAATGTTCTCAACTAATGGATAGGTTAGTAAAATTCGGTGTATCATTAGTATATGCATACATTGGGATAGTTTCAGCAAGAAAAAGTAGTACTGATACATGGTACAACATGGACAAACCTTGACAATGGTATGCTAAGTAAAAGAGGCCAGTTACAAAAGACCTGATTCCATTTACATGAACTGACCAGAATAGGTAGCTCCACAAAGACAGAAAGTTAATTTGTGGTTACCCAGGGCTGGAGAGATTGGTGAATAATCACAGACTGACTGCTCATAGGTATAAGGCTTCTTTTGGGGGGGTCATGAAAATATTCTAAAATTGATTGCAGTGATGGTTGTACAACTCTGGGAAAATACTAAACACTACCGAATGATACATTTTAAAAGGGTGAATTGTATAACTGTGAATTATAACTCAATAAAGCATATATGTATATATAGACACACACATATACATTCATATGTATATATACATATACCCAGAGTATGCCACCCTTCTACAAGAGTATACATTCTTTTCAGCAGCACATGCTACTTTTTCCAAAATAGATCACATACTAGTCCACAAAGCCTGCTTAAGTAAATATCAAAGAATAGAAATTACCCCATGCATACTACCAGACCACTGTGCAATGAAAATAGAACCGATGACAGAAGAAATTTCAGAAAAGGCCAAAGTTTCTGGAAAATTAACAATATACTCCTAAACAACTAATGGGGTGGTACAACTTGCCAAAACCTCTGGGACACTGTGAAGGCAGTTCTAAGAGGAAAATTCATCACAATCAGTGCTCATATTAGGAAAACAGAGCAAGCTCAAATTGACAACCTTAAGAAAACTCTTAGGATTCTTGAGAAACAACAACACACCAGCCTCAAACTGAAATTAAGGAGGAAATTATAAAAATAAGAATGGAAATCAATGAAATGAGACTAAAAAAACAAAAAACAAACAAACAAACAAAAATGAAGAGTAGGTTCTTTGAAAGAATAAATAAGTTCCTACCCAGACTTACCAAGAAAGAGAAAGCAAGAATAGACTCACATCAATGTAATTAGAAATGCAAATGGTGAAATCACAAAAGACACTGTGGAAATCCAGAGAATAGTAAATACTTTGAATAATTATATTCCAATAAATTAGCAAATTTTGAAGAAATGGACAGACTCTAGACACATACAAACTACCAAAACTAACCCAATAAGACATAAATATGGTTAGCAATGAAATTGACACAGTCATAAAGAATCTACAAACTAAAGCCCAGGACCTGGTGGATTCATTGCTGAATTCTATAAAACTTTTATAGGCCAATCTCCTTAATAAACATAGAAGCAAAAATCCTCAACAAGATATTAGCAAATAGTATGCAGAATATGATAAAAAAGATCACATATCATGATCAAGTAGGTTTCATCCCAGAGATGCAAGGAGAGTTCAACAAATGTAAGTCAATAAATATATCATGTAAGCAGAAGCAAGATAAAAACCATATGATCATATCAATACATGCAGAAAAGGCCCTATCCAACACCTGTTCATGGTAAAAACCCTGAAGCAAAAAGGCACAGAAGGACCATACCTAAATATGATAAAAGCTATTTATGACAAACCAATAGCCAGCATCATACTAAATGGGGAAAAACTAAAAGCATTCTCCCTAAAATCAGGAACAAGACAAGGATGTCCACTATTACCTCTTCTATTCAACACAGTACTTGAAACATTAGCCAGAGCAATTAGGCAAGAGAAAGAAGTAAAACGGAACATACAAGAAAAGAAGAACTCAAATTAGCATTATTTGCAGATGACATGATACTCTACATAGAAGACCCAAAGAACTCCACCAAAAAAGCTCTTAGAATTAATAACCAACTTCAGCAATGTAGCAGGATACAAGATCAACACACAAAAATCATTAGCATTTGTGTACAACAATAAAGAACAGGATGAGAAGGAAATTATGAAAATAATACCATTCATAGCAGCTTCAAGAAAAATGAAATACCTAGGTATTAACCTAACCAGAGAAGTGAAAGACCTCTACAAAGAAAACTACAGTATTCTAAAAAAAAACAAGAGATTGAAGAGGACATCAGAAAATGGAAAGATGGCCCCTACTCCCAGATAGGCATAATCAATATTGTCAAAACAGCCATACTCCCAAGCTGTTATATAGATTCAATGCAGTCTCAATCAAAATACCCAATAGCATACTTTACAGAGCTAGAAAAAATAATCCTAAAATTCATATACAGCCAGAGGAGACCCAGAATAGCAAAAGCAATTTTGGGTAACAAGAGCAAAGCAGGAGGCATAGCAATACCTGACTTCAACCTATACTACAAAGCAACAGTGATAAAAACAGCATGGTAATGGAACAAAAGCAGATGTAGATCAATGGAACAGAATTGAGGACACAGAAACTTCCCCAGACGCATTCAGCTATGTATTTAATCTTCGACAAAGGGGCCAAAAACTTATGTTGAAGGAAAGATAGCCTATTCAACAAGTTATGCTGGGAAAACTGATTATCTGTGTGCAGAAGACTGAAACTGGACCCTTATCTCTTACCATATACTAAATTAAGATCAAAATGAATCAAGATCTAAACCTTAAAATAGGAACATTAAACTCACTGGAAGATAAAATAGGTAAAAGACTTGAAGACATAGGTGTAGGAAAGGATTTTCTAAACAAAACCTCAACTGCACAAGAAATAACAGCAAGAATCAACAAATGGGATTATATCAGACTAAAAAGCTTCTGTACAGCAAAAGAATCCATCAGTAGAGTAAAGAGACAACCTACAGAATGACATAAAATTTTTGCCAGCTATTCCTCAGACAGAGGACTAATATCTAGAATATAAAAAAAAAACTCAAAAAAAATAAACCACCTAAAACTGAAGACTCAGTCAAGAAATGGAAAAGAGAAATGAACAGACACTTCACATAGGAAGAAATACAAATGGTCAACAAATATATGAAAAAATGCTCAGCATCTCTGGCCATTACAGAAATGCAAATTAAAACAATGTGAAGATTCCATCTTACTCCAGAAAGAATAGCAATCATTAAGAAATCAAACAACAACAAATGCTGGGAGGCTACGGTGATAAAGGAACCCTCCCTCCTTCGTTGTTGGTGGGAATGTAAACTAGCGCAACCATTATGGAAATCAGTACGGAGATTTCTCAAAGAACTAAAATTAGAAATTCCATATGACCCAGCAATTTTCCCAAAAGAGCTTAAAACGTCATACTATAGGATACACGCACACCTAGGTTTATATAGCACAACTCATAATTGCTAAAAAAAAATTCAGAAAATAGTCTGTATACCCAACAATAGATGATTAGATAAAGAAAATGTGGTATCTATACACAATGAAATACTATGTCTGGCAAGCATGAGATCCTGAGTTTGACTCCCAGAACCCACATATGAAAAAGGGGCCAGTGATATCGCTCAGTGGCACGGGCACCTACTGGCACGCGAGGTCCTGAGGTCAATCCCCGATACCCACAAAAACAACAACAACAAAAAAGAATTAAAATGAGACTATGAAATGAGTGTAGCATAGCAAGTGGAAACAGCAAATACTGAATAAATATAATTTCATTCTTAAACTCAAGTATAAAATTTTATGATTACTGCCTTATTTATTGCTGTTGAATTAAATCAATATAAAAACCTTACATATTCACAGTTACTTAAAAATCTTTATTCTAAGATTCTACCAATCTAAGTATGATCATTAGGGATTAAGCATTTATATTCTATATTATATTTATATATTAGAGGTACTATAAAATTTGGCAATCGGTGAGAAAATATTATATAGAAAACAACAAATGTACTAGATAAAAATAATTCATTTTATTTTCTGGTATGTTATGTAAAAATCTTCTAAAACAAAGATGGAAGAAAAGCAAATAAGACCCCTTGCCTGAATTCCTGCAAGAACTTTCAAAAAGCCTTTATGAAATAATGTAAGAAAGGAAAAACAACTGATTAAAAAAAAGATTAGAACAGTTAATACAACGAAAAGGTACTACAAATAGCTACAAACATGGGAATATGCATAAACATCAGTATCCAGAGAAATGAAACTTAAAATGTGATACCAGTTTTGGCCCAGGTTGGCAAAAAATAAATATTAATGAATGGCAATGTCCACTCCTGGTAAGGGTAAGGTATACCAGATCCTCTTAAAGTATTGGTTAAAAAAATAAGTTGCTATAGCATTTTAAAATAATTATAAAAAGTATTTTAATTGTTTTTACCTATTAGTTTCTATTAAAAATTTCCAATACAGAGATGCTTTGCTTGCAGATATGCCATTTTCTAATTATCAAAATAAAAATACAACTATAACAACATAAATGAAGATGTTTATTACAGTATTGTTTAAAATAAATTAACAGACTGTGGATCAATGGATGTGGGTGTTAAACAATTTACATCCGCAGTATGAACTACAATGCTGCCAATAAAAATGAAGTCTTTATGTGTTCACTTGGAAAAAATACCACTGATAAAAACATTGTTAGGGCCAGTGAGATGGCTCAGCGGCGTAAGCGCCTGCCTGGCAAGCGCGAGGTCCTGAGTTTGACTCCCAATATCCACATAAAGGAAAAAAAGGGCCGGTGATATTGCTCAGCGGCCCAAGTGCTTGCTGGCAAGCACAAGGTCTCGAGGTCAACCCCCGGTACCCACATAAAAACCAAACCAAAACAAAACAAAAACATTGTTAAATATTAAAGACAGGATGCAGGATAAATGTGAGTGCATCTTTTTTTTTTTTTCTTTTGTGCTGACATCAAACCCAGGACCTCACACATGCTAAGCTACCACTCTATCACTGAGCTACATCTCCAGCCCCAATCTTACTTTTATTTTTAATAAAGGAAAAAACTACAAATTAAACTAACAAACTTGAAAGATTCATGGTAAACATAAGAGTGAATCTGAAAAGGCAGCAATTAATTTTACTTTGTGTATCTCTGTATCATCTAAATTGTTAGAACCACAAAAGTTTTTTAAAAAATTCTTATGAGGGCCGGTGAGATGGCTCAGCGGCGTAAGCGCCTGCCTGGCAAGCGCGAGGGCCCGAGTTTGACTCCCGGATCCCACATGTGAAAAAAGGGCCAGTGATATCACTCAGCGGCACGGGCGCCTGCTGGCGCGCGAGGTCCTGAGGTCGACCCCCCGGTACCCATAAAAAAAAAAAAAATTCTTATGAAACAGACTATCAAAATGTCTGATAGAAGGTATATGCCCAGATAATAGGAGTGAAAAGTTCCTTCACTGCTTTTTATTGCCTCTAATCCAAGGTTATAAAACAAAGAGTACAATCACCCACACTGTTAGATATCATGATATATACTTGCATTTATACTTCCAAAAAGTTATCTAGAAAAGGAAACAGAGCGCAATTTGATATTTAATTCTGGATTCATGTTCTACTGGACATTGATGGTACTTAGTTATTGCCAAGGATAATGCAAAAAAGCAGTCCTGAAATAAAGTACAAAGCCATGATATAATCTAATGATTGTTCCATGATTTCTGGCGGCAAATATTTATGTTCCTTATTGTATAAATGGGATTGGAATCTCCTCTTTTCCTTTTACTTGGCATCCATGTGACATCAACTACTTTTTAGGACCAAGACTATGAAAACACTTTTAAATGCACTGAATTTTTAATAATGTGCAAAGCACAGTATTCCTCAGAATTCACTCAATATATAAATGTTTGCTAAATGACTGCATATACAAATGACACTGAGCTAATGACTTCTTTATCTCATTTAAGCTTAACAACAATTTTAAGTTATTTATTAACTTCCTATGTAGAAAAGGGAAGTTTTAAGTTACTTTTAACTCATGTAGGGTGATGATGTTAACAAATGGTAAAGCCAGAATTAGAACTCTAATGCTCTTTATTCTACAGTATTTCTTTACATAGTACATACTGACTGTGATAGTTCCAAGAGTAGGAAAAAAAATTGGTGACTAAGGATGGACAGGAAAACAATACAAAGTAATAGAACATTTGACAATGGAAGCAAGACAAAGTGGAAAAAAAACTGGAGACAAGGAGGGACAGGAAAATAAAATAGTAATACAACATCTTGACAATGGTAGCAAGATAAAGTGCAAAAAAGTAAAGAACAGTTTAGACACAGCTAGAACATCAGGCTCTGTATACTGTGTTTAGCAATTATATTTTCTTTCCTCCGGGGATCCCTTGCCTCATGCCATATACTTCAACACATATCAGGCCCAAAATTTATCCTTGATCTCCCTTTACCAGAGTTCATAATGGTGTAGGCACTGTCCTACTTTTTTATTTATAGGTAATCAGGCATTTCAGAGACAATTCTCCAAAAATATAATGCTCAGGTTAACTCTAAATAAGCCAGCTACTGCTAAATTAATGTTATGTAACACCTCCAATATGCAAATAGATTACAAAAATCAAAACACTAATTTTTTTGCTCATGAATCAGCAGTTTAGCTGGGACATCTCTGCTTCCAGCTGCAGGTCAATTTCAGGTCTTCCTCAAGAATCTTCCATTAGTAGCTGGGCATGGTGGCACATGCCTGTAATCCCAGCACTCTGCGAAGCTGAGGCAGGAGCACTGTAAGTTCAAGCCCAGCCTGGGCAACTTAGCCACTGAGCAAGACCCTATTTCAAAATCGAAAATAAAGATGGGAGTGTGTGGCTCAGTTCAAAGGTCCTAGACTCAATCTCCAGTACCACAACAAAGGAAAGGAGGGAGGGAGGGAAGAGAAAGAGAGAGAGACACACACAGACACACACACACACACACACACACACACACACCTACACACACACGGGTGAATTTCTTCTTATAGTAAATAGCAAAAATGTAAAAGATCTGAAAGAAACTTGCAATGCCTCTTAAAGGGTCATTTCACAAATGGCCTACTGCCACTTCAATCTCCATTCCATTAGCCCAACGACTAAGTCCAAAGTCAGTGAGGCAAGGATGTATACTTCTCAAGAGAAAGGGTGTGAAATATTTGCTGAGCAATAATTCAATTTACTGTAAACTCTTAAGAGAAATTCCCAGAACAATTTCACTTGTGTTCAATAATGACCATGTAAACATAGCAAGGTGTTGATAAAGTAACTCACTGCTATTGAATTCTCATACAACAAAGAGCTAAGAAGAACAGTAAATATGTGAATGACAGAGTGAAGATGCAAAAACTTGTCAACATACTGACACAACGGGCTACGCCTAATACAGTGGAATTTTATAGGAGTAAAAGTCCTGCTGAGTTCAGTGAAAGATGAAGATCTGATTTAATAGCAAGATATGTAAAAGAGACTTTTGAGTTTAAGCTGTGACGCAGCTGCTTAAAAGTAAAACGGATAATGTAATTAGCCCATGTTAACAGTAATACCATAGTCGAGTGCCTACTACAAAGGAAATATTTAGCAAAACTTCAAAGAAAAAAATGAGCCAGTCACACCCACAAGAATACTGAATTGTGTTCTGATATGTGTGTCACTGCCTGAGGAGTAGTCTGTCATAGAAAGACATAAGCATAAGCATAAAAGTTGTCTTCAAATTCCTAAAAGACTACCGTGCATCCAAAAAGGTTACTTTAAATGGAAGATTTTTTGCTCTAAGTAAAATAGGAACTTCCCAACTAGGAATTGAATGTTTTGAGAAATAGTGAAATGTTGAATGAATTCAATTAGAGACTGCCATACTTATCAGCAGTTGGTAACTTTTCTGTTAAGTGCTACAGACTAAAGATTTTTGGTTTTGCAGACCATAATCTCCATGGCAACTACTCATTGTGTTGAAAAAGCAGCCATAGACAGACAGCATGTTGACAAATGGGTGTGGCTGTGGTCCAATAAAACTTTACTTACAAAAACAGGTGTCAGGCCAGATGGCAATAGTTTACCAACCTCTTCTCTATAATGAAAAAGAGAATAAGTGCAAAGAGGGTTGGAATGTATGACTTCACACCACTTCTAGCTCCAAGGCTGCATAAAAAGTCACTAAAGCAATTCAATGATATACAGAAAGAGTTGAAAAAGGACATATTTGGGTAGATGGAAGGGGCAAATGTTACACAGATGTATATGAATATGTACAAAACATAAAGAAAAAAATTGCTGTAAACATACACAAAATAGGTCACCTTCATTAAAATAGATTTGAGAGATAGCTGCTGGAGTAATCAGAAACAGACATAAAAACCCAGTACCACCATAATGATTTTTCAGTACCAGATAATCAAAACATTAACCAAGACTACTCTCTTTAAACAAGCCTTTCCGTACCTACAAGGGGAGATAACGGTAACATCCACAAATTGCCTTCTTAAAGCCCTTTTTTACTTGTTGAGTATTATCTCTCCAAAAACAGATAAGGGGAGACTGGCCCACTGAACACCAAAGAAAACTATACATAGGTTTAAAAGTAACAGATGAATCTAAACAGCCCTTCCCCTTACTACTATGGCACTCCATAATACCTAATCAGAAAAAAGGTCCCTATGTGCTACTTGTCCTAAACAGATAAGCACAGAGATTGAGAGTACATACTCAGAAACTACAGAAATTTGACACTCATTAGTTTGTCAACAATAAGGCAAATAAAAAACAATTTAAGAAAACATAAGCATTTATTTTCATAATTTGTCATTTTATAATCATTTAAAATTTTCGCCAAGCCTATAACTTATAATTTAAAATTTTTAGATAAATTAAAGAAGTAATTAGGCCTTTTTACTTCTAATTTACAGAGAGAAAAGAGCATAACTGGTCATCTTTGGCAAAAGAAGACACACCTTCTCTGAATGAGGCAGTAATAGTGATCTAAACAATAACAATGGAAGTGATTTCAAAGAAATAAAGAATGAGTTCATACTATTTTATGCAGAAGTGCAACTGACAGTGAAATGTTAAAACCAGTGTGCTAGTTGCAGAGATGTACTAGCTGTGACACAAAACCATCAAAACCTAAGAGGCATTTATGTAAAATATGTAAGTTCAGAATAAGAAAATTATTTTAACTAAAGAGTACTAAATTACAAAGCCAACAGAAGTGATGTTATTTACATACAAATATTAGTGTTTCCAAGCTTCTTATACCGTAACTCTAAAGAACCAACGTTCAAAAACAATAGTTTGATGCATTCAGGTTAATGATAGAGACCAATTCATAAAACTAACAAGCCTAACAAAGTGTTTTAATTAAAACTTAACAAATGCAAAATTGAAGGAGCCATGATCTGTTTCTTTAACTGAGAGGTAACTCAAACTCTAATTTCATCATAGAATAAATTGTTGGAACTGATTACTAATGAGAGATTGAAAATTAATTCTGAGAAGAATCACCTGTTGCAATCTTGGAAAAAAATTTAGACATGAACATACTACGCTTGCTAAAATTTCTTTTACGTCTCTTCTTCAATTCTTGTCAACATAATTCTGAGCCTTTTTTCTTTATACTAAATGGTAAAGCCCAGGAACTGTTGATATATACATTATCTCTTGTGACTCACACTGTTGTCAATCCAATCTAGTTTACACAGTATCAAGAAGTACATTTATATCACATTAAAAAAAATTTGTTTTCAGTACTGGAGATTGAACCCAAGGCCTTCTCACTGAGCTACATCCCCAAACTTTTTAATTCTACTTTGAGACTGGGTCTCCCTAAATTGCTCAGGTTGACCTCAAACTTGAGATTCCCTTGCCTCAGCCCCCCAAGTAACTGAGATTACATGCATGTGCCACTGTGTCCAACTACATTTTCCCCCCTAGAACTCGAGACTGAACCCAGGGCCTTCACACTGAGCTACATCCCCCTTTTTTTAATTTTAATTTTGAGACAGTGTCTTGCTAAGTGGCTAAATTGCCCAGGTTGGGCTCAAACATTCAATCCTCCTGCCTCAGCCTCTCAGAGTACTGGGATTACATGTGTGTACCACCAGTTCTGGTTTCCAGCTAAAATTTTTAAATATTAGTATAAACAGAGTGACTTTTGAGTGTCCACACAGGCATTTAATAAATATAGAGTTGGAATTCCACTCAACTTTTTGTTTAGTTAGTATGTAAAATGATAAGATTATAACAGTAATTCTCTAGGACAGGCTAGAAGATGTTTTTAAGTAACATTTAAGTTTTCCTAATGTTTTTATTTCTTCCTGTTTATTATTTCAATAAATTATCTGTATAATTTAAAATTTTGAGGCTTACATGTTGGTTTTTATGTTGTTTATCCAATAATTTCATTTTGGGACCAGTGAGATAGCTCAGCGGCATAAGCACCTGCCTGGCAAGCGCGAGGTCCTCAGTTTGACTCCCGGTACCCACATAAAGGAAAAAAAGGGCCGGTGATATCGCTCAGCGGCACAAGCGCTTGCTGGCAAGTGCGAGGTCCTGAGTTCGACTCCCAATACCCACATAAAAAATAAAATTCATTTTACAGAAGTATCCATCCACAAATTATAAGCAGCAGCAAAGCTTTCACAAGAGATGGTTTGAACTTGCACAGGTTGGTAAATTACAGCCTGCCAGGTATTTCATTAAATCAAGTTTGATTAGAATACAGTTGTATCCATTTGTCTACTGCATATGGCTGTTTTCACTCTTCGACAGTTGATAATTGGCAGAGATCATGTGACTCTCAAAACATAAAATATTTATTATCTGCTATGTCACACACAAAAAATTAACTCTGGACAGCTAATCATAACTCATGGGGATGACTTCTCTTATCTTCTTCAATCATTCAATAAGCTAAGACAGCACTGGAATTCAAGACTCTTAAAATGTTTAAACATTCTACCCTTCAGATAGAGAGTGAGATAAAATGAAGTTTGGTTGCCTAGACAGCCATGCAGTTGACCAGGGCACTGTTCACCTTCTCCCACTTTGTCTTGAGCACCTCTGGGGGTCCTTTCCCAGGCATTTGTTCTCAAGACCTGTTAAGATGTGAAAATAGAATTTCCTTAAATAATAAAGACCAATGATCCAAAGCAGCCAGGCACAGTGCTGAAAAGTTCAACGATTGCATTGATACCTCGTTCAAAGAGGCCCATCATCCACAGAGTTCAGGAGCAGAGAGTGAAAGGCCTGAAACACAGGCTGGAGGTAAAAACCAGCAGAACTACATGCAGAAAAAACATACACCTTGTGTGAACACCTGTGGCTTCCAAACCATCCACACTTCAAAGACAACTTTGAGTTGCTACGCTAAGGTCTACTCTCTCCCCTGGCTCCAGAGGTTTGAGATGCCTCTCCATTGTCACTGATCTTCTACCTCTTCACCAAGACCACCACTGCGACAAACACACAACACATGTGTTCCCTATTGCCTTCAGCCCCCACCCCTCGATCTGGTCATCAGAAACCTTTCAGGCCTCCTCACAACTGGACAAATGAAAGTGGCAAATTGTCATTACAGAGTAGCTGAAAGAAGAGAATGACAGAGCCTCACAGCCAGGTATGTCACGTTTCTTCTAACATTAACCAATTTTCTTGCTGCTGTTCACCTCGATTCAGGGTCTGAGCATAAGGAATGAGTCCTCCAGTGGGAGTTACTGGAGTCAAGGGGCCAGAGAAGGCACTACGGGGGTGGGGGGCTGCTTTGGTGTGCTCACTCCAGCCCATGACTCCCAGAGAGCTCACGCTCCAGATGAGAGTCCAGGGACCCATCTTTTGGTCTGAATTAGCATTAGAGCACTGAATAAGGTACCAAGTCTGCAAATGATCATCAAGATCTTTGGCAAAGTTATAAATGAAGATGAATAAATGGCCGATCATTTTAAAGCAAAAAAAGGTAATTAATTTTACATACAATTTAGATACTACCCTTGATAGGGAATAAGGGTATATAAACCCTCTACAATGGTCTCTGTCTTTTGGTGTCCTAACATTTCAATCTAATTTAGATTTTAAAAGAATCAAAGTATAGTTTGGTCCAGACAGAGGAAGAAGCACTAAGTCTGGAAAACCCAAAAGGATCCGGACAATAACAGTAACAAGTATTCCAATTATATGAGCATACACACATACACACACACAGCAAAGAGAGAGGACCTCCTCCTGCTATAATTTTTATTTAACTGCACTTTCAACATTTTCAAAACTTGATATCCTATATAAATGTCAAGATGCAACAATCAAAACAGTACAAAAGATACACTGGATTTTACTTGCGACCTGGAATCTAATCTTAAAATAATACAGTAAATATATTAATTATGGTTATCAAACTCAGTGATAGTTGTTCAATTATTTTAACATTAAATTATTCTGCTAAAATGTTATGCCCAGAGTAAGTCATTACAGTCTCTTGTGGAACAGAAATGCAAAGCCTATAAAATGGAAGGATATCCTGTTATTCTGAAAACAATACCTCACTATTAAACACCTCTTAAATAATTTCCTATGATTTTTGAATTCCATCACAATATACATCATATACATACATATATATATATATTACAAATTGAAGCTGAAGACAACTCTAAGTTGGAATTCATTTTTAAATTTTCAACTTTAGAACACTAGTGCTAGAATATTTTGAGCACTAATATCACAGTCAATCTACGAAAAAGTACTTGAGTTTTCCATTCATTAAGTTGTGAACTACAAGAAATTATAATATACAGTCCCTGGCCACAGAGTTCATAATCTATGTGAGGGTCTTCTAAGTAGTTAAAAGCAAGGTAATATTTCTAATGTCTAAGGCTATTGAGAAATTTATCCTCAAAACTTCTATGGTATTACAAAATGTAGGAAAGAAATGCTATCATTATAAAAATAGTCAAGAAAATTACCTGAAATAATTTTGAAGCATCTTTTTTATTTTTATCTACTTGTTTTTGTGCTAGGGAAGAAACCCCTGGTCTCACATACACTAAGTACATGCTCTACCACTGAGTTAAACCCTCAGCCAAGCACCTTTTAAAAAATAGAGTCCAACCCAGAGAAAAAAATAAATCTCATTTTGAGTACCAATGGGAAGGCTTAATAACAGAATTATCCAGTGTAGATTCAATCTGAAATTAAAATAAAGCATATTAATAAAGAGAGAGGAAAAAGCATTAGAACACCAAGTCTGAGTGGGAAAAAAAAGGCAGGTAGACCTTTTGGGGGTAAAGGGACCAGGCAATGGCTGAGTACACCTGTACTCCAAGCTACTCAAAGACTGAGGTAGGAGGATTACTTGAGTTCAGGAGTTCTGGGCCAGCCTGGGAAACAGAAAGACTTGTCTCAAAAATAAAACAAAACAAAAGGCATAGTTGAGGTATTCAGAGGTAAGTTTCCAGATTTCTGCAATTTAGTTTGAAATATACCAAAATTAAAATAAATTCATGAATGGAAGAAGGATCAACATATGGATAGATACAGAATAAAGTAAATATACTAAATGTTAGAATCTTGATAGTGTTAACTATAATATTATTTCAACTCAGCTGTATGACTGAAAATATTCAAAACAGGAGAGAACAAAATAAAGTGTGTTAACACTTTAACCTCCCTCAATATGATATCAGTTGAAGAACTGCATATAACATATTTGGCAACCAAAAAAAGTGTTTTTATTCACAAGAATAGATTCAAATTATGTTAATTATCAATGCAAAAAAACCTAGAACCAATTAACAGAAAAAATTAGTAATGGAAAATTAAAAAGAAAAGGAGATGGTCTCATAACTTAGTTCTAGTCATTCGTTCAGGAGTTGGAGAAAATGCTGTTTAAAATAGAAAAGGTACTTAAATAACTAGCATCCAATCTTCTAGAATCCTCAATTACAAAACTGTGCCCAACCTAAATGTCAGTATTCTTTAAAAAAAAATCTTTGGTAGCAAAGAACAGTCATTCTCTCCCTGAAACCCAGAACACATTTAAAATTCCAGATTTAAAAATTTTCCCTGAAACACTCAGTCTCCTCTGCTATTGTTTTCTCACAACAGTTCTAATTTTCTTGCCCTTTAATTAGACTTTTAGTACAGACACAGACACAGACACAGACACACATGGACAATGTCTTGGTTTACATTACAGACTTGGGACGTTTATTCCTTCATAAAGTGTCTATTCATGAGAAAGCACACTTAATAAGAAATAAAGACAAAAAACAACCCTATATGGCACTATTATCCTATTTTATAGATTGGTAAACTAAAGCACGGAGTGGTTAAGTAAACTGCCCAAGGTTAATTCAGTTAAGTGGTAGAACTGGGATTCAAAACACATGCTTAGGGCTGGTGAGATGGCTCAGCAGCTTAAGCGCCTGCCCCGCAAGCATGAGGGCCCAAGTTCGACTCCCGGATCCCACATACGAAAAAGGGGCCGGTGATATCGCTCAGTGGCACGGGCGCCTGCTGGCGTGCGAGGTGCTGAGGTTGACCCCCCGGTACCCACAAAAAAAAACAAAAAACCAAAAAAAAAAACCACATGCTTAACCAGCACGCTATACTCCTAACTTAGAACATTCTTTTTTTTTTTTTTTTTTTTAATATGCAGGTACCAGGAGTCAAACTCAAGACCTCACGCTTGCCAGGCAGGCACTTATGCCGCTGAGCTATATCACCGGCCCATTAGAACATTCTTATCTGCCAGAAACCCATTCTCATCAAAGAGACAAAATTTCTAATGTGTAAGTCTAAAACTATTGATGATAAACCCTGATGTTTAAGCAAACAGGCACAGAACTGAGCCAAAAGGGCCAAAGGAGGCCTCAGTGCTCAGGAATCCATGTACTGCAGTCTAATAGTAAGTAACACTAACATCTCATCTTTCTTCCCTAATCATCTACTAGCATGAACTATTTTTCTCTGCTTATCATCTTGCTGCACATAATCCAGACTTAAACTACTTCATTTTGTTTTGTTCTACATACATCTGTTTATCCTACATGATTATAAACTCCTTTGACAATAAAGAATCAAATTATATTTAACTGTGCATGTACCCTGAAAGACTGATTTAACCAACCACCTATCATTTAACAATTCAGCTTCATAAAGTCGAGTTCCAATGTTTAAGTCAGTAAAAACAATATTTGAACTAATAATCCTTTGTTAAATGTTCATTAAAATAAGTATTTCTTGCATCAATGTTTGGTTCATATTTATTAGTTTATGAAGACTAAAAATATAGTTCTGCTAAATGAAATACATGCATATATTAAGTACTGTAAAGGTTAAAGAAAGGTAAGTTACTGAATAGAGGAAGAGTTTAATTCTACTAAAAATATGTAGAGTTTTTTTGAAATAGTACTTAAATGTAAATTTTATTAAATGATTCCTTTTTTAAGAATCTACAGGAGTGTTTTACATTATAAAAGATACCTGTAACTTTTAATTATTGGTAAAAGGACACATTTTTACATGTCTTTAATCACAGCACTCTGGAAGCTGAGGCAGGAGGACCCCAAGTTTGAGCCCACCTTGGGCAACTCAAAGACTTAGCAAGACCCTGTTTCAAAATAAAAAGGGGGGAAAAAAGGTTAAGGGTGTAGCTCAATGCAAAAGGCCTGGGTTTAATCCTCAGCACTACCAAAAACAAAACAAAAAAACCCCACATTTTTAGTTCCTTATAGCAATACTTCTTTCTCAGCTTAAGAATAACATTTTATTAATTCTCTGAATTACAATATCTAAAACAGCAGACCCAAAGAAAGTGTCTTTCATTTTTCATGCATCAAGTGTTATTAAAGCCCTTTTGATATCCCAGATACTGTACTAAGAGACAGAAATAAATCATGAGCAAAATATAATCCTGCGTTCCAGGACTTTGTAAGTGGGAGAGTATGGTATGGATGCTACCACAGAATGTTTCCCAGGTTGTGTTATGGTTCCTTCTTTTAAAATAAAAGCATGAGGGGCCGGTGAGACGGCTCAGCGGCATAAGCACCTGCCTGGCAAGCGCGAGGGCCTGAGTTCGACTCCCGGAACCCACATACGAAGAAAGGGCCAGTGATATCGCTCAGCGGCGCGGGCGCCTGCTGGCACACGAGGTCCTGAGTTCGACCCCCGGTACCCACCAAAATAAATAAATAAAATAAAATAAATAAAAGCATGAGATCACTTGCTCCTTTCTCAGTCAAAACAAGTCAACTTAGAAGGGACAACAACAGCTTAGGCTACAGAGTTACACTAGTTTATAAAATTAAATTTCTGTTCATTAGTCTTTTCCTGTACACATTAACAGGTCAGAGGTGTTCATCCAATTTGGAAGTTACATTCAGAACCAACTGATTTAAAATATGTGATGCTGCTTATTCAAAGTTCCCTCTATGTAGTTCATCCAAGAAGTCCTCTCCAGAACTGATTCTCAGGTACAAGGAGCAAAATACCTAAGTGACAGCTGATTGTGAAAGATATGACATATATATATTAAGAAGGAAGGCAGTGGTTTGAAATGCAGATGTTTATTCTGACCCTGAAAACATTACGAAGGAGTGTTTTAATGAAGAGTATTAAATATGTCCATGTTTCATAAGGGATAATGATTCTCCTAGGTAAATCAGTTAAATTACTATTTTTGTTTATTGATCTATTACTCCATTAAACTAAGGCTTATTGAAAGGATGTAATCATGTACTTTTTTACTTTAAGAAGAAGACTGTTATTTAGTATAGCAAATAAATGCTATCAAAAAGAATGCAAAGCTTTATTTTTCCTTTCAATAAATACAAATGGGAAAAAATGTGCAGAAACTGCTTCTTTCAGATTATTAAAAAAGGGCTGGTGATATGGCTCAGCGGCATAAGCACCTGCTGGCAAGTGCGAGGTCCTGAGTTCAACTCCCGGTACCCACATACGAAAAAAGGGCTGGTGATATCGCTCAGCGGCACAAGCGCCTGCTGGCAAGCGCGAGGTCCTGAGTTCAACTCCTGGTACCCACATTAAAAAAAATTATTAAAAAAAAGACCTAGCATATATGTTCTGCATGTCCTCCTTTACACAGTAGTTACAAAACTTAAATGATGTGGGTTTTCAAATAAAATAATACGTGCACACATAACTTTTCCCACCCATGTTTTTAAAAACACTACTTCTAAAACATAACTAGCAAATGGTTTTTATCTTCCCTAAACCCAACTGAAATGTTACTGCTTTTCAGTATCGATATAAAAATATTTCCCCCAAAATTTGATTTTGTTAATGATATCCTCACCACCTAATAATGCCTGTCATGTGGTATGTGCTCAGTGTTAGCTGAACTACAGTACTAATAAACACTAGTTAGATAGAGGGTGGATGGAGAAGCTGCACATGTATGCTTTTGGTCAATTTAATGTGCAAATATTCATTCTAAAATATCATAACATCCCCCAAAATACTTATATTCAAACATAATAACAAAACCATCACATTCAGGACTGTCATCCTTCCTTTTATTTTACTCTCCACTGTTAAGGATATATAACAGATTTAATTTTATCACCTACTAGCCACCATGAATGGAATATGTTATGCCTTACAACTATATCAGTGACTAGTACATATTTGGTATTCTAAATGAAGAGGTTCAAATTCACATTTGAATAGGAAAACTATACTAAGTCATATTAGTTTCCCAGAGCTGCTATAACAAAGTACCACGAATAGGTGACTTAAGATGCAGAAATTTATCCTTTCACAATTCTGGAGGCTGGAAGTCCAAAACTGGTTTCTGCAGGATTGGTTCTATTGTGGAGGCTCTGCGGGTGAATCTGTTCCATGTATCCCTGCTATCATCTGTGGGCGGCCAGCAATTCTTGGCATTTCTTGGTTCACAGATTCATCACTCCAATCTCTGACTCCATCTTCACATGTCATTCTCCATTTCTCTGTCCAAATTTTTGTCTTGTTATAAGGACATCAGTCACTGGATTACAGCCTACTTGAACCCAATATGACCTCATCTTTATTTGATTACATCTACAAAGGGACTACTTCCAAATAAGGTCACATTCACAGGTTCTGGTGAACATGAGACTGGGAGGACACTATCTAATCCCATAAAGCTACAAATCCTCATTTTCAGAGAATAAAGTCGTCTCCTTAAACTGAAGCTTTTAAAATTTATTATATGCGCTAAGAGCAAAGGTCTTATTTTACTTATATCAGTATATACTTTTAAACTTATTAGTGAATATACTATAATGTTTAGCAAATACAACATGGTATCTAATTTGCACCTTCAGGAAGAAAAGTGGAATATATACAAGTATAGCATTTATTTGCTATACTAAATAATAATAATAATATTATTATTATTTATTTGGCCTCAGGCCATAATGCCTCTACTTTGCTATTGAAATTATAAAATAATCACATTTTAAACAAACCACTCTGAGGAAAGGTGTTAGACAACCAGACCATTGCTGTAGTGAATATGAATGTGCCCCATGGGAGTATGAAAGCCAATCTATAGGGGTATCAGTAGAGCAAGCAGTTAAACTGCTTTAAGCATAGATACCCTTTTGCACATCCCATTCCTGCCTCTCGCTTGGACAACTATCAGCTAGTCTAATGCCATGCATGGACAGTGCACAAGGTGTTCTGGAAGAAAGAATATTCTGCAATAGAGACTGAGTTCTGGATTGCGGTAGCACCTTCACATAAGCATTCATTTTCACAGTAATCAGACATGCTGCAGTTCATACATGCCTGTTGAGTCCATTTGTGGATTAAATATCACTTTAATTGAACTCACCCTCACAAAATGAATAAGGGGCTTTAACAGCTCCCAATAAACATAGACTGAAGTAAATGCTAATAATCAAATACAAGCAAATGGCAGTGTTAACATTTTCTACTCAAAGTTCTTTATCAGTGGCTCTATAAAGTAGATATAATGACCGTCTGATAATATCTGATAAGAAATAAGACAATATAAAAGTGTATGCCTTGAAATATAAGCTAGTGAGAGATCAGGAAGCCATCAAAAGATACTGACAATATATTTCAAAAGTATTTTGTTCTTTAACTCTTTTCTTTAAGTTTATGCGTATTTTATAATATTCACAATATATCCATATAGAGAACATGTACATAACTTAGAAATGAAAGTTTTCATAAGACAGAATATACAATCAACATATGTTTTGGACCACTACTCAAACAATCCCTATAGAATTGGATATTACTGTTAAGAATGTTGAGCTCCAAAAAGACAAATATTGTGATTTTGTTTATTTGAAATATGTAGAATAGGCAAATTCATAGAATATAGATTAGCCATTACCAGGGGCTGAGGGAGGACACAATGAAGAATTATTGATTAAAGGGTATAGAGTTTCTGTTTGGGGTGATGAAAATGTTCTGGATATGGTGGTGTCAGTCGCACAATGTTGTGAAATAGTTAATATGATAAATTTTATGTATATTTTATCACAATAAAAAATCGATTCTGAGCCCCTCACAAAAACACCCACCAAACTCACTTTCTCAGTTGAAGTTAAATGCTTACTAAATGGTCTCTTGATCCATAAATTTGCTTTCTGAGTGCCTTAAAGCTAATTATCCTGAACAGACAGATTTCTCATTATATATTAACAGATTATGTACCTTGTTAGCTTTATGGGTATAGTTCCTCCAGATAAGCTGATAAAATTGAGTTTCAGGGCTTAAAAGTCAAAGTATGAACAGCCTGTGAAATTACCTAAAATACAGACATACAGTATTCTCCATGTTTCAAATTTCTTTTTTTCAAATTTCTTGAATGCAACAAATTGTTAATTAATCTATACCAGACATTTTTTACTACTAGAGAATAGAGGCATTAGTGAAGAACACTGCTTATCCCCCAGCAATGTAATCTTTTTAAAAATTCTTTTTGTCTCCCAAGATTCTAAACGTCATTCATGATCACAGTGAAAAAGTATTGCTTTAGTACATTTGTTTCTTTAGCCTTGCTAAAAGAAATTAACTTAACACTTCAAATTGAGTACATTTCACTTAATTATTACCATCTTGAAATTATGGTTTTCAGAATCCAGAACTATATTTCCTCATTCATTCAATAAACATTCACCAAGCATTTAACACATACCAGAGACTACACAAAATGTGTGGAAAGGAGGAGTTTCACAGAATAATCAGTGATGTGAAAGAAGCAAAAAGGTACACTTAAGAGCTATTGGGCTGGGGATGTGGCTCAGTGGTAGAGTTCTTGCCTTGCATGCACAAGGCCCCAAGAGCTATCAAATGGAGACTGGGCAGCAGTAAATGATGTAACAGAATCCTAAAAGAGGGTGACACTTGATCTACATCTTGAAGGACATAATGAAGCTATATAGGGAAATGCAGAAGGACTTTCATAGTACATCTAAAAAACTAAACATAAAGTGAAATAATGTCTTTAAGTGACTTGCACAGTACCTAGGACCAAGCATGGGCACTGATGTCACTAGGCGAAGCAAAGCAGAAGCTAGAGAATCACAAGGAAGAAAAGGAAGATCAGGTGCAGTCATGTGTCACTTAAGAACAGGGATACATTCTAAGACATAGAGTGTATTTACACAAATCTACATGGTATAGCCCAATACCCACCAAGGCTATGTAGTATATAATGTTGCATATGGGGTCAGAAAGTAGCTGAAACATTGTTATGCAATGAATGACTATAATTTCCTTAGAAAAACCCAAGCATTCCAGCAGCATTTCCTTACTGTAGCAATTGTAAGGCGCCCACAACGTACCTTCTTGCTGCCCTCACAGTCAAGGGTAATAAGCATTTTCTGGACAACTATATTACAGAGAATATGGGTAGGTAGATGAATAGGAAGGAAGGATACGAGAAGAATGGAGGAAGAATGGAGGAAAACCTGTATAACAAAACATTCTACCTTTTTCTACATGGCCATCAGAACCACTCCGTTATCCCCATTTCCTTTTTTACCTCAGATATCACAAGATATCCAAGTTTATTCATCATTAATAAAACCTTTACTCTCAGAGGGTTATGTACATCCTTTAACCAAAATCAAGCTTGGTCCTGGCCCTTTACATCACAGCTTTCCAAGCAATGTACTGCACACCATGTTTATACTGGGAGTAGGTTTCCCTCAGTTATTGAAGGAGCTAAGAGGAACCTGGGACACTTGGAACCTCTAGGACTGCCAATGCACTATGTTTTAAATATGGAGAGTGTCCCCACAAAGGTCCATGTCAGGTTAAAGGCCTGGTCCCCAGAACAGCGCTACTGGGAAGCACTGTGGATCTTTAGAAGGGCGGCCTTATGGAGATCCCATGGTCACCAGATAATCCCAAAGGGGATTGCCAGATCCTAGTTTCTTGGTCTCTCTCTACTTCATGACACATGAAGAAAGGAGTTTTGCTACTCTACACACACCTGCTTCAGATGAAATTCATTATATAGAACAGTCTTATAAGGACTTCAAAATAAGAGATAAATTTAAAAATCACTTCTACTTTTAAAAGAATAAGAAATTATGAGACCACACAGAGCTGAAACAAAATACATGAACACAACTAATGCAACACATGATAGGGAGTTACATACACAGTAAAATTCAGGAATGGCTTCAAGGTCTGTATTTCTAACACAATTTATTGACTAATCCTTCCTTGATAATTATTAGTTGTTCTTTAGGCTTATTTCATTTTCTAATTGTTTATATCTATATTTTTAGATCACTTGTGAACTGGAAGTACACTTCGAAAAACAGTTTCTACATTCCTTACAACACTGTTATGTAAGGCTCTATAAAATATGCTAAAACAGACTCAATGGAGAATCCCATTCAGTTTTCCAGCTTTAAAAAAAATATATTTAAACATAAAGTTAAAAAAGAAAATGAACCTACCTTCAATAAAGAGTGCCCCATAACCTTACGGTCCAGCTCAAATTTTGAGACATGAACTACTTAGGACTAACACTAAACTACCTCAGGATACAGGGCCTGCTAACCATAGGTGAAGATGTATGTACATCACACAGAACGTACAAGTTTACTTACCCTTGTGGGGCTTTTTCTATCCCCCAGCAGGAAAGGATATTTTACAATACACAATTATTTTCTTCTTTTCAAAAAATTAACCTCTACAGTCTTCTAAGATTAAAAAGTGATAGGGGAGGCTACAGAAAACATTCTGTCATATAAGAATGAGCCATGCACATTATCCTTCAATGGGTGCATAAACTATTAACATAAATGCCAGATTTTATTAGCCCTAAAAATGAGGATTGCTTCCCACTCCTCATTCCAACTTTTTCCTTTGGTAATAACTTCTTCGCTGAAGGTCAACCAATATTTCTAGTCCTCTTCATGGTAAGTATAGAAGCAAAACTAGTTTTTAAGTCTGTGAAAATTCAACTTTTATGCATACCAGTACAAAATAAAGCCCCAACAACATGGATAATGATGAATAGTATTAAATATTTTCTATTTTTTTTTAAACTGTCAACACTTTAATGAATTCTGGCAATCTGAAAGCACTGGCTCTCTTTTCAAGACGATGAAAACCCATAGTAAGGAAAAAGATAACAGGTTTACCATACTCTCAAGTAATCCCTGATTAATACAAGAGGTCCTAATAAATTAAGCAGACTTCGTACCAAAACTTTGCTTACATCTGCAGAAATCCTCCTAAAGTCAACTGTATCTTATTTGCATGGTCATCAGTACATTCTCAAGTATTCCTATTGTTACAAGCAACACAAATTATACATTACTCTCCTATACCTCCTATCCTTATTAAAAGGTTCTTTTGCTAGGTAGAATATAACTCCCCAGAGATGATCTAACACCCCTAGAAGTCAAGCCCTAACCTCTATGTTTCTGTTACTGGAAAAAAAAAAAAATCACTTACTAGATTCTTGGAATGAATACAAATATAACCCCTAGTTTAAAGTTAAACCTCAAGAAAAATAATACCCATTTAAGGACGAAGTTTAAACAAATATCTAATTGTACCAGATTCGGGTATTCAGGAAATTGATGCATTATTCATATCGTCATTGCTGTGTATTTACAATTGTCTGTCACCAGTAAATTAAAACTTAATTTTCCAAGAACTCACTTTATCCTAAAACATCTTGTATCATTTCATTTCAATCATTCTAACACAGAAAGTGTGCAAAAATACCATGATAAGAAGTTTGCTTTTCGTATATTCCTTCTCAAAAACAATGAAGGAATACATTACATTCAGAAAGTTTTCTAGGGCCGGGGATATAGCTCAGCAGCACAGTGCCTGCCTGGCAAGCGCGAAGTCCTGAGTTCGATTCCCAGTAACCACACACCTCCCCCCAAAAAACAAAGTTTTCTAGGAGAAATAATCGAGAGTATGCTGGAGCTGGAAGAAGAAACAGAATATCAAAGAAAGACAGCAATAAAGATCATGCAATTCATTTATATCTGGGTGCACTGTCTGCCCTTGCCATTCAAAAAACTTATAAATAAGAAATTCAAAATTTTTAAAATGGAAAACCAGTAAGACATAGAGAAATTAAGTTAACTATATCCCTGGACAAGGAAAGCAAAGTTGTGAGCAAGAGTGAAGTGAAAACACACTAGACTCTAGGTTAAAAATAAGGTGATGAAGAATGTGGCTCAAGCAAACTAAAAGAAGCCAAAGGGGTTCCAAGTGGGACAGATGTCAGGAGCCATGGCCATAACTTAAAGATCTAGGGTAGGTCTCCTGTATTTGTGACAAGAAGCTGAAGAAAAAGCTACCCATAGCTGCCAGAGCAAAAACTCATACAGAACAGCCAACAGATAAGAGAAAATAGCCACAGTCTTAAATTCAAGCAAAAACAGAACTGAAAAAAAAAATCAAACTTCCCTACAGGGACAGTGGTTTACCTGCCATATACCCAGTATCACCCTATTCAAGTCCCTAGCCATCACTGTAAGACTGAATCTACACTGAAAGCTCAGGAGCTGAAAAGAGATAAATACAAACCACTAGAGCTAGAAGGTGAGCACAGAAAGAATGAAATCAAAAAAGTTACCTCGCCAGGGATATAGCTCAGCGGCACAAGCACCTGCCTGGCAAGCGCAAGCAAGGTCCCAAATTCCAGTCCCGGTACCAAAAAAAAACGTTATCTCTTTGTACTGCTTTGAAAACTCTCTTCAGTGTTTTTAACTTGCTATAAATAATAAACCTTTCTTCCACTCTTTTATCTCCTGGTTAAACATGCTGGCTTTGTAGTCACCAAGAGGCAAACCCACTCTGTTTGGTGACAGTAATTTGTCCAAGCAGCACCAAAAAATGAATATACTAAGCTTTATAGGAATCAAACCTCTTCTTTCTTCTTTATTTGTAGTTTTATAGAGACAGTATGGAGAATAGAAAGTCCACAGGATTTGTACAATAACAAACCAATTCAAACATAGCTTCTAGCACTTATTAGCTGTATAACTTTAAGGAAGCTAAAACATCTTCTTGGGCTAGAGGTGTAGCTCAGTGCTACAGCACTGGCCTAAAAAGCACAAAGCCCTGGATTTGATGCCCAGTGCCACAAAAATTTAATTAATTAATTACTTCTCAAAATGAGGCCTTACAGCAACATTGCAACAATTTAAACACAAAATCATTTAGAACAGTCTTACAAGTATATCCGACCAGTCAACACAAGTATATCTCAGTTATCCAAAGAAAATAAATGAAACCATTTCTTCTTTAAAAATAAGCTATTACTGTAGGATAGGTAAAACCATTGAAGACATTGGTGTAGGCAAAGGCTTTATGAATAAACCTCAACCACACAGGAACTAGCACAAAGAATCAACAACTGGGATCTCATCTTATTAAAAAGCTTTTGCACAGCAAGAGAAACCACCAACAGAGTGAAGAGACAACCTACAACGTGGGAAAAAATGTTTGCCAGCTGTTCCTCGGACAAAGGATTACTATCGAGAACATATAAAGAACTCAAAAAAATCAGACCTCCCAAATTTAAAGACCCACTCCAAAAATGGGCATCTGAGATGAATACACATTTCTCAGATGAAGAAATACTAATGGCAAATAAATATACAAAAAAATGTGCAACATCACTAGTCATTCAAGAGATGCAAATTAAAACAACACTGAGATACCATCTCACCCCAGAAAAAATGGCTATTATAAAGAAATCAACTAATAACAAATGCTGGAGGGGCTGTGGGGAAAAAGGAACCCTTCTCCACTGTTGGGGGGAGTGTCGACTGGTACAGCCACTGTGGAAATCAGTGTGGAGATTCCTCAAAAAACTAGGGTTGGAGGTCCCATTTGACCCAGCTATTCCCCTTCTGGGTATCTTCCCAGAAGAGTTAAAAACATCGTACCACAGCGATATATGTGCACCCATGTTTATAGCAGCACAATTTGTAATAGCCAGATCTTGGAAGCAACCCAAATGCCCATCAACCGAGGAATGGATAAAAAAGATGTGGTATTTTTATACAATGGAGTACTACTCAGCCATAAAGAAGGATAAACTGGAGACTTTTATAGGTAAATGGATGCAACTCGAGAAAATACTCATAAGTGAAATTAACCAGACGCACATGTGTAAACATCATATTGTCTCCCTAGTGTGAGAAACTGAAAGACTACATAAGATCCAAAATGTACAATAGATACGATGAATCAGAAAGAAACTGGTCAAAAGGAAAGAGAGTCTGGGATGGAGAAATGGAGTAAAGAAAGAAGGGAAAAGAAAAAATTGTATTTATATATAAGATGGTTAACATAGATACACTACTAATTTTACTTAGTTCATTGAAAAGTAAGGTTTGTACCGATAATGTTTGGACAACTGAATGCTAATATCTGGTATCCTGAATAACTAAAAGATAACAATACGTAATGCATTAACCATTGTTACCCTCCTATTATGTTGTTTTGAAAATTTGTTCTTTTTTGATTTGTTTTGTTTTGTTTTTTCTTCTCTTTAAAATAAGAAAATAAAATAAAATAAGCTATTACAAAAGCACACAAAGCAGAACTAAAACCTAAGTTTTTAAATGTATTTTTGCTTTAAAGCTTTATAATTTTTATACCATTAACAAGATCAACAATTGGAACACAAATTTCCTTCACATTAAATTATACAGTACAGTATAGTTTTTTCTACACAGATACTCTAAGTAATAAATTTTTAAATCATTTCTAGTTTTGAAAGAATAAGAATTATAAAATTACATAAAGCTAAAAATTGGGAGGCTGAGGTGGGAGGATCATCTGTGTTCAAGAGTTTGAGACCAGCCTTGGCAACATACCAAGAACCCATGCCCAAAATAAAAGCTGGTGAAGAAGAAAAATTTCCTGAGTACAGTGGCACATGCCTATAAACCCAGCTACTCAGAAAGCTGAAGCAGGAGAATCGCCAGATTCAAGGCCAGCCTGGGCAATTTAGTGAGATTCTGTCTTAAACTAAGAAAAAAGGTTAAAGATATACTTCGGTGATAGAGCACTTACCCACCATGAGTAACGTCCTGGGTTCAATTCCCAGTACAGGAGAAGAGAAAAAGGAGAAGGAAGAGAAGGAACATTATTCCATCAAGATAAATAAAACACCTAGATTCATAAATATAGAATTGCTCATACTTAGGAAAAAGGTTCAGACACTCAAAGTTGAAAAAAATAAAAAGATTTACCCAGAGATTTGCATTACCTTTCAATCTAAGAATTCTATTCTTCATAATCCTACTCTGTACAAGTTAACCGACAGTAAAGTTTATTGCCTTGGTTTCATTTCACAAAAAAATCTAAATAGCTTATCAGAGTATGTACAAAAAAACAGTATAATATAAATATATGAAATAGAGTCCAATAAAATTAAATAAGATAACAGATCAAGACTGAGTAGAAAATTATAATGTAGAGATACAAGCTACAGTCTCTTGAACGGAATTTCCAAGTGACCACGGCAAAACGAGAAAGTTATCAGTAACAAGAACTTCACCATCCCAAGAAGAAA
Organism: Erethizon dorsatum; assembly: GCA_028451465.1. Taxonomy (NCBI): domain Eukaryota; kingdom Metazoa; phylum Chordata; class Mammalia; order Rodentia; family Erethizontidae; genus Erethizon; species Erethizon dorsatum. The sequence continues at coordinate 56,569,006 of CM051827.1, read as the reverse complement.
TCACAGGCTAAATAAAGATGTTCCTAGCCTTCACACAAATATTAACGATATGGTACACATCACCCATAGTAATATTCTTATAATAAGTGTCCATCTTCAAAAGCTATTTTATACATGCTTCTTATATAACACACTAGCTCCTGTCTGCTCCTCAGCTTCTCACACCATTCCCTGTCTTATTGACTTCCTGTCTTTTTGGCAACATTTCCAAACTAAGCAGCTTATATTCTAATTTACACACACACATACACACAAACACATTCATATTCAATCATTCATTCATTCTCTCTCTCTCTCAGTCTCTTGACATCCCCAGTAGTCATGAGTACTATTCCAAGTAGTCATGACTACTACCCCAAGTAGTCATGATATAGGTGTTTGCTGAATTTTTAAAACATGGAAATTGAGCTAATTAAGTGAATGGTGACTCAGTGAAAGTAGTTCTATTGGGAATGGAAATAATGCAATCCAAAAACTAAGAACTCAGTTTGATTCAGAAGTAAGTCCTGTAACGATGCAGAGGTTACAAATCGGCACCCTTCAAGTGGAAAGAAACTTCACATGTCTTATTTATCCTACAATGCTATAAGCAGTGAGGAACATTCAATAAAAACTTTTAAGGAAATAAATTTATTACATGAATTACATAAATCACTAAAACATGGGCTATTATTTTACTTGAATACATTTAGAAAACAGTCCCTTCCATTCCGGAGTTGCTCTAACTAAAGAACACCTGCCTTCCTGATCTCTCTATTCCTTGTTCCTAATTCTGTATTTCAGAGTTACAAAAAAAATCAGCCAGATTGCACTTGTGCCTACATCTGTAAAGCAGGAATAATAGTAACTACTCCCAAAAAATTACTGGGAAAACATGAATGAATTAATGCATGCAAAATGCTTAGAAAAGTGCCAATGTATGATTTCTCAATACATGGTGTTTAACCTATAACAAAGATGTGAAGTGTTTAAAAAAACAAAATCATGTTTTTTGATCACTGAGTAGGGTACTCAAACTCATCTAGTAAGACAAGGCAAACAACAAATTAGTTAAAACATATGCAAGGGCTGGTGAGATGGCTCAGCGGCATAAGCACCTGCCTGGCAAGCGAGAGGGCCCGAGTTCGACTCCCGGAACCCACATACGAAAAAAGGGCCGGTGATATCGCTCGGGGGCACGGGTGCCTGCTGGCACGCAAGGTCCTGAGGTCGACCCCCGCTACCCACAAAAAAAAAAAAAAAAAAGAAAAAAATGCAGATCAATATGCCTAGCATTAAAAGAAAAAAGGACAGATGAAATGGCAGCTCTAAGGTAAATTCTCTCCTGTACCCACCCCTGTTTTATCCTGACCTAAGCACTAAATTCACTAACTGAAACAGTTCTGGGGAAGAAAATGGGAAGCAGCAGAAGTAATGTTCTATTTTTTTCTTGGTGGTACTGGGGATTGAACCCAGGACATTTGCACGCAGCTATATTCCCAGTTGTTTTTTTGTTTTGTTTTCTTTTTGGTTTCTTTCTTTCTTTCTTTCATTCATTCATTTATTGAGGCGAGGTCTCACTAAGTTGCCCAGGCTGGGTTAATCTTAACGATTCTCTTGTCTCAGCCTGCCAGAGTGCTAGGTTTACAGGCATTAGCATACCTGGCTAATTTTTTATCATTCCTTCAAAAGGTATGCTATAGAACAACCGTAAAAAATGAAAACTGGGCTGGGGTATAGCTCAATGGTAGAACATTTGCCTACCATGCACGAAGCCCTGGGCTCAATCCCCAGAACCATGAAGAGAAAAGAAAAGAGGAAGAAAGAAATATGCCCAAGAGTACCAAATTTAACAACATTTATCATATCCGCCATTTCTTCTTTTTTTTTTGTGTGTGTGTGTGTGGGTACCGGGGGTTGACCTCAGGACCTCGCGCGCCAGCAGGTGCCCATGCCACTGAGCAATATCACCGGCCCTTTTTTCATATGTGGGTTCTGGGAGTCGAACTCGGGCCCTCGTGCTTGCCAGGCAGGCGCTTATGCCGCTGAGCCATCTCACCGGCCCCCATTTCTTCTTTTAATGCTATTTTAAAACTTTAAAAATTAAGTCAACCATACTGAGATAAAAATTAGTCTGCTTAGGGCTGGGGATACAGCTCAGCGGCACAGTGCCTGCCTGGTAAGTGCGAGGTCCTGAGTTCAATCCCCGGTACCACTCCCCACAAAAAAAAATTGGTCTGCTCTTCTTTCCAACTGTATCTCTAACCATCTTTGCAAGCCAAAGAAAAATAAAATCATAAATGAGATAAAATATAAATACAATCATTTAAAAAGTAAGTATTGAGCCAGGCATGTGGCTCACACTTGTAATCCCAGCATTTGGGAGGTGCTGTGAGGATTGTGATGAATTTGAGGCCAGCCTGGGCTACACCATGAGACCGTGTCTCAAAAAAAAAAAAAAAAAAAAAGTATCAATGTGAACACAAAAAATAACTCTCAGTTTTGTCCCGATGTACTTTCTACCCTGATAATTATCCTGTCTCCTTATTCTATAAGGCAAACCTAGCAGAAAGGAAAGCTTCAGGTATATAGTACACCATTTCTCTCTAAAAGCAAAAGACAGAAATCTAACTGCACAAAGTGAAATGAAGCTATACTTTAAAAGTTTCCATACAGATGAAATTCACCAAAAAGAAACTCCACCACATACACATCACACTGACTTATTGCTAATGTGTTCAACTTTTATAAACTTATTTCTTAAAAGAATAAATACAGAAAAAAATTTTAGGGGCAACAGTGTTATACCACAGGGTAATCACCAGCAAATCCATGTTTACCCTGTGTGTGTCCCTCAGCAAGGAGCCGCCCTTAAAGTCCACAATCTCTTCCTGCTCTTTTCTCTCCAGCCACAGTAACCTTTTGTATCCCTCCTTCACTAGCAGCATTCTGCCAAAGGCTACAGGAAAAGCATTAATACACACAACTTGGCTGTAGCAATCTCAGTTTGAGTACTGCAAATTATTTTACTAATACCTCAGGGATTATCAAACTACAGTTAGAAGCCAGACTTCATGTTATCCTAACATTTAATGATTCTTATGTGGCTTCTGTGTTTTCCGATTCACTTCTGTTTGTACAAACATACATGCAATACATCTGTTATTTCCAAAGAATTACAAAGTGAACTTCATAAGTCATGCTAAAAAATAAAACATTAATACTCTTGTAGGAAATTGAAACTACCAAGCAACTTGAAAAGTTCACTGCTCAAATTCCTTCAAGTATAAATAAGGTTCTGCAATATTATTTTCTTCTAACATGCTCCTAAAGATATATCACAAGTTTACTCTGCATATGCTTGAGGTGCCATTTTTCCAGTTCTCATCACATGATCAATCTCAAGTGTGCCTGAATTCCTTCCTTTAAATATTTTTCTATTGGGATGGCTCATTTGTATGCTCTTTGAATCTCAGAAATACTCAATCTTTTTGGCCAAGCAACCTTTTGTACAGAAAATAATAACATACACCACTAGTTATAATTCTATAAATGTCATTCTTTTTCAATTGACTATCATGTTATATGAGTGGCTTTGAAGAAAAAGAAGGTAATATATTTAATTGAAAGTCTGCATGCAACCATAGAATATCACAGACACTCTTTAAGTGTAAGAATTTCCCCACCCTTTTTTGGGTTCTGCTTTATCTATAGCACCTATGATACCTATCTTCAGTACCTAGAAGAGTGTTCAGTAAATATATCATCAACATATGAAAACTAGCAGATTCTTAAAGAAACTGCTAATATTAAAATAATATATTATCAGGAAAAAAAGCAGCAAATCTTTCTAAAGTGTAGACTCCCACTGATCTAAGGATCTAACCAACATTAAGGAAATACCAACATTCACAAGAGTGATCTCCTTGAGACAAACAACCAAACGAAAATATTGAAAAGGAAACAAAATACACTACCACATTTCTAAAGACACTTTTTAAACTGATAAAATTGACAAAGGAAATAAAATGTTCAAAGTATATAAACTATAATTTCTTTTTGAGATATTAAATAGTCTTTTGCCTCTTTAGATAATGTAGCAACAAATAGTCAAAATTGTGGAATTTCTAAAAAGAAAGCTTATAATAGTGTCATTAGCAAAAATTATATACTTCCAATATAACAACTAGGAAACCAATATAACCCCAAAGGAAACTTCCACAATAATGGCAAAATTTTCTAATTTTCAGCTGATTTTCAAATGTTTACAAGTGTAATAGTCAAAGGCATACAAGCTGTTACATTTTAAATGTATAATGGCTAAAACCAGAATATATAAGTTAAAATTACAACAAATTCTGATGTTGACTTTTCTCTAAGCCTTGCCAAATACTGCATAATGAAACTTCATATTTTTAGAGCATCAGCAATATGTGATAAAGCAAAAAAATATACAGAAATGGATGGAACAATTTTGAAATTTTAAGAATCTACTATCATTACCATAGTTCAATCAGGCTTGAAAACGGGCCAATATCAATGTTGTTTTCCAACCTACCAAAGCCACCAAAACAAACCATAAAATCCTACCAGGCTCAACATCACTTAAGTAGCAGTCTTCTTAAACCTAACCTAACTCCATCATGAAGACCAAACCAAAACACCTTAAATACAAAGTATCCTACAAGACAACTGACAATATTCTTCAAAATGTCAATGTTATGAAAGATAAAGGGAGGGGCAGTGAAGGAACTGTATTAGCTTTCTGTTGCTGAGACTAAATACCTGACATAAATCAACTTAAAGGAGGAAAAGTTTATTGTGGCTCATGGATTCAGTCCATGATTGGCTGGCTCCAAGGCAGAAACATTAAGGTGAAGGAAAGCTGCTCGTTTAATGGCAGCCAGGGAGGAGAGCAAAAAGGAAAGAGAAGCCTGAGAAAGGGCCCAAGGACAAGACAGACCTTTCAAAGGTACACACACACCCCACACTCCACACTCGCCACCTCCACCGCATTCATCGATAAATTCATCAGATGAGGTTCTCACTCCCCTGATCCAATCAGATCTCTAGGCCTGCCCCACCTCTGAACACTGGTGCACTGCAGATCAACCCTTCACCATGATTCTTTGGGGGACACTTAACATTTAAACCACTCGTGAAATATCCCAATGAAACCAAAAGATATCGCCACCAAATGCAGTATGTAAAGATTAACTAGATCTTTGATTGGGGAAAAACAGCTAAAAACATATCCGGGAAATAAATGAGAAGATCTAAATAGAAACTATGTATTGAATGATAAAATAGATCGTGGGTATGATAAAAACATAGTTAATTTGGAAAATATTCTTGTTCTCAGAAAAGTGAAGTATGCAGAAATGGAGTATTACGTAGGTTGCAACTCACTTTCAAATGGTCCAGCATAAAAAAAATGTAACTAAAGTAAATGTGGAAAAATATTAATAACTGGTTAATAGAAAAGAAATGAATACAATTCTTTGGTATGCTGTTCTTCTAACATTTCGTTTTGTTTTGTTTTGTTTTTGAGACAGGGCCTTGCTATGTAGTGCAGGCTGGCCTTGAACTCACAGTGATCCTCCTGCCTCAGCCTCCCAAGTGCTGGGATTACAGGCGTGAGCCACCATGCCTGGCATTCTTCTAATATTTCCATAGATCTGGTTTTTCCAAATAAAAATTAGACAAAATGTCATTAGGCCAAAAGGTTTTATTTTTTCAATTCAACTCAGTGAAAATATTACAAAATATAATACTGTTTACACAATGAAAAATTCAACTTATAAATTTCCTATGGCTTAAAGTAATAACTGATTTTGATTCTTGTTATAGATTTAGATACCTTTAATTATAAAGAAAGTTTCTATAAAGTTCATCCTACTACATGAATTTCTATTATGAAGTTTTAATAATTGTTTTTTTGTGTGGGTTTTTTTTTTTTTTTTTTTTTTTTTTTAGCAGGGTCTTGCTATGTATTCCAGGCTGCCCTTGAACTCACTATGTAGCCCAGGCTGGTCTCAAACTCAAGGTGATTATCCTTGCTTCAGCCTCCTAAATGCTAGGATTACAGGCATGTAACCACAATGCCCTGCAAGTTATAGCTGTCTTTTATAAGACTTTAGGAAACAGCTAAAAATCTGGCATAAAAGTTAAACAGTTACCCTAATAAAATATTCAGTGAAGCCATAAAGCCATGGGTAGTGGCAAATGCCTATTATCTCAGCCACTTGGGAGGCTGAGGCAGGACCATTGTTAAATCAGAGGCTGGCATAGGCAACATAGTGAGACCCTGTCTCCAAAGACAGAAAGAATGAAATCCTCCAACACTGAGATACCATCTTACTCCAAAAAGAATGGCTATCATCAAGAAATCAAACAATAACAAATGCTGGCAAGGCTGCAGGGGATAAGGCACCCTTCTACATTGTTGGTAGGAATGTAAACTATTACAACCACTATGGAGATCGGTATGGAGATTGCTCAAAAAACTAAAAACAAAAATTCCATCTGACCCAGCTATTCCCCTTTTGGTATCTTCCCAAAAGATTTAAAGACATACTACAGTGATACATGCACACCCATGTTTATAGCAGCACAATTCATAATAGCTGAATCTTGGGAGCAGCCTATATGTCTATTAACAGATGAAAGGATAAAGAAAGTGTGGTATTTATATACAATGGGGTACTACTCTGCCATAAAAAAGGATAAACTTGAGGCATTTGTAGGTAAATGGATGCACCTCGAGACCATAATGTTAACTGAAATAAGACACACAAGTTTGAAATCACATGGTTCCTCTTACTTGAGAAAGTCAAAATATAAAGGGCAAAATAAAAGATAATAGGAAGTAGGGAGATCTTTTTCAAATGGAAAGGGAAACAAGAGATGGAGGGAGGGAAGGGAAAAGGGATAAAAAATAACTGAAGAAGAAAATGGAAATAGAGCTTTTACAAATGGAAAGGGGAATAAGAGTTGAAAGGACCAGGGAGGGTGGGAGGGAAAGGCATGAAAAAATAATAAAGATATATTAGGTACGTGTACAAACTCCCCCATGATTAATATAATCATTATATACTCTAAACATGTACTAATAAAAAAAAAAAGAAACCTATAAAATTGTTAAATTTTTTTAAAAGAATGAAAACCTCAATGTACTTGTATTGGCAGCATTTTTACAGAGCTAACCCAAAGTCAAGAAGGTCTGCTATTAATTTACTTCATAACCTTTCATACAGAAATGTGACTTGGAATATCTAATACATGCAAAGGTCCCAAATTTTAACTCATCACTCTCCTTCCACTAACAAAACTAGTTTACAACACTCACAGAAACAAGGAAAACTAACATAGAAAAACAATAAAGACCATCTTACATGTATATATAGACTAGGAAACATTTTCTTATTCCTTGACTGCATCTGGTTGCCAGAATTAGGGTGAAAAGAAGGTAAAACGGAATGGTCATCATTCCTCTTTCAAGATGAAGGAGAAAAGTCAGAAACCAGGTGATTTTTCCAATACCATTAATTTGATTTATTTCAGAGTGAAAATTCCTTCCTTTCACTTATGACCATAGAGTACAAAGAAGTTGGTACAGTAAATCCCCAATGCATAAACAAGTTCCGTTCCGAGAGAGCATTAGTTAAATCAGATTCGTTCCTAAGTCCAACGAAGTGAGTCTTATATACCTTTGACACAAATACACAATGTAAAGCATCAAAAAAACCAAATGTTAGGTCCATTTGTATAACTTGAATGTTCGTAAGTCAGGGACTTACTGTACTCGGTGTGGTGGCCTATGCCTGTAATCCCAACTACTCAGGAGACTGAGGCAGGAAGACTGAAATTTCAGGGCCAGCCTAGGCAACTCAGCAAGACAGCCTCAAAATAAAATTTTAAGAGCAGTGCTGGGGATGTAGCTCAGTAGTAACGTGCCTTCAAAACGTATGTGAAATCCTAGGTTCAATTCCCAGTATAAACAAACGAACAAACGAATGAAAGAGGGAGGGAGGGAGGGAAAAAGGGAGGGAGGGAAGAAGGAAAAAAGAAAAGAGATTACTTAAGAAAAGATAATTTTAAAATAAAATAGTAAGAAATTGGTGTCCCACTGCACATCTTTAAGTTGAAAAACGTGTAGTAAGTGGCTACTGCAGTAAATACAGATAAGGCAATTAAATACCTATTCCCATATATTTTTAAATACTCCTAAGCAAAAAATTGAAATTCTTCTCCCCAAAAGATCATTTAATTAGTAATACTTCCTATATTTTAGAATCTTTCCCTCTCCCTCTCTTTCTTGGTTTCTTTATGTAGTCCAGGCAAGCCTCGAACATTTGATCCTCCTGTCTCAGCCTCTTGAGTGCTAGGATAATAGGAGCGAGCCACCATGGGGCTTTGGAGTATATCCTTTCTTTAATCCTCCCTTCCATGTTTCAACTTGTCTTCAACAATGAAATCTCTATATACATTCTGTCAGTAAGATACGTTTTTTTTTTTTTTAACATTTTTGACATCTCTGAAATCAGGCTGCAACTAACCATTGACATGATGTCCTAACTGCTGTTAGTACGCATGGGAACTTGGTTGCTTGAGGAGACAACTGCAACTTCTAGATATTTCCACCCACAAATATTTAAGTACTATCTCTGATTGTTGTCTGAAAAATCTTATTTTGATATTTTCTGCTAAGAAAAGGGAACTTCCTGTATGAAAACTTGGAGGATAGTATTAGCAACACTGAAAAATTTTCTGCAGGCAATACTGGGGGCGCTCTGAAACAAAGCATCACAAAGTAATATAAAAGGTAATACACGGTGGAAAGAACAAGGAGATTGATGGTTCTGATCTAAAAGTTATTCAGAAGAGTCAGATTCTAAACACAAAAATGTTTTAGAAATACCTTAACCAACCTACTATATTTACATACCCCTTTTTACATATGCCCAAGATAGATGAATTTTGAAATATCTCTTCTAATTAATTCTGAAGTTCTCTCAAAAAATGTAAGCAAATGATAGCACACACTGTCACACATTGTGACATTTTTTCCCTTAAAACATCAATTTTCTCCTAAAAAAAAAAGCCAAAAATATTTTAAAATGTATCATCCAACAGTAACAATAACATGGAAAACAAGCATTTTTATATATTGCTACCAAGAACTGGGTAATATTTCTAAAGCCTTAAAACATGTATGGATCTTCTGACCCACAAATTTCAACAGAGGAACTGGTACAAGGCAATAATCAGGGATGTACGCAAGGCAAAGTGGGAGGATTGAACCCAGAGCCTTCACACTGAGCCAAATCCCTACTCCTTTTATTTGTTTCTTTTGAGACAGAGTCTTGCTAAGTGTCACTAAGTTTCCCAGGCTGGACCCGAAGTTGTGATCCTCCTGCTTCAGCCTCCTGGAATGCTGGGATTTTTTTTTTCTTCTTCTTTATAATGTTCACGGGGGGTGGGGGGGTAGGCCTTTCACTATTATTATATCCACGTGAAAAAAATCTCTCATCTCTTCGAAATTATGTTAGAGATTTCTATTATTATATCCTCAGAACAATACTATATCTTTCACTAAACGTAACTAAATTACAGTGAACTAATAAATTCAGGTATAAAAGTAACCTGTAATTAGTAGTAAAAGAAATTCCTACATAAAATCCTTAAAAAACTAAGGGAATAAATTAGAATATCTCCCTCTCCCTCTCAGTTTCTCTATGTAGTCCAGGTAGGCCTTAAACTTTTGATCCTCCTGTCTCAGCCTCCTGAGTGCTAATATAATAGGAGCGAGGCACCACTGAGCCAAAGGATTGATGAATCCCACACAAGAAAGAAATTAAAACATTCAGGATAAGGTCTATGCAGCAATCACACAGAACCCAGACTAAAACAAGAGACTGCAGGTTGCAGAAAAGAGACCTCTGATAAAAAGGAGGTTTCAATGAACTAACGTGTTAAGTATAAAGGAAAAAATGAAAGAACCATTAAATAAAGATGGGGATAACAATATTGTTAAGATATCAGTTCTACCAAATTATCTAAAGATGCAAACAATTCCTATCAAAACCCCAGGCAGCATATTGGGGAAATCAACAAAATAATTCTGAAACATATATGAAATATAAAGAGCCAAGAATAATGAAGTTCTTAAACTCCCAGATATTGAGACTATAAAGCCATAGCAGTTAATATAACAATGACAAATTTCTTCAAAAAACAGATCAATAGAATAAAGTCCAGAAATATACTTAGTTACCTAATTCACCACAAAATACCACTTCACACCAGTGCAAGGTTGCAGGTAGAGTGAGATTTTTCAGTATATGATGCTTTGTCAAATGGATTTCCACACAGAAAATGAAATCCTAACCCCACTCCCACACCACACGAGTTTACTTCAGACAGACCACAGAACTGTGAAAGATTAAACAATAAAAATTCCAGAACATTATGTAACACCTCAGGGTAACAGCAAACTCTTAAATAGGATATAAAGAGCACCGACTATAAAAGAAAATAAATTATATTTCATTAAAACTTAAAACTTTTTTTCATCAAAAGAAATCATTAAAAGATTAAAAGGCAAGCCCCAAACATGACATTTCTGCTTGAGATTGTAGCAATATCTGCAATATATACATCTGACAAAGGAGCCAAATCAGAATATATTAAAAACTATAAATCAATTAAAAAATGAGAAATTTGAATAGGACATTCATAACACATATACTTCATAACAAAACATATCTCAATGCCCAATCAAGATATGAAAAGCACGTCAATTTCATGAATCATCAGGAAAACGCAAATTAAACCTGTAACTGTTTACTACCACATACCATCTGGCTAAAAAAGGAAAAAGACAAAACCAAATGCTGGTAAGGACTCAAAGCAACTACTGTACAACTCCCAATCACTGCCTACGGGACTGTAAATTGCAATAATCACTGTAGAAGATCATTTCCTAGTATCTTCCAAAGCTGAACATATAAACTATAACACAGAAATTCCATTCCTTAGTCATATCCCCAATAAAACATATTCATATAACCACCTAAAGACACATGGAAGAATGTAGTAGAAGCACTGCTCCTAATGGTTACAGCCTCCATACTGACCATAATCAGAAATGACAGGCATTGACAAGTCCTGCCCAGGGCATTTCTGGAACTGAAACCTTTGTATATTGCTGGTGGGAATGCAAAACGAAAGAGTCTTTTGGAAAACAATTTGGCCATTTGTCAAAAACTCATGGAACTATATACTTAATACACACATTTCTGTGTGGATACATCAATTTTCATAAAAATTTTTAAAATTTCATTTAAAAAATGAAGTACTACTACATACTCATCAAAATGTCAGTCTTTAATTTCAGAGAAAAACAAATACGGGCGAAGATATGGAGCAAGTGCAACTCTCATACGTTATTGCTGAGAGGGTAAACTGGCACAATCACTTTGTAAAACTGCTTGTTTGTATCTACTAAAATAAGATGTACGTGTACCCACTGACCCAGCTATTCTACTCCTAAGCATATATCCAACGGAAATCTACATATGTATAAAACTTTTCTTCAGAAGCATTAGTCAAAATTATCTAAAACATGAATCTAAAATTTTCATCTGTACACTAGAAAACAAAATTGTAATATATTTATTCAGTGGATGCTATAAAGAAGAATTACCCCTATATACAAAATAGGTTTGAAACTTAAAATCTTAATGCTGAAAATCAGATAGAAGCCAAGCACGGTGGTACACAACTGTAATCCCAGCACTCTGGAGGCTGAGGCAGGATGATTACATGTTCAAGCCCAGCCTGGACAACTTAGTGACTTGGCAAAAACCTGTCTCACAATAAAAAATAAGGCCAAGCATAGTGGTGCATGTCTGTAATCCCAGCATTCAGGAGGCTGAGGCAGGAGGATCACTGCAAGTTCAAGGCCAGCCTGGGTTACATAGTGAGTTCGTGGCCAGCCCAGAATACATAGTGAGACCCTGTCTCAAACACACATACACACCTACACACATAAAATTTTAAAAGGAAAAGTCCTAGGTTCAATTCTCAATATGCAATTAAAAAAGAAAAAGAAGACATAAACTCTAGTGAGAAAAGAGTACTAGTTACGACTGGAAGGTATGAATTTGACCACTTCTGGGATCCCTATAAAGTTCTATATTTTAATTTGGGCAATAGGTACATGACTATATTCAATTCACAAAAAATGTATCAAAAGGTACATTTAATATTTGTCCATCTTACTATGAATCTGCTATACTGCAATTTTTCAAAATTTGTCTCCCCAAATTTCAACTGTACACTGAGCTAAAGAAGGTAAAGGAAAGAAATAATTTAAGTAATTCAACCAACCTCCATAACCCTACTCTATTACCAATGATATATCCTCACATAAGGAACACAAATAAACTTAAAATAATTAATGCATACTGGCAAAATACATAGAAAGAATGTATCTATTTTAGGAGTTTCTCTAATATTGACAAGAAGTAAAAATAATGTTTAGGGGCCGGTGAGATAGCTCAGCGGCATGAGCGCCTGCCTGGCAAGCGCGAGGTCCTGAGTTCGACTCCCAGAACCCACATACAAAGGTGAAAGGGGCCGGTGATAACGCTCAGTGGCACAAGTGCCTGCTGGCAAGCGTGAGGTCCTGAGTTCAAGCCCTGGTACCCACAAAAAAATAAATAAATAAATAAATAAATAATGTTTAGGCAAACAAGAAGATGGAGATAACACTGTCTATAACTTCAAGAAATAAGTTGAAAAATTAATTAGGAAACATTGAAGAATAAGACAAATCAATCATCTAAAAGGGATATATGATAAATAACAAGAACAGTCAGCAAATTGGCTCTCCATAATCAATTTTCCCAAGTGGAGAGACACTAGAACATTTTGATCCTGAATATGATTTTAAAGTTTAGAAAGATACATTAGATACTTTATATAGTTTATTTACATTACTATATAGGATTGTATAAACAGAACCAAGTGTAATCCACTTCATAGTTAAACTTTTCAAGGGTAAATCTGATCATTAATTAAATGTAATTCTGTTGTACTATGTATATGCACATGCATATATTTATCTTTATATATTCATATATATACACATCTATATGTCACATACATACATATATCTATATATAACATCAATTATGTGTATATATGTATTGACAAAAAATTTAAACATATCATTAAGAGCACCACAATTATAGCACCACAATTATATGGGAAAGAGTACGTTAGAAAGAAATGGCTTAGTAGGTTATTTCTCATTTATTATATGTTTACAGTTGATAAATCAAGAATCAGTTATAGGCACCTTATTTAAGGACATAGAAATATCACCAGGAAAACCAAAACAGGCATTTGTTTTTCATCTTATCTGAAGAAGACCGGGATTGGAGCGCAGGACTGCTACTTTTCATACAATTTAAAGTATCGTTTACATTTTTAATCATGAATGTGAACTTTTGGTGATCAAAACTTTGAATCTTATTACAGAAGAATGCCATTAAAATTTTTACTTCATACTCTATTTTTAAAAGCACATCATGGATGTTCATCCCAATTTTATAAATATACAAATATTGTATATAAGCATATTTGCAGGTTTGAAAATATATCTGTGAAGGGCACAATAATGTTTCTTATTTATTGAGAGGATTAAACTAGGTAACATATATAAAATACTTAATACAAAGCCTGGTACAAAGTAAAGATTCAATACATTTAGCTATTATTGCTAGTATTTATTACAGATGCATAGAAAAAAAAAAAAGCTGGGCCAGTGAGATAGCTCAGCGGCATAAGCACCTGCCTGGCAAGCGTGAGGTCCTGAGTTCGACTCCCGGTACCCACACACGAAAAAAGGGCCAGTGATATCGCTCAGCGGCATGGGCGCCTGCTGGCGTGCCAGGTCTTGAGTTCAACCCCTGGTACCCACAAAAAAAAAAAAAAAAAAAAAAGCTCAACAAAAATATTAGAACTGGTAGTGTTTATTATGTGGAGCATCTGACACATAACAGGCACTCAACAGCTACTGACTAAATCAATTTTATCTAAGTTTTTTAGGAATAGATAATTCTCTTCTAAGACTGTCAAATCAAAAAGACTGATGTCTACCTAATTAATTTGAATAAAATTAAAGCTAAAACTAAAAAGCATGCCCTAATCTCTTTATAAAAAGAATCAGCAGCAGCAGCAGCAGTGATTAACATGTAGAATAGATATTGCATGTTAACTGTTTCTTCTTATGTTCTCTTGTATTTTAAATTTTTGCTGCAGATGTTAAGTTTTATAATTTGTTGGGGTTCAAGGGGGGAACTCTATAGAATACTACTGCACACAGAAAGTAACTGCTTAAAAAGGCCAAAATTTTCAAATTATGTTAAATTGTTTTTGTACATAGAATAGTTACTGATTCTTACATATCCACTAGATGATACAGCAATATAATTCTTCTTGCAGTATTTAGCTAGGGGTCTAATAAGGGTCTAATTAAAATTAAAGAAGGAAATGCTTAAACTTCCCTAGATAAGGCTCCATACTATCCACTGAAAGGTATCACCATCTACAACAGGCCTGTAATGAGAACTAAAACCCAGAATAAATAAATATAAAAATTAACCTTTCATTAACTGCAGAGAATGGGGCACATAAGGAGAATGAATACATTTGTGAAATATATTATCATTCATCCCCTTAAATATTTTACAAAAATTGTCCATAATATCTTGTAGCAGCAGGTTCACAATCTTCTATTTAATAAGGAGCACCTTAGCTTCTCAGTTAAATATTCAAATGAAACATAAGGGGAATCAAAGAACAGTAACCAGAAATGAGAAGAAAAGAAAGAAGGGGGGACACTAAGGTTTTCTGTGACAACCACATCTGCCCTTAAGTCCCTAGTTGGGACCTCCAACTCCAATCTTACCTGTGCATACTCTCTTTCAATAGCAGCCCTCTTCTGACTGAATGTCCTAAAAATACAAATAAAAATGAATTACTAAAAACATAACTTAATAATTTCAAGTAAATTTATCAACACACCTTCAAATATTGCCTGGAAAATGTATTTTATTCATCTTTATGTGCTTAGAAAGACTCCTACCACCAGTAGCAGTCTCTGCAGTTAGACAATCTACATTCAAAGCCCAGCTCTACCACTTACAGGTACGATCTTAGACAAGTCATTTGACTTCCCTGTGCCTCAGTTTCCTTCTTTGTAAAGTGGGTGTAAAAACAGAACTCATTTCATAAAAATACTCTAAAATTTAGTTATTTGAAATACAAAAACTTGTCAAAAGCGTCTAGCACACAGTAAATCTCAGCAAGTGGTGGCAACTGTTGTAAGAATGGCTATTACATAATAGGTACTAAAAATGGTTACTGAACTGAGCAACACAAAGGAAACTATAGAAAACAAGGTGAAAATTTTTGATCACCTCAACATGAAAAATCGTCAAACTGTTACCTTTATTATAGTTTTTTGGAAATAAACTGCAAGGTGGCTACACATGTGGCGTGCTGAGAACATACTTTCCATACACGTATAATTTTGTAGATTCCAAGATTCATACTTTTCACATATTAACATTTATGGCCAGGCACAGTGATGCACACAGGTAGTCCCAGCTACTTGGAAAGCTGAGGGAGGAGACTTGCTTGAGCCCAGTGTTTTTTTTCCTTCTCTTTCTTTCTTTTTTTTTGTAGGGGTGGGTGGGTTGAGACAGGGTTTTGCTTTGTAACTCAGGCTGGCCTTGAACTCACTATGTAGCCCAGGCCAGGCCTGAACTTGCAGCGATCCTCGTGCCTCTCCCTCCTGAGTGCTGGGATTATAGGAGTGTGCCACCACGCTCAGCATTTTTTTTTGGGTGGGGGGAGATAGGGTCTCACTATGTAGTCCAGGCTGGGGTCTCAAACTTGCTATGTAGATCAGGCTTGGCCTTAAACTTGTGATTCTCCTACCTCAGCATCTCAAGGGCTGTGCAACACCCCACCTGGGTTGAACCCAGGATTTCTAGGTCAGTCTTGGCAACATAGTGAGACCCTGTCTCTTTAAAAATTTTTGTAAATTTATGATATGGGGATGAATCTTTATGACTGGCAGTATTTTCTATTTTAATGGTTAATAAAATAAGTCAATCTTATAAACCACAGGCATTGCAGAAAAATAACAAAATATGATACTGGCAATTTACCTTGAATATTGTGAATTAAAGACTTGTCTGTTGGGCCAGTGAGATAGCTCAGCGGCATAAGCGCCTGCCTGGCAAGCACAAGGTCCTGAGTTCAACTCCCGGTACCCACATACGAAAAAAGGGCCGGTGATATCACTCAGCGGCACGGGCGCCTGCTGGCGCAAGAGGTCCTGAGGTCAACCCCCGGTACCCACAAAAAAAAAAGACTTGTCTGGTATATGCTAGGAATCTATGCTGAAAAACCACTCCACCCCATGAAACATGCACACACACACTCTTTCATTTCAACTCCATTTTGCGGGAGAGGGAGGATTGAAACAGGGTCCCACTATGTAGTTCAGGCCAGCCTTAAACTCACTATATAGCCCAGGCTGGCCTCGAACTCATGGTGATTCTCCTGCCTCAGCCTCCTGAATGCTGGGATTACAGGCATGTAACACTGCTTTTTTTTCCCCCCTTGAGAACTTGACACTTAGCTAGGCTTAGAATTTCAGATATTGTCTGTCTGTCTGTCTGTCTATGGCAATACTGGGGATTGAACACAGGGCCTTCATACTGAGTTTATACCCTCTCCATTTTTAAATTTTGAGACAGGGTCTAAGTCACTAAATTGTCCAATCTGGGCTTGAACCTGCCTCAACCAAACTTATGAGTGTACTTCTAATTATGGAAGTCAGCATCCAGATAAATATAGGACAGTATAAGATAATATTTGATTCACACACCTGTAATCCCAGCACTCTGGGAGGTTGAGGCAGGAGGATCACAGGTTCAAGCCCAGATTGGACAATTTAAAAATGGAGGGGGGGGGGGCCGGTGAGATGGCTCAGCGGCTTAAGCGCCTGCCCGGCAAGCGCGAGGGCCCGAGTTCGACTCCCGGAACCCACATACAAAAAAGGGGCCGGTGATATCACTCAGCGGCACGGGTGCCTGCTGGCGCGCGAGGTCCTGAGGTGGACCCCCTGGTACCCACAAAAAAAAAAAAAAAAAAAATGGAGAGGGGGGTATAAACTCAGTGTGAAGGCCCTGTGTTCAATCCCCAGTATTGCCATAGACAGACAGACAGACAGACAATATCTGAAATTCTAAGCCTAGCTAAGTGTCAAAATTTGCTCTATAAATAAAAGTTCTCAAGGGGGGAAAAAAGCAGATCCTGTTGCACTAAGGCAGAGACATAAAAAGTGGAAAGAATGAAAAAAAAGAGTGCATTGGAATAGAAAAAAAGGTAAGAAGCCAAAATTAACACTTGAAAAAGTATTTAAATTTACCAATATGAATTTAGAAATGTAACTATTCAAAATCTATACTATAGATTTTGTCTTGAGTGAATAACTAATTTCTTAATATTAAAAATACAAAGGGAGAAAGACTCTTTAAATCTAAAAATTCATGCATTTTTAAGGGTATTTTAGATTATCTATAAAAAATAAGAGTGTATACAATAAATATCTCCAGTACATTCAAGGGTTAAGCAAGCAGAGAAAATTCTGGGAAGATGCTGGGATAGGAAACATCAGGAATCTGTGTTCCATCAAGACAACAAAGTCACTGGTACAGCCTGTCTCATCTACACACTTTGGAATCAGGGAGTCAATTGCAGGCACCCTACTTCCAGGGGAAGGCTTAGATAATAGTGATTAATTTGATCCAATTTCAGTCAGGTCAGTAGGAGCCACCACCCTCTACCCCTAAGTCTGTGGCATGCAGCCATGCATTTTGTTCCAGGAGCAGCTTACAAACACCAACCACAGTCAGGATGGGCAATATGAAACTCATCTCTAAGATTATGCTATACCTGATACTGCAAATTCTGATGGTAGAGGTACAAAGAGAGGGCAACCCATCGCTGCTCAATCTCCCTCACTTTCATGCAAGTCCCTCTCCCTTTGGCTGCAGTGACTTCTAGAGAATTCAAAGGTTCATTACCTTTTTAGCCCTAGTGAGGCTAAACCACAAAGACACTGAAAATATGACATGATCTACAATTAGGATTAAATAAGGAATCAAAAATGTTTCAGCAAAAATAAGCCCTGGACCTGATGGTCTCACTGGTGAATTTTATTAAACTTTCAAAGATCACTAATTCTTCTCAAAAATTTCCAAAAATAAAGGTAAAGAAACAATCTCTAACTCTCTCTATGGATATGCATCATTCTGATACTGCAGATGAACTTCCCTTATGAACACTGACGGCAAAAATCCTCAACAAAAAACTAGCAAATCAAATTCAGCAGTACATTAAAAGAACTATACATCATGATCAAGTGGGACTTATTCCTGAAATGCAAGGATTTAGCATACAAAAATTGATCACTGAAACAGAATGAAGAAAAAAAACGACATGGTCATCTCAATTGATATAGAAAATGCATTTAAAAAATAAATATTCTTTGAAGATAAAAACACAAACTATAAACAGAAAGAGACAACTTCAACATAATAAAAGTCATATATGAAAAACCTACAACTAAACATTATGCTCAACTATAAAGGACTGGAAACTTTACCTCTGAGATCAAGCACAAGACAAGGATGCCCACTTTTACCACTGTATGTGTGTGTGTGTGTATGTGTGTGGTACTGGGGACCAAACACAGGACCTTCACAATAAGCTACATCCACTGCATTTTTTTTTATATTTTATTTTAAAACAGGGTCTCATTAAATCACCCAAACTCATTTCAAACTTGCGGTCCGCCTAAAGTGATAGAATTGCAATCCTGAGTAACTACGCCTAGCCCTTCTGCCGCTTCTATTCAACACAGTGCTGGAAATACTAGCAAGAACAATTAGGCAAGAAAAAGAAATGACATCCAACTTGCAAAGGAAGAAATAAAATTATCTCATCACAAATGATATAGTATTTTATGTAGAAAAATCTTAGAGTCCACAAAATACCTATTAGAACTAATAAATGAATTCAGTAAAGTAAAAGGATACAAAGTCACATACAAAATTCAGTTACATTTCTATATATGATACAAAATGAAATTTTAAAGTCCACTTAGTATCAAAATAAAATATTTAGAAATTAATCTTAACAATGAACATTGTAAAACATTTCTGAAATTAAAGAAAAAAATGAGAAAAAATATCCAATGTTTGTGGGTGGGAAAACTTAATATTGTTAAGGATGCAACACCACCAAAAGCAATGTACAGATTTAACAGCATCTCTATAAAAATCCCACGATGATTTCTGCAGAAATGGAGGAAAATATTCTAAAATTTATACAGAAGCTCAAGAAACTTCTAAATAGCTAAAAACAATCCTAAAAACGAACACTAGAAAGTTCACATTTCCTACCAAGATATATCTATTCTACCAAGATATATATATATATGTATCAACCCAGTGTGGTGCTGTCATAAAGACAAACATACAGATCTACGGAACAGATTAGGGGGCCCAAAGATAAACACATGCATATATAATCAACTCATCTTTAACAGGAGTGACAAGAATACACACCAGGAAAGAACAGTCTCTTCAACAAATGAAAATGGGTAGACTAGATATCCATACACAAAAAAAAGACTTCAGATCCTTACCTAACATCATATACAAAAATTAACTCAAAAATGGATCCATGACCTACATTTAAAACTTAAAACCACTTAAAAAAATTCTTAGAAAAAAGCGGGGTAAATAAGATTGGATTTTGCAATAATTTCTTGGAGATGACAGCAAAGGCACAGGGAACAAAAGAGAAAAACTAACAAATTAAGACTCATGAAAATTTTAAATTTTTATGACTCAAAAGGCACTATCAACACAGTAAAAGAAGAATGAGAGAAAATAACTGAGTTCAATCCCTAGTACTGCAATCAATCAATCAGTGTGAAATGAAATCAGTCAGCTAAAAAAAGTCAAATACTGCATTCCAATTACATGAAGTACTTAAATCAGTCAACAGCACAGAGGCAAAGTAGAATGGGGATTTGCCAGGAGTATTGGGAAATGGTAAGTTACTGTTTTATAGGTATAGTTTCAGTTGTGCAAACTGAAAAGGAGTTCCAGAAATGGATAGTGGTAATGGTGCACAACAATATGAATGTATCTAATACTATTGAACTGTACATTTTAAAATGGTTAAGATAGTAGATTTTATATGCAATTTACTACAATCAAACACTGAAAAGTGAAGCAAGATCCTTTTTCTTAGGGAATATTACATATTATTATGAAGCATTTTACATATATGCAGTACTAGATATAGTCCTTTAAAATGCAATTAAGAGAAACACATAAACTATATATTATATATGAATATATATGCTGCATATACATATATATGTGTATATATACACACACACACACACACACACACATACTATGCATGTGGCAAATATTTATACATGTACATAAACATGCCAAAACAGTAAAGGAAGTTTTCTTGATCCATAGAATTACAGGCTTTCATTTTATTCTTTTCGTTTTTTTATCCATAATTTCTGATATTTAGTAAAAACATGCACTACATTGGGAATAAAAGCTCTTTTTAAAAATAACCGCATATTCACAAACATGCACACTTTTTTATATTAATATTGGTTTTCTAAAACTGAAATTAGAAATTATGACTAGTGCTACAAAATATGTTATTTCCCCACCCATTATTAATACCCAGGTCAAAAGAGACTAATTAAAATGAACTAGTTCATATTTTCACCATTTTAAAAAATCTAGAAAATTTACCTATATATTTTATAAGAAATGGGATTTTAAGAATATTTTACAAAAAATAAAAGCATTTTATAATAAAAATATTTATTTATTATCCATTTAAGCTTTGATGCAATTCATCTTATTTGAAACAAGGATTTTCATGTAAAGACTGCAAGAAAAAAGAACTAACTCTTATTCTGAACATGGGCATCAACTAATTTAAATATTTTCAGTGGCATTTTTAGTTCTTAGACAGTTACCAAGTCTACCAACTTATTTTCCCTTCCAAAGAAAGAAAACAAATCCAAAATAAAAACTACCCAAAATTAATATAAATATTTGGAAATCTATTCATTATAATTCATCATACATTGAGAACACAACAAAGAAACTTTATATTATCTGAATGTGTATTATGTGCATATATGTAATTTGTACTGAGGTGAAATTCACATAAGATACAATTAACCACTCTGAATGTATGTAATTCAGTGGCATTTAGTGCACTCACAATGTTATGCCACCACAACTACTTAGTTTCAAACTTTTTTATCACGCCAGGACAGTACCTTACACCCATTAAGTAATCACTCCCCATTCCTCCCTACCTCATCCTTTGGCAACAACTAATGTAATTTTCTGTCTCTATGAATTTGTCAAATACAGATATTTCATATGAAAAGAATTATATAATATGTGACCTTTTATGTCTGGCTTCTTTTACTTAGTATACACTTTTATGTGTCATCAAAGGTGTACATTATCAGGGCTGGAGCTATACTTCCGTGGCAGAGCACTGGTCTAGCATGATCAAGGTCCTGGACTTGATCCCCAGCACCATTGCCCCCAAAAAAGCATTATTAATATGTCATTTCTTTTTTTATGGCTGCATAATATCTCACTGGATACATATACCATTTCTTGTTTATCCATTCAACTAACAGATGCGTGGACTGTTTCCACATCTTGACGGTTATAAGGCTGCTATAAACATTTGTGTGTGTAAGTTTCTGTGCGGACATATACTTTAAATTCTCTTGGGTATATGACTAGGAGTAGAACTGCTACACCACATGGTAATTCTATGCTTAACTTCTGAAAAATTGCCAAACTTTTTTCCACAACAGCTGTACCATTTTATATTCTCATTCTATATTTTTTAATAACTAAACCAAAATAACTTTTCAAAATAAATTATATTTCACTCATCAGAAGAATCCTATGTGGCCACTATAAAGAATGTAGTACCTCTTTATGTACTGGCATGGAAATATGTCCTTAATTAACTCATGCAATAAACACTTCTTGGCTGGTTATACTGAGCTAGACACCATCTAGGTCCTAAAGATAAAACAGCTAGGGGGCCAGTGAGATAGCTCAGTGGCATAAGCACCTGCCTGGCAAGCACGAGGTCCTGAGTTCGACTCCCGGAACCCACACAAAGGAAAAAAAGGGGCTGGTGATATCGCTCAGCGGCACAAGCGCTTGCTGGCAAGTGCGAGGTCCTGAGGTCGACTCCTGGTACCCACATTAAAAAACAAAACAAAACAAAACAAAAAAACAGCTAATAACACAAACATCAAGAAGGACAAGTAGATAGTAAATCATTACACAAAAATAATTTAATGAGGGGCTGGTGAGATGGCTCAGCGGCGTAAGCGCCTGCCCAGCAAGCACAAGGGCCCGAGTTTGACTCCCGGAACCCACATACGAAAAAAAAAGGGCCGGTGATATCGCTCAGCGTTACAGGCGCCTGCTGGCACGGAAGGTCCTGAGGTCATCCCCCAGTACCCACAAAAAAATAATAATAATAATTTAATGATAAATGAAATAATTATAACCACGGTGATAAAGAAAGTTACATTAGTCAGGATTTTTTGTAGTTAGTTTCAGAAGAATTATAAAGTAACATGTATTTTATTTTTAAAATGCATTAATACATATCTCTGTGTAATAAAGATACCTGTATACACTCAAAAGTACCTGAAAAGCACATATAGATAGGGCAGACACTCAAAAAATATACTTCAAGTTTTTATTGGATAAAGGGGATATTTTCTGCTTTGTATGTTTTTCCCAGTAATCTTTTATTTCTGCAATTGGAAAAAGTAATTTTTAATCAACTCATAGACTTACACGGAAAAATAAAAATTCCATATTGTTTAGAAAGAAATAAGAATAAATCCCTATGAAGATTAATAAAATCCGATGTTCTGAATAATTTTCTAAAACCAATCTGGGGCCAGTAAGATGGCTCAGTAGCATAAGCGCCTGCCTGGCAAGCGTGAGGGCCCGAGTTCGACTCCCGGAACCCACATACGAAAAAAGGGCCGGTGATATCGCTCAGCGGCACGGGCACCCGCCAGCGCGCGAGGTCTTGAGGTCGACCCCCGGTACCCACAAAATAAATAAATAAATAATTAAAACCAATCTGATCAAGCCATTCTCCTGGTAACATTTAAGAATTTATTACTCATCACCTTTAGGATACGAGTCTAACTTCCTTAACGTGGCATAGGAGACCACCAGGAGCTGACTAGTTAGTGTGTCATCTTTATAAACTTCATTCACAACCTAGGCCTCAGTCAAAGTTTTTAAGTGATTGTGGAGCTCTCTAAAAGCAATAAATATATTTTGTACCTTAGTATTTATATGCGTAGCACAATGCCTGAACACTGCAGAAGTTTAATAAATGTTTGCTGAATTAATAAATGAAAAACACCTGACAAAAGCTATATAATCAGATTTCAGACTCTTCATAAATTTTGATTAAATAGCTAAGTTAAGTTTCTTGACTTTAGTCATAGATTATATAAGTTTTGATACAACCATTTTCATATGTTAGCTTTTTAAAAACAGAATATATGAATATACTGTACAGAATTAATCTTTTTTTTTTTTTATGTGGGTACCGGGAGTCGACCTCAGGACCTCGCACTTGCCAGCAAGTGCTTGTGCCACTGAGTGATATCACCAGCCCCTTTTTTTCCTTTATGTGGGTACTGGGAGTCGATCTTAGGACCTCGCGCTTGCCAGGCAAGTGCTTATGCTGCTGAGCTATCTCACCGGCCCCCAGAACTAATCTTGCCCAAAGAGAAGTCTTACCTTCCACTGTTTCTGGCCTCTAGGAGGTAGCATCTAAATCTCTGGAATATCCTGCTTGATAAAGAGTATTTTTATTTACCTAGGGACCTTGCACCACATTAAACAGTTCATGCTATAATGTGATTTACTAGGGATGTGAAGATAGCTTTGGGCCACACAGCATCAACTAAACTTCTAGGAGGGGCTGGGCCCTAAGGTCAGTAACATGATAGTCAATCATGTCTAAGTAACTGAACCCAAATAAAAACTCAGCACACCAATGCTCAGGTAAGCTTCTCTGATAATACTCTGCACGTACCGCCATCATCTTTGCTGTCAATTCTACTGGGAGAGGGCAACTGGAAGCTCTGTTATTGGAATTCTCTTACCCTAAGCACCTCTTCCCTTGGCTGATTTCGAACTGGATCCTTTTGCTAAAGTAAGTCATAACTTTGAGTGAACTTCCCAACAGCTCTGAGAGTCCTTCAGGCAAATTACTAAATCTGAGGTGGTCTTGAGGTCCCCAAACATGCAAGAAGTTGTGTCAGAAGTGAAAGTGAACTCAGAAGTGCCAGACTCCAAATGTAGAGATGGTGTCAGAAATGACTGTATAATGAACCCACTTAACTTTATCACTAGGATAAAAACACCTAAGATTGTCCAAATTATTAATGGTGGTAACAGACAAAGGGTATCAATAATCAAAATGATGAACGTTAAAAATAAAGATATCTTCCAAAGTGGCTAAAATTAAAGACTGACAACTTTAAATACGTATTAGTGAAGAGAAAGAGCAATGAAACTCTAACATCTTGTTCGTTAGTAGGAATGTAAAATGGCATAACGCTTTGGGGAAAGTCAGGTATTTCTTTTTTTTTTAGTTTCTTTGAGACAGGTTCTCACTACATAGTTCAGGCTGGCCTTGAACTCCCTATGCAGCCCAGGTGGCTTAGAACTCACAGCAATTCTCCTGCTTCAGCTTCCCCAGGGCTGGGATTACAGGCCTGTGCCCAGCTCTGGCATTCTTCATAATTAAACATTTATCAAAAAAAAAAAAGCTTATCTAGTCTCCCATAGTAATCTCGATATGAGGTATTTACCAACAGAAATAAAAATATGTCCGCAAAAACATCTGTGCAAAAAGAAAAATTATAACACCTTTAGTCTTAATAATCAAAAACAATCCAGGCATCCATCAATGAGATAATGGATAAAAAGTAATACATATTCTTCTTTTTTTTTTTTTTTTTTTGGTGGGTACCGGGGGTCGAACTCAGGACCTCGCGCGCCAGTAGGCGCCCGTGCCGCTGAGCAGTATCACCGGCCCTTTTTTCGTATGTGGGTACCGGGAGTTGAACTCAGGACCTCACACTTGCCAGGCAGGCGTTTATGCCACTGAGCTATCTCACCAGCCCAGTAATACATATTCTTACAGTGAACTAAAACTCAACAAAAACAAATGAAATACAAAATGACCAATCATCTCATGCTATCCTGAATTACTTGTCTCATTATTTTACAAATGACACTGCTTATATATAATATTAAGATATAAAAAAATTTTTTTTAACATGGGCAGCAAAAAGGTAAGGGAACTAGTGCTTATATTATCAGCACGTTAACAACATTTTCATAAAGAAATCTTCATAATTTTGCTCTGGAATACACGGCTGTTTTAAAAGCTATTATTACAAAAAATATCACAGAATTAAAATGATGACCTGAGAATACAAAATAAAAATTTTTAAAACAAGCAGAATGGACACCTAAAGCTACACAAGACCACCCGGTAGCAAACTATCTGGCTCCTAATAAAAAATATTAACTCACCAATAACATCAACTGAATACATTCTGGATTTCAGATATTAACTAACATGCACTAAGAACATAAGCATACCTCGGAAATACTGCAAGTTTGGTCTTGCCATCATAATTAAGCAAATATTGCAATAAAGTGAGTCACACAAATTTTTTGGTTCCCCAGTGCATACAAAAGTTATGTTTAGCTGGACAAAGTAGCACATGCCCGTAATCCCAGCATTCTGGGATCCACAGGTGGATCACAAGTTCAAGCCAGCCTGGGCAACTTAGTGACCTACCAAGTTGCCTACCAAGTGACCTACCAAGACCCTCTCTCTCAAAAAAAAAAGAAGAAGAAGAGCTGGGGATGTTGGTCTGTGAGAAGGTCCTGGGTTCAATCCTAGGACCACTCAAAGGTGGGGCTTTTGGGAGGTGATTGTGTCATTGGGGCCTGATCAATGGATTAGTTTACTGATAAGTTTATGGCTGGATATGATGTTGGGAGATGAGGTCTGATCTGAGGAGGGGTCACTACAGGCATGGCCTGGAAGGGTCTATCTCTTTCCTTTCCTTCATCACTCCCTGCTTCCTGCCGCTGTCATGCCCCTCTGCCACGCCATCCTGCCTTGGAGCCAACCTACAAACTGCAAGCCCAAATAAACTTTTCCTCCTTTAATTTGTGGGTGTTGGTTATTGTGTCTCAGTGACAAGAAAGTAAGACAGCTGGAGTCCACTGAATTTACAACAGCACTGGGGCCGGGTACATAGCTCAGTGGCACAGTGCCTGCCTGGCAAGCACAAGGTCATGAGTTCAATTCCCG
This sequence comes from Erethizon dorsatum, assembly GCA_028451465.1. Taxonomy (NCBI): domain Eukaryota; kingdom Metazoa; phylum Chordata; class Mammalia; order Rodentia; family Erethizontidae; genus Erethizon; species Erethizon dorsatum. Next base: position 56,542,405 of record CM051827.1, on the reverse strand, counting down.
GTACCAAAAAACAAAAACAAAAACAGCATTATATATGAAAAGTGTATGTACCTTAACTTTTAAATATACCTTTAAAATGTTAACAAGCATCTGAGCCTTCAGCAAGTCATAATCTTTTTTGCTGGTAGAGGGTTTTGCCTCAATGTTGATGGCTGCTGAATGATTAGGGTGGTGGATGCAGAAGGTTGGGATGGCTGCGGCAATTTTTGTGTGTGTGTGCGTGTGGTACTATAGATTAAACCTAGGGACTCAGGTATGCTAGACAATTGCCATACCACTGAGCCATATTCCCAACCCTTTTTAAATTTTGAGACAAGGTCTCACTAAGTAGCTAGGGCTGGCTTCAAACTTGTGATCTTCTTGCTTCAGCCTCCTAAATATCTAGGATTTCAGGCCTATGCTATCACACCCAGCTGCAATTTCTTTTTTTTATTAAATTTAATATTTATTTGCAAGCTATAAATAGACATCACCTTTAGCAAAATTTTCAGCAAGAAAGATACTGAAAGGTCTAACATCAGAATTTCAGAAATTAAAAAAATTCAGAAATAAGACAGATGCATACTACTGCTACTGTAAGTACTATTCTATATTTTTCTGGAAGTTCTGGTCAACAAAAAAGAAACAATAGCTTGAAACAGAAAAAAAATTGCCATTAGATTATATGAATGTGTTGACATAAAGCCAAGTGAATTAATAAATGATAAGTAATAACAGCATTCACCAAAATAAATGAATATAAAGTCAATATGTTAAAAAAAAAGTTTTCTTTACCACACCCAGCTGTAATTTCTTAAAATAACACAACAATGAAGTTTGCTGCATGTACTGACTCTTCCTTCTGTGAAGATTTCTTTGTAGCATGTAAGGCCATTTAAAAACATTTTGCCCACAGTAGAATTTCTTTCAAAATTGGAGTCAATCCTCTGAAACTCTACCACTGTCTTATCAACTAAGTTTAATGTAATATTCTAAATTCTTTGTTGTCATTTCAACAATATTCACCCATCTTCACCAGGAGTAGATTCTATCTCATGAAACTACTATTTTTGCTCATCCATAAAAAACAACTTTTTTTCCACTTAAAGTTTTATCATGATATGGCAAAAATTTAGTCATATCTTCAGGCTCCACTTCTAATTTCCTTGCTATTCCGCCACATCTACAGTTATTTCTTCTACTGAAGCCTTGAACTTCCTCAAAGACATCAACTTCGGGACTGGGATCGATTTCACACCAGCTCCTGTTAATGTTGATATTTTGACCTCTTCCAATAAATCATGAATGTTCTTAATGGCCTCTAAATGGTGAATACTTAGCAGAAGTTTTTCAATTTACTTCGCCCAATCCATCAGCGGAATCACTGGCTATGGCAGCTATAGCCTTAAGAAATATATTTCTTAAATCATAAGACTTGAAAATCAAAATTACTCCTTGATCCATGAGCTGCTGAATGAAAGTCATGTTGCCAGGCAAGACCATCAGAGTTCTTGGGTGACCAGGAGTATAATCAATGAGCAGTAATATTTACAAAATAATGTTTTTTCTTTAGAAGTAAATCTCAACGGTGAGCTTAAAATATTTAGTAAACCATGTTGTAAATATGTGCTGTCATCCAGACTTTATTGTTCCATTTATAGAGCACAGGCAGAGTAGATTTAGTACAATTCTTAAACACCCTAAGATTTTCAGGGTAAATGAGTGCTGGCTTCAACTTAAAGTCACCAGCTGCATTAGCCCCTAACAGGAATCAGCCTGTCCTTTGAAGCCTGGCACTGACTTCTCCCTAGTCATGAGAGTCCTAGATGGGATCTTCTTCCAATATAAGGCTGTTTGTCTATATTAGGGGAGCAACCTTCATCCATTATCTTAGGTAGATTTTCTGGGCAAGCTGCTGCAGCTTCTAGATCTCCATTTGCTGCTTTACTTTGCACCTGTATGCTATGGAGACAGCTTCTTTCTTTAAACTGCATGAACCATCTCTGTTAGATTTGAACTTTTCCTTCTTCAGCTTCTTTGCCTCTCAGCTCTCACAGAATTGAAGGGTATGACCTTGGATTACACTTTGGCTTATAGGAATGTTGTGGCTGATTTGATCTTCTATCCAGACCACTAAAGCTTTCTCCATATTGGCAATAAAGCTGTTTCGCTTTATCATTTGTCTGTTCTTTCTAATAGCACTCTAAATTTCCTTCAAGAATTTTCCCTTTGCATTTACTAAATACTTTCCTTTACACTCAACTTGCCTACCTGTTCAGTACAAAAGGCCCAGGTTTCAGCCTGTCCTAGCTTTTGATATACCTTTCTCATTAAGCTTAATCATTTCCAACTTTTGATTTAAAATGAGACATGGGACTAAAGATATAGGTCACTGCTGGGGTGCTTGTATGTGCGAAGCCCTGAGTTCAATCCCCAGTACTACAGGGGAGAAAGAGAGAGAGAGAGAGAGAGAGAGAGAGAGAGAGAAGGCGAGCAAGTGAGCAGAGATAGAGCACTTGCCTAGCATGTGCAAAGGCAGCAGTTTGATACCCAAGCACCAAAAAAAAAAAAAAAAAAAAAAAAAGTGAGAAACATGAAACTCTTCCTTTCACTTGAAGACTCAAAGGCCACTGAAGGGTTATAACTGGCTAACTTCAACACTGTTGTGTCCAGGAAACAAGAAGGCCCAAGGACAGAGACAGAAAGGGTATCAGCTGGTTGGTGGAAAAGTCAGAATACATATACACAGCATATACCCATTAAGTTCCATCTTATACAGGTATAGTTTGTAGCACCCCAAAACAATGACAAGAGTAACATCAAAGACCACTGATCATAGCACACTGCAGTGAAATAATAGTAATTGAGATACTGTAAGAATTACCAAAATGTGCCAGGTGTGGAAGCACATGCCAGTAATCTCAGCACTCATTAGGGTGAAGCAGGAGGATTGTTGTGAGTTCAAGGCCAGCCTGGGATACACAGTAAGTTCAAGGCTAGCCTGAACTACACAGCCAGATCCAGTCTCAAAAAACAAAAACAAACAAAAAGAATTATCAAAATGTGACCCAGAAACACAAAATGAGTACAAACTGTTAGAAAATTGACACCAACAGACTTGCTCAGTTGTCACAAACTTTCAACTTGAAAAAAATACTTCTCATTAGGCATGTGACAAATGCCTGTTAATGCCAGCACTCTAGGAGACTGAGGCAGGAGGAACACAAATTCAAGCCCAGCCTGGGCAATTTAAGTGACTTAGCAAAACTCTGTCTCAAAAAAGAAAAAAAAAACAAATTTAAAAGGGCTGGGGATGTATCTCAGTGCAAAGGCCCAGTACTTCACAAAAAAAAAAAAAAAAAAAAAAAGGAAAAGAAAGATGAGGGATGCCTACATAAACATGAATGAGACACAGGCTCTCAAAGGATTCATCAGTATCAAGCATAAAAGAGTAATGGCAAGATCCACAAATGCTATGATCATAGAATGGGAAATAGAAAGTTAGGTGACCTTAGGCACATTCATTTTCCTAACTATGCTTCAGTTTCCTATCAGTAACATGAAAATAAAAAGAAAAGCTACCTCATAAGATTATTATAAGCAGTAAATGAGTACACATTAGTAAAGTGGCTGGAAAAAACATGGCACATGGCAAATGTGATAAAAGTATTTGTTAAATAAGTAAAAACATTACACTCCATAGTTTGTAATTATGAAGTTGATCCAGTTTAAACAGTTTGCCTAAATTAATACACAAACCACTAACAAAAAAATACACTTTAAGTATAAGTACTTTGGGTCTTAAATGACAGAAGAGTCAGAATCTCTTTTCTCAGAAACCATCTAAAAGCAACAAAGAGAATAAGAAACATGATCTCCAATAAAACTAGGAGACAGGTGACATTTAAGTGGAAAAGAAGCCAAAAAGGAGAAAACCTGGAGAATAAAGGAAAAGATAAGAGGCATGAGGCTCCAAAACTCAAAAGGAAAGGTACACTTTTTCCGGCAAACTTCCTGAGGTCACACAAAACTTAAATTCAGCATTTGCAACAACAAAAACGGGGAACATGGTCTTGCAGAGGGAGCTTTCCTGTTGATAGTTTGAAGAAGTAGAAGACATAGAACTAAATTAGGAATCACACAAACAAGCCAGGCTGGCAGCAACTGGGCTGCTGGTGTGGCAGAAAGATGGGGAGCCTGCGCTCTCTTCAGCTCTGCTGCAGCCAATCTTCACTGGTTGGCTGAGAAGTTTAAAACTCTATAATGCAACCCTGCTCATAAATAAAATTACTGTAAACTTGAAAGACAGTAACTACCCCGAGCTACTACCATCTGATATCCTAAGAAGTGCTACAGGAGAAAACCTCCTCGTTCAAAAAGAACCGAAAAGAAGCAGGAAACGAGATTTTTTCCTGTTCCTTTTTTTTTTAGGTAGACAAAAACATGGTAGACAAAACACACTCATCAGGAAAATGCTGCAGTGGAGCAGATATAATATGTAACCAAATATTTCAAATGAATTTTTAAACTTAATTTTAAAATAGAAGCAAATCCAACTTCCAGATGGAATCATACAATGTCAAATTACAGTGAAAATGTGCATCTTTGTCGTCTTCTTGATCTTGAGGGAAGCTTCAGTCTCTTACCATTTAGTATGATGCTGCTTGTGGGCTTATCATGTGTTTTTTTTGTTTTGTTTTGTTTTGTTTGTGTGGGTACCGGGAGTCGAACTCAGGATCTCGTGCTTGCCAGCAGGCGCTTGTGCCACTGAGTGATATCACCAGCCCCTTTTTTTCCTTTATGTGGGTACCGGGAGTCGAACTCAGGACCTCGCACTTGCCAGGCAGGCGCTTAAGCTGCTGAGCCATCTCACCGGCCCCCATGTGTGCTCTTTCACATGTCCAGGAAATTTTTCTGCAGGGGAAGGGGCAATGAAGATTCAACCCAAGGCCTAGTGCATGCTAGGCAAGTGCTCCACCACTAAGTGAAGTCCCCTGCCCTTTATTTGGACACAGTTGCCTAGGCTGGCCTTGAACTTGCAATCCTACTGCTTCAGCCTCCGAAGCAGTTAGTACTACAGGTATGTGGCACATGCCCAACTGAAGTTTCTTTCTATTCCTAGTTTGCTGAGTCTTTTAATGGTAAGAGTGCTGATCATTATCAAATGCTTTTTCTGCCTCTACTAAGATAACCATTTTTTCCTTTGTTCTCTTAATGTGGTATATTTCATTAACTGATTTTCTTAATTTGTGGCTACTCTGCAGGGCTGGGAATGTACTCATTTTTATAAATTTCCCCCCTCAATACTTTCATTGTATACCATAAGTTTTGGTATGCTGTATTCTCATTTTCATCTGCCTCAATACATTTTCTAATTTCCCTACTGATTTCTTTCATCCACTAGTTGTCTGGCAGTGTGTTGTTTACTTTTCATATGTTAGCAAAATTTCCAGTTTTTCTTCTGTTAATTGATTTCTAGCCTAATTTCACTGTGAGCAGGAAAGATGCCTTGTATAATGTTGATCTCTATAAACTTATTGATCATTATTTATGGTCTAATATATGGTCTGTCCTAAAGAATGTTCTATGTGTACTTGAAAACTGCTTCGTTTGGTGGAGTGTTCTATGTGCGTCTGTTAGGTTTAACTGATTTACCATATTGTTCAATGGAAGAGAACTGACAGTCCAGAAAACCAAGATCATTCAATTAGAAAAAAATAGTCTCTTCCACAAATGGTACTAGAACAACATTTTCACATGCAAAAGAATTAAGTTAAACCCCTATTTCATTCCAAATATAACTCAAGATAGATTAAAGACCTAAATGTAAGAATTACAAAATTGTTAAAATATGGAGTAAATCTTCATGACCCTGGATTTGGCACTGGATTCTTATGGAACAACAAAAGCACAACCAACAAAGAAAAAACCAGTTTAAATGTACTACATGAAAAACATAAACACACGCCAACTGATTTTCAACAAAAGTACAGTAGGTAAAAGCCATTTAACATATCTAGCTCAAGAAACCGCAGCCAACTTTATACCTTAAGGAACTATAAGAGCTAAAATTGTTAAAAGAAAATATGGGGAAAACTTTGTGACACTGGAATAGTTAAAAGTTCTAAAACTAGGCATAAAAGCACAAACCATAAAAAAATTTTGATGAAATAAATTTCATCAATATTTGGAACCTGGGCCGGTGAGATGGCTCAGCGGCTTAAGCGCCTGCCTGGCAAGCGCGAGGTCCTGAGTTTGACTCCCGGTACCCACATACGAAAAAAGGGCTGGTGATATCGCTCAGCGGCACGGGCGCCTACTGGCGCACGAGATCCTGAGGTCAACCCCTGGTTCTCACAAAAAAAAAAAAAAAAAAAATTTTGGAATCTTTACTCTTTAAAAGACATATTTGATAAACAATAAAGCAAGCCACAGACTAGAGGAAAAATGTATCTGGCAAAGGACTTATATTTGGAATATACTGAAAAAATTCTTATTACTTAACAATAAGAGGTCAAACAATTCAAATTTTTATTTTATTTTATTTTGGTACTGGGAATCTAACTGAGGACCTTGCGCTTGCCAGGCAGGTGCTGTGCCACTGAGCTATATCCCTGGCCCCCAAATTTTTAAATATGGACAAAATATCTGAAGACTTTTTTTTTTTTGGTTTTTACAAACAGGGTCTGTGTAGTCCAGGCTGGCCTCGAACTCATGGCAACCCTCATTCCTCTGCCTCCTGAGTGCTGGGATTACAGGTGTGCACCACCACGCCCAGCTAGAGTTTTTCTTTACAGAAAAAAGCTATCCAAATGATCCACAACAATGAAGCAATGCTTAATATCACTAGTCATCAGAGAAATGCAAAACTGAAACAAGATGCTACTAACAATTACTAGAATAACTAAAGTTAAAACTAACAATACTAAGTGTTGATAAGAATGATTGGAATGCTCATATATTGCTAAGAAGAATGCAAAATGGTACAGCCACTTTGAAAATCATTTTGGTAGTTTCTTTTAATTCTAACGCAATCATGTCAACAGATCCAGCAATTATACTCTTAGGTACTTACCCAAGGGAAATGAAAACATGTCTATACAAAGACTTGCACACAAATGCTTACAGCAGTATTATTTTTAAGTCAAAAATGGAAAACAATAAAATGTCCATCAACTGATTGATAAGCTGCAGTTTTTTGAAACTTGCTATGGTTTGAGTGTTTGTCCCCTCCAAAACTCATGTTGAAATATAACTGCCATTGTAACAGTATAAAGAAGCAGGAATTTTAAGGAGTGATTCAGCCCCAACGGCACTGCACTTATGGGTAGGACTGATGTCATTATAGAGGGTGAGCTTGGTCCCCTTCCCTCTCTTTTTTGCCCTTCTGCCACATGATGATGCATCTAGAAAATCCTTACCAGGTGCCAGAAATATGAGCTAATGAATTTCTATTATTTTTAAATTACCTAGTCACAGGTATTCTGTTATAGCAGCACAAAACAGACTAAAACATATATTTACTATGAAAAACTACTTAATTTTAAAAAGAAATATTAATATACATAACAGGGATAAACCTCAAAAATACTACACTGACAAAGTATACTGAGTAAAGATGTCAAACACAAGCCAAGTGTGGTGGCTCACGCCTAAAATACCAGCACTTAGAAGGCTAAGACAAGAGAATCTTGAATACAAGGCCAGCCTGGGCTACAAAGCAAGTTCAAAGCACCCTACACTACATAGTGAGACCTTGTCTCAAACCTCCCTTAAAAGAAAAAATAAAAACGTCTTCACTGTATAATTCCATTTATATAAAATTCTAGGAAAGACACAACTATAGAAACCAAAGATGAATAGTTATGAGACTGAAGCATCAAAGGCACAAACATTTAGGATGACGGAAATGTTCTGTATGTTCAGGGTGATGGTGATTACGTGACTACAGAATAAACAATTATTAAAAACAAATCAAGCTATATACACTTTAAATGAATGAACTGTACTGTATATAAATTATACAGTACCTCAATATGGTTAGTGAAAAAATAAGACACAATAAAAGTGGTAAATATCAAAATAATAAGTACTATCCTTTTAAGTAATATTATTTCAGAACCTGAAAAACACTAAAATTTTAAATTTTCTGGCTTATTCTTTCAGAAAATTTATCAAGCTTCCATTTTTATAAGATCTGATTAGGCTTACTTTAGGTATCATCTGAAATCATTACCTGAATCCCTATTCAGGACCAAATATCCGTCCTCCACGCTCCCAAAGCAGTATCTCACTGTTAACTATATTACATTTAAAATACCTACATTTCTGTATATCTCTTTTATACATCTTTGTAGTCCCAAGCATTAAGCTTTATGCTGGCATACAGTTCAATCAAACTGAAATAAATCTATATAAAATATAGATACTATTCCTGCAAGTGAAAAAAAAAAAAAAAACAGTTTTCAAGAAAAAAATCCCAAAAACAAGGAAAAGGAAAAGAAAGGGCTTGGTAACATCAGCATTCTTCATATCATTTTATATTTATGGAAATTTATTTTAGATATTAAAGCTAATTACATCAATTTTATTGGAATTACACTGAATTTAATTTACAAGCTAAAGAACTGATACTTTAACTCGACATGCTATTTGTCTAACAGTCCCAAGAAACAAGCAATCCTGCAGAGAAGGTTTGTAAATAGCCTTTAAATTTTTTAAAAGCACTCTTGCATCTTTTACTTTTGCAATGTATGAAACAAGGTAACTAAGATCCCAGTAAATACTACCAGTGCAAATGCTTAGACAAAAATATGAAATGTGCTGTGTCATTAAACCCTTTAAACAGCCCCCAAGGACCTGACAGTCACACTTCCCCACTGTGCCCAGAACTCATTTTAAATGCAGGGTATAAGATAGTTGCTAGTGACTATCAGTGTAATCCAGTACAGCTCACTTGGCCTGATGCTTGGCATTAGTGAGAAACACTATGTACACTTTACACCTGGTACAATTAAATAGCACACAAGGTATTACCACTTTAAACAGAAAAGAAAAGAAGTACAAACTTTACTAATTTAACAGGAGGGAGCTAAAGTAACCAGTGGTGAAAATCTAAATTATACAATATAGTTTCATATATTTAAGCAGAATATATTCATTTAGAAGCAGTCTAATGATGGACTGACTGAGCCACAGAGCCTGTTATGTAAAAACAGTAATAATCCCCGTCAGTAAAGCACTTCAAGTTTTTATTTGATGAGGCAATTCTCCTAAACACCTGATATTTCAGAACTGTCTTGTCTGTTCCTGAATTACTCTTACAAGTGAAATTTAGAATTAGTGCTACATATTTGATGAGAAAAGTCTTCTGAGGTTTTTACTGGAATCAAACTAAACTTAAAAGCTAGAGAATTAGTACCTTAATACTGAGCTTTTTCATCCATGAACACAGTATTTATTTATATTAATTCAGGTCTTCTTTTGCAACCTTCGAAGAGTACTTTTTAATTTTGTCCATAGTCTTGGCACAGTATTCAGGGTTTGCTCTTGGGTATCCTTACTGTTCAGTGTGTTTATTATTGCTCCTGCATATGGGATCATTTTCCTATTATTTTTATGACTGGTGGTTTCTAGAGTATACAAGCAATATTGATTTATTGTAACAACCTTCAAACTCTTACTAGTTCTCATACATTGTAGCTACTCTTAGATTAATCCACCCAGACAATTTCACTAGTTTTTAAATGATGAGAATTTTGTCTTTTTTCTAATTCTATATGCATGTATTTTTCATGTGTTCTGGAATTGAGGGTGTTATCAATCAAGCTTTTTCAAAGAAACAGAACAAATGATGGGGAGAGAAACTGATTTATTTCAAGTAACTGGCTCATACATTTGTGGAGGCTGACAAGTCTGAAATCTGTAGGGCAGTCTGGCAGGCTGAAAACTCAAAGGCAGGAACTGACACTACAATCTTGAGACAGAATTTCTTCTTCCAGAAACATCAGTTTTGCTCCTATGACCTTTCAAATGATTAATGAGGCACACAAATACTATAGAGAGTAATTTCTTTTACTTAAAGTCAACTGATTGTAGGTGTCACTACATTCACAAAAATACCTTCACAGTAGCACAAAGATTAATACTTGATTAAATAACTGTGTACTACAACATAGCCAGGTCAACACATAAAACTATCCATCACAGATGTTGTACTTGTTTTATCCATGATTTTATTTTTGTTTTTTTTTGTTTTTTTTTTTTTGTGGGTACCGGGGGGTCGACCTCAGGACCTCGTACGCCAACAGGCACCCGTGCCACTGAGCGATATCACCGGCCCCTTTTTCGTATGTGGGATCCGGGAGTCGAACTCGGGCCCTCGCGCTTGCAAGGCAGGCGCTTATGCCGCTGAGCCATCTCACCGGCCCTTATCCATGATTTTAATAAGACAGATGTCTTCTAAGGTACCAGCACTAAGTATAATGATTGCAGTAGGTTTTAATCAGTACTATATATGGTATTCCCTGATTTTTATTATTGTTCCCTTCCTGTTAATTTTAAGGCAAATTTTGTTATTTTTACAATTTGTTGAGATTTAACACTAAGGCCACTAATTTTAAGTATTTCCTGTTTCCTAACAAATTCATTAAAAAACTGTAAGTTTCCCTTTTAATCATATACCACACATTTTATATTTATGTCTGTGCACTAGGAATTGAACCTTGCACACTCTAAGCATATGCTCTACCACTGAACTATACCCGAAGCCGCTACCCTACAAGTTTTGTTATATACAACATTCACTGTTATTTTCATTAGGATTTCTACTTTAACTCATTTAGAAGTAGGTTTGTTTTACAAACAAAAAGCAGGGAGATGAAAGCTTCAACAGCTGCTTGTGAAATTTTTCAAACATGTAACAAAGAGCTTTAGAGTTGATACCCATATACTCATTACCTATATTCTGTCATAACATTTTACATTTCCTTTATGAAATATCTGTCTTTATCCATCTGTCTAGCTATCCTTAATCCATCTTATTTCTGGTGCCTTTAACCACTTGACAGTTTACCCTAAGCATCACTCAGGCAGCGCATTTGTTTACATACTACCCCAAGTGTCAGTTGGGCAGATGTCATTTCAACCAGTTGATTCCTGTATGGAATAAATTTGATAAAATTATCATTTTTATATGTCCTGTTATATTATCTTATAAAATTAATGAAAAATATGCAATTTTTAGTCATCCTGTATTTAATTAGACTAGTGATTAAAGCAAAGCTGTAGTAGTATTCTTCCCAATTATTTTAACATGAATATTAACTAAAGTCCAATATTTTGTCTTTTTATATAAAATTACACATGACTGAATGCATACATATTATGTGTATATTACCTGAGTTTTGACAATCGTATAAATCTATGTAACCCAAGGCCTACCAGGATACAGAATGACAAGCATGACTGTGATCCCAGCACTCTGGGAGACTGAGGCAGGAGGATCATAAGTTTGAGCCCAACCTGGGCAGCTTAGCGACTTGGCAAGACCCTGTCTCAAAATAAAAAATAAAAAAAATGGCTGGAGACATAATTTGATCCCCAATACTACAGATGGATGGATGGATGGATGGATGGATGAATAGAGAATGACAATATCCCAGAAAGTTTCCTTATGCAATTTTCTAGTCAATTCCCATCCTTAACCTCCTCAGGAAACCATTGTACTGATTCCTTTTCAACCACGAATTAGTTTTGTCTGTTCTAGAACTTGATATATGTGGAATTATACATAATTTGTTGAGATTTACTTTATAGTCTAAAATGTGATCAATTTTCCTATTTTAAAAGAATTCATTTTCTCTCTATTGGACATAGAATTCTATGTTTATAACTCATTAAGCTTATTATAGAAATCAAAAAAAAATTTTTTTTAAGGATACAGGGTCTGGCTATGTTTTACAAGCCCCCTTGAACTAGCAGTCCTCCTGCCTCAGCTTCCTTAGTTGGGATTACAAACATGCAACAGTGCACCCTGCTTAGAAGTCAAATCTTCTATTTTTAAACTGCTTGATATATCAATTTCAGCAGGAAGTATAAAAAGCCAGGGACAGTGGCATGCATCTATAATCCCAGCTATCCAGAAGGATGAGGCAAGAGATTCCCTGAGCCCAGGCATTCAAGGTCAGCCTGGACAACAGAGCAATACCCTGAAAGAAAAGAGAAGGAGAAAGTGAGGAAGGGAAGAGAGGAATAAAAAGGGGGAGGGTTAAAGGGAGAGGAGGAGAGAGGGAGAATAATAAAGATAATCAGAGGTTTTTTCAATTTGTCCTAATAATTTTATAATTTTTACGTTTTCTATTTTAGATACAAATTATTAGGTGGATAAATCATCTTGCTTATTGAACTTTAAGTATTTTTATCACTACTAATGATTAGACTTCAATTCTACCTAATAATAATGTAATATCATTTTCTTCTTAGTACTTCCTATAGTATTTCACTGCTTTATTTTCAATTAACTAGTCATTATGCTTTTTCAGATGTGTGTCCTAAGTATGTAGCAACCTAGAATTTAATTTTTTAGGTTAAAAAAAGCAAAGTTGAAAAACAAATTGGAGAAAGCATTTCAAATAAAGCTAACAATCTAAAAAAATTTTTTTAGAAACTCTAAAAGTGAGTAAGAAGGCCAGCATTGTGGTGCATACCTATAATTTACCCCAGCTACTCAAGAGGCGGAGGCAGGAGGATTGCAAGTTTGAGGCCAGCTGTACAACTTAGTGAATCCCTGTCTCAAAAACTAAAAGGGGTAAAGACATAGCTCAGTAGTAGAATGTTTACCTCTCTGGTACCACACAAACACACACAAAAAAAGCAAGTGCACTAAAAATATTATCTAAAATTACCTTCAGGCTATGTTTATAAAGTGTACAGTATATGAAATACCAATTTCATGCTTACTCAGATCTCATCACCAAGATACTGTACCTCATTTTATATATATAAATATTTCAAAATCTAAAAACAATATCCAAAACACTTCTGTTCTCAAACATTTCAGATAAGGGATATGGAACCTGCAAATGCTGCTGCTTCGGCCAGAAATAAAGACCAATGTAGATGGTGGCAGAAGTAATTTGGCAGCAAGTACAGTATAAGCAGCCATTTAAACAGTTATGTTTGACCCATCAGCTCTACTTTTAAAAATTTATAATAAAAAGATGATTACATAAATGCAACAGTGCACCCTGCTCAGAAGTCAAATCTTCTGAATAAGGACATCAATCACTATGCTACAATATCCAAGAATAAAAAGTAATGAAGTACTTCAGATGTTATAATATTGATGAGCCTTGAAAATACTAAGTGAAATCAGCTGGGCACAAAGAACCACATACTGTATGATTCTATTTATATGAAGTGTCTAGAATAAGCAAATCTGTAGACAGAAAGTAGATCAGTGATTGCCTAGGCCTTGGCAATTGGGGTGGCAGGAGAAGATGATGGCAAAGAGGTTCAGGGTTTCTTTTTGTGGTAATATAAATGTTCTAAAGTTGATTATAAGTAATAGATGCACAACTCTGAATAAACTAAAAGGTTCTGAAAGATATACTAAATGGGTGAATTGCATGATATGTGAATTACATCTCAACAAAGTTGTTTTAAAAATTTCTCTGCCAGGGCTGGTGAGATGGTTCAGTGGCACAAGCACCTGCCTAGCAAGCGTGAGGTTCTGAGTTCGACTCCTGGAACCCACATAAAGGAAAAAAAAAGGGGCCGGGGATATCACTCAGCGGCACAAGCGCTTGCTGGCAAGCACGAGGTCCTGAGGTCGACTCCAGGTACACATGTAAAAAAAAAAAAAAAATCTCTCTGCCAGAGTGTACATATAATCTAACAATCCAAAAGCAGAGGATTGAATATATGTAAATATCAAATATGTACAAATAATCTTAATTATATATTTAAATATCTTCTTCCAATATATTTGAGAAGTAGACTTCCATTTCTAGCCATGATGAAATAACTGATACCACATTGGCATTCCCTGCTCAGACAACATCTAGAAACTGGACTAAATACATGTCTACTATTCTCAGGTACTGTACAATAGGCAGAACAGAAGGTATGTCCCATGTTCACATTTTCCTAATGCCATCACGGGGAGATATCCAAGCATGATGGTCTCACTGAACTGAAATGAAGAGGTCAGAACTCTAGGCTAAGAGCAGCTCAAATTTATAAGACAGGGTAGTGGAGAGGAGGCAACTATGCCAAAGGGATAGCTCCAGAAGTATGCATGGGGGTTCCTTGAGTGCTCCTGGCTGAGGGCTGGGCTACACAAATGTCAAGGCAGGATTCTATGAGGCCCAGCCAAGAGTCACTGCTGAATACCTGAGATTGAACTGATACTGGAGGCAGTTCTCTAGTGGGAAACATTGGAATTTCAGTCTGTTCAGAATAGAGACATTCCAATGGACATTCGGTATCCTTCAGGCATTCAGCTGAAACTCCAAAAAGGTCATACACTAAAGGACAAGTCCTAGGACAAATGACAAAACCTAAATAGACTTATCACAGCATAAAATAAAGTCAACCCGCAAGGTAAAACAATAAGACATTTACCCCTGTTCGAAACAGCAGGCAAGAGCTTTGAAATCGCTATTATAAATACACTGGGTCATTTAAAAATACAATAGTAGAAATAAAAATTCCATCGGATATGCTCAGCAGTAGACTGAAGACCACGGAAGTCCAATGAACCAGAAAACAGATCAACAGATCATCCAATCTGAGAAACAAAGAATATCACGAAACAGTTTAATGTATGTGTAATTGGAGTTCAAAAGGAAGAAGAGTGGAAAAGAGGCAGGAAAAAAGAAGTATTTGAAGAAATAAAGGCCAGTTCTCCGGGACTGAAAAACATCTAACTACGGATCCAGAAATCTCAGTGAAGCCGAGCATGGTAGTGCACGCCTGTAACTCCAGAACTCAGGAGGCTGAGGCAGGAGGATCACTGTGAGTTCGAGGCCAGCCTGAACTACATAGAGAGACCCTGTCTCAAAAAAAAAAAAAAAAAAAAAATCTCAGTGAGCCCCAAACAAGATAATTACTGATACCACACTAGTCATCTCATACTCAAACTACAGAAAACTAAGACAAAGATTTAAAAAGCTATCAGAGAGGCTAGGAGTGTAACTCAGTGGTAGACCACTTGCCTAGCATGCAAGAGTGCAAAAGACCCTGGATTCAATCCCCAGCACGACCGAAATAAATAACGACAATAAGAAAAAAAGTTATCAGAGCACAGAGAGAAACACTACATAGACGTGAACAAGTATAAATAATAGTTGACTTTTCATCAGAAACAATGAAGGCCAGAAGACGAAGGTATGACCAACTGTCAACCTATAGTCTTCCTGTCTAAGCCTCCTGAGTATGGGATGACAGGCATATGCTACTGTACTCAGCTAATGTAAACTTTTACAGTATCTGTTATGTATAATAGAAGTGCAATAAAACATTTAGTAATATTTACTGAATCATTTAATTTTAATAGAATAGGTAATATTTACATATTTCAAAATGCAAAACATACAAAAAAGGGTATACAAGAAAAAGTCTCTACCCCCTGGCCCCATCCTCTATCCACCAATGGGAGGAAGAGCAAATATACTCAGAGGACATACATACTCCAATTGTGGGACCACAGACACAGCAATTTTCATAACACCAAATATAACATTTTCTTATGAGTTGGGATTATTTCGAAGCTCATAAAACAGAAAACATTTGGATGTCAAGAAATTCAAACACGAATGCCAAAAAGGAGATCAAATGGAATGTTAAAGCATGCCCAAGGAATTCTTCAAGAACATAAAATGAAATAAACAAAAATATAATAGAAGTCTATAAATTAGTCCTGACCAACATATGACAAGAAATCTGCAGCAGTTGAACAAACGACAGGGTTACAAGATCTTGTGCTTAGTTCCCAAATTAGTCACTGAAAAGCCAACAGCCCATTCCAGACTTACAAAAACAAACTCCTGGTTGTACATCAGGTCATCCTAAAGACTGACACCAACAACACAAAATAACATCTGCGGGATTCAAAGAAACATGAGAAATTAGAAGGATTTACAAAGGTAAATACCAACTTGCAAGCACCAACTTCCTCAGGTAAAAGGCCTCAAACTTTATACTTCAAGACTGAATTCCCAATGCTCAATTATTAGGGCAATGATTCACCCAGGGATGAGTTTAGCTCTTATTTATTCCTCCCTTTACTCATTTTAGCCACTTTACTTCTCACTTAATAAGTAAAAAGAAGCCAAAAACACACAATTGCCTACAGGGCCCTTCTCCAAATTCCAATGACCACCACTTCTCCAAATTCAGATGACCATAAGTACAAGATTTTTAACCATTCCTATATTCCTAAGAAAAGAATCTTAAGAGGCCACTGGCCTACTACCCTACCATCTATGGCAAATACAAAAACCTCTTTCTTCACTAGCATGTAGGAAGCCCTGAATCAGATCTCAAGCACTGCAAAACAAAAAAAAAAACTTCTCCTAACCTAAGATACTGAATTCAAAATGAAATGAATTGAATGCCGGGCATGGTGGCACATGCCTGTGATGCCAGCACTCAGGAGACTGAGGCAGGAGGATCCCCGCGAGTTCGAGGCCAGACTGGGATACATAATGAGTTCAAGGCCAGCATGAACTACATAGCGAGACCCTGTTTCAAAAAATTTAAAAAAAAAAATTTTTTTTTAATTTTAAAAATGGTTTCTAGGGAGAGTCCCTAATTTGCAATGTGCTTGGGACAGTTGGAATTCCAACAATGTCCCTCATATTCTAACCCTAACACGTTTCTAATACTTTTACAGGAACCAATAATGAATAAACTGGAAATAGATCCATGCAGCAAACTGAGCAAAACTGTTACAGAGCAAAAGCCACATTACTGCCACCATTACCTTATTTTTTGGTAAAGATCCACCTCCAAAAAGATGATCACCTTCTCAGCCTCCTTTTTAGCTAGGCAAGCATGGGCATAAGGAGCAAATTCATTCAATAAAGTATAAGGGAAAATCTGTTAGGATAATTTCTGGTAAAAACTTTCTACCCTAAGGGAGGGAAGGAGAGGAAAATTGCATAAGGACAAATTGTCTTTCCCTCCTCTTCATTCACCTCAAATTGTTACATGAAAATATGACTGGAGCGGCAGAAGCCATCCACCAACGAGGAGAAGACTCATTACCAACATGCAGAAAGATGGAAGGCACTGAGGACTGCTGACTTTGGTAAAACAGATTTTTAGCATCACTTGAACGGTTTATCCTTGAGGCCCATTACATTTCTCAACCCAGAGGTTAAGTCTTTAGAGGATAACTTGCAGGCCATAATTTCTGAATTGATACTCTCAATTACTTAACAAAATTACAGTCCCATAAATTCACAGAGCATCTATTATATTCTACATACTATGCAAGAGATACTTTATATGCATGACTTTGTTTAATTATCAAAATAACCCCTAAGGTATTATAATTATTATCATTTTATAGATGACAAACATGAGGCTCACTCAGAGAAGTTAAAGCGAACTTGTGTCCATAAGTTATGCAGTTAATAAAAGACTAAGCACAAGGATTCCTACCAAGATGGTTCACCTCTACGTAGTGCTTCTTCAGTTCTACCAGATTACCTTCACTATCTCTCATATTTATGTACCAAGGTGTGGTTAAAGAGACTAGGGCAAGGAAAAGTCCCCACAAAAATTATTCAACTTATCTATTCTCAATGCTAGTGGTAAGTGACTTTACTAGCCCTTACCGTTTGGCTCAGAAGAATGTCCTCCACTCAAATAAACCATAAAATAACTTCACTTGCAGCGGGCTGCAATTACTATCCCATGTAAATTTTAAAAGAACCAAATCTTTAAATCTTAGAAGTAGACAAGGACCTATGAGTTATGGCATATAAGCGAGTAAACCATTAAAACACAATAGGAAGAGGTATTAAAATATTGACTCTTTTGATTCAACTACATAGTAGTGACAAAAAGTTTTATTAAAAGTAAAATAAACCAGACTCAGAAAGACAAGTATTTCATGTTTTCCCTAATTTGTGGAAACAAACAAACAAAAAAAAAAGATAGTGTGAAAGTAAAAGGGAGACTAATACTAGATTAAGAGACGAGAACTAAGGGGGAGGAGAATAAGGTGTAAGGGAAGGCAATGGGAGGATGACCATGTTCCTACTGTATGCATGTATAAAAATACTATGTTGAAATCCAGTACTTTATAAAACAGGCTCTAATAAAAAATATATTTTAAGAGATTTTAGTTTTATTAAACAGGCTCTACCAAACTATATTTCTTCCTCTGGCTAGTATGCATATCCTTCTTAGTCAACCCCCAATAATTGACTATAATACAGAAGCATATATTTAAATTTAAAATTAATTTAATCAGTTGAAGTTCCATGTTATTTTTTTTATTAATTTTAAAATCTTTTTTTCTTCTCACAAAAAAAGTTAAGCACTACAGCTTTCAATCTAAATAAATTCTCCCTCACAAGATTTACATCATTGCTAAATTTTAATCTGAAAGAACACTGAGAAGTAATGATTGGCAAATGAATGAAAAAAAAACCTGGGTCCAGAAGCTGGTATCCTACTTCCAGTTTTCATCACATTTAAACACCACTGAGTGTGACACACATTTTTTAATGTCTCGCTAAAAAATACAGCTGCCAATTAAATTGATACACTATCTTATCACTTAAACTTTTATTTATATTAAAAGAGCTCTTTTAAACTTGTTTGGGCAGAGTTTTAGCACATCTTACTCTTGTGTATAAGAAAAGATAAAATGAACTGGTGCATAAACTGGTCACATTCAGAGTTGAATATCTTTTTTCACTTCTGAATCACTTTTTTAAATAAGTCATCAATATCCAAGTTTTTCCATATATTACCACCTTCCATGCTACCAAAAGCCCACGTGATCCAACATTCGTATTCCAACCATTATCTCTGGGATTTCCTTCAAATCTGCTATTACCTATTCTTTCAGTTCTGTGCACTAAGAGACAATAAGAACTTGATCACGGTCGAAAGCAACTCTAAGATGCATCTTCATTTAACAAATGTGAAGAATGTTTAAAAAGAAAAAAAGAGCTTATAACTGATGAAACAAACTTTGTTACCTTGAATAAGACAACATTCTTCCAAGACTTTAATTTCCACTATTAGTTTTAGCTATTGATACTGAATACCTACCATGCTTAGCATTTCATATATCTCACTTAACTTTTACAGAAAAGCAAAATAGTGAACATGAACAATCTTTTCTTATAAATATGAAATATAAGGTTCAGAGAAGCTTTGTGATGTCCAAGACTACCCCCTAATAAGTGGCAGAGCTGGGTTTCAATCTCTGATCTACCTTCAAAGTCCTCCTTCTTTCCACAACTTTAGTGGTTCTCTAAATATAACACACATAAGAATCACATCGCTGAAGCTAGAGCCCAGTGGTAGAACACTGGCCTAGTAGTGTGAAGCCCTCGGCTCAATCCCCAGCACTGAAACAAAACAAAGCAGCTGACTGACAGCTCGATGTATGAAAAAAATAAGAAAATTTACTAGTTAATAGTATGCATTTTGATAAGGAAAATATTTCAAAAGATAGGACCCATAATGAATTCCTTGGTTAAAAGCTTGGGAAACACAAATGTAGGGAAAAGTGCACCAGTGTAGAAATTAGAAAAAGTAATTTCGAATCCTCATCAAAATGATTTGCTTCATGTAACCTATGGAAAAGAAAAAGATCATTGTATCCCCTGATAATATAAGATTCTATGACTTTTTCCATATTATATAACAACCTCCTAAAAATATCTGCTAAGAAGGTACTTTACATTTTGGGTTCCTTAAAAAAAAAAAAACTTTTCTTATAAAGCAGAGAGAAAAAAAATTAAATAATAAACTAAAGAGAAAGTAAAGCACATTTTTCTGTTGCTGACAGCAAAAGTCAACAGGAAATGCATCAGTATAAAACCTCCCAAAGCATGGAATGTTCCTGGTTAACAACAAATAAGTTATCTTTCCTTCTTATACTTCACTCCCAGCACATCAGCTTCCCAATGAATCTCTGGAAGAAATGAACTGAAGAAGTGGAGGAGAGTAAAGAAAACAAACTATCATAATCGGCTTCCTGTTCTCAAAATTCCTGAAAATGAGGACAGGGATGGGAACTAACTACATCCACCATGAAACTCTTGTGTTTGTAGCTTAATCTTTTATATATTTGTGTTTTAACTTTTTTAAAGTCATAAAACTTTTCTCTACTACTCATTTCTTACATTAAGAATAAAAAGTCAGCCAGGCATGGTGACCTTTTCCTATAATAAAAGCTTGAGAAGCAGAAATAGGAGAACTGAAAGTTCAAGGCCAGCCTCAGCAACATATCAAGACCCTTTCTCAAAATGAAAAAACAAAAAGGACTGGGGATGTAGCTCACTGCCCTGGGTTAAATCTAGGAAAATAAAAAAGAAGAGGTAAGGAGCCTTGAGGAATTCTAGGGAAGGAAGCATTGGGAACAGGAAAGGGAAATGGAAGCAAATCCTACACAATGTAACACATATTAAAGCCCAAATTCAAAACTTGCTAATGACTTCATTTATTTATTTATTTATTTTTGTCAATACTGGGGTTTGAACCCAGGGCCTTCACTGTCAACAATATTCCAGTCTTTTTCTTTCTTTCTTTCTTTCTTTCTTTCTTTCTTTCTTTCTTTCTTTCTTTCTTTCTTTCTTTCTTTCTTTCCTTCTTTCTTTTTCTTTCTTTCTTTCTTTCTTTCTTTCTTTCTTTCTTTCTTTCTTTCTCTTTTTCTTTCTCTCTCTCTTTCTCTCTCTCTCTCTCTCTCTCTCTCTTTCTTTCTTTCTTTTTCTTTCTTTCAGACAGGGTCCTGCTAAGTTGCCCAGGCTGGGCTCAAACTTGTCACCCCCCTGCCTCAGCCTCCTAGAGTTCCGAGATTACGGGCATGCACCCCCGCAAGGGGCTCTCTCATGATTTTTTTTCAAAGGTCATCCCACTTGCTAGGACATACTAGAAAAGCCAGACAAACCATCTCTCTCCTCAAAACAGCTAACATGAATACCAAGAGCAGACAAGTCTCTACTTTCAACTTAGTATTATAGGCTGAGCATCCCTTGTTCGAAATACTTTGGCCCAGAAGTATTTCAGATTTCAAAGTTTTCCCAATTTTTGAATATTTATATATACTCAACTTTTTGAGTGGAAAATTTCAGATTTTCATATTACAGATGCTCGATATGTACCACTGAAGGAAAATAAAACAAAAGAAAAAGCAAATCAGAAACCTAAACTCAACAGTATTATATTCACAACTACATAGGAGTGAAGTGACTGCTTTGAGACCCATCTTTCAAGTCAACTCATGAAAACACAGAGCTTCTTCCTTATCAGCTTATATAAATAGTATGACACCCTAAAAAAGAAGTTTATCATGATGGCTATGAATCAGGATTAAAAGAAAATCAGATGAAACTAAAATTTCCATACCACTCTCATCTCTAAAAGAATTTTCATGAAGATGTTCAAAATCTAAAAAGACACATAACAGGGCCGGTGAGATAGCTCAGCAGCATAAGCGCCTGCCTGGCAAGCGCGAGGTCCTGAGTTTGACTCCCAGAACCCACATAAAGGAAAAAGTGTGGCTGGTAATATCGCTCAGCGGCACAAGCGCTTGTTGGCAAGCGTGAGGTCCTGAGGTTGACTCCTGGTATCTACATTAAAAAAAAAAAAAAGGACACATAACAATGGAACTATACCTATTTGCCACAATATGATGCATTTAAAAGGTATATTTTTAGAAAGTTAGTCTTACACGTTGTAAGGATTTGAAGTGAAACTGTGCTTTTAAATAGCTTTTCATAATTCTGAACTGATAATAGCTTCAATTTTATGAGCATCCTTATTTATAAGCAATACTTTGTAAATTAGTAATATTAAATAATTTACTTTTTGTTTGAACTACAGTATTCTTGATTACTATCTCGCACAACTTTCCTACTGAAAATCAAAACTCAGGATTCAAAAATAGAAATACAGATTTAACTTTTTTTTATCAGGTACCATTTTTTATTGCTATGCTCTTCAGTGAAAAGCATGTACTCCTCAAAGATGCAGAAAGCAGACAAGCAGAAAAGCTTCTTTGGCTGGAATTCTATTATCTTCAAACGCTATGAATGGGATTTTGGGAGACAGCCTTTGTTACTATCACTAAATTTTTAAACAATATACAGTATATACTGTTATACATATACAGTATATACATATATACACACCCACTTGGTGCTAATTTTGCTAAAATGGAATCCTGAAGGATACATTCATTGAATAAAGTCTTCATAGAGTTTTAGGACTATTATGGCTTGAATGAAGGCAAAAATGTTTAAATGTTTAAAGCACTCTGTAGAGTATAATCTGCATAAGACAGATCTTGGCCTTTCTCATTCTGTATCCACAAACAGTTGCTTACTTATGCTGAATCAGTTTAGCAGTCAATTTACCAATCTAGTCTCATTTGCAACATGTTTAAAATTGGGAAGGGGCTGGGTATGTAGCTCAGTGGTACAGCATACTAAATGCACAAGATCCTGGGTTCAATCCCTGGCACTAAAAAATAAAGTGAGAATGAACATAACTTGGGAGCATTCCTGCTTACTTGAATGTCAATTTCAAATATTTCTCTTATTAACGTAATCAAACTTATGT
Source organism: Erethizon dorsatum (assembly GCA_028451465.1). NCBI lineage: Eukaryota > Metazoa > Chordata > Mammalia > Rodentia > Erethizontidae > Erethizon > Erethizon dorsatum. The sequence goes on along the minus strand of CM051827.1, from coordinate 56,519,611 downwards.
ATATATAACCAATTAGCATATATAGGAAAGGCCTGGCTAATGAGAATTTTTAAAAGATGAACAACTACCTTATTTATTTGAAGTATATTTTACAGGCTTATTGAATTTGTGAGCAGCATAAAAACAATCATTCTGGCTGAGCACAGTGACGCACACCTGTAATCCCAGCACTCAGGAAGCTGAGGCAGGAGGATCACAGTTCGAGGCCAGCCTGGGCTACATAATGAGTTCAAGGCCAGCCTGCACTACAAAGTAAGAACCTGTCTCATAAAAAAAAAAAAAAATCAACTCTGCCAGGAGTGCACACCTGTAATCCTAGCACTTGGGAGCCTCAGGCAGGAGGATTCCTATGAGTTTGAGGCCAGCCTGGACTACATATTGAGTTCAAGGCCAGCCAGATCTACAAAGCCAGACCCTGTCTCAAAAAAACAAAACAAATCATTCCTTAGTTCCTAGTTGTGGAACTGAAAAATTTCTACAAAACACATTTTGTTTTTTGGTTTTGTGGGGGTTTTTTGGTACCAGAAATCAAACTCAAGAGCTTGCACTTGCCAGGCACGTGCCAAAACACATTTTGAAAGATACTCATAGACAGCTGTAATAGTTCATAAGGTGCTGTACAGTATTTCCACAGAGGGAATGTGCAGCTTTTCCCATTACATGAAATCAAAGAAAAATTTTACACCTTCATTTGCTCTGTATAAGAGGGGGAAAAAAAATCCTTGTGTCTACAAAGCTGAATTATGTAGCAATATTTGGTAACACATGGCATGGCCACCTTATTTCATAAATGTGTTAAACTCTAAGGCATACTTGAGCCATAGCAAACACTAAGAATTAAAGTTCTTAAATCAGTGGAACACAGGGCCAGTGAGATGGCTCAGCGGCATAAGCGCCTGCCTGGCAAGCGCAAGGGCCCAAGTTCGACTCCCGGAACCCACGTACAAAAAAAGGCCGGTGATATCGCTCAGCGGCACGGGCGCCTGCTGGCGCGCAAGGTCCTGAGGTCGACCCCCAGTACCCACAAAAAAAAAAAAAAAAAAATCAGTGGAACACAGAGAGGGTGGGGGGAGAGATCGGACCTCATGTTTCGGCAGATAACACAGTATTCTATTCACAACTATACGGCAATGAATAGAACAACACATTGATTTCTTTAAAATAATAATCTGTTAATCCTTGAACAACCCCAATCTCTGCATTTACATTTTACATATAAATAGATATCTCTACCTCAAATAGCACAGTATATTTAAAATGTCTACATGAATCCAAGTGTAATGCAAGCTCAACAGATACCCCTACAGTCCCCTACAAACAGAGCTTATAAAATATCTCATCCAAGAATAAATAAGGTACATTTAAATATAACCAGTAATATTCATTTGGTAATTCTGCCATCCCAAACTAAGGGTTCAAAGATACAAAACTTGGTAAGACTTAGCTTCTAAGTTCAAAGCCAGAAGCATATGCAAAATGAAATTTGTTTGAGATCACAAAGAACAATTAACTTCCAGAGACAGTGGTAACCTAAACTTGCCAGGTGAAAAAGTGGGAGGAAGGATATCAAAAGGCAAAGGGGGGGCCAGTGAAATGGCTCAGCGGCATAAGCGCCTGCCTGGCAAGCGTGAGGTCCTGAGTTCGACTCCCAAAACCCATATAAAGGAAAAAAAAGGCCCGGTGATATTGCTCAGTGGCACAAGCGCGAGGTCCTGAGTTCAACCCCTGGTACCCACATAAAAAAAAAGGCAAAGGGAAGAGTAAAAACAAAAGCATGAATGTAGGGTACACAGATAATCAGATGCCCTGAATGGCCATGATAAAAGAAATAAGGAGGACAAATGCATGCGCTTGAAACACTAGTAATTAAGCCAGAAAAGGAAGCTTACTGAGGGCCATGTAGGCTATGACAAAGTATTTAACCTTTATCCAGAAAGCCACAGAGAACTGACAGATGATGAAAACTAACTGGTAGCTAACTGGTGGCAATGTGGAAGACAGATTAAAAAGAGATTGGGGAATGCAAGACACTGCTGTGATAATTAGGATATTACTATAATAATGTAAACAGAATGTGATGGATCAGCAATAATACAACAACTAAACAGAAGCAGCAGGAGCAACAATCTACATCAAATTAGCTTAATGTATGCCACATCTAAATGTACTATTAGGCCGGGTGTGGTGGTGCATGCCTGTTGTCCAGCACTCAGGAGGCTGAGGCAGGAGAATCACAGCGAGTTCGAGTCCAGCCTGAACTACATAGCAAGGCCCTGTCTCAAAAAAAAAAAAAAGTACTATCAATTGATTTGCACAATCCTTGAGAATGAAGGTCACTGTTGCCCCATTTGACAAAAGAGAAAAATGAAATTTATAAAGATTAAGTCATTTTTCAAAAGTCAGCACACATAGAAGTGTGACAGGGCCTAGACACAAACCTAAGAATGACTAACTCCAATGTACATATTCTCAACCTTAGCCTCCTGAACCAACATGTAGGCATCAAGAGAAAAAGAAAAGAATGTAATCAAGAAGTCTTTAGAAGAAACAATCAATAGGATTTAATCACCTATGACCTATACCCCACATAGGATCTTCACTAATTTTGCTTTCCTGAAATACTTCTGAAAATTGATTACTTCCTTCATCTAGATTTCTACTAAAGTATATTGGTACACTTAACAGATGTTTAAAATCATGTTTAACCACATGAAGAGTTTCAAATATCCTGCACAGAAGTTTTCAAATCTAAAAACTTCTTTACAAGGGCTGGGGATGTAGCACAGCAGTAGAACATGTGTTTAACATGCAAGAGGCCCTGGGTTCAATAGCCAGCAGTACTTCAAAAAAAAAACGCTGCTCACACCTGTAATCCCAGCACTCAAGAGGGAAGATCATGAGTTTGAAGTCAGCCTGAACTACTTAGCAAGACCCTGCCTCAAAATTAAAAAAAAAAAAAAGTAAAGTGCTAGGAATGTAACTAAGTGTGAAGACCCTGGGTTCAATTCCCAGTACTGGAAGGGGAAAAAGTCCTTGTACAAACGAGAAAATTAAAAATAAAAAAAGGAAGGAAGGGAGAAAGAGAAAACAAACACAAAGTCAAAATAGAGTACTTTTCAGTCAGAAAAATGACAATCTTGGTATATCCAAGATCGATAAGGTAGATTTATATGCCTTAATCAGAAACCCTAAAAGAAGGTACACAGCAGCTAGGCATGGTGGTGTACACCTGCAGTTCCAGCACTCAAAGTTTGAGGCAGGAGGCTTGCAAGTATGAGCTCAGCCTGGGCAACTTAGCAACTTAGTGAGACCCTGTCTCGAATTAGGGGTGGGGGTGGCACAACTGCACATACAGCTCAGTGCAAAAGCCCTGGGTTCAATCCCCAGTAACACACACACACACACACACACACACACACACACAGAAAAAGAAAAAAGGAAGAAAAGAGATATACAGCAAAAATGATCATAAATAGTAGCTAAGTTAAATATGGGGAAGGGAAAAAAGAAATTTCTTAAACTAAAATCTTCAAACTATAAACAATTCAGCTATTCAAACATGTAATTTTATTATAACAACATAAAATTAATACTTTTAATGAAACCAATGTAAATGTGAAGTTACTGTGCCATAAGAAAAACAGGCAACTGATGAGGCTTATAGGCCCAATTCCAATCTGATAACTGTATTAGTAAAAGAGAATAAGAACTGCAGCCACTCCATTTCCGCAGGCAAAGTATCTTCCATCCTTTACAAAAATATCTGCTGAACTATCAGTTTGCACCACAGGATGATTAAATTTAAAAAGTGGCATTTCCTTCAATGAAATATATAATGCTTTCCTCTATAAAGAAAAATATTCTTTTTTTTTTTTTTTTTTTTGCAGTACTGGGGATTGAACCCAGAGCCTTCAGGCTGAGTTACATCACCAGTTCTTTTTCACTTTGAGACAGGGTCTTGCTAAGTCACTAAATTACCCAGGCTGCGCTCAAACTCACAATCTTCCTGCCTCAGCCTCCCAGAGTGCTAGGATTACGGTCATGTACCACCAAACCCAGATGAAAGATATTCATTTTTACAATATTAGTAAAGTGTTTTATCTATTATATTCAAAGTTATCTTGATTACCAACATGTATAACTTTAATAACAAAATATAATGAACACAGTTCTCACCAAATTAAACATTCAAAGTGATATCCGTCATATTTTAACAAACAGTACAGTATTAGCATATAATCACCTGGGGTTAACTAGTTCACCCAAGAAACTGGTCATTAATCACAGGTGTCAGTTTAAAAATCTGTGTAAAATTGTTGAAGTCAATAAATAATTGTACAATTCAATGGAAAAACGCAAGAATTTTTACCTCAATTATTACAATCTGACTAATAGACTTAAGACGTTTATTTTACATAATAGTATGTGCACAGTATAGGTTCCTCCACTGAAGGAAAAAAGTTTATATTGTGTTAGTTCCAGTTATAATTTCCAGCTGAGTCTAACAGCCTTAAAGCAGGAAATCCAAAAGGAAATTCCATCATCAGATCCTGGGGCTTTCAACTCAAAGGTTCTTTGAAACAGAGATACAGAAGTTCTCAAACTATTTACTATAACCTTACCTCATATCTTCAAGCAAATCACATTCTGCTTGATGTTTGGCTTGAAGTTTTGTCATCTGCTCAACTTGAATATTTTTCAGTTCTTGTGTAACTTTCACCTAAAATATACCATGTATTCATGAAGACCTTATTACAACTTGAATCAAAAAAATTAAAGGAAAACACTTAATATTTGTCAGAATATATATCTCTTGCTCATCTCTCCCTGAAGACCATAAACCCACTATTTGTCATCTAGTTTTATTCCTGAAAATACTTAATGGAAAAAAAAAAAGGCTGAATGAAAATATATGAGTATAAAAATTACAGATTAAAGAGGTGCAAAATAAACTGCCAATCATTCTATTTCATGCAGTAGCTCAGCACACATCTCGGCCTTAGTTTTAAAAGAGGCTGTCTTCTATTTCTTCCAAAAAAGATTCAGACATTAACCACCAGGAGAGGTGAGCAGAGTGCAGATGGGAGAAGAAAGCATAACAGTACCTAATACCAAGTGACCAAAATTTACACAATCATGAAACAATATGCAGGAATCAACTATATAAATTATTCCATAATGGCTTCAAGAAAGCACACAGTCTCAGGATGATACCCTCCACTCACTGACAGCACATCAAATCACAATCTCTTCCTCACAAAGGAGAGAGCAAAAGTGACCTTCCAGCATATGCAAGGCTTTTAAACTAACCCAGCAAGCCAGGCCCGGTGGCGGCTCCACTTCAAACAGTGAGAACCACAAGCGCCAGCTGGCCAGAGCCTCGCCTCACCAGGCCGGACCCCAGGATTCCAGGTTAGGGTGGTGGAATCCTGGCCGCTGGAACGGGGCTAACCAGAGGGGTGGGGGTGTATTACGAAAAAGAAAAGGACTCATTTAACTGGAGAAACCCGTGTTATGAAAGAGAAAGAGGCAGCAGCAGACATGGGTGAATTAGGCATTCGGAAAATGTTTGCCCACGAGGTAAGAACAGAACGGCCTCCTCCATCCAGTGTTCAAAGTAGACACTAGGTATCCATCAGCAGGATTATAACGAGAAGGACACAACCTCGGCCCCTGGGAAAGCGGGCGAAGGGCGCAGCGAGGAAGCTGCTGACAAGCCAGGAGTATACGGGTCACTCCCACCCTTGCCATCCAAGCCCAGATCGCAGAGCACACACCACGCAAACCCGGGTTCTCGCTTTCCTGGAGACAGCGCCACCATCTCCTTGCCCCCTGCCCACGGGCGGGACACGAGTGGGGGCAGAAAGGCAGGACCCCTTCAATCTTTAATTTGCTCTCCCTTAGGGTGGAAGGGCGGTGACTATTCCAACTTCTTTCCAGCAGCCCCGTGGGAAAAGCAGGCCAACCCTTCGGGCTAGACTAAAAACAAATTCCCCGCAAATTTGCAAACGGGCGGGGGTGGCGACAAGCGGCTGGAGGGCTCAAACCTGGTGCAGACTAAACAATCATACACGCACAAGGCTCTGCAATTCTGCAGGGGTCCCCCCCCACCTCTCCTCGGTGCAGCCCCGAAAATGCACTTTGCAGCGGGCGGCACTGCTATGCAGGCGCACACACGCAAATGCACGCCCGAAACTCTCGTAAAATGCCTGGGGGTCTCCAGGGCGGTGGAGGAGACCAGCCCCGGCCACCCCTCGCTGGGAAGGCATCTCACACACGCGTCCCCAGCCTGGAGCCCGCAGCAACTCAGTGACAAGCCAGAAGCGAGAGCGGTCACGGCCCCCTGCGGGAAGGGGGAGGGGATGCAGAGGTCGCCCCAGCCGCGTTCCTCTTACGCCTCCCACCCCCCCCCAAAACCCCAAAGCGCCCCGGCTGCGTCCTACCTTCCTCGGCGGCGGCTGCATGATGCTGAAGGGACATCAATCCTCTCCCGACGGCGGCGTTAGCAAGGACGAGGAGAAGGGCTGGAGAGGAGGGGGCGGCCCAGCGAGCGAGGGCGCGCGTGTGTGAAAGGAGAACCCGAGGAGGAGGACTCGCCCCAGAGGAAGCAAGGCCGGCGGGCAGCAGGAGGACCCAGGTTCCAGCGAGTGTGGGGAAAGAGAGGAGGAGCGCCAGGAAGGCCTACGGCCCGGGGGGCGTGTGAGGGAAGGAGGCGGAGACCACGAGGGGGCGGGGGCCGGAGCGGGGCGCAAGGGTCTCCCAGCTCTCGTAGCAGCAGGTAAGGCGCAGCCGCGTCGTCCCTGCTCCCCGCCCGCCGCCGGCTCCGCTGCCCCCTACCCTCTCCACCTACTCGGGCAGCCCGGCCCTCGCGGTGCAAAACGCCCCCGCCCGGCCAGGGGAGGAGGAAGGCGGGGCCGCGCTCCCCGCTAGGGCTCCACCGCTCAGGCTGCGGGAATTTCCGGCCTCACCGCGAGCACAGCGCCCCGCTCCGGCGGCGGAAGGAACCGCTCAGTCCAGCGCCGGGTTCGCGGGACGGGCCAGCCTGCAGGGAAGGAAAGGAACAAGGCCTCGTACTGCGGCGGGGCTCCGTACCGCGGCAGGGGACGGGGTGATCTAACGGATTGGTCGGCGGGTGGGAGGATAGAAACGCTAGCGGAGCGCGAAAATCCCCCCTTGCTCTCTGAGAGTGGCACGTTCCAAACACCTCCTGTCCTCCTCCCCCACACCGGGAGCTTGCCGGGGGCTTCCCGCGCGCTTTCCCGCCAGCCCGCGGGGGCGCGCACGTGGGCGAGAGAGGGCTCTGCGCCGACGCACGCACACAGGCCGCCCCCGCCTCCAGCCGGCTTAGGCTGTTGGGGCGTTTGTGTTGGGGTGTGGAAGATTTGGGGGTCGACGCTTTCTGGGAGATTTTTTTTTTTTACATTGCGGAGGGGGCGGCATGCCCTTGGTACCAGGACACTTAAGTATTTTGCTTCCTCTAGGTCCATCAACATCCCCCTTCCCTGCCAGCTATAGGTGCAGGAAAACGTTGAGCATGGACAGACCTCTTACAACTACCCGCAGGTGTCAGGCCTTTGCGAATGAAGGGTGGGGGTGGGGAAGAAAAGGAAGTAAGAGGCTGCCCTCCGAAAGAGAAGAGGGCTCTCTACTATTGGACATTCAAATCGAAGATCACAAACTCAGTGCTGGAAGGGAGCAAAGGGGTCTTAAAGCCAGGGCCCCCGTCTCACAAATAGGAAGACTAGAGTCCAAAGAGGAGTAGACATTTACTGAAGATCACACAGCAAGACTAGAATCTCTGGGTCAGGAAGGGTATGTGGTTTAGAAAGAAACAGGTGCAGGGCCTGGGAGTGTAGCTCAATGATAGAGCACTTACCTAACATGTGCATGGCCCTGGGTTGATCATCATTACCGCAAAAAAAAAAAAGAAAAAGGAAAAGATAGAGGATGAGAACCATTGGTAAAAAGTAGAGGAGGCAGCAGGGGCCCTGGAGGAAGCCCTTGTTTGAGAGTTAGGGCCTCTGGTTGCCACTACACCCTGCCTGCCCCTGACTGGCTGAGTGACACCTTCCTGCTCTGTCCAGCCTCTGCAGGGAGGAGTGTCAGCCTCCCTTAGGGTCCTTGGAAGAGGGAAATGCCTCATCCCCTACCCAGGGAGTTTCCCAAGTTGGATCAACCCCACAATTTTTTCAGAAGTTGGGAGTCCCAGACAGCTGTTCTCAGGCAAAAGAGGAAGGTGAGTGAAGCCTGGATAAACCAGGGTAAATTGCCAGATGGCCACATGGCCAGAAATTGGGAAGGTGGAACTTGAACCCAGCTAGTTTATGTTGAGTTAGCCTAGATTCTTGTGCAGGAAAGTGGTATAATCAGAGCCGTACTCCAGTCAGATTTGTCTAAACTAGGAGTCTCACCCTGATATTTCTGGTGTCCTGGAGGCTATTCAAAATTCAGCTTTCCACCAGAGTCCTCAATTAGATCAGGAAAAGCCTGAGGGGAGGAAACGTGTAGGTGGAAGCCCAGAGCTCTGACCACTAAAAGGCAGCAGCTAGAGCCTAGGCCAGAGTTAGCAAGGCTGGACTGCAGTTTTCACTGAGTTGTCATGAAGCTTTGGACTAGTAACTTCTCCTCTTTCAGCCTTTGTTTCCTCACTTGTAATATATCGGGGCATAATGGTGCACTCCTGTAATCTCAGCACTCTGAGGCAGGAGGATTACTGAGAGATTCTGCATGTGTGAGGCCAGCCTGGGCTATATAGTGAGCTCAGGGCCAGCCTGAAGTACATATCAAGACTCTGTCTCAAAAAAAAAAAAAAAAAAAAAAGATATACTATCCTGAGAGGCTTGTGGTATTAATTGAGATTTCTCCTATTGCAGGGTTTGACACATAGTAAGTGCTCAATAAATTGTCATTGATCCATCATTCATTGAAGAAATATTTACTGAGGTTCTGCTTTGTGCCAAGCACTGGGGATATATATAGGGATGAGCAAGATAGAATCAGCCTAGGCTTCACCAAGCCCAAGTTTCAGATCAGCCATCCTACGAATGACACTGGACTAGTGGGGATGGATAACAGCGCTTGCCCAGATGCAGTGTCTTGCACACAGGAGGTGTCTAACAAAGATTTTCTGGGGAGGTAAATACTGGGGATATAAAGCTGCTGGATGTTGGGAGACTTAGGATCCAGATAGGCCACTGATCTGCTGGACCTTCACTGGGGCTTGGGGTCCAACTAAAGAATAAATTAACTGAATGAGCCTAGAAGTTAATAGGCTCTTCATACATGAAGTCAGATCCTAGGGTTTCGTTTATTTGATTGATTGATTGATTGATTGATTTGAGTTTGGGAAGGGTTGTTTTGGTTTGGTTTGGTTTGGTTTGGTTTGGTTTTTGAGACAATGTCTCACTATGTAGTTCAGGCTGGCCTTAAACTCATTATGAAGCCTAGGCTGGCTTCAAACTCAGCAATCCTGCCTGAGCCTCCCAAATGTTGGGATTATAGGCATGCACCATCCTACCCAGCTTGTTTTATTAATTTAGGAGGGCATCCTCCACCTGATTTCCCCATTATTCTGAAGTCGGGAGTAACAATGACTTCATGAAATGATTTCCTTTGGAGGTTTTATAAAGAGCTAAGGACAGTACCAGATGGGTTTACCAGCTGACTGCTTTCAAAAATGTGATTTTGGGGCTGGTGAGATGGCTCAGTGGCATAAGCGCCTGCCTGGCAAGTGTGAGGTCCTGAGGTCGACTCCCGGTACCCACATAAAAAATTTAAAAAAAGTGATTTTGGATCCAGGTATGGTGGTACATGCCTATAATCCTAGCACTTTGGGAGGCTGATGCAGGAGAATTGCCAAATTCAAGCCCAGTCTGAGTAATCTAGTGACTTAACAAGGCCTTGTCTCAGAATTTTCAAAAAAGGCTGGGATATAGCTCAGTGTGAAGGCCCTGGGTCAATCTCCAGTATGGTAAAGAAAAAACAAAAAAAAAAAACAAAAAAAAAAAAAAAAGAAAGAAAGAAAAGAAAGAAAGTTAGACATTTGGGACAGAAAGATAGACTGGGAACATAAATCTGGTAGAGCACCTGCCTGGCATGCTCAATGCCCTGGGTTCTATCCCCAGCCCTGAAAAAAGAAAAGAGATTTAAAGTTTAAATTTTATTATTACCAAATACCTTTTCCAAACCCTAAATTTTCATACCATTTTCTGAGATAATCTTCACTATAACATTATGAGATAGTATTATTTTTTACATGTTTACAGATGAGGAACTGGAGGCTCACTGAAGGTAAGTGACTTGCCCTGAAGTGATGGGTTTAGGAACAGACCCCAGTTCTTCCATGAGGAATGGAAGAATGATCCTCTATCAAGAATATTTAAAGGAATTAGGGAAAAGATGATGGTTCATCAAACAACAAAATCCATCTTCCTTTGTCTCCTTTAGATCAGAGTGAGACTTTTGACCCCTGACTAGGCAAGATCAACACCCTTCTCAGCCAGAAACAGTTATAAAAAGACTGACCGTCAGCCCTTTTGCACCCTAAAGAATAAGTGATTGAAGTCTGGAGGGGCGGGGTGGGGGAGTGATAATGTGGGATAGAAGAAATAAAGATAGGTAGAAGACAAGGAAAATCAATTTTAAAAATAAAAACTGCAACTTCAGGACACTGACCCAGCTTAATTTATTTTTAATGTCCTCCCAAGATACAATACACTTGGACAGTTTCCCTTTACCTGCAAGTGGGTACAGCCATTTCCTTTTTATGTGCCAATGGCCCTCTCTCACCTGTCAATAGACCACCTCTTTTCCTCTGTAAAATAGGCTTTTTCCTATGAAGGAGCCATTATCTTTCCATGGGTCAGCTATCCTTTTTCCAAAAACCAAGACCCAAGACAGAACTTCCTATACACTCAAAAATTTCATAGCTTTCCACCCTCTCAAAGAGAAACAAAAGTTCCCAGTTTGAGAAACCACTGTGCCTCTCTCTCTCCAGGACTTGTACTCTATTTCTTTGAGTGTGTACTTTTCAAATTCTGCCTAATAAACCTCTTTCTGCCTCTTTAAAAAAAATAAATAAGCCAGGCATGGTGGTGCATGCCTGTAATCCCAGCACTCTGGAGATCGAGACAGGAGGATCACTGCCAGTTCAAGGCCAGTGTGGGCTACATAGAGAGTTCAAGACCAGCCTGGACTACGCAGTAAGACCCTGTCTCAAAAAAAAAATTTTTTTTTAATAAGAAAGAAAGGAGGGAAGGAATGTAGGTAGGTATTGGAAGTGCTCACTAAAGAGAAGAAAGCAGACTCAGGAAGGCGTAATCCATATGTTCCAAACTCCACGGGACAGGGAAAGGGATTTCTGAGACTTGCGTAAGCCTGACTTAAAATGCACCTCTTTGAACAAGGATGGGGACTTCCAGAGCCTTGCTTCTGCAATGCAGCAAGCACCGTGTTACCAGTAAGAGCTCCTGAGATTTCTTCGAGGGAAATGCTGCCGAGCAGCATGCACTGTGGCCCCAAAGACAGAATTGGGACAAGCCTCAGCTGACTCTGGAAGGATGCTGTCCAGGCAGAGCCACCCCTGGAGGAGACAAACTCCCCATCCCTGGGGCTGTGCAAGCAGGTGCTGGCTCCCTTCCACCGAAGAGGCCACAGATGGGATTCTCACACTGGGAAGAAATGAACAGCAGCTACCATTTATTTTGCCTCTTCTGTGTTTCAAACCCTACAATAGGCATGCCATTTATGTTGTTTCTAACCCTTCCAGTGATCTCTCATAATACATATAAACCCCATTTTACAGATTTCACAGACTGAGGCTCAAAAGTGAAAATGCCCTTGCTAAGGCCACACAGCTAATAAGAGCCAGGCCTGGTGCCTGCTCCTTCTGGCTCTGAAACTGTGCCCCTACCCCAGCTGCAGTACACTTCTCCCAGGAAGATTAAATCAGATCAAAAGCTGGCCTGGAAAAAAAAAAAGAAAAGGAAAAGCTGGCCTGGAACAGGTATATAAGTGGGCATCAAAAGCCAGCTATTTCAGTATTCCTCAGGTATCCTGGGAGGAAGTGGGGGGGACAGGCAAAGTATGCAGAAGCCCCTTCGAGTGGCTACAATAGGAGCAGCACCCACTCCAGGTCCAGAGCAGGTACCCGGGACAGCCTGACACTGCATGCAAGGCCCTTTCCAGAGAAGGTGGCCAAGAGCCTAGTTGACCATACTGTACCAAGGCACTCCCCCCCCACACTTCCTGCATTGGGGACCACAGCCCTCTCCACTCCCTCTCATCTCTGTCACTATTCCCACCCACTGTGCCACAGGCTTGTCAGCACATCCAGATAGCAGCCAGTCCCTGTCTGGGCCCACCAAGCCCTGCTGGGGATACTGCAACAGACAATCTTGTCTGTGGCCCCCACTCCATTCACCTCCTTTCTATGCCAGTCCCCTTTACCTACCCTCCACTGCCAATGTTTGCTCCTCTCTGGGTTAATTATCTCAACCCAGCCCTCTAGTCAGCCAGGAAAGTGTGCCTATCTCCCTCCCTAGCCAGCTCTCAAAAGGGGATCCCAGCACAGTGGGATGAGGCTTCAAGGTCAGAGGCCATGGATCAAGGGTAGGGGCTCTCTCCAGGGCACACAGTGAGTTTGTGGCAGAATTGGTCTTGGATTCCCTCCAGTGTCATTCAACAAGCTCCTTATTCTGAGCTTAGGCATGAGCAGGTCTCTGGCATGAGACCCAGGCTCTGCCCTCCATGCACTCCTAATCTCCACACATGGACCAAAGGTCACGACAGTGAATGGGACATTCAAGCCCAGGAAAGTCATAGGGGCCCAGGAGCTACCAGATGGATGCAAGGATCTAAGGCCAGAGGCAAGTCCCTAAGAGGCAGGCACTGGGGCGGAGAATTATCTGATCGATTTGTGCCCTTGCTGGAAAGTAAGTATTATAACTTAGGGGTAGGAGGATGAGCACTCAGTCCCAGGGCTGTGATAGGAGCTGGCAGGCACATGGTTTTAACATTGCTATCAGGAGACAGGAACCCAAAGTTCCAGCCCTGTCTGCTGTGCATTTGTTGAGTGTGATCTCTGGCACGTACCTCTCAGGCTGTTCTCACACCTATAAAATGGGAATAACAAATCCTGTCCTTTTTTCCAAGGGCAGCTGCTGTGCAGGTTAAATGAAATATCAAGTATATGATGAACAGAGGGCTGAGTATGAGGTATACGATCTGTACACTGATCAGCCAGTGACTGTCATCTATGGATGCACCAGGGAAGTTGAATGACTCCCTAAGTTGGATGCTGATGGGAGCTTTTGTTTGTTTGTTTGTTTGTTTGTTTGTTTGTTTTGAGACAGGGTCTTGCTATGTAGTTCAGGCTGGCCTTGAATTCACTGTGTAGCCCAAGCTGGTCTCAGACTTGTGATCCTTCTGCCTCAGCCTCAAGAATGCTGAGATTACAGATGTACATGACCATGCCCAGTTGGGAGCCTTCCACAGTGAGCTACACTGTGGCTACAGTTCTGAAAACCACACATCAATGAGAAGAATAGTCAGGTTTGGGTGAAGGGACAAGGCCGCTGGGGCTTTGGATGTGGAAAACCTGGGTTAGATGTCTGGTTCCTCTTCTGCTTGGCTTTGAGTTCTTGATCAGTCTTAAAAGATCTTTTCAGCCAGATTCCCTTGACTAGAAAAGGGAAATAATAGCTTTTTGCATGGTCATGGTAAGAATTAAATGGGGATGTTTATAAAGTGCCTACAACTGTGCTGGCCATCAAATGTGAGTTTTCCTCTGTCTGACTTTGTTTTGTTCTGGTTTTGTTTGTAAATTTTAAAATAAAACATAAAAAGAGGAATTCCCATGGGGGGAAGTTGAACCTGACTGTGGTCCCACTTCTGCCCCTGATTCACTATGAGGACCTGGGAAGTCCCTGCATCTCTCAGCCATGGTTTTCTCATCTCTAGCACAGGACTTCACCATGTATTTCTTCAAGGCCCAGCTGGGAGGCATAGGGTACTACTGGTCTGGGGGGTCCCTTCCATGGAGAGGAGCCTCCAGGCTGAGGTGGGGAAGGAGGGTCAGGCAGGGACAGGAATGGAGTTGTGGGGCAGGACAACAGGCTCAGAGGTGGCAGCCCTGTTACCACCGTGAGCTGGCCTGTGAAGGGAGCAAACACTTCACAACTTAGGAAGCCAGCCTGCCTATTTTCCCACAGCCTGCCCAGTTAATGCCTAAAGAAAACAGCTTCCCTGCTGCCTGCCGGAAGGCGGGGAGCCAAAACGAGCGTCCTGGAGGGCTGGCAGACACCCTGGCATCCTGCCTGTCCTCCCTGGTCCCCCGCCCTTCCCCTGTCTGCAGCACCACCCTCAAGCCAAAGCTGGCCCAGGATGTGGAGTGGAGCTTTCCAGGGTCTGCACTCTCCTCCTGTCTCTGGCCTTCCTAAGTGGACACCCCCACTCCTAAGCTGACACTCCCACTCCTAAGCCTGCCTGTCTTCCTAGGCTGGCCTTGGCTCCAAGATGAGATCTAATTCTCTCTCTGCTGCTGTGGGCAAAGCATCTGGCATTGGAATGCCAGGAGCTGCTGTCAGTCGCCACAGGAGGGAATTCCCTGGCTGAGGAAACCTCTTCCAGCAGAAAGGAGCAGGTGGCAAGTCTCCCCAAAGAGACAGATGCTGCCCACGCTGTAGGCAGAGCCAATCCTGGGCTGAGGAGCATCAAATCCACCCCCAGCCTTCTGTCTGTTGCCTATCTACACCGGGCACATTAATACCAGCTCATGCTTTATAATAGTTACTGTGTGACAGACACCATTCCAAGCCCTTCAGGCAGATAACTCATTTAATTCTCACAACAACTCTGAGGTAGAAAGTATTATTAGCCCTATTTTATAGATAAAGCTTTGATAGATTAAATAACTTTCCTAAGGGCATGCAGCCAGTGTGTAGCAAACTGACAATTATACTGTTAATCAGGACAGTGTGTACTGTGCCAATTGACTACTAGAAGATAATGTCCCCCATTAACCCACTGGGAACATCACAAGATGCTCGCCTTAGTGTCTAAGAATCCAAACATTTTCTCTAACTTGCCAAGTCTGAGAATCGCCTATGAGTTCTTATACAAAACCACAGCTTTAGCCGGGTGTGGAATCAAATGCCTATAATCCCAGCACTCAGGAGGCTGAAGCAGGGGGATCACCATGAGTTCAAGGCCAGCCTGAACTACAGAATGAGTTTAAGGCTATCCTGGACTCCATAGTAAAATTCTGTTTCAAAAAAGCTAAAAATCTGATCATTATGTATATCTAAATTGTACCAATAAACTTAATTTTTAAAAAAGCTAAAAGTAAGTGTGGCAAGGTGGCACATGCCTGAAGTACCAGCACTCTGGAAGGCTGAGACAGGATGATCACAAATTCCAGCCTAGCCTGGGCAATTAATTTAGTGAATTGGTGAGTCTCTGTCTCAAAGTAAAAACTTTAAAAAGGGCTGGGGTGTAGCTCAGTGTGAAGGCCATGAATTCAATCCTCAGTAGTGCCAGAAAATAAATAAAATAAAGTAAAATAAAATACCCAGCCCTTAGGGGTTAGGAGTATAGCTCAGTGGTAGAGCACAGGCTTAGCATGTGAAAGGCGATGGGTTCAATGTAACACCAAAAACAAAACAAACAAACACCACCACAGCCCACAGCACTCCTCTGAAGATAGGATAAATTTGGTATGGGAGGAGAAGCAGTGCCTGACACAGAGAAATGAATGGCTCAGTAGAGGTTTTTTAAATAAATGAATAGAATGCTTCTGACTTCCCTGAGCCTCTGCTCACCTCTAAAATAGGGTTACAGTTCCCCACCTTCTACCCCTCCTTCTAAGTGTGGCTGTGTTGACCATGTGTGTGTGTCTGTGTGTGTACCAGCTTTGCTTGGGTGTGAGGAGTTGTTTACAGGCACACCCCACTGGCTCCTAATAATAGCTGCAATAATAATACCTGACTATTTTGGATGTTTGGGAGGAGCAGGCACAGCTCTGAGGGCTTTGATACATTAACCCAGTGATTCTCTCAACCTCCATTATTTTGATTTTAAGGATGGGGTTAAGGAATTTGTCCTGAGATCGTACAATTAGAAGGAACAGGACCACCAGATGGCCCAGATGGCCCTGTTCCAGGGTGCCAAGGCTAACCACTCCATAACAGTTGCTGGACTCACCCAGCCCTTCCTCATGGAACTGGGCTGCCATGTTTAAATGGGAAAATGGATACTGCACATATAGTACTCAGGGAAGGGAGAATGAAAAATGGAATTAACAGGAGCTCTCAAGATAGATGGAGAGGGCCGGTGAGATAGCTCAGCAGCATAAGCGCTTGCCTGGCAAGTGCGAGGTCCTGAGTTCGACTCCCGGAACCCACGTATGAGAAAAGGGGCCAGTGAAATCGCTGAGTGGCACGGGCGCCTGCTGGAGCGCGAGGTCCTGAGGTCGACCCCTGGTACCCACAAAAAAAAAAAAAAAAAAAAAAGATAGATGGAGAGACCTGATCTGGAATTCCCTTACTATTATTTGGGTCTGAGGAGAAATTCCAAAGCACAGGTTATGGCAGTTCTAAGTTGGGGATGGCTATCTCTGTCTAAAGTGAAGGACCTGGGAAGGCTGCATTGGAATTTGCCCTTGATCCATGAGAGCTGGGTTCTCCCAACAGAGGAACCGTGAAAGCAAAAACCATAGGCTGGATGGGCCTGAGCTATGTTTGGGGACAATCTTGAGTAGTGAGTCCTGGGAAATGAGCCTCCAATGGTGGATTGTGACCTTAAGTCACACTTTTGGATGTTTGCCCTTTTTGGAGAGTATCACGCTCTGTAATAGCCACGTGTGTTGGATCTCACCTATCCTATCAGCATTTCCCCATCCCCACAGGCCTCTTAGGAGGTCTCCTTTGTCACTCTATCCCCAGCACCTAGAACAGTGTGTGGCACCCAGCAGGCACACTGGATGGACAGATCTGAAAGCCTGCAGACCCACAGGGAGACCTACAGGGGGACGTTAGGAGTCAGCAGCCAAGTCAAGTCACGGAACAGGAGGCCCAGTCCTGCACAGGCCTGTCCTCTGCTCACTCATATTCAGCCCTCTGTTTTCACCTGCTAACTGTGCTGTGACCTCACTGCCATTTTTCCCAAGGGAGGCTTATAAGAAACTGACTTACAAGGAGAGGATGGAGTAGGTCTCAACAATACACCTTGGGCTGGGTCAAACTAATGCTAGTGCCTTTCCTCCCTGAACACTCAACTTGGGGCCTTGACTCAGAGCTTGAGTCAAGTTCTAAGTCAGACTCACTGGTCTGACTTTTGGCCCTGCTGCTTTCTAGCTGTGTGGCCTTAACAGCCCAATTTGTATTGGTACCATAGCGCTAGAACACCATTTCACAGCACCTCCCCTCCACTGTCTCCCATTGTGTCCTGCTCTGGATCTGTTTGTTCTTGCCACAGCTCTGCCCCTCTCTGGGGTTCAGTTACTGTGGATGTTAGGATAGTCATCCTTGAGGCCCATGTGACTTCATCATTCTCCTGTTCTATCTATCTATCTATCTATCTATCTATCTATCTATCTATCTATCTATCTACAATGCTAAGGATTGAACCCAGAGCCTTGTACTATGCTAGGCAAGTGCTCTCTACCACTGTGCTACATCTCCAGCCCAACTTTTCTAGCTTTTTGTTGTTGTTGTTGTTGTTGCTTGCTTGTTTGTTTTTGAGACAGGGTCTCATTATGTAGTTCAGGCTGGCCTTGAACTCACTGTGATCCTCTTGCTTCAGGCTCCTGAGTGAGTACCGGGTTTACAGGTGTGTTCCACCACGGCTGTCTAACTTCTTTAGTTCTTTAACCATCAACACCAGAGAGTCCTTTCTAGATGGCAGCAGAATAACTGTAATGATGAAGCTTCACCTTTCCTCTCTGGAGCAGCTGGAAAAGCCTCCTCCAACCCAGTGCTGATCTCAGGGAAATGACAGCATCAAAGAATCATCCAGATATTCTATCTGGGTGGTCGTCTTCTGGGCACATCTAGAGGTGGTTAGGCTCCTCTTGTACCCCACCCCTTGCACTGTGACATAGGAGGCTGACCTCTGTGGACTGCCCCCCATGTTAACTGGCTTCTATTTGGGTTGGTTCAGACAAAGAGATTAGAGGATGAAAGAAGGGAAAGAGCGAACTATTCTCCCTGCTTTCTTCTTGATCACAGTTCCTGCCAGGCAGCCCTGCCTCCCACTGGGCAACATGTTTCCTGACCCCTTCAATCCTAGGGGGCAAGAGTTTCCTACTTTTGCCAGCCTCCAGGTGAATGTCTCACCATCTTTTTTTTTCCTCCAGCAGTGGGCAATGAACTCAGGGCCTTCACACTGAGCTACATCCCCATACCTTTTTTTTTTTTTTTTAATTTTGAGATAGGGAGGTTTTAGCTAAATTGCCTAGGCTGGGCTCAAACTTGCAATCCTGCTGCCTTTGTCTCCTTGAGTGCTGCTATTACAGGCATGTGCCACCACACCAGCTCTCATTCTCCCCTCTCACTCAGCCTGTACACACCTCATTGCTGTCATCCTTTAATGAAAGTCCTGTCCTAATTTAGGACTCTCTTCTTGGATATGCCATTCAGATCAGTCTGGTCAAGACTTTGCCCAGAACAAAGAACCGGCCAGCCCAGCCCTCAAACAGCCCTCCAATTCTCCTGCATTAGGACAGGGAGACACAGTGCTTACTTCGCTGGAGGCCACAGGGTCTGATTCTGACTTATTCGTCACCTCCAAAAGCTCTTATGGACAGAATCAAATGGGAGAAGGGCATCTGCAACAAGGTAAAAGCAACCAATGTGCTGCAGCAACAGGACAGAACGCAAGAACAGAACTCAAGGCCGAGCATGGTCCTTCCTCTGCTCAGACTGCATGAGCCATGGGGCTATAGGATGCCTGTGGTTCAGAACAGGCTCCCTGGAGGGCCTGGCAGGGCCTGGACAGGAACTTGGGGTACTGGAAAGGTAGAGGGGTGGGTGGTAGGGGTGGCTTATCTCAGAAGAAAGTGCTGAGCAGAGGCTTGGGAGAAGGAAGGAGATCTTGAGAGCAGGAGTAAGGGGCAGGGACATGGTGGGGCACATTGCCCCCATGCCTCCCTCAGAGCAGAGGCCCCACAGTTATCTCCTTCCCTCCAGCCAGGTCTATCAGTTACCCCAACCCTTTCACTTCCCTTGCTAACCGCAGCTGCCCAGACCACAGCCACAGCAGGGCCCAGGTTTCAGTTCTCATTTCCTCCACACCTCTGAGGCTCCTGATGAGTTTCAATTTCTCAGCAGGGGCTGGGCCTGACATTCACCTGACACCTTCAATCCTCTGCCTTTTTGCAGTCATTTCTGCCTGTTCCCCAACTTCAAACTCCTGTCCTCTCCCTTCCTAGCAGTCAGAACAAGTATCTAACCATGCATTCCTCTGCTCAAGACTCTTCTATGGCTCCCCACTGCCCTCCAAATTAAGCCCAAGCTACTGCTGTTGCTGTTTCTTCCTCTTCCTTCTCCTCCTCCTCCTTCTTCTTTTTCTTTTTTTGGTACTAGGGATTGAGCCAAGGGAGTACTTACCTACATCCCTAACCCTTTTTAATTTTTTATTTTGAGACAAGATCTAAGTTGCCCAGGCTGCCCTCAATTTGGGATCCTCCTTCCTCTGCCTCCTAAATAGCTGGGATTGAAAGTGTGTGCTAGCATGCCTTGGAAGCCCATGCTTTTTAACATGACCTTCGAGGCTCTTCGATGTGTGACTCCAGCCAGCCTACCCAACCTCTTCTCTCAGTCCCACCATTTTGTTGTCCCATACACGCCATATACACCCACTTTGCCAGCAACCTATCAGTCTTTTGCCAACTTCACACTTCCAAATTTGCTGTTCCCTCTCCTTTCAACACACTTGCCTCTTTTCTCTGTGTGATAAGGTCACATTTACCCTCGAAATGCCTGTTCAAAACTTCTGCTGCTATAAAGCTTATCTTCTTTCCCCAACTTGGAATTAACCCTCGCATGTCTGCAGAAGCTCGTTCAGATCTTGATGACAACCCTAAGCTCAAGCTGCGCAGGTTTCTGTTTAGCTACATCCTTTTCTGAATTTCCCTTTCCTTCAAGGCTCAGGCCCCAGCTGGGCCACTGGTTCAACCTTTTCTGGCATTCTCTCTGATGAATCCTCCAGTTCAATTAAGTGCTCTGTGTCTGCTTTTCAGCACCTATACACACATCAATAATCATGCTATCCCGTATCCCACTAGGCTATGCGTTCATTGCCAGCAACATAATAGGCCAGGTTCCTTGCAACCAAAACGTTTCTGTTTCCCTGGTGCCCACCATTCCAGAAATCCTTGTTCCACAGATAAATTTAATCCAACCCCATTTTTGCAAATGGGAGAACTGGACCCAAAGGGCCACAGAGACTCGCCCAGGGTCAGGCATGACCCAGCTTCAGGGCTTTTTCCTTTGCCCTCCCCTTGAGGATTCACAACTCCTCACAACTCTTGAGCCAGGCTGCTCTCCAAGGACGGCCCCTGGCCTAAGCTAGGGCTCTGGACCAGAGAGCAAGCCTGCACCAGGTCTCACACATAGCTGTCCCATGAACTTTCAGGTTAGAAGCTACCAGATGCCCAGATGGTTTTACTTCCCTCCTGGCTGCAAAAATCATGCAGAGAGCAACCGTCAGACCTCAAGCACTTCCGTTTTACCAGGAGCCAGACTTCCTTTCTACCTCTTTGGTAGTCAGCTCTCAGACCATGGGCCACAGCCTCTGTGCCAGCTCCTGGACAGTTTTATGTACTCCCCAAAAGACAGGCTCTACCCCTGGGAGACTGGCAAGTAAACCCTCTAGAGATTAGGGTCTTAATCTTGATGAAATGTCATTTGAGCTGGGCGTGGTGGCACATGCCTATAATCCCAGCTCTCAGGAGCAAGGTCCAGGCATGAGGACTGCCAAGAATTCGAGGCCAGCCTGGGCTACGTAGTGAGTCCAAGGCCAGCCTGAACTACATGGTGAGACCCTATCTCAGAAAAAAAAAAAAAAAAGAAAAGAAAAGAAATGTCATTTGACCTAAATGATTAGGACAGAGGCCTAATATGAGGAAACTCCCAGAGAATCATGAGACTTTGATGGAGCCTGTTCATTTTAAAGGTGGGGAGACCCTGGCCCAGAAAGGGATGTTCCCCGAGCAGAGTGCAGTGATGAACTCAAGGGTGTTTGTAGGAAGACATGAATCTGAACAACAGGGTCAACTCTGCGCTGTTTTGAAGTGCTTTTGCCTGTGTAATACTGTTTCATTTTTCTCTTTCTGTCTTCTTTTTTTTTAATGGTGTTATGGATGGAACCCAGGGCCTCATGCATGATAGGCAAGTGCTCTACCACTGAGCTGCAGCCTCACCCCCAAATTTTATGTTGTTTTTTATTTTGTTTCCAGTACTGGGGGTTGAACCCAGAGCCTTTGCACTGAGATATATCCCCTCTCCAGCCTCTTTTCTGAGGCACGATTTCTAAGTGCTAAATTGCCTAGTCTGGGTTTGAACTTGTGATCCTCCGGCCCCAGCCTTCCAGAGTGCTGGGATTACAGGTGTGTGCCACCATGACCAGCTTGTTTTTGTGAGATAGTATCTCCCTATGTTGGCCAGGCTGATTTCAAACTCTTGGGCTCAAGTGCCCATGAGTTGGACTATCTGCTGGAGCTGATAGTTTCATTTTTCTGTGTCCCTTCTACCAGCCTCGCAGGTACCTCGTCTCTGTTGCCTTGGCGAATACCTCCTATCTTCAGGAGAAGCTTCTCTCCCCTACACCAACATTGGCTTCCAGTAACTTTTAAACTGTTCACAACCAGATCACTGAGACTTAAAAGTATAAAGTGAAAGTATAAAGTAGTACAAGGAATGGGCTGACATCAAGGGTGAGGAACATCTTTTGATGTTCTACCCAGAAGAATTTTATGCTTAGAGTCTGGTTTTGGCAGCTCTTTTTCAGCTGAGAGAAAAATCCAAAAACAAAGGTGTGGTTCAGGAATATATTCTCACTGCTCTTTATCAATCCTCTCACCAGCTTACACTGAAACCACACATGCTTGGAAAGTGCCTTTGGAAGGAAGACAACAGCTTGCTCCTCCATTTCTCTCACGCTGGTAACTTATTATCACCCCCAAGCATAGGAAGGGCATTAAAGACCAGGCAGTTCAGGGTGGGGTGTGGCTCAGCAGTAAAGCACTTGCCTAGGATGTTCAAGGCCCTGGGTTCAATCCCCAGCAATGCAATAACAAAACTCAGAAAGTTCAACTTCAAGTTTGATTCATAAATCATTCCTTCCATCATTCTTTTTCTCCATAGCCTTTATTGGAACCACATTAGAGTTTAGTACTGTGAGATCCAGGAAGGTCTTGCCTTCAAGGAACTCAGGGAAGACAGACATGCAAAGAACCCTTACTATGGAGTGTGTACTGTGCCACTGGAGAGAGTGAACAGGTTTCTCAGGGAAGGAGATGCTGGCCCAGGACCTTGTATAAAGGAGTCACCGAGCAGAGAAATGGGGGAAGGGGGCTGTTATGGTTTAGATCTAAATTGTCCCCAGAAGTCTCACCTTTAGAGGAGAGCCTGGTTGGAAAGTGCAGGTCACCACAGGCATGATTTGGAAGGGTGTATTCTTGTCCCCTGATCCTCCCTTCTTTCTCGGCTTCCTAGCTATCATGAGGTGAACAACTTTCTTCTGCCTTGACTTCTGCCATACCATTTCTGCCTTAAAGCCAGCCAACCATGGACTAAATCCACTGAAACTGTGAATCAAAATAAATCTCTCTTCCTTTACATTTTGGGTGTCAAATATTTCTGTCTCAGCAATGGGAAAACTGACTAATATAGGCTCAAGCTTGAAGCAGGAACCCATATACCTACAACCAGAACTTGCCCTGTCAGTCAGGCGCCTCCTGAACCAGGCTCCCTGACTTCTGCACAACCCTTTGTCTTCCCCCTTAAGCTTTATTCACTTGTTTTTTCAGTCAACAAGATTTCCCAGGCATTTTACCTATGAAGATACTGTAATGGACTCAGGAGCCCCCTGGCTTTAGAAGCCCCCAACCCGGTGGAGGATGGATACATAGAAAGACAACAACCACATAGTGTGAACATGGTGCACAGGAGAGAAGGGTAGAACTGAAGAGCCAGCAAAGGCATCGAAGCCATCCTGGAAGGTCAGGGAAGATTTTCTGCAAGAAGTGATTAATAACCTGAGATCTGAAATATGAAATCTCCTTTACCCTCGTAACATTCCTTTAAGATAAGTCTTATTGTCTCCATTTTTAAAAACCTGTTTAATATTTTTGGTGGTGCTGGAGATTGAACCCAGGGCCTTGTATATGCTGGGCAAGTGCTCTACAACTGAGCTAGCCCTATCATTTACACTTTAGGTGTGATGCAACTGAAGCCCAGGAAATGGCAATGTCTTACCCAAGACACATTGTTAGTAAGGGGGGAGGGAGTCATTAACCCTTGGGCATCAGCAGCAGAAGCAGAGGTAACACCACTGGGAAAGCTGGCCCTAGGGGGCCGGGACCAGAGAGCCTGGAGCTGGGTGGGACAAGTAGGACATACCACCCCCCCACACACACTATGGCATGGAACAAAGGAGGGGACAAGAATACTCAACAGGATATCAGCTCATGGTTCCAGGACAACAGAACTGGCTCAGTCATTAGACATCTCATCCAGCTGCCATTCAACAGGCTTATCTGGGGCAGTTGGTGAGGACACAGAGTGTCACAGTAGCTGACCCTGAATTAGTATCAAAAGCCTCTGTCCCCCAGCCTGGCTTCAAGTATGGCCTTGGCTACCACTACATCATTCAATCCAATCTACATTTACTAACGTGTGCTCTGGATTAGAAACACTTCCAGGCCTATGTAGACCCCAAGGGTCTTCCCCATCACTGCTTCCAGGAACTTATAGCTAGCATAGGGGCAGTGAGAGTGGGTTTAAAGACCTGGACTCCAGGCAGCGTGTTAGAAGTGGGGCAGCAACAGGCATGAACTGAGTGGGTGGAAAGGTCTTAGTGTCACAACCGCTCTAGGCAAGTCCCTGGACTTTGGTTCTCCTATCTGTCCCAAGAAAGGACTAGAGTCAGTAATCTCTGAGGTCTATCATTCAGGCAGTCAGGCCACTACCCTATTTGCTTTGCAAGGGGTTGGAGGCAGGGCTGAATTCCTGGTAGGCTGGTGGGTGGGAGGCAGAGGAAGTGGCTTTAGCTACTTGACCCACCCCCAGCCGCCCATGTCTGGGCTGTCCCATTATAAGCAAGGAAATGACAGACTCAGCTCTCAGACATCTGGGAGTTGCTGGGCAGCCTGGGTATTTTTAGAAGGCCAGAGGCAGACATGCCCAGAATCCCGGATGCTGCTGAGCCAAAAAACCTGGGAAGCCAGTGAAGAGCAAATCAAAGCCCTGGTACTTTCTTCACCAAGCTTGCCTGGACATGCCTTTCCCAGAGGCTGGTGCTTGGGCCTACTATGTCAAGCTTCAGTTTGCCTGACTGGCCACTTTGCTTCCCTCTGGGAAGTCAGGGCAGAGCTGCTACAGGGCCTCGGGGGAGAATGCATTGTGTCCAGAGCACTTGTTCTCCACTGATTACTCAGCCAGCTCTTTGGTGCTTTCTCTGGTCTGGGTGACCTGATGGGCACCAGAAATATTGAAGAAAAAGGAGCTACCCCTCAGATCCTTTGGGGACAGTGGTGGGATTGTCACTGGGGTGGGTCTGTGAGGTCTCCAAAGCTAAAATAAGGAAACTAGCCCGCGACGGGAGCCAGTCTCCTGAGGGTGCCCAGCCCTATTCATGATGTCTGCCAATTCTGTACCTAAAAATTTCTGTACCTCCACTTTTATGATAATCTAAACAAATTAGTATGAGACTATGATGGCTTGGCCAAAATGCAGAGCACCTTACCGAAGAGATGCTTTCTGTCAATGCCCATGTCAAGGCTCAGCAGCCAACTGCTCCCAGAGAATCTCCTAAGATGGCTGCATATAACTTCAATGCAATGTTGCAAACTAACTTATCAAGCCTGAGATTCGCTACTCTAGTCAACATGCTTACTTCCTCCCTGTAAAGTCCTACATAGAGAAAAAAAGGCTTGTAGTTGGGTGGATTCTAATTTTGTCTCTGCCTCCAACTGACTGAATAGCCTTGGACCCCCTCTCTAGGTCTGAGTCCAGGTTTCTTCCTTTGTAAAATGGGAAGTTTAGATTGGATAGCCCATATGGCCCCTCCTGGCTCTGACATAACAGGATTCCAAATTGTAACAGAGAGGAAACGTCCTCCTAAGGCTACATGAAGGAGGCACTGGCCGACAGCAGACGAGGGAGGCATATAAGGTCTCCTGGGGCTGAGGTGTGTGTGTATGTGTGTGAGGTGCTCATGTGTAAGGACAGTTTCTCTTGGTCTCCCTTCCCTGCCTCACAGAGGAAAGACAGAGGTCCCTGAGGCCTTTCTGAGGAACCCCTTGACGCAGTGTAAAAGTCTCTGACTAATGGTCACTGAAGTCACATCCTTTCTGCAGTACTAACCTGGAGGAAGCCAAGAGCAACAGGGAAAAAAGCTTCTTGTCCTCAGTCCTTGGAGGAGGACTTAGCAAGTCACCTTGGAGGAGACATTCTCTGCTTTGATAGTCACTTGAGAATATCAAATGTAAGTAGGTCCTGGGAGATTAAAACAGGGCCTTATCATACTGACAAAATCTACCTCTGCAAGATCCAATGGGGCACAGAGCCTGGTAGGAAACAACACATTTGCAGGGGACATGGTAAATTCCAGGTCATGAATGGAAGGCCTAGTCTCTTTCCTTGAGAGGCTGCAAGTTAGTAGGCCCTCTCCAAAGATGATCCTCCCCAATTGGTCATCAAGAAAGAACTCCAGGAGCTGGGTGTTGTGGTGCATGCCTGTAATCCAAACACTCAGGTGGCTGAGGCAGGAGGATCACATCGAGAGAAAGAGAGAGGGAGAGAGAGAAAGATCACCCCAGGGTCTCCAAGGAGATCTCACTGATGTGGGAAGGAGGACTTGAGTTGATGACCTCTGGGGCTGAAGACCCTCTGACCTTCCTGCTAGTGAAAACGGTGGGAGTTCAGCAGTGTGAAAGAGAGTTTGGGCACACCTGTAATCTCAGTGCTCGGGAGGCTGACGCAGGAGGATCGCCACAAGTTTGAGGCCAGCCTGGACTACATAATGAGTTCAAGGCCAGCCTGAACTACGCAGTGAGACTCAAAAAAAAAAAAAAAAAAAAAAAAAAAGAAAGAAAAAGAAAAAGAAAAGAGAGAGAGAGAGAGCTTGGACTTTGGAGTCACGTGTTCAGGCTGCTGGGGTAGAGGAAAGCTGATGCTTAGCAGTGTCCCAGTTAAAATGAGCTAGTCCCAGAGGGGACTAGCAATTAATGGAGGTGAGGGAGGGGGTGACTATAGCTTATGCTTCAAGCTAGTGAAGTGACTGTATCGGTTAGATGCAGTTCTCAAGTTCATTGCTTCTGTAGCTCCCAGAGGTGGGGCAGAGGGAGAGGCACCAGACACATACATTATCCCTTTCTGTACCCAAGCCAAATAACCCCAGGGAAACAGAATTTCCTCTTCCCTTCCTGTATTGTAGCTTACCCAGCCTGTCCCCAGGTCTCTGCGTCCCCATTAAGGACTCTGAGCTCAGCTGATAGACCAAATTGACCCAAGGAGCTGTCAAAAGATAAGATCACAACAATTCAAAGTTCTTCCCCCCCCCCCCTTTTGCAGTGCTGGGGATTGAACCTCGGGCCTTTGCACTGAGCTGCATCCCCAGCCCCTTTTAAAAAAATTTTTTTAACTCACTAAGTTGCTAAATTGCCCATGCTGGGCTCAAACTTTCAATCCTCCTGCCTCAGCCTTCCGGAGTGCATCACCGCATCTGGCCACAGCAATGTAAAGGTCCTAATTGGCTTTATTTTTGAGAATCAACCCATATAGAATAATTGTTCCAACAAACCAAGGAGAAGAGGTCCACTATTTGCAGGGATCAAATTCAAGACCTTACACATGCTAGGCAATTATTCTACCATTGAGCTACTCCCCTAGCTGTATGATGCTAGTTTTATAGAGAGGAAAGGGTTTAAAGGAAGCAGAAACAAAACAGCATGGTGGCACATGCCTGTAATCCCAGCACTCTGGGGTGTTGAGGGAGAAGGATCACCAGTTTGAGCCCAGCCTGGCCAACTTAGGGAGACCTGTCTCAAAACAAAAATACAAAGAAAGGGCTGAGGATGTAACTCAGTGTGAAGGCTCTGGATTCATTTCCCAGCACTATACAAAAAAAGAAAAAAGAAAAAAGGAAAGAACGAAAGAATAGAACAGAAAAGAAAAAAGCAAGGAAGCAAGCAGAAACAGGCCAGAGGTGGAGGCACATACCTATAATCCTAGCAGTCAGGAGACTGAGGCAGGAGGATCGAGAGTTCAAGGCCAACATGGACTACATAGCAAAAACCTGTCTCAAAAAACAAAAGGCAAAACAAAACAAAAAAAGCAGAAACAGTGAGATAGCTCAGCAGCATAAGCACCTGCTCAGCAAGCACGAGGTCCTGAGTTCGACTCCCAGAACCCACATAAAGGAAAAAAAGGGCCGGTGATATTGCTCAGTGGCACAAGCACTTGCTGGCAAGCGCGAGGTCCTGAGGCCGACTCCCGGTACCCACATTAAAAAAAAAAAAGCAAAAACAAAATGCAGATTGGGCTTGGCATGGTGGCACACTTCTGTAATTCCAGCTACTCAGGAGTTGAAGGCAGGAGGATCACAAATTTAAGTCCAGCCTGGGCAATTTAGTGAGAAGTTGTCTCAAAAGAAACTCAAGGGCCGGGGATTTAGCTCAGCAGCGCAGTGCCTGCCTGGCAAGTGCAAGGTTCTGAGTTCGACTCCCGGGACCAAAAAAAACAACAAAAAAGAAAAAATCAAACAGGACTCAGTGGTAGGGGGCTTGCCTAGTATGTGTGAGGATCTGGGTTCAATCCCTAGTACTGCAAAGAAAGAAAATAAGCAGACTGATTGTTTCAAAGTTACTGTCCTTGTAAGGTAGGTACAGCTAAACAATAAGAAAACAACTCACTAGTTAAAATACAGTCATTTTAGGTTACCTTTTTTTGTGAAAAGATTAAATCAAAGAGAACTTCATGATCATGCCAATTAAAACTGGCCTGTCTCAGAAACTTACTAGATTACTTAATTCTGGTTCCTCAGAAAATAAGGTAACGGGCCGGTGAGATGGCTCAGCGGCGTAAGCGCCTGCCTGGCAAGCGCAAGGGCCCAAGTTCGACTCCCAGAACCCACATACGAAAAAAGGGGCCAGTGATATCGCTCAGCGGCACGGGCGCCTGCTGGCACGTGAGGTCCTGAGGTCGACCCCCGGTACCCACAAAAAAAAAAAAAAAAAAAAAAAGAAAGAAAATAAGGTAACAATTTTGGTTCGATTTTTAGTATGTACAACTCCATTTTTTATTTTTATTTATTTAACTATTTATTCATTTATTTTTTGGTACCAGAAATCGAACTCAGGACCTTGCACTTGCCAGGCAGGTGCTGTGCTGCTGAGCTGTATCCCTGGCCTGTATGACTCCATTTTGATTTTGTTTTTGTTCCTTTTTTTGTTTTAATCAACCTAGTTGAGAACATGAAAATTACAAGGACTAGGGTGTGGCTCGGTGGTAGAGCACTTGCCTCTTGGGTGAGAACATGGGTTCAATCCCTAGCATTAGAAAGAGAAAGAAAACCCATCTGTTTGGGGCTAGTTAGGGTTGCAGTATAGGACAGCACAGAAGTGAGCAGTCGTGGAAATGTGCTCCCTGACTTTTGGCCTGGTATAAGAGCTTAATCCAAAATAATGACCTCCTGTACTTTTTATCTAACAGAACTGGTGGCAATAGTTGGTAAATCTGGCTGATAAGTTGGTTAATCATACACATCCCTTCGCTGACTCCTATCACATTTTACCAGCAATCTTACTCTCAAGGCACAACCACCCGAGCAAAAGATTGTTGGGACGCACCACCTCCGTGGCCCCTCAGGTCTGTGGCACCTAGCAGTGACTCTATGGTGAAACCGTAGGGACTTTGACAAAACGTTTGGGAAGGTATTTTCTTACCAAATAGGCACCCTCTGCTCACCTACAGAGAGGACAGCACTTTCTGCCAACACTAAAGGAAGCCCAGGTGAGGTGCAGGGACCTGAGCCAAACAGGATTAGCTCCAAGTGTGACCTTCAGTTCCATTCCCTTGGCCAAGATGCTAAATTCAGAACTCCCGTCAGTCCAGGAGCAGGTTAGACCAGTCACTATGGCACGTGCCTGACAAATGGATTTGCCTAAGATGAATCTTGATTATGCAAAAGATATCTATATTCAGCAATGCTTTCCACACTCAGCACAGAAATTTAAACATTTCTAAACCAGGTGTGGTGGTGCATGCCTTGGGAGGCTGAGGCAGGATGATCACTTGAGCCCAGGAATTCAAGGTCAGCCTGGGTAACGGGAAGACTCCGCCTTAAAAAAAAATCCCTCTTGACTACACTTGAGGATAAGAAAGACAAGCAGGATAAAGGGCAAGATAAGAGAATAGAACAGGAACCAAGGAATTGAATCCTATTAACCATTAAACCTTCATTCAGCCTGCTCATTTACATTTACTAATTCATTCTTGCAACCAACCAGTCAATCAGTCATTCAACTAATTAGTGAATGAACCAGTCTTCATTCAAACATTCTGTGTTTATTGGAACGACCAAATAATTTAATTCATTTATTCATTCACTTTCTTTAACAAATCAACCCTCGTTCGACCAACAAAGCAACAGTCATTCCATCTGCATTCATTCAACTAAGCATTCCAATCATCAGTGCTCAGAGCTGGAGGAGACCTGAAAGGCCATCTAATTCAACCCCTTCAACCTTGTAGGAATTCAGTCCATTACACCCTTGCCAGATGGAGAGCTCACCTTCAAAGGTTGCCTGGAACAGCTATAACTGTGAGAAAAATATTTCTCAAGCTAAACGGGTTCTGTCCCTTGGCAACATCTAGTTTGGGTGCTGCCTTGCAGGGCACACAGCAGCACAGCTTCCACACCAGAGAGCCTGGTAGCAGGTAAAGATGGTGCCTGCGTCCTCTGTGGCTTCCTTTTGCTCACTCATCTGGGTGGGTGATAGTCCCTTTTTTCTGTCTTTTTCTCTGGCCAGCAGGCTCCATTCAGTCAAGGTTCTCTTCTGGCTTGGTATTTGGAGTGGGAGTCCCCATTCCAAGTGTGGTGTGGAAAGGGGATGTTGTCCTCCAGCTCGGGGCAGACCAAGCCCCATAGTGTCTGTCATGGCCACCATTTTGCTGAAGGGGTCTCCTCAGCCTGTTCCTCATGCCTTTACCTTCCTTCGCTACAGCTCAATGCCCCCACGGCAGCAGGTCCGTGAATTTGCTGGAGACCAGAGATGGCCTAACCCAAAAAGCTCTATACAAACTGGGGCAACAGGAAGCAGGTGAGCCGGCCATTTGTTCCTCTGAGGCACTTGAACCAGAGATCTGAGGAGGGAGCTAAGTTACTAGAAGAAAATGAGGCAGAAGCCTGGGGATGTAACTCAGTAGAGCACTGGCCCAGAATGTGCAAGGCGCAGAGTTCCATCCCTAGTACCACAGAAAATGAGGCAGAAGCCTCAGAGACAACCTAGTGGGTATGTGCCTGAGTTGGTATAGGCCAGGAAAAAGCAGAGGTTGACTTGATTGGAGCAAGCAAGGGGATAAGCCACTGTGGTAGTAGGTTTGTGGGAGCAAGTGACAGGATAAGCTGATCAACTTAAGCAGAAATAAAACCTTTTTTTTGGAAATAGGTTCTCACTATGTAATCCAGGCTGGACTTGAACTTACTGTGTAGCCCAGCTTGGCCTTGACTCATGATCCTCCTGCCTCAGCCTCCTGAATGCTGGCATTATAGCCATGTGCCACCATGCCCAGCTAGGAAAACAGTTATTGAAAGGACTCCAGTAACTTGCCTAAGCCAATCTCCAGTCAGAAGATGACTTCATAGTGGAGTATTTATTTGATTCTAAAGAACTATAGGGCCGGTGAGATGGTTCAGTGGCATAAGCGCCTGCCTGGCAAGCGCGAGGTCCTGAGTTCGACTCCTGGTACCCACATACGAAAATTAAGGGCCGGTGATATCGCTCAGCGGCACAGGCACCTGCTAGTGCACGAGGTCCTGAGTTCGACCCCAGGCACCCACAAAAAAATAAAAAATAAAAATAAAAAAAATAAAGAACTATAACACATGATGGGAAAATTTTTTTTGGTATCAAAAAACTTAGGTAATTATATAAAGCAGTGTGTATGTTAATTAGCTTGATTATAGTAAACATTTCACAATGTATACCTATATAAAAACATCTCATTGTACACCTTAATTATATATAATTTTTATTTCTCAAATATACCTTTATAAAACTAAAAAAGAAATATACTTTCAAATTAACATTTTTCCTTTTGGGTACATATATGAAAGTAATTATTTCACACTAATTTGGCAACCGTGTCATGTTCAATGGTTCAAAAATCAAATAAAAGTCAGGTGTGGTGGTCACCTATAACCCCAGCATTCTGGGAGGCTGAGGCAGGAAGATTGCAAGTTTGAGCCCAGCCTAGGCAATTTAGCAACTTCATGAGATCCTGTCTGAAAATTTTAAAAAGGCCTGGGAATAAAACCCTGTGAAAAGACCTGGGTCCAAACACCAGTACTGCAAGTAAATAAATAGATGGAGAAAAATAAAAAATAAAAATAGGTAAATAAAAATCTAGTAAATATGCTCAGGTAGAATAGTTTCCTCCTCCCTAAGCCTTCTAAAGAAGATATATCCAGATAGCACAAGAGTCTTTGGTTTGCAGATTTTGGTTGGGGGGTGCTGGGGATTGACCCAGGGCCTTGTGCAGGTTGAGAACATGCTATATCACTGAGCCACACCCCCATCATGTGGAGACAATCTTCTTCGGGGGTGATGGCCTTTCCTATGCTAGATCTCAGCCTCGCACCATGGATAGGGAAGAGGAGTTCAATGCTAATTGTGCTGCAAAAGATAGGTCAGTGGGGGGCAAGCAAGTTAAGGGGACCCCTAGAAAGGAGAGGGTCATGGGCTGCTTGATGGGAGAGAAAACCACTGTAAGTTGTTTGCTGTAAAACCCTGCTCCATCCACTGCTAAACAAAAATCTACAATGCAGTGACCATTCCTCACCAAGGCCTTGCGACGAAGCTTTACTTGGGGTGATAAAGAGAAGGGGTGAGTCTTGCTCCTTAATGCAGGCTGCTATAGGAAGGCAGACAAACCTGGACTGCATTTTAGGGTCCTGCGTAAGATTTTTGATGGGAAGTCCAATTCTCAGCTGAATCTGGGTTTCAATCGTTACTCTAACAACAGAGCCAAACATTGCTGCCAAAGTGCCAGGGTCAAATCCAGCCCAAACAGAGATGGCCTTGCAATATTACTAGAGAGAAGTTGTGGCTGTGAGGTCAACCTTCTGACCTGACCAAGAGTTTGCAGAAGGTGTACTACTTAGAATTCTTTAGGTGGCAAATCATGGACATTCACTTCTAATGTGTTAAGCAAATCAAACAAACAAAACCAAAACATGAAAGGGGAGGGTGGAACTGCTGGCTCACATAAATGTGAAGTCCAGGAGTAGGCTAGCTCCAGGCTAGGTCCAAGCACCCGAATCAAGTCACCAAGAATCTGTGTCATCTTACCATTCTGCCTCCTGTGTCAGCCTCTTTCTCAGGTTACTCTGTCCATGCCATAGTAAGATGGCTCCCAAGAGTTCCATCTAGTTATCATCAGCCCTCCTGAAAAGAATTTATCCTCCTGGTAGTTCTGAGGAAGTACCAGGGATGAGCCTCTTGAGATTGACTGGGTTAT
Organism: Erethizon dorsatum; assembly: GCA_028451465.1. Taxonomy (NCBI): domain Eukaryota; kingdom Metazoa; phylum Chordata; class Mammalia; order Rodentia; family Erethizontidae; genus Erethizon; species Erethizon dorsatum. The sequence goes on along the minus strand of CM051827.1, from coordinate 56,486,651 downwards.
TTCCCCAACCGTGGAGTTAAGAGGGTGGGGTCAGCCACATAGGAACTCCTTGCACTGACAGTGGAGGCAGGCAGTCTCCCAGAGGAGATTAGGACACTGACAGCAGAAATGGGGGTTGCAAAACTGCAGTCGGTGAAAAATGGAGAACATGTACCCTGTGAACTGAACTCAGGAGACTGATGTCTCCCCAGACTTCCTAATGTGACCCTCCAGGCTGGAAGCTGATGTTTCATCCAGCCTTGAAGGACACATGATTTATTAAGAAACTAGAGTGTTTTCGGGAAGAGGCTAGTTGGGAGGGGTGCAGACACCTTTGACTGATTTGGGTCCCCACTCCCTCCCCTTTTGGCCTTAGCTTTGGAGACAGGATTTCCTGGAGCTGGGGCCGCTGCTGTGGGGCTGGCTACCAGACAAGCACTGAGACCTCTGGTCAAGGCCACATGCCACCAGAAAGGACAGACATTTGCAGGAGTGCAGTCCTGAGGACAAGAGAGGAGGGTGCTGAATTGTGGTTACAGCTCCCCACCAAAATACTAGAAGATAGTGGTGAAAAAGAGGGAGAGAGTTGGCAAAACTTAAGGGGTTTTAGGCTCTAGCAGTAGGACTCAAACATGGATTCAATAGCCACAAATCAGTGTCTCCATCTCTGTACAAAATGACGAGTGCCACTTAAAGGCTATACATTTGTAAGGGGAGGCCAGGCTTCGTATAACTTAGAGATACCAAGAAGAAAGGTGTTCCACACACATGCATTAAGATTAAAGACATTTGTGCTATGAGCCATGAGCTATAGGACAAGACATGCTTGATTGCAGTATGGAGGCTCTGACCCAGCTAGAGCAGGTATCTATGGTGCAACCAACAGGAAAATCTTACTGAAAAAAATCAAAATGCCAAAGGATCTGCATTCCCTATGCTGGATATCTTCTACCCTCTGCTCTCCCCTGCTCTCCGGCCCAGGAAGCTGATCTCTATAGACATGTGTGATTCTAGCTTCAGATTGGGCTTGGCCAATGCAAATGTTACCTAGCCTGTCACACAGTATGCCAATCACCAAAGCATGAGTTTTGCAAAAGAGAGTTTATTTATAATACAACCAAATGTGAAGAGGCAGGATTTCCAAATCTCAATTCTGTCTCCCCAAAGATGGGGTTTAGGGTTATCTATGGGATAAAGAAACACAGTGATCTGAGGCATGGGGAGAGGTAATGGGGATAAGGAAAAGGGCAGTAATTGGTGGTCTGCAAATGCCTGGCCAAACATCATGGTTCCTTATAGGATGCTTGTTCAGAAGATGGCAGCGTTAGCGTGCTCAGAGGATGGAGTTTTGGTCCTCTGACTTCAAAAGGTCACCTATCAGACACTCATGCAGACCCTGTGTGAAGGGTAGGTTGTTTAAACCAATTTTGGCTACCTCTAACCTGAAAAACAATTTAGACAATGGTTACTATCCTGACCATATAGCAGAGATTTATCTACAAAGCTTAGGGAGGTGACCTTTAAAGTTGATGATAAAGGCAAGTAACTAAAAGCAAGTGAAGCTAAAGGGTTTATTCAGGGTTCCCCTTGGGTGCAGAAAGGCCCAGCTAGAGATCAGAGGGAGGGAGGAGAGAGAGGTCAGGGCACTCATTCCCCTCATCCCCTTTATGTGGCACTGCCTTGGGCTGGCTCCGTCCCTCAACTAAAGATCAGTGGTCCTCAAAGATTTTACATGAATCTTCCTCATTCAAGATTCTGGGAATCGTTTACCAGATTCTTGGCCATTCGGCCGTAGAGGTGGTGACAGTTTGGCTGCTACTAGTCCAGGTTACTGTACTTCAAGATTTTCTATATTTTGTAAATAATGTTTTTATAAGCAAAACTTTTTTCCATTTTTACGTTTCTTGTTGGAACCCTGAAGGATACTATCCTTGAAATTCTCCCTGTTGGTTAAGGTACTTTGGGAGGAACAAGCTGAGATCTTGGCTGACCTCAGGGAATAATAAAAACAAGCAGCAGAGTTATGGTATGTGTGTGTTGGGGGAGTACTGAGTGGGGAGCCTGAGGGGATTCAGATGGGGTTGAGGGCGGGCAGGAAGGCAGTGACTACCAGAAGCTTCTTCAAAGCCAACCTGAAGCCCTGGGCTTACCCTCTTCCATTGGGGAGAGTCTGGTCACTAAGAGGACTGGCACTTGCCGGCACCTCACAGGTACCTGAACATGCTGGTCAGGTGAAGGACAAACTAGAGAATGCCAAGGACTTATGAGTTTGACTCACTCAGTATTTGCTTTCATTGGGACCAGAAAGGCCACTTTGAAGCAAATGTGCCTCTGAGGTAGCTCAGTCAGTGCAGTATCTTTCCCTTCATAGGAGATGGGAAGAATCTCACTGCTGAGGCAGGCAGGGGCTACCTAGTGTGGGGGGGATCAAAGATGTGGGCATGGAGCTGGTTGTAGTGGTGCACGCCTATAATCCCAATACTCAGGGAGGCTGAGGCAGGGGAATCAAAATGTTCAAGCTCAGCCTGGGCAGCTTTGCAACTCAGTGAAACCCTGTCTCAAAATAAATAAATTTTAAAAGGGCTGAGAATGTAACTCAGCTCAAAGGTCCTGGGTTCAAAGAGAGAGAGAGAGAGAGAGAGAGAATGAATATGAACGAATATGGGCATGTGTCATGTATCTGAGGGCAGAGGAAGTGAGCAGAAGAATCCAGATCCAAAATGTCCACCAGCCCCCAGGACGTTTTTTAATGAGAATGCTTTCACATGTCAACCAATGGTGGCTTCAAATCTCCCATGTTTCTCTTCCTCAACAAATCCAAGTGTGTGACTGAGTTGGGCCTGGGGGAAGGAAGCGTCTAACAGACCATTTAGACAGACTGGGGAGGGGTGCCTGCAGGAAGAGGGAAGGGGCTTATCCCAGTGGACGTTCATCCAGCTAGAACCCTGCAGGCTCACTTGGTGCTGCTGGTGGTATAAAACATGGGGAGGAAGCAGGGCTGTGGGCAGGGAGGACCTGGGGAAGTTTGTGGGCCAGAAAGTTCTGAAGGTGGGAGGCCCATGGCAGTGCTTACATCAGCAGAACTGTCAGGACCAGGGTATGGTGGACCTGAGAGAAAAATGGGGTACCTCTCCCACTCACACTTTCCATGGCCTCATGTGAAAGAGCAAGAACCAGACAGCCAGACAGAAGCCATTGGGCCAAGCAGTAGTAGATAAAAGGCCAGGCCGCCTGTATCTGTGGGAGTCCTTGGCAAGGGGCTGGAAGAACTGAACAGCTCCCAAGAATGACATGTATAACTGCTGTGGAAACCCCCAGATAACTGACCACCAAGGGCAGACAGAAGCAAAATAAGGCCAGGGACTCCTGTGCACAGCAGAGTGAAGTCAGCCTGCAGAAGATCTTGCCAAGTTTCTTCCCCAGCCCCAGGAATTAGTGACCCAGAAGAGCACAGTGTAGCATAGCATGCCCTATCCGCATACCAAGCCCCTGCACCATTCTAACTTGGGTGGAATAGTATTGCTGTGAAATGGAGTTTTAAACTGGATTGGTCTAAGTTTTTATTAACTGAATGAGACTAGGAAGTTATGTACACTCTACTTATTGTCAAAAAAAAAAAAAAAAAAGAAAAGAAAAGGAAAGAATAGAGGGAGTGACTAAGAGGGAAAAAAATGGAAAAAAGAAAGCAGAATTTTTCCCTGCATCTACCTCAACAAGTTGGAATTTCTTGACAACTAGCTGCAGCAAGAACAGGGCTGGGGACCTGGTGTCTCCACCGGGGTCCACTGGGGTGCCCCCCAGCAATCCCGTGAAGAGGGAGCATCTGTGAGCCAGAATGCCTGCAGTCTGAGATTCACTCTGATTGGGCCATCTTGCATCACAAGGCCACCCCTGAGCCAATCACTGTGGCTGAAGGATGGAAGGTACTGATTGGTCAAGCCCAGTGTGTTTCTGCCCCTGGAGTTGACTTTCCTCGAATCACAGTGTTCCCAAAAGAAACGTGGGAACTGCAGGGAAGAGGAAGAGGAGTGAATGTGGTGAAATATTGCAGTGGGGATTTTACCCATTTGTTCATCTGAGAACATAAAGTTCCAGGAGGAGATTGGAACTAAAACTAAAATTTCAGGTTTTTTATACTTCTCAGAATAATAGGCATTAATGTTAAATGGTGAGTCCAGCGTAGAAGTGCAGAATTAAATATCCCTGCATGAAGAAAAGGGGGAATGAAAAAGAAACAAGGGTTAGAGGTTAGAGCGAGGCCATAAATAGGATCCTGGAACTTGAAGGCTGGAGAGGGGGCATCAAGATGAAGAACTGGGCATCTCTGGGAGAAAACTCTTGTCTGATAGGGATTTTCTGAAGAGAAATTGTGAAAGTGAAAGAACCCCCCATCCTTGTCTTTTATTACCCACATGAAATCTTTATTTAAAAAGTTAATTTCTTCTGTCACAGGCCAGAGTGGGGAGACATGAGGACTAAGTGCAATTGGTACCTGGATTGAGACCTGGAACAGAAGGAAGACATTACTGGAAAAATGGGAGAACTCCAATTAAAGTGTGGAGTTTAGTTAATGGTAATGTACCAATGAAAGTTTCTCAGTTGTGACACCTGTAATTACCAGTAATATAAGAGGTTGACAGTGGGGGAGATCGAATGGGGAATATAGCTCTCTGTGCTATCTTTGTGACTTCTCCATAAATCTAAAATTTTTCAAAACAAAGAAGACAGTTTCTGCCTATCACCTGTGGTATGGATTCCTTTTTCCTGTGTTGAGGAGCATCACTGGGGTCCGGGTTGCACTGCTGTGGTGCAGGAGCAGTGGAGAGAGCCGCCTCACTCTTGCTCCTTCAGGATCCTGTAACTTGGGATGAGTGAATGTGACAGAGGGCCTGGTACACGACAGGTGCCCAGCAGAGGTTAGTAGTTTTTGCCTCTCAGTGTGCCTACCTTTTCATCTGGTCCCACATCCCCAGGCTATTCCTCCCAGAGGCTTGGCCGTAAAGCGAGTTGCTCAGGCTCTTACAGGAGCTTCTCCAGAGGCTGAGAACCCCAGCCTGGGGCTCCAGCGTCTTTGGGTTAGGTTGCTGTGCCTTTCGCTCTGCTGTGTGTGTGGACAGCTGAGATGACTCCGCTGGACCCTGGCCTGACTCGTTTTATTTAATCCTCACATCACCCTGGAAGGGTATGGACTGCTATCATTTTATAGGTGGGGAAACCGAGGCTGTGGAAGCTGACATTCACTTTCTGTCACAGTGTCTTCCCGAGACAGATAAGAAATAGCACCAATAACTCTGGGGCCAGGTGGGCTGATAAACAAAAAAAACTGGGAGTGTTGGGAAATTGGAGAGGAAAGGTCACTTTTGTGTTCCACAGTCAGTGGACTTTGGAGTCAGAAGAATTTCCAAGGAGAAGGGGCAAGGACAGCACCCCAAGAGGAGGACGTAGTAAGAGGTCTGGCACTGAAATGAAAAACCTAGAATTCTAGCAGTTCACAGAATGTCCATCTGGGTGGCCCATGTGCAGGATCCACACAGAGCGGGTTGTGAACCAAAACAAAGAATCAGAGACTGGTAGGGCTTTTTCCATCCCACTCCATGGGCCCTGCTTCCCCTCAGGATCTGGCCTTGGGCTAACATTAGCATTCCACCCCAGGAGCCAAGGCCTGCCCACTCTAAGGCCTCTTTGTTTCTGTTGGAAGGAGGTCCCCTGCTAGGGTTTTTATGGGTCAGAGCTGGGAAGACTCAAAATAGGGCAGAGATTGGAGAAATGTTGAAGTACTATATATGTTTTGTGCCAAGCCTTAAAATGGGACCCACGGCTCAAAATGACTCAGTCTCTTCGCACTAGGAAGATACTGACTGCCATGGATGCTGTGATCAGCTAGTTCATGAAAAACGGGGCCCAGGGCTGCAGGTACACAGCAGAGGCCCCCAGCCCCTAGGCCCTAGGGAGACCCTTGACCAGAACTCCCTAGCCTCCCCCCACTACTCCCTGGTGGACAGGGCAGCCTACATGGTCAGCGGTCCCAGGGGCAGGAGAGCCCCGAGTTCTACATCTGGTTGCCTGGGAGGAAAATTGAGTCCAGTCTGGCCAAGCCCTGCCAGAGGTCCCTCAGGGTGAACGGGCCTCCTACCTGAGCAGTCCTCTTTCTACTGGAGGGCAGTGTCTGGGCACAGTCCATAGTGACGCTGGTCAGGGACTGGAATAATGGCCTCTCACTGTCCCAGGTGACCTTTGGTAGCCACATAACGGCTATGACACTGTGAACCTGCCATTTGGTAGCTAGGCGGGACCAGATCAGCTCAGCATGGCCTTATTTTCACCTTATGTGCCGAAGGTCAGGACACCTCGAGTGCTCTAGCTCCTTCTCAAGGGCGTGCACCGTGGTACAGCCCTCTGGCTCTCATGCCAGTTTCTCCCTGCAGCTGTGCAAAACTTTGAAGGAAGGGAAGGTGCGGGGCAGGTGAGGATACAGACTTGTGCTTGTGGTGTGCGCCATTCCTCAAGAACTTTCCTCAGACAAGTGCTCTTTCTGTTCATGTGAAACAAGGAAAAAGGGGTCAAGAATTTTTCCCGGAAACCCCACGATTTTAGGGAAGAAAGTTCTAGAGCCACTTGGAGGACTGTAGGACAACAGTGAGTACTGGAAAGGATCATGGAGGGGGGCAGCGGTCCTCAGCAGCTTTCAGGGTCTTAGATGAGATGACAAAGGAAAGATAGTGAGGCTGGAGACAGGGGATTGTGCCAGGGAGACTGTGGGACCCAAGGTTGGCGCTGTAGGCAGGTGCACGGGGACCCACAGACAGGGCTTGCCTGGATCTTCTCGACCCCATGTGACTGCCCGGACCCTGGATCAGCAGAGCCAGAGGGGTGCAGAGCTCACAGCATCTAATCTGTTGCACAGATGAGGAGACAGGTCTAAGGGGAAAGGACATGGATGTCCTAGGTCATCCACTGTGTCAGGGGCAGGGTCCAGCCTCAAACTAGAGTCCTGCATCCCAGGCCAGACCATTTTTAAGCCATGCAGAGGCAAGTCACACCTAACCAGGCACTCCCCTCTGTAGCTGGGGGGAGAGGGAATGGCCCCCAGAGACCCTCTGGTACCCCTGCCTTATTTCTTAGATGTTGAATGAACATCAGAGAGGGGCAGGGACTTGCCAGAGGCCCCACAGCCAGTGAGCAACAAAACCCACCCTCCAGACCCAGCCCAGGGCTTCTCACCATACCAGTATCTCCTAAGGAAAGGAAAGAATAGGAGAAAGGACCACATTTACTGAGCACCTATTATGCAACGGGTCCTCAACATACACTCTTTCCAAACTGCTCAACAGCCTTGGAAGCAGACTTTCTTGCCTATGTTTAACAAATTAGAGAACAGAGGTTCAGAGAGGTAAAGCACCTTGCTCAAAGCCACACAGCTAGTGGACAGTAATGTAGGAACTTAAGTCCAGGTTGCTCCACTTTAAAAGTCTATGCCCTTGTCTTTCCCCAGACTGGCTTGGGTTTGGGCCCAAGGCCTGATTATACAAGGGCGTGGGGGAGAGGGACCCAGAGGCAAATACCAGACATTGTCAAGGTTCCCAGTTGTCCAATTGTACCAATAACAAAGATTAGCAGGAATAACCTTGGAAGAGCAGGGCCCCACCTCCCACTCACTAGCAGGTTTTCTTTCTTTCTTTCTTTCTTTCTTTCTTTCTTTCTTTCTTTCTTTCTTTCTTTCTTTCTTTCTTTCTTTCTACACATCGATCCCCACCTTACAAAGACAGACAGAACAAATCACTGATGGCCTGGCTCCTGACTTGCTGAGCTACTCACCACCAAGTATTTTCAGGCCCAGGCACTGTTGCCCTCAGAAGCCCAGATTCTTAGATTCATTTAGGAACTTGGACACTCACAGTCCTAACATGGAGGGGCCTCCCGGGCTTCTGGTCTACCTCACTAGCGCAGAACTCCTCTCTACAAACTTCCCAGATGGGTTCACCCCACCCTGCTCTGACACCCTCACTACTGAGCTCTAGAAGAAGCCCCTTCCACAGGGGACTGCCTTGCTCATTTTGAGCTGAGGCCAGCCTCTGGTGACATCCTCATAATCTCCCCTGGAGCCCAAGGCTGCTGCCTGCTGGCCCTGGGCTGGGTCTATTAAGCTGGGAGGATGGTGGGTCTGGTACTGCACAGGCAGAGACAGAAGTGCCCCCGAAGTCATTCATAAAGAGAATGTACAAAGCTCCAAAGAAGAGCCAATTGGTCACCTCCCATATTCTAGACTTTATGTCTCTGTTACTACAGCCAGACATAAAAACTACCTTTGTGCCAGCCACATCTCACTGCCTTCCTGTCGACTCATACCCCAACCTTTTTATTTAATACAAACATAGGGCCTTGTATTTCTCTTTTAATTTCCATCTTTTGAATGTTAGCAATCCATAGTAGTACAATGCTTTACGGTTTACCTACAGCTCTTCCGCCTGTATCATCTCCTTTCATGCTTAGGACAGTTTTCTGGACCTCACAGTAATGGCTGATGTGAAGTTTCCTCTGGGGAGTCTGGCAGGGACAGGGGCTCCAGCCATAGCTGCTGAGATGAGCACCAACATTAGGCGGGCAGGATCCTTTCCCTGAGGAGTGGTTAATATAAGACCGTGGGATCCCAGAGGAGAAACTGGGTACAGCTCACAGGGCTCCCCCACAGCTCAGAGCTGCAGACAGGGCTCTGGGAGTGTGGCTAGAGTCAGCAGGAGGAGGAGCTGAGGCTGGCCTGGTTTGGGTGGGGCTTTCAAAGCCACCCCCAAGCATCTGCGTCCTCTCAGATGAGTCTTACCAGCCCTCTTTGCCTCCCATTGGCACAGGAAGAAACAGGCTCAGCCAGGACAGAGCCCAGGTCCCCCACATGGACCCCTAGCCAAGGATCTTTGGCAAACCAGAACCAGGCTGGAACTGTAGTCTGTCTTGAGCTCCCTGGGTGGCTTGAGGAAAAGACCTGCCCCTGGAACTCCTGTTTGGCCAGGGAGAAGGGCCTTCATTTTTTTGTGAGGTTATTTAGGCAAGAGGATTCCAGGAAGGCTCAGGGTGGAGATTCAGGCACTGCCAATGGGCCTATGAGCATCATCCTGGGCTGGGCAGTGAAGCCATCTTACACTCCTCTTTCTGGGCCTCGGTTGTTCAGGAGTTGGGTCTGGCTGAAGATCAGAAAGCAAGCCCACACCAGCCTGGAGGCTGGGCCTGAGGGTGAGTCCAAGCAAAACTTCCACACAAGGGTCCATTGTGGTCCCTCTGCCAGGCCCTGGGCTCTACCAGCCCTTCCGGCTCCCGGAAAATGTTTCCCTTCTGGCAACTCCCAGAGCAGCCTGTCCTTGGTCAAGATGCCAATTGGCCCCACAACTAGCCTCTCCCCACCCAGTGAGGATGCTGAACTCCCAGCAGCTCAAAGCTCTTGATCCAGCCCTCATTTCACACTCAGGGTCCCTGAAACTCAGGGGAGTGGACGCAGGCCGAGACAGCACACTAGGACCAAAAGTGGGACCAGAGTCCACTACCCTGGCCTTGTGTTTCAGCTCTCACAACCAACAGATGGCAGCAGGCTTCCAATTCTGGGGGTGAAAGGGGTTGTCCCATCCTGTGGCCATCTGTAAGAAATGACTGATGCTCAAGTGTCTGCTTGCCCACCCTCTCAGGAGACCTGTGCTGTCTGGGTTTAGCTATGTGGCCTCATGAGGGCACTGCTCCCCTCTGCATTCGGGGATTGGAGGATCCCGCTGTCGGTCCAGTCCTGACATCCTGAGGTTTTAAGGCAGGCATGGATGCACTGAATGTGGCCAGGATAAGCAGCTCCAGATTTGGGGGCTTTGGCCACTGTGCCTCATCTCTTGGTGCCAGGCTACCCAGCGCCAGAGGCTCCGGGACAGGGATTAACCAACCTTTCCCTGGGTGGACAGCGCCATCTGGGGCCCAACTGATGGGACTTGAGTCCTGCTGGGGATTCCACTGCCAACCTTCCCTCACCGTGGGAACTCCACTCAGCTCTGAGCTAGGTGCTGAGGATAAAGAAGGCTTTCTGACATGAGCGGGTAAGAGCCACAGAGAGTGGCCACTCATGGTGAGGCGGCTTTGACAGCAGAAAGTCCAAGGCAGAGGAGGGCCTATGAGCCTGCGGGACCATGGAAGGGAAGAATTGCCATCCTTACAACTCTCATTGACTTATCCTCTGGGCCAGATCCTCTGTAGGCCGTGGGAACCCTCAGGCAATCCATTATGACTTGATGGGGAAGGGAAGGGTGCATTTGGACTTGGAGCCAAGGACTCGGAGCTGGGTCTTGGAGAATGTGGTGATTTTCCTGTAAACAGTGGGAACTCCGGGCTTGGGAACAGTCATGGAAAGGCATGGAGAAATGAGCGAGTTTATGAATGTAAGAAGAAGGAGGAAAAGGGGGTGTAAGTTTGGGAATAGGGGACATAAATATGGTAAAAATATATTATATACAATGAAAACCCCCAAGACATGTGAAACTAGGGGGACAGTGGGGAAAGGATGGTGATAAGGGAAAAATGATTGAAGTTTTTTTTTTTTTTGGTACCAGGAATTGAACTCACAACCTCATGCTTGCCAGGCAGCTGCTGTGCCACTGAGCTATATCCCCAGCCCAAATTGAAGTATGTTATGTGCATGTACAAATCTGCCAGAATTAAACCCATTAATCTGTATAACCAATATGCACTGATAAAAATGTGTGTGGGGGGAGATTTCTATGCCAGAAATTAATTTCTCTTCAACAAATAGCCTTTAAACTTAAAAAAAGAAAAAAGATTAAAAAAGGCTTGATGGTGACTGGAGTGAAGAGGAAGTACCAGGATATGAGGTCAGAAAAGCCACAGCTCTGGGTGCCAGTGGCCAACCAGCTTCTCTGCAGTTCCTTGTCCCTCACCCCCACCTCCTGCTTTGATCCTCTGTGTCCTGGCAGATACAGAACCTGGCTTCAAACTCCAATCCCATCCCTCTTGTCAGGCTTCCCAACAGGGGCTTTTGATTCCTGGATTCCCAAGGTCAGGGGCTAGGGCAGGCTGACCACTGACCGACCTTAGGGAACAGTACCCTATCACCTCCCAGGCTTCAGCGAACTCAGGCACAGCTCTTGCACTTGGGGACGGATCTCTAGGCAGTTATTTAACTCTGTTCTCAGGCTCCTCAGCTGTAAAACCAGGATAATAATCGTTCCTGCCTCTTGGGGATGTGGTGAGAATTCAGTGAGAAAATGCATATAAAGCCTCTCACTTGCACCTTACTGGCTTCTCCCCACCGTGGCTCATCCCCTTGGGGTGTGTTTCTTCCCAGGGGGAGCAGAGCCTCCAGGTCTTGGTGCCACCATGTTGCCCATTTCAAGCTTAAGGTCTCTGTCTACCTTTCCTGAGCCCAGAGAGGCTTTGCTGTATGTCCAGCACGTGGTTTGTCTATAAAAAAAGGATTTTTAAAATAACAAAATATTCAAATACAAAGGACAAAAGTATACAGTGAGAAAATGAGCATCCATGTATTCTCCTAGATTTAATAATTAACATTTTGCCTTTTTTTCTTTATCAAACTCTCTCATTAAAAAAAACCAAAAACTGCCAGGCATGGTGGTGCACACCTATAATCCCAACACTCAGGAGGCTGAGGCAGGAGGACTGCTGTGAGTTTGAGGCCAGCCAGAGCTACAAAATAAGTTTAAGTCCAGCCCGATTTGCATAACGAGACCCTGCCTGTTTTGTCAAAAAGACAGAAATAAAACAAAACATTAAAAAAAAAACCCATACCATTTAAAATTAAGTTGTAGATCTCCTGACACTTGTTGACCCCTAATACCTGAGCATGCAGCTCCTAAGACTGCCTGCATAACCACAGTCACAATCCTAAGAAAAGCAATGATAGTTCCACACTGGGTATTATCCATATAAATATTGCTCCCAATTTCCTGTTTGTTTGTTTTTTTTTTCTTTTTGTAGTACCCAGATCCTTGTACATGATAGGCAAGTCCTTTACTACTGAGCTATATATACTCCCAGCCCTTTTTAAAATTTTATTTTGAGACCATCTATCTAAATTGCCCAGACTGGGCTCAAACTTTTGATCCTTCTGCCTCATCTTCCTGAATATCTGGAGTTACAGGCATGCACCACTGTGCCTGGAAAGTTTTATGGTTTTAGCTCTTACAGTTAGGTATTTGACTCACTTTGAGTTAACTTTTTTATATTGTATTGCTACGGCAAACAGAAACACCAAAACAATACCTAGGATTTGGAAGCAGATTTAATTTACATCAATAGGCACTGATTGGGATCACTCCCAAAACATCAGGCCCTTATCTCTGATGGTCTGGGGCTTTTATATGATGCATAAGCAGGAGGTACAAAGGCAAGACAGAACAGCCTGGCAGTTCCTCTTATAAGCTAGCAGGGTGAGATCATCTGTTACAAGGTTAGATTAATGATCATCAGTTACAATCAGACATCCCGCATGTTCTGTTACACTCTCCTGGTTACAGGGGTCAAGAAAGTAATTACAGAGCCGTGAAGCAGTTACAGAGCTAGGCAGTTTCAAAAAGCACAAAGTTTTAAAAAAGAACAATTTCTCTTGTGCAGTTTTTCCGTTTCAGTATGAAGGAAAAGCCAGCTGCATTCTTTTCCACATGGCTAATCGATAGTCTCAGCAACAGAGAGTAAAGAGGATGAGAAATGCAGGCAGCCCGCCTCTCCTGGGGTGATGCCACAGCCTTTGACTGGCAGCTGGGAGAAAAAGGAGTCCTGTGTTTCTGCCTGGAATGGAGTTTCTATCATGCTGAGCTGGTTGGGGAGGGGGGCAGGAAAGAAGTGAATTGTGGCTCGAATACCACAGACTCTCACTGTTCTTACTGAGATTTAGTAGATTTTCTTGAATAAATGTTCCTTCATTTGCTATATGCTCTCAGGACAGTTTCCAGGGAACATATCTCTGTATCAATGTTAATATAGATACATAATTATGTACATATGATTTTAAATAGTTGTAGTTGTTCCATTGGGGAGAGTGTCTGGTGGGTCTGCAGACCTTCCCGTGCCACGATTTCAGAAGTTGTCCAACAGCTCACTCCATTTTGCTAAGTAGTGTACTACTGTATGTATGTAACATCATTTGTTTATTCTTTCATCATTTGTTTATTCTGTCCATTGATGGACATTTCAATTGGTTCCCATTTAGGGCTATGATAAATAAAACTGCTTCAAATGTTTGTACAAGACTTTGGACATATGCTTTGATTTATCTCAAGTAAATACTCAGAAATAGAATGGCCAAATTATAAGGTAGGCTAATGCTTAACTTTTTAAGAAACTCCAAAACTTTTTTCCAAAGTAGTTGTACGACTTCATATTCCCACTAGCAGTGTATGAGAGTTCCAGTTGTTCCATATCCTCACCAACACTTGTTATGATTGGTCTTTTTAATTTTTAGCCATTCTCAGAGATGGTGATATCTCATTTTTGTTTTAATTTTAGTTTCCCCAATAGCTAAAAATGTATTTAAGTATGTTTCACATTTTTATCTGTTATCCATATGTCTTGGTGAAGTATGTGTTCAAATCATTCACTCATTTTATATTTATTTATTTATTTGGGTTTTCTTGAGACAGAGTCTCACAATGTAGTCCAGGCTGGCTTTGAACTTGTTGTGTAGCTCAGGCTGGCATCAAACTTTTGGCAATTTTCCTGCCTCAGCCTCCTGAGTGCTGGGATTACAGGCATGCACCACCACACCTGGTATTCACTCATTTTAATTAGGTGAATTGTTTTGTTATTGTTGAATTTTGAGACTTTTTTTCTGGATACAAATCCTTTTTTAGATACGTGAGTTGCAATAATTTCTCCCAGTTGATGACTTGTCTAACAGTCTTTCAAAGATCAGAAATTGTTCATTTTAATGAAGTTCAGTTTATCAATATTTTTCATTTATAGATCATGTTTTTGATATTTTATTGTTGAAATATCCAATAGGGTTAGCGTTGCCTTTTTTTTTTTTTTTTTTTGGGTACCAGGGGTCGACCTCAGGACCTTGTGTGCCAGCAGGCGCCCGTGCCGCTGAGCAATATCACCGGCCCTTTTTTCATATGTGGGTTCCGGGAGTCGAACTCGGGCCCTCGCGCTTGCCAGGCAGGCGCTTATTCCACTAAGCCATCTCACCAGCCCAAGCGTTGCCTTTTTTATATCTTGACTTTGACCAAAAAACTTTTTTAAAAACTTTGAATCTATGAAAAAGGAGTGGTGTCATGAACACCTACATGCATCAATTAACATTTTGCTACATTTGCTCTATCACCCTGGATACTTCTTTCCCCTGAAACATTTAACAAGTTGCAGGATTTTATAACACTAACTTTTTGCAAGGTCTAACCAAACTGTCCTGGAAATATTCTTTAGAAAGAGCAACAAGCCGGTGGGGTGGTGTGGGGGGGACTTGCAGAAACGGCAAAGTAGTAATCACCAGCAAAACACAGCCTCTCGGGTACTGGGATCCAGACTCCTGGAAAATAACAACCTAGCAAACAAGCAAACAAAAAAGAAGTAGACCTCCAGGAATTGGGAAGGAATGGACAGAAAAATTAGAAGGTACAGAGAAGTTGGAGAAATGAACTACAATAGAGAGAAAAGAATAGGGGGAACCTGCCTCTGAAGACACAAGGTAAACCCCCAATGTTGGGAGCTCCAGGGAGAAACAATGGATGGGCTGGTAGCACTAGATCCAAGAAAAACCCACAGCTATTGTAAACTGCAAAAACAGCATGAGATTTTACTCTGAAAGCGACTCTTTCCACATGGGAGGGAACAGTCGGAGAGGGAATCCAGTGTGGCTTGCCAGAGAATGTTTAATCCAGCACCATTTCAGGAAGGGGTTGATTATTTAAGACTAAGGCTCAGAACAACTGGAAAACAACTTCACTTCAGGGTTCCCAGTGTTAGCCTCCTACAGTGACTTGCTGAGAGACAGCCATGTGAGATAGTTGCAGAGAAGGTGAGGGCTAGACATCAACCCTCTGAGAAACTTAAGCTCATGGCAGGAAGGACAAGGGGTCCCATCCTCCGTGGCAAGAAGCCAGACTTGTCATGTGCAGCTTTCAGAAGTAGCTGGCATTAAGTACAGCAGTCTGCTTGAACACTTACTCTACTGCCTACATTCAGCACAGATCAGAGGTCTAATTACTTTTGCATCTTCCAACTTGAGCAAGGACACACCTTGGCTTGGACAGTTGCCACAGCCTGGGATGTATGGACAGAGGGCTCTCTGTAACGGGGGTACCTCACCTCACAAACCCACGGACCATAAAAACTGATGGAAAAAACTGTAACTTGCTGGATTCAAAAACTGCAAATCCTGGAAAGAAACCACTCATTCAAAAATACAGAGAAAAATAAACTTTTTGGATTCTTTTTTTTCCCCCTCTCTCTTTTTCTTCACTGGTTTTTTGGAGTTTTCAGGGCTTCCTTGCTTTTTCTTTCTTTTTTCCTTTTAATTTTTTTTTTGTGTGTGTGTGGGTACCGGGGGTCAACCTCAGGACCTCGCGTGCCAGCAGTCGCCCGTGCCGCTGAGCGATATCACCAGCCCTTTTCTTTGTATGTGGGTTCTGGGAGTCGAACTTGGGCCCTTGTGCTTGCCAGGAAGGCGCTTATACTGCTGAGCTATCTCACTGGCCCTTTTCCTTTTAACTTTTAAAAAATTATTTTTTTCTTTTTTTCCTCTCTTTTTCTTTTTTATTCTTTTTCTGTTGGTTCTTTCTTGTTATCTTTATCTAGTTCAGTGAATTTCCTTTTACTCCTTAACAGGATGATTTAATCTCACTTTTTTCTCCTTCTTTTTATCTTCCATTGCCAAATTTTTCAAATTTTTCTTCTTTCAGTCTTATGTTCCCTGGTTCCTCTATCTTTATTAGTATAAACATGAAGCTTTATTAATCTTTATATAGTCAGTTAAACTTATGCTATTACTGTTTAATTCTATTGTTGGTGGAGGTATAGTTGTTGTATTTAGTAGATATTTACTGTATATCAACATTTAATTTATGTCAACAGTTTGTCTAAGTGTTTATACTATACTTATAGATCTCTTTT
Organism: Erethizon dorsatum; assembly: GCA_028451465.1. NCBI lineage: Eukaryota > Metazoa > Chordata > Mammalia > Rodentia > Erethizontidae > Erethizon > Erethizon dorsatum. Next base: position 56,470,565 of record CM051827.1, on the reverse strand, counting down.
CTATGATTAGGTGTGTACATTATTGATTCTTATAGTAGTCAATATTCAGTTTGTCTTTCATGCTGTTATTGTTGCTGATTTAGTTGCTATTGCTGATTTAGTTACTATTAATAGCATAGTTGTTATTAATATGTTGCTTCTATATGCTAATACACAGATTACCATTGTACCATTAACAATACTTTGGTTCACTCACAGAGAAATGGGTACTGGGTCAATTCCTCTCCTCCCAAATTAATGGAGGAGGTTGACTCTTGGTTCAGATTCAAAGACCTATCTTTAGTCATGCTCAGAGTGCATTAATGAAAAGTAGACACTAACTAAAGAGATTTCCATACTAGCAGCAAAGTCTTCACACTATAAGCACCCACAAACCTCAGGTCAAAACAAAACAAAGCAAAACCAAACAAACAATAGAAATATGAGAAGACAAGACAACAAAATGCCTCCAAATACTCTTAACTTCCCCAAAGCTGATCCATGGGACATTGAGGAGGAGGAAATCCAAAGCCTGAGAGCCAATTTATTTAAAAGGGTAATAGAGGAGATAAAAAAGATTGATAAGATGCTCAGTAAGCTCAAAGAAGATATAACTAAACAGATAATAGGCTTAATAAACAAGACAATCAGCAAGTTAACAGAAGACACAAATAAAAAACTAGCTGAGCTAAATAAAATGATACAAAAATGAATGACCGGTTTAGCAAAGAAATAGAGTCCATGAAAATGTACCAGACAGAAATCTAGGGGAGTAAAAATTCTACTGAAAGTATGGGCAGCAGAAGTGACCAATGTGAAGACAGAGTCAGAACTGAAAGTTACGGCTCCTGTCGGAGACCAATTATTCAGAGATACCTTAAAAGCAACAAAAGAGCATGAACTATTGATCCAATAGCTGCTAGATGATGCAAAGAAGAATACTCTGGTTTCTCTTCAGATCATATAAATCTTTCACCTTTTACTAGATGATGCAAAGAAGACTAATCTGAGATTAACTGAGATTAGTGAAAAATAAGAAGACAGCATGAATGGCATAAAAAACCTTTTTACAGAAAATAACAGACAACTTTCCAAATATAGGGAAAGAAACATACAGATAAGTGATCCGAATAGCCATGATCAAAAGGAATTTCTCTATGACACAGCATAGTCACAAATCCGACACGGGAGCATTATCTTAAAAGCTCTTAGAGAAAAGCGATGAATTCCTTATAGAGGTAAACCCATTAGAATTATAGCAGACTTCTCAACACAAACCTTAAAGTTCAGAAGAGCTTGGAGTGAAGAGTTTCAAAGCCTAAAAGAGGGGCTGGGGATATAGTTCAGCAGCACAAGCACCTGACTGGCAAGCGCAAGGTCCTGAGTTCAATTCCCGGGACAAAAAAAAAAAAGCCTAAAAGAAAACAACTTCCAACCCAGACTTACATATCCTGTAAAACTACCTCTCGAAATTGATGAAGTAAAGTATTTCCAAGACAAAGAGCACCTTAAGAAATTCATGATCATCAGAAATTCTCAAAGATACCCTAAAAGAGACAATGAAGCCAACAATGACAAAAAGTCTAATAAAATAAATACATAAGGCAGAGTGACCAGTTAAGCAGAAGAGGAAAATAGGACATCAGCAACAGAAAAATAAAGCAATGTCAGGAATAAGTTAATACATTTCAGTAATAACTCTCAATGTGAATGGTCTCTATTCCCCAATCAAAAGATACAGATTGGAAGAATGGATCAAGAAACAAAACCCAACAATACACAGTACAGGAAAAATAATTTAAACCAAAAATAAACTCACAGACTAAAAATCAAAGAATGGAAAACAACATTCCATGGAATAGGAACCCCAAAACAAGCAAGAGTAAGTAGCTATCCTATTTTCAGACATAGTGGTCTTCAAGTCAAAACTGATCAAAAGAGTCAAAGACGGTCACTACATGTTGGTTAAGAGAACAATTCAACAGGAAGAGATAATAATTATAAACATATATGCACCTAACACTGGCACACCAAATACCTCAATACCCCACTGTCACAAATAGATCAAGTAGACAAAAAATAAACAAAGAAATATGTGTTGAACCAAACCTTTAAACAAACTGACTTAATAGATACCTACAGTGTCCTACTCAACAACAACAAAATGCGTATTCTTCTCAGCAACACATGGAACTTTCTCCAAAAGAGACCACATGCTAATCAATGAAGCATGCTTAAGTAAATGCAAATGAATAAAATTATTCCATGTATATTATCAGATCATAGTGCAATGAAACTAGAAATCAATGGGAAAAGAAACTGCAGAAATGATGCAAACACATGGAAATTAAACAACACTCTTGAATTATCAACAGGTCACAAAAGAAATCAAAGATGAAATTGGACAGTTCCTAGAATCAAATATTAATGCTGGAACAACATACCAGAACTTATGGAACACAATGAAAGCAGTCCTAAGATGAAAGTTTATGTGACTGCCCACATCACAAAAGCAGAGTGAACACAAATAATTAACCTAATGATATCTTTCAGAGTTGTAGAAACACAAGAATAATCCAAATCCAAAGCTATTACAAGGAAGAAAATTGTATAGATCAGAGGAGAAATTAATGAAATTGAGACTAAAAAAATAGAAAGAATCAATGAATCAAAGAGCTGGTTATTTGAAAGAACAACCAAAGTAGGCAAATCCTTTAGCCAATCTAATCAAAAAACAGGAAAGAAAAGACCCAGATTAATGGATTAGAAATGAAAAAGGTGAAATCACAATGGACACCACCAAAATCCAGAAGATTATTTGTAATTATATTGAGAACCTGTATCCAATAAATTGGAGAATTGGAGAGAAATGGATAGATTCCTAGATACATATGAATTAGCAAACTAAACCAAGAAGATATAAAAACCCTGAAAAATCTAGTAAGAGGCAATGAAACTGAAGCAGTAATAATAATAATAAACTACCAACCATGACAGGATGGATTCACTGCTGAATTATACAAGAATGTTAGGGAAGACCTAATGCAAATACTTTTCAAACTCTTTAATAAAATTGAAAGAGAAGGAGTACTCCCAAAGCCATCCTGGAAGCTAGCATTACCCTAGTTCCCAAATCAGAAAAAGACCTAACCGAAAAAGAAACCTACAGGCCAATCTCTTTAATGAACAACATACTGGCAACAAAATGGAGCAAATCATCAAAAAGATCATACATTATGACCAAGTAGGATTCATCCCAGGGATTTAGGGATGGTTTGACATGCAAATCAATAAATGTAATATAATCACGTAAGCAGAAGCAAAGACAAAAATCACATGATCATCTCAATAGACATAGAAAAAAACCTTTGACAAAAACCAACATCTGTTTGTTAACAATGACAAAAAAAACCCTGAATAAAATAGGTATAGAAGAACCTTATCTCAATCTGATAAAAGCCATTTATGACAAACCAATGTCCAATATCCTCTTAAGCAGGTAAAAACTGAAAGCTTTCCTTCTAATATCAGGAACAAGACAAGAATGTACACCAGCACCACTTGCTGTTCAATATGTTCTCAAAACATTAACCAGAACAATTAACCAAGAGAAAGAAATAAAAAGAATATCTATAGGAAAAGAAGTCAAATTATCTTTGTTTGCAAATGACATGATCCTCTGTATATAAATCCAAAAAACTCCACCAAGAGACTCCTAGAGTTGATAACAAAAGTCAGTAGCATAACAGGATACAAAATCAGCACACAGGGGGCTGGTGAGATGGCTCAGCGGTGTAAGCGCCTGCCTGGCAAGCATGAGGGCCCGAGTTCGACTCCCGGAACCCACATACGAAAAAAGGGCCGGTGATATCATTCAGAGGCACGGGCGCCTGCTGGCGCGCAAGGTCCTGAGGTCGACCCCCAGTACCCACAAAAAAAAAAAAATCAGCACACAAAAATCAATTGTGTTCCTGAACACCAAAAATGAACTTACTGAGAAACAATACCATTCATAATACCACTCTGAATAGCATCAAGAAAAATTAAATACTTAGTAATTAATCTGACCAAGGCAGTGAAAGACCTCTACAACAACAGGTTCTTTGAAAGATTAAACAACATAGGCAAACCCTTAGCCAATCTTATCAAAAAAAGGAAAGACTCAAATCCATGCAATTAGGAATGAAAAGGGTGGGATCACAATGCACAAATCCATAAGATCATCAATACTACTTCAAGAAACTGTACTCTAATAAGATGGAAAACTCAGAAGAAATGGACAGATTCCTAGATACATATGAATTACCAAATCTGAATCAAGAAAATATAAAAATTCTAAATAACTCAATATCTGTTAATGAAATTGAAGAAGTAATTAAAATACTACCAGCAAAGAAAAGCTCAGGTCATGACAGATTCACTACTGAATTTTACAGAACTTTAGAGAAGATCTAATGCCACTACTCCTCAAACTCTTTAATGAAATCAAAAGGGAAGCAATACTTCCAGTCATTCCTGGAAGCAAGCATTACCCTGATACAAAAACCAGAGAAGTATCCAAGCAAAAAAGAGAACTACAGGCCAATCTCCTTAATGAACATAGATACAAAAATCCTCAGTAAGATGCTGGGAAACAAAATGTAGGAAATCATTAAAAAATTATACACCATGACCAGGTAGGATTCATCCCAGGGATGCAGGAATGGTTCAATATATACAAATCAATAAATGTAATACACCATATTAACAGAACCAAGGACAAAAACCACATGATCATCTCAATAGATACATAAAAAGCATTTGACAAAGTCAACATCGTTTCATGATTAAAACCCTACAGAAAATTGCAATAGAAGGTCTTTATCTCAATCTGATAAAAGCCATCTATGACAAACCGAAAGCCAATATCATACTAAATGGTCAAAAACTAAAAACTTTTACTCTAAAGTCAGGAAAAAGACAAGGATGCCCACCAACACCACTACTGTTTAACAAACTTCTGAAAATATTAGCCAAGGCAATTAGACAAGAGAAAGAAATAAAAGCAATATAGGTAGGAAAGGAAGAGGTTAAATTATCATTATTTGCTGATGACATGACGTTCTACATTGAAGACATCAAAAACTCCACCAAAAGACTTCTACAATTAATAACCAAACTCAGCATCGTAGCAGAATACAAAGTCAACACTCAAAAATCAGTAGCTCCTAGTACTCTGGAGGCTGAGGTAGCAAGATTGCCATGAGTTCAAGGCCAGCCTGTGCTACATAGTGAGTTCAAGGCCAACCTGAACTGCATAGAGAGATCCTGTCTCAAAAAAAAAAAAAAATTCAATAGCATTTCTGTACATGAATAACAAACTCGCTGAGAGAGGAATTAGGAAAACAACACTTTTCACAGTAGTATTAAGAAAAATGAAATACTTAGGAGTCAGTCTAACAAAGGAAGTGAAAGACCTATATGTTGAAAACTATAGTACACTGAAAAAGGAGATCAAAGAGGAGATCAGAAAATGGAAAGATATCCCATGTTCTTGGATAGGCAGAATCAATATAGTGAAAATGGCCATACTTCCAAAGCTGTTATACAAATTTTATGCAATCCCAATCAAAATACCAATAGCATACTTCACAGAACTAGAGAAAACATTCCTAAAATTCTTTTGGGACCAGAAGAGACCTAGAATAGCAAACTCAATTCTGGGCAACAAGGGCAAGGCAGGGGGCATCATAATCCCCAATTTGAAGTTATACTACAAAGCTATTGTGATAAAAACAGCACGGTACTGGCAAAAAACAGACCCAAGGATCATTGGAACAGAACAGAAGATTCAGAAATAACTCCAAGCACACTCAGCCACCTTATCTTTGACAAAGGGGCCAAATACCTTCACAGGAAGAAAGATAGTCTCTTTAATAAATGGTGCTGGGAAAACTGGCTTCCACATCCCCAAAACTGAAACTAGACCCATGTCTCTCACCACACACTAAACTAAAATCAAAATGGATCAAAGATCTAAATATAAAAACAGAAACACTAAATCTGCTGGAAGATGGAATAAGTAAAACTCTGGAAAGCTTAGGTTTAAGCAAAGACTTTATGAACAAAACCTCAATTGCACAGGGGTTTTGTTTATGAACAGGATTTATGAACAAAACCCTCATTTTGTTTATGAACAAAACCCCAGTCATATAATAGTACAAAGAATCAATTACTGGGATCACATTAAATTAAAAAGCTTTTGCACAGAGAAAGAAACACCCACAGAAGAAACAACCCCTCGGAATGAGAAAAAAATTTTACCTTCTACTCCTCAGACAAAAGACTAACATCTAGAATATATAAAGAACTCAAGGGCCAGTGAGATAGCTCAGTGTCATAAGTGCCTGCCCAGTAAGCGTGAGGTCCTGAGTTCGACTCCTGGAACCCACATAAAGGAAAAAAAGGGCCGGCGATATCACTCAGTGGCACAATCGCTTGCTGGCAAGCACGAGGTCCTGAGGTCGACTCCCGGTACCCACATAAAAAAAAAAAAAAAAAAGAACTGAAAAAATGTCAGATCCAACCCCCAAATTTAAATACCTAATCCAAAAATGGGCATCTAAATGAATAAACATTTCTCAGATGAAGAAGTACAAACAGCAAATAAATATATGAAAAATGCTCACCATCACTGGTCATTCAAGAAATGCAAATTAAAACAACGCTGAGATTCCATCTCACTCCAGAAAGAATGGCTATTATCAAGAAATCAATCAAGGGGGCCGGTGAGATGGCTCAGTGGTATAAGCGCCTGCCTGGCAAGCACGAGGGCCTGAGTTCGACTCCAGGAACCCACATACAAAAAAAGGGCCGGTGATATCGCTCAGGGGCACGGGCACCTGCTGGCGTGCGAAGTCCTGAGGTCGACCCCCGGTACCCACAAAAAAAAAAAAAAAGGAATCAATCAATAACAAATGCTGGCAAGGCTGTGGGGAAAAAAGGAATCCTTCTGCATTGCTGGTGGGAGTGTAAACTGGTAAAATCACTACTGAAATCAGCGTGGAGATTCCTTGGAAACCCAAAACTAAAGGTTCCATTTTATCCAGCTATTCCCCTCCTAGGTATCTTCCCAAAAGAGTTAAAAGCATCACAGCACAGTGACATATGCATACCCATGTTTATAGCAGCACAATTTATAACAGCTAAATCTTGGAAACAGCCCATATGCTAATCAACTGATGAATGGATAAAAAAAAATGTGGTATTTGTATACAATGGAGTGTTACTCTGCCATAAAAAGGATAAATGAGTTATTTGTAGAAAAATGGATGCACTTCAAGACCATAATCTGAAGTGAAATAAATTGGACATACAAATTTAAATATCACATTGTTTCTCTTGTGTGAGAAACAGAAAGGGAAATAAGGAGCAGAATGGAGGATAGGCAAGTAGGAAGAACATGTTTAAATGGGAAGGGGAACAAAGGAGGAGGAGGTAGAAGGGAAGGAAGCAAAAAAGAAAAAAAGAATGGAGGGGAAAATGGAAATCAGGCCTTTGCAAATGGAGAGAGGAAGAAGGGCTGAAGGGAGGGGAGAGGAATGGGGAAAAAAGAATTAAGATACGTTATGTACAGGGACAAAATTCCTTATGATGAATGTGATCAATATGTGTGACAAATTTGTACTAATAAAAAAATAAAGTTAAAAAAAAGAAATATACAATGTTCCAGGATAGGGAGAACGAATATTGTCAAAATGGCCATACTTCCAAAATAGATATACAGATTTTATGCAATCCTAATCAAAATACTAATAACATTCCTCACAGAATTAAAACACAATCCTAAAGAACATACAGAACCAGGAAAGACCCTGAGTAGCAAAAGCTATCCTGGACAACAAGAGCAAAGCAGGAGGCATCACAACCCCAGATTTCAAGTTACATTACAAAGCTGCAGTAATAAAAACAGCACAGTATTGGCAAAAACAGAACCAAAAATAGACGTATGGATTAACAGAGCAGAACAGAGGATGCAAAAACAACTCTAGTCAGTGGGAAAAAAGATGGCGGATGAGTAAGAAGCACGCAGTGAAACTCTCTAAAAGTTGCCGTTGGACCACAGGAATATAGTGACCGGGAGAGCGCAGGAGGGGGGAGATGCCTCCCCGGGACCCAGAAAAGTTCTGAAGTGCAGCTTGGGACCCCCGGCACCAGTGAAGGGTACTTTTCAACAAAGGAGCAGACCCCACGCGTGCACCTTCTACCATCCCAAGAATCGTGACGGGACAGAAGCTCAAAGCTGCGGACACACAGTGACAGCTGGCGCCCAGGGAGCCCCCACAGAGGATCGCGAGACAGCGGCGGGGCAGGCGGGCAGCGGAGAACTGCGCTGGCCGGCGGTGAGTGTCTCTCAGCCACAGCTGTCCCGCGCCAGAGAGCGACTGGCCGGGCGTCATTGTGGGGGGCGTGGCGAAAATCAGAGCGGCGGGAAAACAGCGCTGGGAACTCGCGCTCCGGGCAAGGTGGAGCAGTGCGCTGACAGCGGCAGGCGAAGGAGACTGGTCTGCGCCTGAAAGTCCACGCTTCTGCTCACCGCCCCGCCAAAAGGCTGCTCCTGGCTCGCTGGGACAGACCTGCACGGAACAGGACTCTGTCATCACATGGTGCCTGCCTATAGCAGAGTCAACACCTGGAACTGATTCTTTTTACTTTTTTATTTTTATTTTTATTTTTTTTCTCTCATTTGTTTTTTGTTCTGGTGAAGGGTTGTTTGTTTGTTTGTTTGGTGGGGTTTTATTTTTGTTTTGTCTGTTTGTTTTGTTGTTTTTGTCTTCGTTTTTGTTTCTGTTTGTCTATATGCTCTTTCCTTCATTATTCTCTCTGGTTTTTATATGAGTGTAAACAGTGCCTCTAACCTCTTTGTGATTGTGGTTGTGATCTGTTCTTCCTTTTATCCCTTCCTTCTCTTTTTTCCACCAGTCCTCTGCACCAGTGTCCCAATGTTAGGGGGATCCCTCTTGGTCCTCTAACCTTACATCTAATTCCTTCCTCTTCTCCCAATACTCTATTTCCTCCTTAACTCATTTTAAATTTAAACTCCTGAGGGAAAAAATTGTCATACTAAGGACTTGTATACTGCATAAAATTTTTCTGGTGTGTTTTAAATTTTGTTATATAACTGCAACTCTACTTTATATGGCTAAAAGTGGTAAATAACTGGTTAGCTCAGTCTGTCATTTTCTAGGCTGCATTTGATGCTTTAGTTACCATTATAGCCAAATGTGAAATAATTGTTCTAAACAGCTTTCCTTCCTGATATTTCATGATTGAGATTGACTAAGGGACACAGAAAATACAGTGGCACAGTACCATAGAATCAAGGACTGGGCCAAACAGGTAGCAACTTCTCACATCCAACGAATTGAAGAGGGGGGATCTGGCAGAAAGCTCAAAACCCAAAAGCAAGCTCCACTTGGAAGATACTGCAGAGAAGTAGTCATCTTCTAAAGATCTTGAACACTAGCAATAAAGTAACCTACCATAGGTAATTTACAAACATCACCCCAGAAATTAAATTAAAGAAAGAAAAAATGAGACGACACTTAAACAAGATGCAACCCCACACATCCAATTCACCAAAGGCAAATCTAGGGGGCAACGAGGTGGGACAATCTGAAAGCCACCCACCTGGCCTATCTGAAGTGGTAACAACAAAGCAACTGAATGAGGCTCTGGAAAAAATTAAAACAGAAATAATTTCACAGATAACTGCAGAGATAATGTCCACAATGAAGACCATGCTTAAGGACACTACAGCTGTTACAGACAAAAAAATAGATGATCTTAAGAAAACTATAGAAACTATGAATGCTCAGCATAGGAAAGAAATGGAATCCATAAGGCAGATACAAGCAGATATCCAAGAGAACAAAAATTCCATTGAAAGTATTTGTAGCAGATTAAGCCAATGTGAGGACAGGATCTCAGATATAGAAGACAGACTTGCAATTAGTGATCATGAAAAGAAAGAATTCTTAAAAATAGCAAGGGACCATGAAAAATCAATTCAGCAGCTGCTAGATGATGCAAAGATAAACAACTTAAGAATAATTGGAATAAATGAAAAAGCAGGAGATAGCATCAATGACATTAAAACCTTGTTCAAAGACATTATCAGAGAGAACTTCCCTGGAAGAGAAAAAGAATTTGACCCCAATATAAATGAAGCTTTTAGAATTCCAACTAGACATGATCAAAAAAAAAACTTCAGCCAGACATATCATAGTCAAGATCCCAGAAATTCAACAGAAGGGCAGAATCTTAAAAGCTGTTAGGGAGAAGAGACAAATCACCTATAAAGGAAAACCCATCAGAATCACAGCTGACTTTTCAGCACAAACCCTCAAGTCAAGAAGAGGTTGGAATGATGTATTTCAAACTCTAAAGGAAAATAATTTTCAACCCAGATTGATGTACCCCACAAAACTATCTTTCAAAATTGATGGAGAAATAAAATACTTTCATGACAAAGAACATCTGAGAAAATTTATAACCACCAAACCAGCACTCCAAAATGTTCTGAAGGACATTCTAGAAAGAGATAGGAACCCCAACAGAAGGGATCCACCAGGCAGGGCAGATAATTAAATAGCAGGAAAGGGGAAAAACAAACAAAGAGTGGGAACCAGCAACAGGAAAATATCATGACAAGTATAAGTCAATACATATAAGTTTTAACCATCAATATTAACGGTCTCAATTCACCAATCAAAAGGCACAGACTGGCAAAATGGATCAAGAAGCAAGATCCAACAATATGCTGTATACAAGAAACACATTTAATTCAGAAAGAAATTCATAGACTGAAAGTCAAAGGATGGAAAACAATACTCCATGCAACAGGAACCCAGAAAAAAGCAGGGGTAGCTATTCTTTTTGCAGACAAAGTGAATTTCAAGCCAAGAATGATTCAGAGAGATAAAGACGGTCATTACATCCTTGTAAAGGGAACAATCCAAGAGGAAGAGATAATCATAAATATATATGTGTCAAATACCAGTGCACCCAGCTATATAAAACAAGTACTAAAGGACATGAAAAATCAAATAAGCACTAATACAATTATATTGGGAGATCTCAATACTCCACTGTCACAAAAAAAAGATCAACTAGACAGAAAATCAATAATGAAATAGTAGAACTGAACCAAACTTTTGAACAAATGGACTTAGTAGATGTCTACAGAGTGTTCCACCCCACAACATCAGAATACACATTCTTCTCAACTGCACATGGGACATTCTCCAAAATAGACCACATACTAGCTCATAAAACCTGCTTAAGTAAATGCAAAGGAATTTAAATTATCCCATGCATATTATCATACCATAGTGCAATGAAATTGGAAATCAATGGGAAAAGAAATCACAAAAACTCCCTAAACTCATGGAAATTAAACAGCACCCTCCTGAACAACCAATGGGTCACAGATGAAATTAAAGAAGAAATTAGACACTTTCTACAACTGAATGATAATGACAGTACAACATACCAGAACTTATGGGATGCAATGAAAGCAGTCCTAAGAGGGAAATTTATAGCATTAAATACTTATATCAGGAAAATAGAGCAAGCGCAAATAAACAACTTAATGGTGAACCTCGAACTTCTAGAAAAAGAAGAGCAGGTTAAGCCAAAAGCCCGTACAAGGGAGGAAATTATAAAGATCAGAGCAGAAATTAATGTATTGGAGACTAAAAAAACAATACAAAGAATCAATGAAGCAAAAAGTTGGTTCTTTGAAAGAATAAATAAGATTGACAAACCCTTATCCAACCTTATTAAAAAAAGAAAAGAAAACACTCAAATCCATGCAATTGAAAATGAAAAGGGTGATATCACAACGGACCCTGCAGAAATCCAGAAGATCATCTATACCTATTTTAAAAATCTATATTCTACTAAGATGGAAAAGGCAGAAGAAATGGACAGATTCCCAGATTCGTATGAATTACCAAAGCTGAATCAAGAAGATTTAAAAATCCTAAATAAACCAATATCAACCAATGAAATTGAAGATGTAATTAAAAACCTCCCAACAAAGAAAAGCCCAGGCCCTGATGGATTCACTGCCGAACTCTACAAGAAATTTAGAGAAGACCTAACGCCACTACTTCTCAAACTTTTTAATGAAATTGAAAGGGAAGCAATGCTCCCAAATTCATTCCTGGAAGCAAGCATTACCCTGATACCAAAACCAGAGAAGGACCCAACTAAGAAAGAGAACTACAGGCCAATCTCCCTAATGAACATAGATACAAAAATCCTTAATAAGATACTGGCAAACAGAATCCAACAAATCATCAAGAAGATTATACACCATGACCAAGTTGGATTCATCCCTGGGATGCAGGGATGGTTCAACATACGTAAATCAATAAATGTAATACAGCATATTAACAGAACCAAAGACAAAAATCACATGATCATCTCAATAGATGCAGAAAAAGCTTTTGACAAAGTCCAGCACCTTTTCATGATAAAAACCCTACAGAAAATTGGAATAGAGGTTCTTTATCTCAACCTGGTAAAAGCTATCTATGACAAACCAACAGCCAATATTATACTAAATGGCCAAAAACTGAAAGCCTTCTCTCTAAAATCAGGAACAAGACAAGGATGTCCACTGTCCCCACTCTTATTCAACATAGTCCTGGAAACTTTAGCCAGAGCAATTAGACAAGAGAAAGAAATAAAAGGAATAATGATTGGAAAGGAAGAAGTTAAATTATCATTATTTGCAGATGACATGATACTCTACACAGAAGACCCCAAAAACTCCACTAAAAAACTGCTAGATTTAATAAGCAAATTCAGTAGTGTAGCTGGATACAAAGTCAATACTCAAAAGTCAATAGCCTTCCTGTACACAAATAACAAACTTACTGAAAGAGAAATTAGGGAAACAATACCTTTCACAATAACATCCAAAAAAATGAAATACCTAGGAATCAACCTCACAAAGGATGTAAAAGACCTCTACACTGAAAACTACAGTACTCTGAAAAAGGAGATTTGAAGAGGATATCGGAAAATGGAAAGATATCCCTTGCTCCTGGATAGGAAGAACCAATATAGTGAAAATGGCCATACTTCCAAAATTGTTATACAGATTTAATGCAATTCCTATCAAAATTCCAGCAGCGTATCTCACAGAATTAGAGAAAACAATCCTAAAATTCATTTGGAATCAGAAGAGACCTAGAATAGCAAAGGCAATTCTGGGCAACAAAGGCAAGGCAGGGGGCATCACAATCCCCAACTTGAAATTATACTATAAAGCTACTGTGATAAAAACAGTGTGGTACTGGCAAAAAAACAGACCTGAAGATCAATGGAACAGATTAGAAGATGCTGAAACAACCCCAGACAAACTAAGCCACCTTATCTTTGACAAAGGTGCCAAACACATTCACTGGAAGAAAGATAGCCTCTTTAATAAATGGTGCTGGAAAAAACTGGCTCTCCACATGCCGAAGATTAAAACTAGACCCATATCTTTCACCATGCACTAAATTCAAAATGGATCAGAGATCTAAATATTAAAACAGAAACATTAAATCTGCTGGAAGGTAGGATAGGTAAAACCCTTGAAGACATTGGTGTAGGCAAAGACTTTATGAATAAAACCTCAACCGCACGGGAACCATCCCAAAGAATCAACAACTGGGATCTCATCTTATTAAAAAGCTTTTGCACAGCAAGAGAAACCACCAACAGAGTGAAAAGACAACCCACAACGTGGGAAAAATGTTTGCCAGCTGTTCCTCAGACAAAAGATTACTATCGAGAACATATAAAGAACTCAAAAAAGTCAGACCTCCCAAATTTAAAGACCCACTCCAAAAATGGGCATCTGAGATGAATACACATTTCTCAGATGAAGAAATACTAATGGCAAATAAATATACAAAAAAATGTGCAACATCACTAGTCATTCAAGAGATGCAAATTAAAACAACACTGAGATACCATCTCACCCCAGAAAGAATGGCTATTATAAAGAAATCAACTAATAACAAATGTTGGAGGGGCTGTGGGGAAAAAGGAACCCTTCTTCACTGTTGGTGGGAGTGTCGAATGGTACAGCCACTGTGGAAGTCAGTGTGGAGATTCCTCAAAAAACTAGGGTTGGAGGTCCCATTTGACCCAGCTATTCCCCTTCTGGGCATCTTCCCAGAAGAATTAAAAACATCGTACCACAGCGATATATGTGCACCCATGTTTATAGCAGCACAATTTGTAATAGCCAGATCTTGGAAACAACCCAAATGCCCATCAACTGAGGAATGGATAAGAAAGATGTGGTATTTTTATACAATGGAGTACTATTCAGCCATAAAGAAGGATAAACTGGAGACTTTTATAGGTAAATGGATGCAACTCGAGAAAATACTCATAAGTGAAATAAACCGGACGCACCTATGTAAGCATTGTATTGTCTCTCTAGTATGAGAAACTGAAAGAGTAAATAAGATCCAAAATGTACAATAGACACAGTGAATCAAAAAGAAACTGGTCAAAAGGAAAGAGAGACTGGAATAGGGAAAAGAAAGAAGGGAAAGGGAAAAAAATTGTATATATATATATAAGATGGTTAAGATAGATACACTAGCAATTTTACTTAGTTCATTGAAGAGTAAGGTTTGTGCCAATAATGTTTGGACAATTGAATGCTAATGTCTGGTATCCTGAATAACTAACTTAAAGATAATAATACGTAATGCATTAACCATTGTTACCCTCATATTACTTTGTTTTGAAAATTTGTTCTTTTTGTGATTTGTTTTGTTTTTTCTTCTCTTTAAAATTAAAAAAAATCAAAAAAAAAAAAAACCAACAACAACAACAACAACAAAAACTTTAGTCGCCATCAGTTCTCTGACCTTTGTTTGACAAAGGGGCCAAAAACATGTGCTGGAAGAAAGCTGACCTCTTTAATAAATGGAGGTTGGAAAATTGACTACCCACATGTGGAAGATTGAGTCTAGGCCCATATCTTTCACTGTGTACTAACATAAAATCGAAGTGGATTAAAGATCTAAATATTAAAACAAAATCACTTAATCTGCTGGAAGATAGAATAGGTAAAATGCTTGAAAGACTTTCAGCAAGGACTTTCTGAACAGAACCCCATTTGCACAAGAAATAGCGCCAAGATTCAATAAATGGGATCATATCAAGTTAAAAATCTTCTGGCTGGGGATATAGCTCAGCAGCATGGTGCTTGCCCGGCAAGCACAAGGTCCTGAGTTCAATTCCCAGTACAAAAAAAAAAAGTTAAAAACTTCTTCACATGAAGAATTTTGCAGCTATTCCTCAGACAAAGGGTTTATATAGAGAATATGTAAAGAACTCAAAAAATTAGACCCCTCAAAGTAAAATATCAATCAAAAAATGGACACCTGAAATGAATAGACAAATTTCAGGAGAAGAACAAATGACCAATATATACATGAAAAAATGTTCACCATTACTGGCCATTAGACAAATGCAAATTAAAACAACACTGAGATCCCATCTTACTCCAGAAAGAATGGCCGTCATCAAGAAATCAAGTAATAATAAATGCTAGTGAGGCTGCAGGAAAAAGGGAACCCTTCTACATTGTTGGGAATGTAAACTAGTACAACCATTATGGAAACCAGTATGAATATTCCTCAAAAACTAAAACTAGAGATTCCATTTGACCCAGCTATTCCCCTCTAGATATCTTCCTAAAAGAGTTAGAGTGATCATATTACGGTAATACATCCATACTCATGTTTATAGAAGCACAATTTATAATAGGCAAATTCTGGAAACAGACTATATATCCATCAACAGATGAATGGTTAAAGAAAATGTGGTATTTATATACAGTGGAGTACTAGTCTGCCATAAAGGATAAATGAGTCATTTATAGGAAAATGGATGCACTTTGAGACCATAAAATTAAGTGAAATAAATCAGACACACAAGCTTGAATATTGCATGGTTTCTCTTGTATAGAAACTAAAAATATAAATAAGGAGCAAAATACAAGATAATAGGAAATAGGGAGATACATTTTTTTGTAAAAGTCAAGGGGACCAAGAAGTGGGTATGTGGTAAAAGGAATTAAGATGTGTTATGTACATGTAACAACTCCACACAAGGAATGTAATCATGATGCACTTCAAACATGCAAGGCCCTGTGTTAAGAAAAACCCCACAAAACTCGAAAACCCAAAAAACAAACAAAAACCAAGCTGAGCACAGTGGTATATGTCTATAATCCCAGATACTCAGGAAGCAAAAGTACAGCAACTTCAGGACCAGTCTGGGAATTTAGCAAAAAAAAAAAAAAATTTTTTTTTTGTTTTAAAGGTCTGGTAATACAGATCAATGGCAGAACACTTGTCTACAAGTATGAGGCCCCAAGTTCAAAACATACTCAGAACTAAGCGAGCAAACGCAGTGACAGCTGAGTGCGCCATCTCCTGGGAGACAAAGGCGGTACAGTACTTGCCCGGTGTAGAAAGCTTGAGGAAAACAGAGGGGTAAAGAAAGAAAGAAAAAATTTCCCTCCCCCTATTCTAACCTCATAATCCTGAGGGATCACTTGTCTGAGAGGTGGGGACGGAGGACACACAGAGCCCAGATGCTGCCTGGGATTAAGGGTACAAATCCCTGATTCGCATCACAGCTCCTGGTCCAGGGCCACTCCCTGCAGAAGAGCCCTCTGATGTGAGGCTGAAGCCTGGATCTGGCTAAGGAACCTCAAGCCGTTGCCCTCTCCGGCTTAGCTGGTTAGAGCAGACAATTTGCAGGCAGTGATGCACGCCTGTGATCCTAGCAGTCTGGAAGGCTGGGGCAGGAGAATCGCAAGTTTGAGCCAAGCCTGGACAAATTAGTGACACAGTGACTTAGCGAGACCCAGTATCAAAAATAAAAAATAACAAAAGGACTGGAGATGTAGCTCAGTGTGAAGGCCCTGGGTTCAATCCTCAGTAGTGAAAGAGAGAGACAGAGAGACAGAGAGAGAGACAGAGACTGAGACTGAGAGAGAGACAGAGCGAGACAGAGACAGAGCGGGACAGAGACAGAGAAACAGAAACAGAGACACAGACACAGACACAGACACAGAGAGAACAATGTGGGTGCTTGGCCTCTCTTGCAGAGACTGTTTGCATCTTTGCAGTGATGATTTCTGTTGTGACTGGGGTAGGTGGCCTTCCCTCCAACACCCCACCCCTCTCCGAGCTGCCTTTTGGCAGGGGTTGTTTGAGACAGGGTCTCGCTATGTAGTTCAGGCTAGTCTTGAACTCACTATGTAGCCTAGGCTGGCCTTGAACTCACTGCAATCCTCCTGGCTCAGCCTCCTGAGTGCTAGGATTACAGGGGTGCTCCACCACACCCGGTATCTCAGTTGCTTTTGCCAGGGAGGTCAGCTCCAGCCTATACCAGTCCTCCCTCCTTCAAAGGCCAGGATGGGGCCCCTCCACCTCTAGCCTCCCCCATCACAGCCTCTCCCTTAAAGTCAGCCTGGCTTCCTCTCCTATCTCCCTTGAGTCGCACAGCAGCCCGCAAGGGAAGTTAGCTGGGCCATTTCAGAGATCATCCTCAGCACTGAACAAAGTCAGTCCCCCACATTAGGGCAGAGTAAGGGTCACTCTGACCCCCATCGCCACCTGTTGTGAGACACTGGTGACCTCATCGGCAACCCCAGTGGCCTGTGTGCAGCGGTCAGGCTTGTATCTGGGATCTGCACTCCGCACCTCCAGCCTGCACCTGGCTCCTTTAGTGCGAATCCTTCTCCTCAGAGTCCAGCCAACTGCAGGACACTGAGCCTTTCCTGATTTCCGCTGAGAGTAACCATTCTTTTCCTGGATTCCCCCACACCCTGGTGACAGCGCCCTTTCCAGACACCCTCACCAAGTACCCAGGCCATGGCCCTGCACACTAGCCCTTAATCAGTTTCATTCATTACATTTTTAGTGTTTTATGTCAATTTATTTGCACATCTCTTATTAACATTTTTTGTTTTTCTATTACCTTCTTTTATAATATTAAGGTTTTCCCTACATCAATGCATGTCCGCACTGTCAAAAATTTAGAAGGGAATTGAAAATCACTCAGAATTGCCACAGATAACTATATTAACATTTTGATAGATTATTTTTGAGTTTGGTTTCTGTAGACATATATCCTGCCTTTAAAAATCTAACCTTACACCAATATTTTCCCATGTCATTAAAAATTATAAGGGCCACCCCCACCAGGATAAAAAAGACAGATAATAGCAGATGTGGCAAAATAGGACCTTCACACACTGCTGGTGGGAACGTAAAATGGTGCAGCCCCTTTCAGAAACAGTCTGGCAGTTCTTCAAATAGTTAAGCATAGAGTTACCCCAAGATCTGGAAATGTCGCTGCTAGGTAAATATTTAAGAGAAATGAAAACACACATCCACATAAAAAACTTGCACATGAGCAGTCACTGGAATGTTATTCAACCCAAAATATTCATCAATTAATGAATAGATAAATAAAATGTACACACGATGGGATATTATTATTCCGTCACGGAAAGGAATGAAATACTCATCCATGCTTCAGCATACACAAACCTTTAAAATATTATGCTAAGTTTAAAATACCAGACACAGATCATATATCATATGATTCTATTTATGTGAAATACCCAGAACAGGCAACTCTGTAGAGACAGGGAGCACACTGTGGGCCAGGGCAAGGGGGGGGGTGGGGAGAAGTGAAGAGTGACTGCTTCTGGGTATGAACTTTTTTTGGAGAAAATTAAAATGTTATAACATTGATTATGGTGATGGTTGCAAAACATGGGGAAATATACTAAAAACCATTGAATTGTATGCTTTAAATGGGTGAATTACATGGTATATAAATTATATATGTCATTAAAGCTATTGTAACTAAGAACAAAAAACTCCAAGGCAGCATTTTTAATGGCTCTACACATTATTCCTTTGCACCGCTGCATCATAATCTATTTAGATTTCTAGTGTTTGACCCTTACGTTTTTTATTAGTTCCTTTGTTTCAAAACATTTCAAACACACAAAAATGAATTGAACAGTATAATGAACCACGTCAGCAATTATCGAGACGATATTTGCTTTCACAAACTGATTCAAAGAACATTCTCCCACATAAATCTTTGTCCATGCTCCATGCTGTTTCCTTCCAATTATACTGAATTCAATTCTGCTCAAACCTTCACAATGCCATAGTGGTGTGACAGTCAGACCTCGCGTTCCCCTTGAAGAGCTCCTAGTCCGATAAGCAAAGTTGATATTGGTTGGAATGACCAGTAGGAACACAGGGGAGATCCCTTTCCTATTCCCCAGGCAGGGCATCTCATGGAGGAATCACACATCCAGGGAGCCTGTCTCCCACATATCCACCCTGTCCTGTTTTTCTTCTCTGATGCCACATGAGGGCATCAGAGCCAGCCTTTCTCAGCCTCTTGTAGAAGTTCCTCACTGATGCGAGTGGGCGGAGGGTGGGTTCTGCGTGCCCGTCTCAGAGTGACTTTGGCCTGGTGACTTCCTTTCTTGGCCTCAGACTCCTCATATGGAAAAGGAAGAAAGGGGACTCAGTGAGTCATCAGGAGCCACAGAGCCCCAGTCCCATCTCCCACTGTGAGCCAGCTCTGGTCAGCAGGGTACTTTGGACTCCACAACCCAGCACCTGCTTCTGGACCATCCAGGGGACCCATCTGAGTGTCCTTCCACCCTGGATCCCAGGAAAGACTAATGTCCACCCAGGCAACTTCTCACTTTCTACTGAGACCTGTAGGAGGCAGCTCATTATCCTGTAGTGATAGCAGCAAATTGCTGGTGACATCCACCTGATGGATAAGGGGTCTGCCTAGTGACACTTCACAGCTGCTGACTCCAAGAGCCACCTAGGCAAGGGCAGCCCCAGGTCCCAGAGTAAGGTCAGACTTGGGCAAGGAGGAAGAGCAAATGAATCACCAGGAACTTCGGAAGGCTCAGCCCCACATCCGGCCCAGCCCAGAGGAGATTTGGTCCCCAGCGGGCATGGCCTGAAGGACTGTGAGGGCTGATGTGTCTGGCATATCTGAGGGCTGAGTCAGGGTCTGGGTGTTTGCTTTCCTGCCAGGGCTTCTTCAGCCTTGCAGCCTTGCCAGTCTCTGCCACATCAGGGGCCAGGCTCTAAGCCCCGCTCTTGTGCCTGCTCCTCCCTGGGGTCTTTTAGTTGTGACCCCATCACAGCTTTCTGGGTCTTGCTCTCACTTGTCCCTGGCTGTCCCCAGAATGCTTCCTTTTAGCTCAGTGAGCGGGCAGCAGCCAGCCAGGGCACAAGTCACTCCACAACAGCACATCAGTTAAGTCACAAGGAGAAGGAAGAGCCAGCTCACACAGCCCGAGCACCTACTGTGTGCAGGCAGGGCCCAGGTGGGGTGCTTGGTATTGTCCTCACATTCCTTTCTCACAGCCCAGCCTTCTGAGGCAAGCTTTGCACTCATGTTGCAGAAGAGGAAGTGGAAGCTGGGCCCAGCAGTGTGAGGGCTCAGGCCCAGGCTTGTCTCCTTCAGCCTGTGTCTCCGTCCGTCTCCCCACCCAGGGAAAGCTCCATTCTGAATCACCGTGCATGGCTGTTACCTCATCCACTCCGTCCTCATCACTGCTCTCCTCCTGCATCACTGGAGTCCACACAGTTGCACAGGTGCTGAAAGCTCACACGCACCAAAGTAGGTGCCTGGACAGACACGGGGCGAAGGAATATCCCAGCTCTGCCGGCTTCTTACCAGCTGTGTGGCCTGGAGCAAGCCACTCAACCTCTCTGCACCTCGACGTTGTCATCTCATTGGAATTATAAAGATAATTAAATAAGGTATTTAATTAATATTTATTATGTATAATGTTCTTATACATAATTATGTATATTAATATTTAATTATGTATAATGTTCACCCTGGCAAAATGCTTAAGTTTAGCTATTTTTTGTTTGTTTGTTTGCTAGTTTATTTCTTTTTATATTTATTTCTTGGTTCAATTTCAACACTTTCAAGCTACGTTTTAAAAAAAATGTTGAAGACTAAGTGTTTTTCAATTTTAGTCATTTTTATTTCATTGTGATTGTATACGTGCATCCTAGTACGCTCTGCACATGTAACAAGCCGCATACAGTACACACAGAGGCACAAGGATTGCCATCCACACCCATAATCACCCAGCCACCCAGTAGGTCCTGTGCCTGTACCTGTGCCAGGCTCTCCTGCGGTAGTGGAGGTTACCTGTGGCTCAGGTGCGTCAGGGAGCCTGGCCTTGGTCTGCCCACCCAATCTGGCCAGGAAGTGGGTTTCCTGCAGTCTGCAGACCACACTGAGGCCTTGTTAGAATCTCTTCTTTTCTTTTTTATTGAGACAGGGTCTCATTATATAGCCCAGACTGACCTCAAACTTGTGATCTTCCTGCCTTGGCCACCTGACTGGTGGCATTACAGGCCACCAAATCTGGCCCTTGTGAGAATCTTGAAGAATCCCCACATCCACCCCAGACTTCTGAATCAGAATCTGTATTTTAAAAAGATCCTCAGAGTGCCCAGGCAGAGAAGAGGGAGCAAGTGGATCTGCCATCCCTGCGTGGCTGAAAGGAGCCTGGCTTTGGGCCTATCTCTCATGTCTTCAGCCAGCTCTTTTATCAGGCTGACCTATTTCCTGGCTCCACCTCTGCCCTTGGGAGTTGGCACTAAGGTGCTTGGTTATCCAACTCAGCCTTGGGAAGGCAGTCTCCATGTTCTAGGAGGACATGAATAACAAGGCTTCTACCTGGGCCCTCCCAGAGCTCTGAAGGGCCGTGGGCTGGGAGCCACCTCAGGGGCCCCTTCTGCCTTTCAGTGACCCTCTGAAATGTACTGGTACAAGTTCGTGACTCTCCCCACCCAGCATCATGGAAGGTCACTGCCAGAACTCCGGCTGACCTCTTTTGTCTTGAGTGAGGTATGGGCTCAGTCCCTTGGGGCTATGAGAACTTGAAGCCTGGGGCAGCTCCCTGGTCCCTTTGCTTTGGAGCTAATTTTAGGGCTCTCTTGACAGCTGCCTAGCTCAACCTGTGGCAGTTCCCAGCCACTCAGTGCTGGGGTCAGCTGGGGTCTCAGAGGAGTAGGCCAAACCAGCCCCAGCTTTGGCTGCAAAAGATGAAACAGAATCCTTGTTCCCTTTCCACCCTCCCCACTGCCTGGAGAATCCTACCCCAGTGCTGACCAGAAGGACAGGCTGGAATTGGTCCTGCTCCCAGCGTGGCATACTCTCTGAAAACAGACAAATGAAATCCTGTCCGAAAGCTACAAAGATCAGAGAGCTCAGGACAGAAAGGACCCTGGAAGACCTTCCAGCTCAGCACCTCAACTGCAGAAAGTAAGACCAGAGACACCAAGGTATAGGTCCAGGGTCACACAGAACATGACCAGTAGAGCTGGTCCTGGAGCCCAGGCTTCCCAGGCTGTGTTCCATGCCCAGAGCACTGTGGGTGACAATGCAGAGAGGCTGAGTACCTAAAACAGCCCAGGAGAACAAGATTGGGCATTGATGCCTTCTTAGTGTCCCTCCCAGATGATAATCCAGTATGGATTCCTTGAACCCCCTTGCTACCCTGGCTATCAGGGTCAGGAGCAGGCACATCTGGATAGTTGACAGAGGGAGGGTTTTAGACTCCGAGGACAAAGGGATGGAGCTCTGTGGTCTACATTCTACAAGGACCTACATTCAGGTCCTTGGTTTTCTCCTCTGTGAAAAGGGTGTCGTGACACAGACTGGTTGGGAGGGATGGAGAAGGGAGGAGGCTGGAAACCCCATTGGGAGCTCAGGATGTGCTGTGCACACACAGGTGGATGTGCTGCCACCCAGCTGGCTCCCTCCCTTGGAGAACCTAGAGCTCAGCGGCTCCCTGTCCTTACCTGACAATGCTGCTGGAGGAAAGAGGAAGAGATCCTGAAGCTGAGCTGGGCCAAAGTGAAAAGAAATGCAAGCAGAGGTGGGGAGGCCGTGCTTCTTCTGTCTCTGACTCTTGCCAGGCCCTTCTTATTGTGGGCTCCTTCTAAATCCACCCCACTTCTCCAGGTCCCTCTTCCTGCCAATCCCAGCTGTCCTCTGAGCTACTTCACCTTGGAGTGGTGGGCTGGATGGGACGCTGAGTTTTCCTTTGATTTTCCAGGGCCTCCTCTCTGAACTCAAGTGGCTCATCCTAACTCCCTCTGGCCCCCCGAAGTCCCTGGGTCCCGTGTGTGCAGTGGGAAAGTGGATGGGTGTGCATGCGCACCCTCGGGCTTTGCTGCATATGGTTGGCACTCAGTCTTTAGCAGCTCAAGCTATGGGTACATAAATAAATATAATGTTGACTGACTATAAACACACACACAGGCACCTGGAGAAGAGCCTTGTTTATCTAGCTTCTTTGGGTATCAAGCTGATTCCCCGACTGGACTCTCCAGGTGACTGAAGGTGGAGGAATCTAAAGAATAGAAAGAAGAGAGGCATTACAGGAGAGACTGCCCTGTGCACAGGCAGCGAGCTGGAGGATGCTCAGCAGTCAACAGGTGGCAGTGTGTGGTGAGCTGAGGTTGGCAGGGTCCAGATCATGAAGGGCCAGGTCAAGGAGCTAGAATTTATCATTATCATGAGGGCAACGGGAGCCATGGAAGGATTTTGAGAATGGGAGTGACAAGGTTGAGTTTGCTGCCAGTAGGACCACTCTCTGGCTGCTGCGAGGGGTATGAATTGAAGACAGAGAGAGGGGTATAAGGAGTCCTCTGATTCTGAGGGCCATATGGAGAATAGGAAGTAGGAACAAAGGCAAGCCTGTGGGAAGCTGACAATCCCAGCTTATAGCAGAGGAGTGGCCAGTGTTAGTGCAGATTTGGATGGGGGAAGGAGGGAATGAGAGGAGACTTGGTGATTTCTGGCCCAAGTGACCAGCTGGCTACAGGTGTCCTTGCTGAAGTTGAAAGAGGAACCAGTCTGGAAAGAGATGGAGAGTTCCGCTTTGAGCAGTGGAGAAGGCATCCGAAAGGAGATAGCTAGACTGGTCAGAGGGCTGGGGCCAAGCAAGCTGGGACAGATTTTCTCTGAATAACATCCTCTAGATGAGGCTGGGGTGTCACTCAGTGGCAGAGAAGCTCACCTAGCATGAGTGCAGCCCTGAGCTTGATCCCCAACACCACAAAATAATAAAAATTGTATGTGATTTCAACATGGCTAGCAAGGTCTAATTAAACCAGGCCTAAGTTTAGTTTTAAAGTCATCTCTGGATAACTTTAAAGCATCCCAAGTACCCTAAGCAGAGTCTCTGAGGCCCCAACCACCTGTAGCCCCCAAGACAGACAGGACTTGAACTTGGGCCCCAGGGAGGGACAGGAGATCGGGCCAGCAAACACCTGACAAGAGTGGAGGGGAGCGTCAGGGGTCCCATGATAAGGACAGGAATGAATAACACTGAGGTCAAGGGATGGAGAGCAGTAGGAAGAAGGCATAGGAGGTCTGAGCTGGTAGTCCCAGAGGCCAGCTGGCCCAGACCCACCATTGTACACATAGGGGAATGTGGCCCAGCAAGGACAGAGATGGGTCAGGTCCCAATGAAGGCAGTCGGGCTGTCAGCTACTGGCTCAGTGCTGTGCCCTAGGCCAAGCTGGCTGGGAGCAGGCAGCTCAGTGTGGCTTTGGTGAGCTCCAGGCCACGGTCTCAGTGCGAACACAGGGCAGGCCCGTGAGAGCCCAACCCCTGTATATGAGTGCATCACTGTTCTGGGCTGTTATTTCTTATCCCGGGTTGAGGCTGGGCTGTAGGCCAAGGAGGGCAGAGAGTACAGTAGGCACAGAGCCATCTTCAGGTGAATGCTGGGATGCATGTCCAAGGGTGGGGGCTGGGCAACACCTGCAGTGCTCCACACAGGGTGAACAAGGGCTGAGTAAGCACCTCCTCGGTGCCAGGCACTGTTGTGTGATCTGCAGACAGTGGTCAGGATTTATGTGGTAATGGAGACTGTCGGTACACAAATCAATACATAATATAATGTCAAGGAGGGAAAAGGGAGATAAAGAAACACAGAGCAGTGTCAAGTGGGCAATTTCAGTGGAGAGCAAGCAATGGACATTTGAAGAGAAAGCCCTGTGGTCCTGAATGCCTGGGTGATTTTGATCAAGCAACCATATCCACACTGCTGCTGCCTCAGTTTCTCTCTTGGGAGAGCATTTGGGCTATCTCTTGGCTCCCTCTTGCCCCAATCTTCTCCAAGTTCTGGAGGATCAGCCTTGAGCCACCCACTGGGCTGCCCAGCCTCCTCAGCTCTGCCACTCTACTTTACCTCAGAGCCAGGTGAAGTGGGGAGCCCCACAGACTTCAAACTGGGCCAGATCTACAATCTGACTCACCTGGGGGCCTTAGGATTCTGGAAAAGCCTCGGGTGGAGCCAGAAACCTGGAGACTCCCTGCCTTGCCTCATCCAAGAGTGATGGCTGGGCGGACCCTGGTCTTTCCTAAGTGAGAGTCCTGCTCTCTAGAAAGCCCAAGTTGCAGCTAATTTGTTGAGAGGTGACCAGGACTTACCAGTGCCTGTCCCTTCTGGATCCTGGCCTCCTAGTCACATGTGGGGGACTGATGGGCTAGGTAATTTTCTTGTTCTTTGTAGCTCTAAATTCCTGTTCTGAAAAGTATGTTGGAGGAAACCCAGAATCTGAGATGTTCCCCAGGAGCTCATGACAGGAGTGAGTGACAGATTCTGAAATGGGGAAGAGTTGCAAGGTTTAGCAAATGAAAATACAGGATGCTCTGTTAAATTTGAGTTTCAGGGCCGGTGAGATGGCTCAGCGGCGTAAGCGCCTGCCTTGCAAGTGCGAGGGCCCGAGTTTGACTCCCGGAACCCACATACGAAAAAGGGGCCGGTGATATCGCTCAGAGGCACGGGTGCCTGTTGGCGCGCGAGGTCCTGAGGTCGACCCCCCGGTACCCACAAAAAAAAAAAAAAAAAATTTGAGTTTCAGATAAGCAGTGGGTAACTTTTTAGTCTAAACATGCCCCAAACATGTTGATGCTAAAGAATTACTCATTATTTATCTAAAATTCAGGTTTCGCTGAGTGTCTTGTACTTTATCTGACATCTCTAGGTGGGAAGGTGATTGGAGCTGAGACTTCAACAGGGGAAGGTCCTAGCGTCTCAGTCAACCAGAGTTCTGGCTGCCCTCTGGACTTCTCAGGTCCTTTGTTAGAAGGGAGTGGGGTGGGAGAGGGAGAACTGGGGGAAGGGGGCAGACAGACACAGCCCTGCCTCCACGGAGCACGCAGTCCAGTGGGGAGACAGACCTACAATCACAAAATGGGGAGATAATTGCTGTTTCACAGGGACTGACTCTCCATGTGACTGGAGACTTTGTGCAGGTGGGTGCGGTGTTCTGTTTTTCAGGTCCTACCACAGAGCAGGCTTCAGCAAATCCATGTGGAGTAAATGAGGATGTTGAGGGAGGCACCTTGGATGAAGAGCCTTCCAGATGGAGACACAGTGCTGAAGGACAGAGGTGTGACTGGCATGGAGAAGGATCAGCAGGGACAAGGCCAAGGGGTCACCTTGCAAAGAGCTTGAATTAGGCAGCTCTGGCTACTGTTGTGGCCCCATGAACTGGGAGGCTTGGCATCATGGCATGCCATTGTTCCTGAGTCTGGCCTGCCCTGCAAGCTTCTGCATTTCTGGAGGGCAGGGAATGGATCATCCTCTCTATTGTCCCTTCTAGCACCAAGCTGATAGAGCTTGGATTGATAGAGCTGTGGCCAGGGAGTGACACCCACACAGCACGGCTGCTCCCGAAGTCCCTGGGAGGACCGGTCACACCACCTTGTTCTTGCTCTTCTGTCCGGAGGTTGCTCAGGGCATTTTAATAATCGCAGTCACTCTGCAATATTAAAAGAGTTGAGTGATTTTCTACCCTACATTGAAGTCACTGTGGTTTGGGCATCTGTTTGCCCAGGCCCCTTCCCAGCCATGGCTCGGGGCAGTGTCATGACAGTGACAGGACCATTTCTACCTACCCCTCATGGAGCCTGGACTGAATGAGGCAGATCCTGTACAGACACAATCTCCAGTGCCCAGATTAAATAAGAAAGAGACTCAGGGAGTTTAGGTGCTAGTAAGTGGCCAAGCCAGGATTTCAATCCAGATTTATCTAATGCTAAGGTTCCCTCTGTTATACTGAGCTGCCCCTATACTCATTTTAGGCACTTAGAAACTCACTTCAACTTTATTTCATTTTGATCTTTGCCACTTACATTACAGATGTCATAAGAGCTGTTACTTGTCTGAGAACTTTTGCAGTGGCCCTTGCCCAGAAAAAGTAAACTTGGAAGGAGGGAAGGAAGCAGGAAGGCAGGAAGAGGTCAGTGCCTCCTGGGGTTCATTGGCACTTTCCCCGGTCTCCCCACCCTTCCTGCAGTCTGATGCCCTGCCCTGAATCATGAAGTTCCCAGCACTCGTGGGGCAGCTGAGCTCTGTGCACGCACATGCACACACACACTGCATTCCTCTGCAGCCCGGGCTCACACGTGTCACCTCCACCAGGTCCCGAAGTGTTTCACCACCTTCAAGAATCTAATAGTCAAAATCTGCAGCTACTGCAGGGCAAGATCCTTCCTGGTTTTGTAGAGATTCATGCATCCTCTGCTAGATCATGAGTGCCTCAAGGTCAGGGACCTTTCCTCTTCTCATATGTGTACTCAGTAAGCACCCACTGTGTGCCAGACGCAGTAGTGGATGTCAGGGCACAATGCAGTCAGCACACAATGCTACAACGGCAGCTGCCCTGAGACCTTCAAATGTTCCACCACTCCACCTGCCCCTGGCCGAACCACTCAGCCCCTCACAGCCCTTCAACTAAAAGGCTAATGTCCAGCAAACCACATGGCCCCAGAAGCTCAGGCCATATCAACCCACATCTCAGAACTCCTGGACTTCTCCAGGTGTGTGCTTGGTGCAAGGCATGTTCTCACTGGGATGGCCACAAGGCATTTTAATGAGGATTCACCTCATGACGATCCAGCAGATTATGAAGTACTGTCGGGTGCAGACATGCATGAGACCTTGACAACTACTTTCCCACAATTTCCTAACTAGTAACCTTCACAAAGAAAATTTGTCACCTCTTCCTTTTCTCCTGGGCCCCGGGATCCAGTTGGTCTTCTCTCTTGTTTCTGGCTTTTACATCACTAATGGATTTATGGTGTTGGTGGCATGTGCCACTTCTCTGGAGCCTATGGACATTTCATCAGCTCCATTAAAGCACTTTGAAGGAGGCTGAAGCCTGTTGAAAGTCATCCCCTGTTGGAACCTTACTGAGTTCCTTGTGTCCTAAGGTCATTCCAGCTCTTAGCTCAGGTTCTCAGGTCTGCCCCCTTTGTAGGGCCTCTCTCATATCCCTCCTCGGTGATCTTTCTGGACCTGTCCTTGCAATGCTCACAATGACAAAAATATAAATGCAAATGCTTGTCAGAAGAAAGAAGGGTTTGCACTCCTAGCCCCAGGCCAGGACAAGACTGTGTAGTAAAAGTGGACTTAAGATGATGATTCATTTAAGATTATGTATGGAGGGGGCCGGTGAGATGGCTCAGTGGCTTAAGCGCCTGCCCGGCAAGCGCGAGGGCCCGAGTTCGACTCCCGGAACCCACATACGAAAAAGGGGCCGGTGATATCGCTCAGCGGCACGGGAGCCTGCTGGCGCGCGAGGTCCTGAGGTCGACCCCCCAGTACCCACAAAAAAAAAAAAAAAAAAGATTATGTATGGAAACCTCTCACTTCAGTATCTGGCATATACTCAATAAATTACATCTACTTAATAAATTACAACTATCATTAAAGGTATTGTGAGACCAGGATTTGTT
The DNA here is from genome assembly GCA_028451465.1 of Erethizon dorsatum. Classification (NCBI taxonomy): domain Eukaryota; kingdom Metazoa; phylum Chordata; class Mammalia; order Rodentia; family Erethizontidae; genus Erethizon; species Erethizon dorsatum. The sequence continues at coordinate 56,441,663 of CM051827.1, read as the reverse complement.
ATGATATGGTAAAGGTTGTGATTCTTGGTAGTGACTGTGGAGTCATCATTGACAATTGACAATGATAACTTTCCCTAACCAGGAAGTGATACCTCTCACTGGGAATACTCATAGCAGGTGTGTGGACCAGCATTTAATAGATTCCTTGGCCTTGACCTTCTTTAACTTTGCACTTAAGAAAGTCAAGAAGAAGAGGAGATATGTCCTATGGGGAACTTCTGGCTTCATTATGGAGACCAGATATAGAGGCACAAATTCTGGAACAAGACCTCCCTTACTTGACCTGGAAGCCAAAGGTTTGAGAAAGGAGAACCACAAGGTTTAGGAGTAGAAAGGTCAGGATGAGTGAGGTTCAGAACCTCCTGGCCTCCACTAGATTTTCTGGGGGAGCTTTGGGCTGAGTTGTGCCCCTGGATATGACAGAGTCCACTGCTGTGTTCATGGGGCCACCACTGGAATTCTGGGAAGAATCACAGAGAACACAAACATCAAGAGGATGGAGGGCTAGCCTTCAAAGTTGGAGGCTGTGGAAACCACAGTGGAGAGGGCTTTAGACCTTCCATTCATGTCATTTACCTGAAGGTTCATTAGCCCACAGGGGATGGGGGAGAGCAAGAGGTGCCCATACACACTCACTGGTCAAAAGAGCCTCCTTTCCATTCTGACACCACCCACCTGTCATCTGAAAGATGAGGGGACTTGGAAATGTCATTTCAGTGTATCATATCTGGATGATTACTTTGTGCCAGATCCTGTGCTGAACATATTACAAGGATTATCTCACCTCATCTTCCAACATTCCTATAAAATAGACATTATTATTACTCTTATTTTACAGGCCTGATGGTCACAGGCCTAAAGTAAATTAATAAGCAGTAGAATTGGGATTTGATGCATAGGTTGTCTATTCTAAACCATTCCTCTTGACCACTACCCTGCCCTGACCTGCATTTATGCCTGAGGAAACCCCAGGGTTTCCTCTCTGTGAGATGTTCAGGTACTAACTGTGGAACGCTCGCTCAGCAGACAAGGAAGTGGCCCCTGGTTAGTGGGTGGGAGAGTCCATGGATATTATGCCGGATTAAGATATCACTCTACTCTTGACTTAGATACAGCCATTGGGTGGCGAGGCCACACCCTTGTGGGTAGGCAGTGAAATGGCTCATCTAAAATTCTTCCTGGTGGAAGTCCCCTACGGAGGGTATGTGACCAGGGCCTGGAAAGCTGACTGCTATTGGTCCTATGGCTACTTGAAAGAGGCCCTGACCTTCCTGGTCTGGACTTTAAGGCATTAGTGTCTACAAGGGGCATCCAAGTTGGGGTCTGTCAGAGATAACTTTGGGACTTGAAAGGGAGAGTAGCGATTGGGCAAGGCCTTGTATATTTTCCTGGAGTCTGTTAGTACCTGGGGAACAATGATACCTTATACATACACATATTCAGCAGGCCACATCTCTTCACCCCCCACATTTTCATTTCTGAATAGGCATTTTGAGGATTTTAAGAGGTTGTTAGCCAGGCTTGGTGGCCCATATCTATAATCCCAGCTACACTGGAGGCTGAGTCATAAGGCCAAACCTGGGCAACTTAGCAAGACGCTGTCTCAAAATAAAAAATAAAAAGGCCTAGAGATGTAGCTCCATGGTAGAATGCTTGTCCAACATGCATGAGGCCTTAGGTTCAATCCCAAGTACAGTGGTTGTGGTGGGGGGGGTAGTTTTAAAGATAATGTATAGGATTCTCATATGTTCCCTCTCAGTGTCCTCTATTGTTAACTTTTTTTTCCTTTTTAAATCAGCTCTTGTTATGCAGTTTAGCATGGCCTTGAACTCACTACATAGCTCAGGCTGGCCTCGAACTCATGGTGATCCTCCTGCCTCAGCCTTACCAGTGTTGTTAATATCTTTTTTTTTTTTTTTTTTTTTTTGTGGGTACCGGGGGGTCGACCTCAAGACCTCGCATGCCAACAGGCACCCGTGCCTCTGAGCGATATCACCGGCCCCTTTTTCGTATGTGGGTTCCGGGAGTCGAACTCGGGCCCTCGCGCTTGCAAGGCAGGCGCTTACGCCGCTGAGCCATCTCACCAGCCCAGTGTTGTTAATATCTTATAGTCACCATAGCTAATGAGAAAATATTGATACATCATTAATGAACTGAAGCATGTATTTTTATTTGGACTTCTTTAGTTTTTATCCAATATACTTTTTCTGTCCTGGGATCCCATCCAGGGTACCACATTGCATTTAGTCATAACATCTCCTTACCTGCTTTCTAGTCTGGGACAGTTCCCAGGACTTTCCTTGTTTTTCATGACCTTGACAGTTTTGAGGTTGGTCGGATATTTTCTAGATTATTCCTCAGTTTGGGTTTGTCTGGTGTTTTCCCCATGATTGTGCTGGGATCCTGAGTTCTCAGGCAGAAGATCCAGAGGCAGAGTGCTATTCTCATCACACCATACTAAGGACACGTGCTGTCAATGTGGCTCATCACTGTTGATATTAAGCTTGATCACATGGCTGAGGCAGTGGTGGTCAGGTGTCTCTACGGCAAAGTTACTAAAAGGCTGCATGTGCTCATCACAGAGGTAGGAGGGGTGATGCCGGTGGAAGTCTGCATGGTGGTGATCATGGTCACCAGTGAAAAAACCCACGAAGAAAGTGAATTACAGAGGGAAGCATTTGAATTCTGGGTTCAGCAACCCCAATTCAGCTGCTAAGCCTTGGGCTCTATTGGCTTTGTTACAGGTCACCTTGGATTCATTTCAGTGTCCTCAGTACCCAGTACAAGACTGCTGAATGCATAATTGGATTTTTTTCTTTTGCAAATATATTTTTATTGAGGTGAAATGCACATAGCATAAAATTAACTGTTTTATAGTACATAATTCAGCAGCATTTACTACATATATAGTATTGTACGACCACCAGCTATATCTAGTTCCAAAACATTTTCATCACCACAAAATAAAACACTGTACCCATTAACAGTCACTCCCTCAGCCCCTGGTAACCACCAATCTGCTTCCTGTCTTTATTTATTCTGGATATTTCATTTAAATGAGATCATATTATATGTGACCTTTTGTTTCCGGCTTCTTTCACTTAGCATAATGCTTTTGAGGTCCCTCCACATCATACTGTGTATCACAACTTTATTCCTCTTTATGGTTAATATTTCATCTTATGCACACCACATATTTTATTTATCCATTCATCCATTAATGAACACTTGGGTTATATCCACCTTTCGGCTATTGTCAATAATGCTGCTATGAACATTCCTGTAATAGGAACGTTCCTGTAAGAGTATTTGTTTGAGTATCTGATTTCAACTCTGTAGGTGTCTACTACTAATGCATGACCGGATTTTAAAAGGTGATATTTCTTCACAGAATTTTAGCAAGCTGATCAAACTATAGCTCTGATTATGGACGAAGGCTTGTGAAGAGGGAGCTCTGTCTTGGACCAAGTTCATGGTAACATCTTATCAATAGGTTAAAGACATGATGTACGTATATCAAGTTCACCCATGACAAGAAGTCAGGAAAGCGATCTGAACATCACAATGCAAATCTACAAAGTGGGCAAAGTATCAGTTCTTACATGTGGTTTCTTTAAAAGGTTCTCCAAGCATAGGATATGGGAGAATTGGTTTATTAACAATAATATAATAAAGAAGGAACTCGGAGTTCAAGCTGAGCACAAGCTCTACCTAATCCATTGTGGTGGCTGCCAAATAAGCAAATGTAAAGGTAGGTTGCATTAACAGAAGCCTAGCAGTCAGAACAGAGAAGCGGACCGTCCTACTCTGCTCTACATTACCAGACCCACTGGGAGCTCAGGAGCCTCTCTGACTTGCCGGGTTATGCTCTGAGTCAAGAGAAGGTGACCAGGCTAACAAAGGCATGGAAACCAGGTCATGTGACAAGACGAGCCAAGTGGAAGCAGGGTGTCTGGGACAGGGCCTTTGCTGGTGCCGGAGAGGAAGGCTTTTATCCCAGCAGAGAGTGAGCGCCCTTCTCTTTTGGGTTGGGTATGTGGAGTGAGCAAGGGAAAGACTCAGAAGTACATCAGCTGGGCCCAAGTGACTCTGAGAGGCAGGTGACTGTCCTAATATTGAGAAACATTTAGCAGGAGGCAGAGGAGAGAGAGCCAGAGAGAATGGATGTGCTTGGTCTTGGTCTTGTCTCTTCCTCCTATCATGTCTCTTCAAGCTCTTTTCCTTCTCTTCCTCTCCTCTATCTTCCTCCTCCTGGCTGTTACCAGCACCATTCTATCCTGGGAAGAGGCAGCTAAATCTTCACTAAAGTTAAGGATTTTTGTGTAAATGATGGGCTGAAACTAATGGAATTAGAATTTAACTGGCTGTCTTGAAAAATCTCAGGAAAATTTTTGCATTATTATAGTGAATGAAAAAAGGCAGGACACAAAATTACAACTAGGTTAGCATGCAAAGACAACCCATCGAACTCTTAACATCCGTTACCTGTGTAAATCAGGGTGAGCAGGAGTGTTTATTCTCTGTTTTATATTTTTCAGTGTTTTTCAAATGCTCTGCAGTGAACGGGCATTATTTCAAGAATCAGACAAGAAGAAAATGCTGTTTAATCCTTGAAACTGGATTGAACTGGCAGAGCCGTGGCTGCCACGAAAGTGGAGCCGAAGCTCCTGCCTGGCCACTTCCTGCCCAGCCCTGGGCTGGCTATTTGATTCCCTCCGCCCCGTCTCTGCCCTCTGTAGATCTCCCTACCAAGCCCTGTTCCCAGCAGCCACTTGGGAAATTTCGGTAAACAGCTAATCTCTGGTTTGAAGAGCCATACAAATAAATGATTCTGGAGAAGGAAGGAGAGCTGGGGCTGGCTGTCAGATAGAAAAGATCCTAAGGGTGGGGAGCCACAAGATCAGTACAACCAACTGAGCTGGGCATCCAGCAGGGTGCAGCAGGCCATTCTGCTTCTGAGACGATGTGGGCTGCTGGTGTCAGCCCTGGCCTGTAGGGCTCCAGCCCCAGCAGGGATGGCAGACTGCCTGGAGGGGGTCCCAAGGAGCCAGGGTTGGCACATTCAGCTCATGTTATCTCCAGCTGCAGCCATGCAAGGACCCAGTTTCACTGAGCACTGCCTTAGTGCTGTGCTGGGCCCCCTCCCACCTAACCCTTTGATCTGTACTGGCCAGGTCAGCCACGTTACCCCATTTTACCTACAAGAAAATGGAGGCTCAGAAAAATTAAGGACCAGGTCACACCACTTCTATGTAAGAGAAGTGCTTTCAACCACTTTGACATACTGTCTCAAAATAGTCGATGACACTTCAGCTTCCTGCTTGGGGAAAGTGGCCTGCCTCTGCCCCTCTTGGCCTTGACGTGGCCCCAACGACAGTTCGGTTATTGCCAGTGATGACACTAACTGTGGCTTTGGAGAAGGGACTTCCTGTTCACTTCCTCACCTCTCAGGGATGGCAGGGTGCAAAGTCTCTACCCTTGCCCCTGCCCTGGCTTTTGTGGGCTGTTCTGAGCCCTGGGAAGAAGGTGGGGGCTCTGTGTCCTTCTGGATAGAGAGGAGACCCTCAGGGAAGTCACACAAGGCAGGTCTCTGGTCCCAGCTGAGTTCCTGCTGTGGAGGGCATTGTGAGGAAGGCCTGGTTAGGACAAATGGGACTCCTCAAAGGGGCGGGTAGACATTGTGATGAGAGGAACTTTCCATCCTTCAGATTCAAAGATTGTACAAGCCCAAGGCTCTCAGATATTGATGGCAGGAGGGGCAGTGGTGGGCAGTGGACTGGCACTTTCACCACTCTGGGCCAGATGCTTTCAGACCCACAGCACACGTGCTCAGGGACACAATTTTGGGTGTCCTGCCACATGCCAAGAATGGCACAGGTAGGCTGAGGACATAGCTCAGTGGTAAAGTGCTTGCCCAGCATGCATGAGGCCCTGGGTTCAACCCCAAGCACCATAGGAAAAAAGAAGGGAATAGTATATGTGTCTGAGTGGCTTCCGGTGGGCCTCCTCCTGGGGTTGGGGAGATGAGCCCCTGGGGATCTGGGTGCAGCTCTGTCTGCACAAACTCCAGAAGCATTTTGCACCTTGTGCTCCAGGAAGGGATTGTCTAGGCTGAGCACTGGGGGCTCACAGTGTAATGACCAGTTCCTACCCTTATATGGAGGTAGACAGACCCAGACTGGGGGAGGAAGGGGGGATGGTAGTGGGGAGTGGGGGGGTTTGGTGCTGAGGCAGAGACACACAAGGGAAATATCGGAATCGAAGGAAGGGACAACATCAGGGCACACATACCCAGGGTCTTTACAAGACTGGTTCTTCTCTCTCTGCCAGCTCCAGGGTAGCATCTAACAACCTGCAGAATATCCAGGGTTATGCTGGGTCACTCACTGCCCAGGCCCAAATACATGACTAGTCACTGGGCACCAGGAGAGTCATGGCTGCCTCACATGGCCTGTTGGGTAACAGGGAAGAGGCTGACAGTTTGTGGGCGTTGAGTAACCACTGAGCTTCCTGATACTTTGAGTTTCTTTCTGGACCACTCTGTGCCTTCCTCTTTCAAGGCCAGGCTGGGGACTCCTCAGTGTCCACAGCTGGATGACTATTATTCCCTCAACAGTGGTTTGCTCACCATCTCCCCTGCTCCTGTCCTGCCCTGGCTTTGGGAGACCCAGAGAGACCTCCATGGGGTTCTGCCTACCCAGGTTTCCTAGCTTAGACAATGGCACCACTCTCCACTCCTCATTCACTCCTCCCTCACACCCCTCATATGCCAACTTCCGTATTACCCTGGACTTCTCCTGTCGCACCTTTTATCATTGTTTATCATCAAGTCTCCAACTGTCCTGGGCCGGTGAGATGGCTCAGCGGCTTAAGCGCCTGCCTTGCAAGCGCGAGGGCCCGAGTTCGACTCCCGGATCCCACATACGAAAAAGGGGCCGGTGATATCGCTCAGCGGCACGGCGCCTGCTGGCGCGCGAGGTCCTGAGGTCGACCCCCCGGTACCCACAAAAAAAAAAAAAAAAAGTCTCCAACTGTCCATCTCCTCCACCCTCAAACTCAGTAAAGGCAGAGACCATGCCTATCCTGTTCCCTGCTGTATTCTTGGCACCTGGCACAGTGCCTGGCACTTAGCTGCTCATTAAACACTGTTGAAGGGATTAGTAAGCCCATTTAATTCTATTTCCTTAACATTCTTTGGATTCATACCTTCCTACTGAACCCAGCCACAGCCTTTTCTCAGATCTCTTATTCCATCTGGACTATTAAGCAGTCTCCTGACTGGGCAGGCCGCCTCATCACCTCCATTCAATTTATTTTCCACACTAAAGCCAGAATGGTGATTCTAAGTAAGCCCATTTGCCCTACTCAGAAGCCTTCTCTGGCTCCCCACCCCTCATGACAAGGCCACTTTTCTGGGATTAAGAAAAAAAGACAGCAGATACGACTTATCAGCTCAATCTGGATACCCTGAGAACATACTCAGGACGACATGCAAAAGTACAAAAACTTGGAGGGATGTTACATAAAGTAGAGATAAGAGCCCAGGGCAAGGTACAAGGGAGAAATTGCACTAACTAAATAGTAGGTGGAGACAAATTGAGAAACACATTCTTGGATAAAACGACAGCTGCCCCTCCCTCTGAAACAGAACAACGTGTATCATACTGTGTCATTAACTGTCATGTGCTATTGTTACTGGATTCTGGGGTGCTGGAGTCTCCACTTAGAGGTAATTTCTAGATCCTTTTCTGTCCCAAACAAAGAATTGAATGAAACAAGTAAAAATGGTAGCAGTTTCACATTTCTTAGAGGTAGGAAAACTGAAAGGAAGGGTAAGAAAATAAAATGAGCTCTGCAGATTCCAGTTTAAACTGAGTAAAAAGCAAGGAAAAAAATAAAAATAAAAGTACAGATAAAAGACTACTCGGGGGGGGTGCTATGTGAAGAAGGCGTGATAGTGAGTTCTTAGCAGGGTCTGTCTCCTTTTCATTCATTTTCATATTTTCCCACACTTACATCACAGTTGATCACCCCACCGGAAGCCTGCTCAGCTTCTCACAAAGAGTCCACTGCGCAGTTCTGCCCAGGTGTTCTGGGATCTTGCCATGCCTCCCCCACAGCCAGTGTAAGCCATGCCCTATCTTCCTATCTCACTATCCCCCATCCTCTTTACTGCAAACTCCTTAAGGACAAAGACTATATTTAATTTATCTTGGTGTCTCTGGCACTTAGCACAGGATTTGGCACATAGTAAACACTTAATAAATATTTGTTGAGTGAATGAATCAGAGGATTAAGTGAATTAATAAATAAAGAACCAATGGTTCCATAGTAGATAAGGCAGACTAATCCCCACTGCCTACCTCTGTGTCAGGGAGCCAGGAGCAGTACTGACCAGAGGGGCTTTTGGCCAGACCCTAACAACATATAAATGATCTTCCAACCCAGTCTGAGTAGAATAGGGCATGGATTCTGAGGCCAAGTAGGTAGAGTTCTGGCTCTATCCATTATTGGCTGTGTGAGCTTGGGCAAGTTACACAACCTCTCCGTGCTTTACTTTTGTCATCTGTAAAATGGGGATAGTGATAGTACCTACCTCACAGGGTAATTATGAGAACTAAATTTATGTGTCTGTAGATTGAGTATATGCACATTTGGTATATAGACATACACACCTCTACATATATAAATAAATTTACTATCTATTGTGCTGTTTAAGTGCCAGTTTAATTGTCGTCATTGATGTTAATGAAGACAGTTCTCCTAACCCACCCCATCTCATCAGCTTCTCTTTTTCTCTTCTCATCACTGTCTACCTAATGGTGGAATTGAGACATTCACTGGTATTAAGCAATACAGTATAAAATTGAGAGGATCAGGATGTGGTTGCTTGGCCTGTCTTTATTTCTCCCTGATCAAACAGGAAGAATAAAAACAATAAAAATAGGTCCTGGGAAAAGATTGAACAGCACAAGGAAGAAAAAAGTTGTTCTGAGAGTTCAGATGAAATGACTTTCTACAAGAAACAGAATAAAACACAAAGTCATTTGTTGGGCACTCTTACAACAAACAGTGCAGGAAGCTTTGATGTAGTGGTTATTTGCTGGGTGCTCCCAGGTGGGCAAGAGATATGAATAGGCTGTGCATAGAAACAGAAATGCAAACGGCTCTCAAACCGTGTGAAAAGATGTTTGGCCTCACCCATAAGAGAAATGTAAACCACAACTACATTGAGGCATAATTTTCATCTATCAGATTGGCAAAAATCCAAACATTTGATATCAAGGATTTGTGAGGTCTTGGAGATTTGGCTTTGAGGAATTCACACTTCGCTCACCTTCAGCAGCGTCTTTCAACTGAGATTTCCCCCTTTCAACCCAGCAGTGCCCTAACTGGCTTATGCCTGCTAACTTTCTTATTTACAGATCAGCACAAATTATCTGGTGACCTCAGGAAACTACTTAAGCACTCTGACCTTTAGTTTCCTCATCTGAAAGGTGGACAATAATAGAGATTAATAAAATGCAGTCAGGGCATCGTAATAAGTGGCACATTTTATTGCTTTTGGTAATTTAATATATATGAACTTAAATATGTGTGCTTGGCTAATCTGAGCTATTATATATATATTTATATATGTATATATATATATAAAATTACAAACTTGAGTTTTACTTTTTAATCATTAAAGACAATAGAGACAAGAAAAAGAATATATAGCAAAGTAAAAGAAAATAAAGCAATAAGGAAGCAAAAAAAGGCCATATTAGTTATGAAATAGAACAAATTGAACCATGTGATTAAACTATGCCGTTAAAGGTGAAGATTTTCATGTTTAAAAACAAAATTCAGGGCCGGTGAGATGGCTCAGCGGCATAAGCGCCTGCCTTGCAAGCGCGAGGGCCCGAGTTCGACTCCCGGATCCCACATACGAAAAAGGGGCCGGTGATATCGCTCAGCGGCACGGGTGCCTGTTGGCGCGCGAGGTCCTGAGGTCGTCCCCCCGGTACCCACAAAAAAAAAAAAAAAAAAAAAAAAAAAAAATTCAACTATAAAATATGTTGCTAATAAGAAATATTTAAAATAGTGGATATTAACTCTTTATGAGATATATGATTTGCAAGTATTTTCTTTCATTCTGTGTTGCCTTTTTACTCTGTTTACAGTGTCCTTTTTTTTTTTTTTGTGGGTACCGGGGGGTCGACCTCAGGACCTCGCGCGCCAACAGGCACCCGTGCCGCTGAGCGATATCACCGGCCCCTTTTTTGTATGTGGGATCCGGGAGTCGAACTCGGGCCCTCGCGCTTGCAAGGCAGGCACTTACGCCACTGAGCCATCTCACCGGCCCTACAGTGTCCTTTGATGCACAAAACATTTCAATTTTATGTAGTTCACTTATCTTGTTTATTTTTGTATTACTTATGCTTTTGGTGTCATCAGTTATTGCTAATCTCAGTATCACAAAGTGTCTCCCCAGTATATTTTCTTAATTTAATATTTTATATTCATAATTGTAGCTCGATATAATAAGAAATACTTAACACAGAATATCTAAGGGTATTAAAATATACATGTAAAAAGGTGAGACAAAAGAGTATTAAAAGAAAGTATAGGTGGGCCGGTGAGATAGCTCAGCGGCATAAGCATGTGCCTGGCAAGCACGAGGTCCTGAGTTCAACTCCCGGTACCCACATAAAGGAAAAAAAGGGCCAGTGATATCACTCAGCAGCACAAGCACTTGCTGGCAAGCGTGGGGTCCTGAGGCCGACTCCCGGTACCCACATTAAAAAAAAAAAAAAAAAAAAAAAAAGAAGCATAGGGAAGAAATATAGAATAGAAAAGGCCTTTTTAAGAATTGTTGGGGCTGGTGAGATGGCTCAGCAGTGTAAGCCCCTGCCTGGTAAGCGCTAGGTCCTAAGTTCGACTCCTGGAACTCACAGAAAGGAAAAAAAGGGCCAGTGATATCGCTCAGCAGCACAAGCGCCTGCTGGCAAGCGCAAGGTCCTGAGTTCGACTCCCAGTACCCACATTAAAAAAAAAAAAAAAAAAAAGAATTGCTCAAAATCCAGAAGTCATAAAAGGAAAGATCGATAAATTAAACCACAGAAAATAAAAACATCTATATTAAAAATATTTTTTAAACACTAAGTGAAAGCCTAACGATAAATGACAAACTGGGAAAAATCATTTTAAATTCAGGTGACAGAGGGATAGATCATCTTCCTAGAATGTAAAGAACTAATAAGCATGAATAAGACCAACATCAAACAGAAAAATGACTACAGGATATAATAGAAAAGGAAATGCATGTGCTTCTTAAATGATTTCTTTGTTATGAAAATATGCACTCAAAACAAGAGAAATGCAAATTAAAACTACACAGAGACATGATTTTTCACCTATCAGATAGACAAATATCTAAAAGTTGGATATCGCAGTGTTGGTAAGACTATGGGAAACAGCTACCCTCATATATTGCTGATGGGAGGGTAAATTGGAATGACCCCAAGGAGGGGAAACTTAGTAGTAGTTACTGAATCTACAAATGCACAATCCTTTTGATCAAGTGATAGCATTTATGTGAATTTTTCCTACATATATTTGCCCATGAGCAAAAAGTTTGTACGAAGTTATTCATTGCAGCATGGTTTGCACTAGCAAAAAATTAGTAACAACCCAAATGCTCACCAATAAATGATTGGTTAAATATAATTATAGTACATCTGTGTAATGGTATACTATGCAGCTCCTAAATGAGGAATCTTCTAATGTACTGATTTGGAAAGACCCAAGGTACACCGGTAAGTGATAAAATGTAAGATCAGTGTATACAATATGCTACATTTTGCGTTTAAAATAACTGAAGTGGAAACATTGTATTTGCACAAAGAAATTCAAAGATACACAAAACTAACAAAACCATTTTCTAGTGAGAGGAAAGAGAGAAAGGATAAGAGGAAGAATGGAGACTGGGCAGATGAATGATAGGAGATGGAAGGTAATATTTCTCTGCATTTTACCCCTATATCTTGAATTTTTGAACTGTGGAAATATATTGCTCATTTCGAATTTTAAAGAAAAGAGTTAAGTGACATTGGAAGTTTACACGAAGAAGCACAGACAAAGCTAAGTTATAAAAGCAAATGAAATAAAATAGGGCATGATAACTGTGACAGATAATTAAAATTGTGGCTAAAAGTGTTAAACGAGACAAAAGTGAGGGAAGTTTTACTGATAAAATATATAATTCACGGGCCAGTGAGATGGCTCAGCGGCTTAAGCGCCTGCCCGGCAAGCGCGAGGGCCCGAGTTCGACTCCTGGAACCCACATACGAAAAAGGGGCCGGTGATATCGCTCAGCGGCACAGGCGCCTGCTGGCACGCGAGGTCCTGAGGTTGACCCCCCGGTACCCACAAAAAAAAAAAAAAATATATATATATATATAATTCACAATGAAGAAGAATTTTCATATATTGAATAATATAGTATCAAAATAGATAAAATGGCCCAAAATGAATGTACTTATTATGCATCACAAACATATACTCCTAAAAAAGGATGAAATGGAGCTGGAGGGAGAGATTAATATAAACAAAAAAGTAGTGGAAGATACATCACTATCAACATGGTGGGGTACGCAGGCAAAAAATAAGTATGGATATACATTATCTTACCACATTATATCTATATACGTGTTATGTACTTATATAGTAGAACTAGACTAATAAATAACAAGAGCTAGAGCCCATTTTTTAAAATTTCCTTTTAAAATATCCATGGAATACACAAAAAATAAATTAAAAGAATAAAAAATATGTAAACTGCTGACTTTAATCCTTCTTTACAGATTTTAATTTAACCCTTCCCTCCCATACGTACAGTAAGACTACTTTTTTTTTTTTTTTCCTGGTGTTACCAGGGATTGAATCCAGATTGAATCCAGGTCTTTTGCACCTATGTACATTTCCAACTCCTTTTTAAAATTTTGAGACAGGGTCTCTCTAAGTTGCCCAGGGTGAGCTTCAACTTAGAATCTATTATGGCTTTTATCTAGATGTCCCCCCAAAGCCTCATGCAGTAATAGGTGGCGCTTTTCGAAGCTGGCTGGATCTAGCATGTGTGATGCTAGAATTGATTCACTGAATGATGCTAGGATTAAGGGTGCCCCACTCTTAGGGACAGGCAGAGGGCTAAAATAAAGACAGAAAGGGGGCTGCCGTTGCTGCTACTTGTGGCTTGCTGCTTCTTCACTACTTCACTGCTTTGCTGCCTTCTGCCCACCATGAACTGTTTCTCCTCTGTGATGCCCTCTGCCATGCCACCCTGCCTTGGAGCCAGCCAACTATGAACTGAAACCTCTACAAACTGTGAGCTACATAAAACTTTCCTCCTTTAACTTTGGGTGTCGAGTATTTTGTCTCAGCAATAAGAAAAGTAATTAAGGGGGCCAGTGAGATGGCTCAGCGGCGTAAGCGCCTGCCTGGCAAGCACGAGGGCCCGAGTTCGACTCCTGGAACCCACATACGAAAAAAGGGCCGGTGATATCGCTCAGCGGCACGGGCGCCTGCTGGCGCATGAGGTCCTGAGGTCGACCCCGAGTACCCACAAAAAAAAAAAAAAAAAGAAAAATAATTAAGACAGAATCTTTCTGCCTCAGCCTCCTAGAGTGCTGGGGTTACAAGTGTGCACCATAAGGCCCAGCTTGCTTTTTTTTTTTTTCCCCCAGTACTGGAGATTGAACCCAGATCCCCATGCATGCCAGGCAAGCATTCTACCACTGACCTACCACTGAGCCCTTTTAAAGTTTATTTTGAGATCACAAAGTTGCCCAGGCTGGGTTCAAACTTGTGATCTTCCTGTTGAAAGACTTTTTTCCACTTACTCCCTCTTCCTGCCCAGAACCATGCTTGGCTTTCCCCAGACACCACCATGATTATGTACCAGGACCTCATCAGTCACCATGAGGTTTTCTCAGAATTTGCAAGATCTGGGAGATCTCAGATGGGCTGTGTCTGGAGGTGGTGGTCAAGATTGTTAGCTGGACTGAGGGTAAGTTCGATGACTGGCTCCCTAGTGGAATAGCCTCTGCTGAAGGCCTTGAGGACAAACATTCTAAAAGCACTATGATCACCGGGGGTGGTGTCCTCATGAAGCATCACTTGTGGGAAACAAGTTTCACAGAAGAAGCCTACAAGAATTACATAAGTGGGCTGGGGATATAGCTCAGTGGCATAAGTGCCTACCTGGCAAGTACAAGGTCCTGAGTTCGATTCCCACTACCAAAAAAAAAAAAAAGAATTACATAAGTACGTCAAAGATTACATAAAACTGTGGGGTGTAGCTCAGTTAAAAAAAAAAAAAAAAGATTGGGCCGGTGAGATGGCTCAGCAGCTTAAGCGCCTGCCCAGCAAGCGCGAGGGCCAGAGTTCGACTCCCAGAACCCACATACGAAAAAGGGGCCGGTGATATCGCTCAGCGGCACGGGCGCCTGCTGGCGCGCGAGGTCCTGAGGTCAACCCCCCCGGTACCCACAAAAAAAAAAAAAAAGATTAAATGAAATCAAAGAATAACTGGAAGAATAGAGACCAGAAAGAGTAAAACCTTTTATAACAGTTCTTTTGTTAAGTTTGTTTTTGGTTTGAATTTTTAAAAAAAATTTTTTTTTGGTTATTATATGTGTGGGGTACATACTAAACACATTCATTGTGGGGATGTTGGTACAGATACATACGGTTTCTTGATCCTTTTTACTTCCACTTTCCTTACCCTCCCTTCTGTTTCTCTAATTCCCAGATCCCCTTCTCATCCTTCCAAAGAAGGATTCATTGATTCATTGATTCAGGACTCTGATTCATTGATCATTTGTATTGTTGTTTAGTTTCCATTTCATTAATTTCTGCTCTGATCTTTATAATTTCTTTCCTTCTATTAGTTTCAGATTTTGACTGTTCTTGTTTTTCTAGGGTCTTGAGATGCATTTATTTAGGATCAGTCCATTCTTTTATGGGTATATTTATAACTACAACCTTCTGTAATGATTGATACGTGTGTCGACTTGAGAAGTCTAGAAGCTTAACTAAGTAACTCAGCAATTCTACATCCTAGTGTGTAGAGGACATGCCCTTACTGCTCTAGGATGTTCATTGTGTCAACTTGAGAAGTTTAGAAGTTTAACTAAGTGACTCAGCAGAGGACCAGGGTCCTCACTTTGTAAATATCCTGAGCCCGTGCAAGAGGAGGGCATGGAGATGGTGTGAGGGCTACACCCACGGGAGGGTGGATAGACTGCATACAATATAAGGGAGGAAAAGAGGCTTCCCCCACCCCTTTTGGGCTCTTGTTGCTTTTGCTGTCTTCTGCCACCTTGAACTGTTGCCCCTGTGCCATGCTGCCCTGCCTTGGAGCCAGCTGATTATGGGCTGAAACCTCTGCAGACTGTGAGCTAAATAAACCTTTCCTTCCTTAACTTTGTATGTTGGGTATTTTGTCTCAGCAATGAGAGAAAAGTAAGTAGGACAGAATTTGTTACCAGAGAAGTGGGGTTGTTGCTGTGACTATACCTGACCATGTGGTTCAAGAGCCTTTGGGAATGGCTTGTGGGAAGAGTTTGGAAATGTTCGGAGATGTCGCCTGAAAGAGTGGAGCTGGAACGCCTTAGGCTGTTCTGTATGGGAGATTCTGGTCAGAGCTCAGAAGACCAGAAATCACGCCAGTAAAGACCAGACTCGGGAGGTTTCTGCTGGGAAGAAGGATGCATTGGCTGCTGGACTCCAGATGATACTTGTTATGTCTTGGCAGAAAGTTTGTCTGTATTTTGCTTGAGACTTTGCCTGAGACTGAGATTAAGGATGGTGGACTAATTAATCTGGCAGAAGAAATTTCAAGGCAGTCTAATGTTGGGGTGGTGGCATGGCTATTGTTGGGGGCTTTTAGCCAGATTTATTTTGCGAATCAAGAGCACAGAGCCCAGCAGGGTGATTTAAAAATTTATGAGTTTGGCCAGAAAGGAAGCTGCAGTAAAGCTGTGGACTGCAAAGATAGAGCTGAGGAGATTTTGATTGCTGAGAAGGAACAGGAGAATGGAAAAGATGGCCCGAGGTCATCACAAGAAGCAGCAAGTCTCCACCTTTCACAGCCTCGAAACTGCAAAAGTGAAAGACTTTGCTTTGAGGAGAAAGCCACAGAGCACCATGTTCCAGAATGGTGGCAGCCACACCATGTTCCAGAATGGCGGTGACTTAGAGAATTTGTTCCTCAGAATTGAATTCAGAGTGCCCAGTGATTCAGGCACTCGAACCCTACAGCCAAGAGACAGGGAAGCCTGGCTACTGCTCCAGGTGGCAGCAGACCTTGGCATCATCTGTGTGGTGCTGGTGTATGCAGATTGCAAGAGTTAATGGGGTTAAGAAGCCTTCCACCCCGATTTCGGAAGGCCTGGGAGGCCAGGCAGTGTGCCCCTGAGAGGGCAATGTGTGAAGCTGTGAGGGTGAAGCCAAAAGTGCAATGGAGACCCCAGAAGTTTGGAGAAGCCAGGAACGTGGATTGTCTAAGGAAACCTGCAGGGAGGGAGCAGAGCAGGCCTAAGAGAGAAGCCGTGGGAGCTATAACCACTGGAAGTGCTGAAGGGGTGGAGCCACCTAAGCCTTTTGGAGCTCATAACTTGCCACAGATTGCCTCAGATATTCGCCCTGCTGGCTTGTGGACTTGCTTTGGTCCCATTCCTTTGTATCCCCCTGTTTGTAACTTTTGGAAGGAAAATGTTTATCTTGTGCCACTGAATGTTGGAAGTGTTTAACTTCATTTCCATTTGTGCAGGGGCTTGCAGCTAAGAGTTTGCTTACCTCTCAGAGGAGACTCAGGACTTGGACTTTTTAGCAATGCTGACTCTGTTAGGACTTTTGCAACTCTTAGAGATGGACTAAATGCCTTTTGCATAAAGGGATGTGCATGAGTCTTTAGGGGGCAAAATGTTATGGTTCTACTGTAATACAATGTTGATAGATTTAGTGATGGTTCTTGAGGATTATTAAATCTATGTTAAAATGTTTAAGTTGTGAAATGATAAGAGTAAGCATGTATTTGCATCTGGAGACCGATTTAAAGAAATGTGTCTGGTTGCCGAGTTGACAAGGGGTATATTGCAATAGTTGATACATTGTGTCAACTTGAGAAGTCTAGAAGCTTAACTAAGTAGCTGAGTGATTCTACATCCTAACATGTAGAGGACATGCCCATACCACTCTAGGATGTTGTTCATTGTGTCAACTTCAGAAGTTTAGAAATTTAACTAAGTGACTCAGCAGAGGGCCAGGGTCCTCACTTTGTAAACATCCTGAGCCTGTGCAAGAGGAGGGCATGGAGATGGTGTGAGTGCTACACCCACTGGAGGGCGGGTAGCCTATATACAATATAAGGGAGGAAAAGAGGCTCCCCCCCCCAATAACTTTTGTGCTCATGTTCCTTTTGCTGTCTTCTGCTGTCTTGAACTGTTGCCCCTGTGCCATGCTGCCCTGCCTTGGAACCAGCTGATTATGGACTGAAACCTCTGCAGACTGTGAGCTAATTTCCTTCCCTAAATTGTGTGTTGGGTATTTTGTCTCAGCAATGAGAGAAAAGTAACTAAGACACCTTCCCTCCTAGAACCGCTTTCTTTGTGTCTCACCGATTTTGGTATGTTGTGCTTTCATTGTCACTTGATTCTAGGAACTTTTTTATTTCTTCCCTGATTTCCTCTGTGACTCATTGATTATTTAGTGAAGTGTTAATTAGTTTCTATGTGTTTGTGTAGTGTCTGTGGCTTCTTTTGTTGTTGATTTCTAGTTTCATTCCACTATGATCTGATACTGTACAGGGAATTATTTCAATTCTTTTGCTTTTGTTTAAGTATGCTTTATGGCCTAAGATAAGAGTCCATGTTGGAAATAGTTCTGTGTGCTGTTGAGAAAAGTGTATGTTCTGTTTTTGATGGATGAAACACTCTGTAGATATCTGTTAAGTCCATTTATTCAATGGTGTAGTTTAGTTCTGATGTGTCTTTATTGATTTTTTTTTAATCTGGTTGACCTCCTTTCTAATTGTGAGTATGGGGTATTGGAGTCCCCCACTATGACTGTATTGGTGTATAATCTGTCCTTTTAAGTCTAGTAGTTTTTGTTTTTATAAAGTTTGGTGTGCCGACATCTGGTGCATAGATATTCACAATTGTTATCTCTTCCTATTGAATTATTCTTTTCATCAGTATGTAGTGGTCATCTTTGTCTCTTCTGATCAATTTTGGCTTGAAGTCTGTTGTGTCGAAAATAAGATAGCTAATCTTACTTGTTTTCCAGGTCCAGTTGAATAGAGTATCATTTTCTATCTTTTCACTTTTAGTCTATGTACTTTCTTTTGGATGCAGTGTGTCTCCTGCAGGCTATATATGGTTGTGTTTTGTTTTTTGATCCAATCTGCTGGTCTCTGTCTTTTGATTGCAGAGGTGAGCCCATTGACACTGAGAGTTATTATTGTAAGGTGTTTATTGAATCCTGTCATTGTATTATTTTTCCAGTGCTGATGCCCTTATTTTTTTTCCTTTTGTTTAACTACTCTCCCAGTTAAATGTATACTTTCTATTTAGCTCTTTGATGCCAGTGGCCTCTCTGTCTCTAGGATTACCTTTTCTGCAATGCTGGTTTAGTGGTCATGTATATCTTTAGAATTTCTTTGTTATAGAAAATATTTACTTCTCTGTCAATATTGAAGGCTAATTTTGCAGGATATAAAATGCTGGGTTGACGATTTTTTTTCTTTAAGGGCTTGAAAAACTTTACTCCAAGCTTTTCTCAGCTTTAAGGCGTGTGTTGAGAAATTGGAGATATTCTGATGGGCTTCCCTTTATAGGTTACTTTCTTTTTTCTCTAACAGCTTGTAATATCCTCTCCTTTTGTTGAATTTCTGGAATTTTGATTATGATGTGTCACGGGGCGGTTCTCTTCTAGTTGTGGTTATTTGGGGTTCTATATACCTCTTGTACTTGGGCATTGAATTCTTTCCCTAGATTTGGAAAGTTTTCGGCTATGATTTTAGTAAATAATTTTTTAAACATTTTGAGTTGCCTGCTAATTTTTCCTTTATTCCTGTAATTCTGAGGTTGGTTTCTTCTTTCTTCCTTCCTTCTTTTCTTTCTTTCTTTCTTTCTATCTTTCTTTCTTTCTTTCTTTCTTTCTTTCTTTCTTTCTTTCTTTCTTTCTTTCTTTCTTTCTTATCTTACTTTGAGTCATCCTGAAGCTGTTGAATCGATCTTGAATGGTGTCTTGTTGTTTTTAGGGTGTCATTGAGTTTATGATTTTCAACTTCCACCTCGTCTTCTATTTCTGACACTCTCTTCTCACACTGGTCAAGTCCGCTGCCCATGCTTTCCATTGCTTTTTTCATATCATCTATCTCTGCTTCCTTTCTTTTCATACTTTCTAATTCTTTTCCAAAGTGGTCGTTCATGTCGTACATGGTCTTGTTTAACTCAATTTTTTTATTGTTGTTGTTTCTTCTTTAAGCTCACTGAATACTTTATTGGCAAAATCCTTTATGTGCTTAGTTAAATCCTCTTACACCTTTGCTTATATGTTTCTTCTTTTATCACTTCAAACATTTTGAACATTTGGTTTTTGAGTTCTTTGCCTATATCTTCCTCTACTTCAGGGCCCATGAGATCAGCTTTGGGGGACTTCAGGGACTTGGGGGGCACCTTTCTTATATTTCTGTTGTTTTGGGGTTGAAGATCAGTTAGGCTAAAGAAACTTGGTCACTACTGTGGAGATCTTTTTGGTTAGGTTCTGTCTCACTGTGATATGTCTGGTCTGGATTTTGATTATGTTTTGGCATTATACTCTCCCTCAGTCTATTCAGTGTAATGCTTGAAGGTCATCCTAGTGTGTGACCTTCCTCTGGGGGCTTGATCTCCAGTACCACTCAGAAAGGAGAAAATGAACCACAGTAAGTTTGATGACACAAAGACAAATGAGATATTGGCATATGGTAAAAACCAATTAAAAGAATAACTATATCACCCTTAACAATAAAAAATAAATCAGCAATAATAAGAGTATAAAACAAACAAGTTATTCACATACCATAAGAAACAATAACTACAACTACACCAACCTTAACAATAGAAAAGAGATCTTCAATAATAATGTAGACACAAAGACAAACTAAATATTGACTTACAGTAAACATCTACTAAAAGCAACAGCTCTACCACCATTAGCAGTATAAAATAATTTAGCAATAATAGTATAGAGTCAACTAAATAACTAGAAATTAATAAAGCTTAATAGTAGTAATAATAAAAATAGAGGAAGGGAAAATTGAAAGAGACAAAGTTTGAAAAAGAAAAAAGGAAGCTGAGAAGGAGGAGAGAAAAATGAGATTAAAAATATGATTAAAGAAGAAAAGTAGGGCCGGTGAGATGGCTCAGCGCCGTAAGCGCCTGCCTTGCAAGCGTGAGGGCCCGAGTTCGACTCCCGGATCCCACATACGGAAAAGGGGCCGGTGATATCGCTCAGCGGCACGGGTGCCTGTTGGCGCGCGAGGTCCTGAGGTCGACCCCCCGGTACCCACAAAAAAAAAAAAAAAAAAAGAAGAAAAGTAAGTTAATATAGTTAGGTAAAAGTAACAGAAAAAGACAAACAAGAAAAAGAAAATAAGGATAAGAAAAAAGACTAAATACAAAGAGCAAAAGATTAAAAAAAAGAAACAAAACTACCACCCCCACCCCACACCCCCAAAAAAAAACAAGAAAAAAAAGAAAGAAAGAAAGAAAGAAAGAAAGAAAGAAAGAAAGAAAGAAAGAAAGAAAGAAAGAAAGAAAGAGAAATGCATCCAAAATTTGGTTGAATGATTTCTTTCTGGGGCCTAGGGTATTAGAATCCGCCAGATATGGGTGGGGGTAGTGAGTCACAGGGCTTATTTTATTTCCACACCACTTTTTGCTGTGTGAATACTGAGTCCTGTCCCACTTTCTTCCTGGGCATGGTCAGTCAGTCACATGATATCTGCTGTATTCACTGCAGTGGCTCCTCGTGTTTGCGTCCTTCTGTGTGTCCCAAGTTGCTCCTAGCTTTATGGCCTGTGGGTTCATGAAGTACTTCCTTTGCTCCAGAGGCCACTCTGTTCATACACTTCCAGATGTGGCAACTGTCCAACCCAAGGCGTACTGTGATCATGTGGGAAGATGGGAAAAGCAAAGAGACCTTGAACTCTGTGCTGGAAGCTGGCAGTGAGAGGGAGTCGAGCAGTCTGTTGGACTTAGTATCAGCACTTTCAAGCACAGCCTCCTCAGAAAAACCACACAACCAGCCTGGCTTCTTACCGCAGAAGGTGGGACCACCATGTCCTTCACAACCTGAGCTTGCCACTGCTTAAACTTCTCAGGGGATCTGCAACTAGCCCACCCTTTCCTTGTGACTGTCTCTTGTGGCCATCTCCCACCCAGTCACTGTGGTAGAGTGACAACAATGAAGTTATCCTGTGACTTCTGATTCCAGAGTAGCTCAGTCTTAAACAATAAACCCCTTCCCAAATGGCTTTTGATTATATCAGTCCCAAGTATGGTAGACGCCGCAGTAAATTTCTTCTCCAACTTTAGCCTGCCATACAGTCACTTTCAGAGTAAAACCCCACACTATATTTGGAGCTTGCAATAACCATGGGCTCCTCTTAGGGATAATGCTGCCAGTCTGTTTTTCCCTGAGACTACAGACCCTCTCTGTCTTTCTGCACACAAGATTACCTTTTGTGTGCAGAGACAGCACCTGCTCCCCAGGAGCTGGGGTTAATGCAGACTGCTTCATTCTTTTCTCTGCATCGTCTTCAGGTTCTTAAGTTTGTAGCTTCTAGTTTTCCTGTCACCTCTTTCTTGATTCCTGGGGTTCTACTTCCTGTCATCTCTTTCTTGATTCCTGGGGCTCTACTTCCTTTTTCTTTGCTAAGTTGTTTTCCAGGTATCTCAACTGCAGGTTCTGGAGAGGCTTTATTTTGCTGCTGCTCTTTACTTAGCCATTTTAAATCTCTATGACAGTTCTTTACTGGGGAAAATTTGAAACCAGATGGCATGGTTGCTCTACTGGACTACCATGAGGGATTGCGTGACCTCATATAATACATGACATATGTGGTTTTCTTTCAAGATGGCACAGAAATGGAAAAATGTTGAATTTGGCGATAACTTTGGATATATCACTTATCATCATAACTGTTGCTACTTGTCATCCACACAATGCAGTGATTTAAGACAAATGTCATTCTGAGCTTTTATTTTGACCACAATTTATTTGGGTTAGAGACATTGTTTTTAAGGAAAAAATATGTTCTATGGGGTTTCTACAAATCAAATAGATTTAAATTAAAAGCAATAAATAAAATAAAGGTCTTCCAAACCTAACTATTCCTTTAAAAAGAGTTTGGGTTGGGTCAAGAGTAACTAAGAATTTTATTATAGCTGGGCATGGTGGCATGCACCTATAATCCTAGCAGTTGGGAGGCTGAGGCAGGAGGGTCACTGTGAGTTTGAGGCCAGCCTGGACTACATAATGAGTTCAAGGCCACCCTGGAATACATAGTGACACCTTGTCTCAAAAACAAATTAAGGGCCGGTGAGATGGCTCAGCGGCGTAAGCGCCTGCCTTGCAAGCGCGAGGGCCCGAGTTCGACTCCCGGATCCCACATACGAAAAAGGGGCCGGTGATATCGCTCAGCGGCACGGGTGCCTGTTGGCACGTGAGGTCCTGAGGTCGACCCCCCGGTACCCACAAAAAAAAAAATTAAATTAACAACTAGTTATCAAATAATGATAAAGAAAGCTTTGCATATCTAAATAAATATACATAATGTAACCAATGTTGAATTCAGAGGAAAATGATAGCCTTAAATGCTTACATTACTTATAAAGTATGACAATAAACAAAGTAGTCATTCACTTTAATAAACTTGTAGAAAAAATACAGAAAAACTACCTCAAGGTAATCAAGAGGAAGGAAATAATAAAGACAAAAGCAAAAATTAATTATTTGGTGAACCTGACTGAGAAATAAATGCAGGTTTTTTTTTTTTTTAAACAATCAAACAAAAAATTCCTTAGCATGGCATATAAAGCCCTGGGTGAGTTGGCCCTTTTGAACCTCTTCACTATAAATGACAATGCCCCTGAACATTTAACTCCTGCCACTCTGGACCCCTTGCTACCCAAACTCAAGAACCAGACTGAGCCAGAAATCTTTTGGGGTCAGGCTCGCATCACTGCTTCTCTGCACGCTTGTGACTGCCACCCTCTAGTGCTGCCCACCTGCCCTATAGGGCCCAACCAAATGCCCCCAGCCTTCCAGACTGGCTTCATGGATCCAAACAACCACAACACAAGCCAGCACGGAATGGGCACTGAAGAGAACGGGTAAATACAACACTTGTGGCAGGGTGGATGAATGTGTCAGTAGGTGAGGTTCAGGCCAACTGTGGGGGTGGCAGAGAGCTGGCTGGTGGAGGTGACATTTGGCTGGTTTGTGAAGGAGAAAGGATTTCAGCCCACATGGAGCAGGGGAAAGGGCACCCGGGATGAGGGAAAAGCATGAGTGAACACAGGGCTGTGTGTGACAGGACAGAACCATAGGGAGAACGGTGGGATGTGTTAGGGGCTGATGGAGAATGGGATGGACGAGTGTGGAAAAGTCAACAGGGCAGGTCATGAAGGGCCTTGACTGCCATACTGAAGGCTTATGTTTCACCCCCTGTGAGTGATGAGGAGTGGCTAGATGCAGGACCGTGAGGTTGGAGCTGTGGAACAGTCAGTTGCCTGATCCCCTCCCTCACAGAGGGAGAGGACATAGTGTGGTAAGCAGTATGAAGCAGGCTTCTGGGGGAGGAGAGGGGAGAGGTGGGGTAGGTTCTGGCTCTGGAGGTCTGGAGCAGGGTGTAAGGGGCACTGCCCCGAGTCCAGTTCCCCTCACTGACCATTTCGTGCATGCCACTCCACCTCCCATCCCAACCAGGGAGGGGCTGGGAAGCAGCTCCTGGCAGCTCTCCCAGTCACCATGGAGAGTCACGCAGCTCTATCCATCTGTTTGGCCCAGACCCATAGGGCCTCTGTGGTCAGGTCTTTGTGTCTGCACAGTGGCCCTCTTTGTCCTGAGCAGCCTCTCTCCACCTCCCTCCTACCCTCTCTCCCTTGCCTGTATTACAAGGAGCACCAGCTGTGCTGAGAGACATGCCAGGGCTCTGATCCTGGCTTCCCCCGCTGAATCGCTGTGCAATCCTGAAGAAGACCCTTTGCTTCTTTGAGTCCATTAGGGCACTAATATAAGGAATCAAGCTCAGCAAGAACTGGTCAGCTATCCAGTGCAGAGACCCAGCAACAGTGATGTCCATGGGGCCCTCTACCCAGCCCTCGTGCTATTCCCTGGGGCTTCCTGCTTACTCCTCACCCTGCCTGATCAGGTGGCTACCATTCTCCCATTTGACAGATGAAAAAACCAAGACTGGGGGACAGGGCTGGCTTCCTGGGTGTATGGCTACACAGTTACCACCG
This sequence comes from Erethizon dorsatum, assembly GCA_028451465.1. Taxonomy (NCBI): domain Eukaryota; kingdom Metazoa; phylum Chordata; class Mammalia; order Rodentia; family Erethizontidae; genus Erethizon; species Erethizon dorsatum. Next base: position 56,417,106 of record CM051827.1, on the reverse strand, counting down.
TACCCACCACAGGCTCATTGTGTGACTTTGGACTTTCACCTCCTCTTTGTGAGCCTCAGTTTTCCTACACATAACATGGGAATAGTAATGCCTACCTCACAGCGTCCTGGTGAGGATTAAGTGAGATGCTTAACACAATTGCTAGCACAAAGAAGGTGGTCACTAAAGAATTCTTCCTCACTCATGCACCACAGAGACAGAAGCTGGCCACATGACACGGACAGTGCTGGGTCCTGAATATTTAACAGTGCACAGCATGGACCCTGCCTGCCCTCAAAGAGCTCCCCATTACAGATCCCTTTTAGAGGGAGGAAACAGACACTGAGACACCGAGAGGGACAGCAGCATGGCAAGGGTAGAGCACCTGGAATTGGGAAAGCGATGAGCCAGAAAGCGGAAGCCAAGGGCAGAGAAGTGTAAAGGAGACACTCAGGGAGAGGGACAGCAAATGTTAGGCAGGAGGTGGACAAAGGCTCAGCATGGCTACTGAGAGGCAGGAGGCTAGGCAGGGGGTGGGAGGCCTGGAGTGGCAGGCTGGAGAGGTGGAGGGCTTCATGTTGAGGGGGTTGAAGTCCCTGTGAAGCAGGGGATGGCAGTAAGAGGTGACAGAGACATCACCCCAGCCAGGCTGGAGCCTGAACTAGGCAGGGGCTCTACTCCCAGCACTGATTCTCTGAGCAGGTTTTCTCAGGGGAGATGACAGAAGTCGAGAGAGAGAGAGAGAGAGAGAGAGAGAGAGAGAGAGAGAGAGAGAGAGAGAGAGAGAGAGAGAGAGAGAAAGGCTGCATGAGCGAAATGCCTCCACAGGGTTAAAAAGACAGGAAGCCTCCTAATGCATGGGGGGAGCCAAGGCCGGCTTTGCCCTTCCCCCCTGACCTGCTGTGCTAATGGAACCCTCCCTATGCCCCCATGGCTCCATTTCCCATGTCTGAGGGGCCATTACACTGCCTGGGCCTTCCCCACTAACCTTCCGGGTTCAGGGCAAGCTTCTTCAGCGCTACTCTACCCCTTTGGCAGGTGCTTGTGTGTGACTCACTGAGCCTCAACTTCCTGTGGATCAATGGTTCTAAATTCTTTTAGCCATAGAATCTTCTGTGTACTTTCAACAAATTCTTACCAGGAAATGTAAATAAGTAAAATCATAAAAGCAAAGGTGCTTAAATTGAAGGTGAGTGGGGGCTCTCTGGGGTGTATGAAAGGGGGACTCTGTTGGGGAATGTGTTAGACTTGATGACCTCCAAAATCTCATCATGGAAGTGCCTGGAGAAGTGCTGGGAAACCTGAACTCCCAGCCCCTCATTAGAGGAGATACTAGCTCCTCAAACCTGGGGAACTCGGGATGGATGCGGGGCAAAACTCTGAAGAAAAAAAAAAAAAAAAAACTTTAGACAGGCCAGCATACAGGGATTATTATTACTCTATTTTGCAAAAGAGGAACCTGGGGTTCAAATAGAAATCACCAGAGAGATGAGACAAGACTAGAATCTGAACCCAAGGCTGTGGGATTCAAGGACAAGGCTCTTTCCTGTTTTCCAGGCCTAAGTCATCTGATGTGGCAGCTCAGATGCCATGTATCTCAGGGATGCAATTTCTTTGGCTGTAAAGTAAGGAAGCTGGACCATAGCAGGGGACGCAGAGCCTTGGACCAGTGTGTTCGATGCAGGTTAAGAACAGGTCTGGGTCCTCATATTGGAATTCAAGGGATATTTTTCTTCTGGGGGAAATAGTAGTGACCATAGAAGGTTTGATAGTTTTAAGGGGGAGGAAGAGGGGGTTGGCTGGGGCTCCAGTACCCAAGGGGACTTTCCCACACTGGGACCCTAAGGCCTGGGTCCCAAAATTTGGGCCCTTGAGGATACTTAAGTCGCTGGAAGCTGCATGTACCAGTTGGACAACAGGAGGAGGAGGCTGGACAAGGGTCCTTTGTGTCTCCCCAGTGGAGGTCTCAAGGGACTGTAGAGGTGGCTCAGCCACACAGCACTGTGTGTCCACCCTGCTCTTACATGAAGTCAGCTGATCGGGAGCCTGGCCGGACCCTGGGAAAGCTCCTTGGGCCATAGAAGAGGCCTGTCTCCATTTGTCCAGCCCCTGGACCATGCTAAGAACCAGTGGATAGACAGCGGAAGGTGTACGAATGTGACTGGCTTCATTTCAGAAAAAAAGACCCTGAAAAGGACTGGAACTGGGCCAAGGTCTCCCAGTCAGTGCTGAAGCTGGGTCAGAACCTGCACTCTTGACTCTTAGACCAGAAACGGGGCAAGGGCACTCATTCATTCATCCAAACTGCACATTCAAGGATTGAGGACATCCTGGGACTTCCGGGACACAGTAGGGAGAAGACAGACCAGTCCGGTCCTCCTGAGCTCACAGAGTAGGAAAGAGACAGAAACAAGGTCTGTGACTTACAGAAGGCAAACAGACTGGGATGGAAGGCAGAGAAAGGAATAAAAGAAGCTCAGAATGAGAGGCCAGGAAAAAAGGGGAGTTCAGGGACCTCCTGGCGAGACGAAGGAAGGGAAGAGAAGAGTAGAGGAGGCTCCCTTAGAGCCTGAGTGCCAGCCTGCGTTGACCTTGTCAGCTTTGCACCCTAATCTGGTCCCTCCAAGGCGAGCCAGGCTGGGCCGGACGCACGGCGGAGGCGGCTAGTTGGCACAAAGGTCCCACGGTGGGCAGCGACAGGAGCCACGCCGGCAAAGGGCAAACCTTGTAAACCTTGGGCGTCTCACAAAACCGCTCCGGGCTCCTCTGAGCGAGGCGCGGGTCTTCTGCCCGGCCAGGCCGTGGGAGCGTCGCCGCGCGCCCCTTCCTGCTCAACACCCCGTGTGGACACGCTGACCCCACGGCCCTGCCGCTGGGAGCGGTCCACGAGTGGGTGGCTGGGTGGCGGCGACCTATAGCGGCGGGCGGGGGGCGGTGCCAGGGTCTGTCCAGAGTCCGCCCGCCCCATCCCGGCCCGGCCGAGGGGTGGGGCGCGCGGCAGGGCGGGGCGCGGGCCCCTGCGCTCCGGGGCACGTGGGACCGGGCGCTGCGGCGGGACGCGGGCGCGAGCTCCCGGGCACCGCGGCGAGAGCCTCGCGGAAGGACGAGCTCAGCGCGGAGGTGAGGGGCGGGTGAGCGCCGAGAGGTCGGCGGGCGCGGCCGGGGGAGGCGGCTAGTCGGACTGGCTCGGGTGCCGCCTCAGCTGCGGGCAGGGAGAGAGCCGTGTGCCTCTGGCCGTCCCACTGGAGCGCGGATCGAGCCGGGCTGCACCGCGTAACTGGACAGTGAGAGCACGCTGCGGATCCGTGTTGAACTTGGTCTCCCCTGGGGCGTGATCTCGGTGAGTGAGGACCAATACTCTGTTAGGTCGCATACTGGGGAATTGAATGTGTTAGTGGGTGAGTGCGTGCGCCCTGAGGAGTAAGAAGCCGAATTTACGGAACGTGTCTGTGTGTATGCTCTGGTGTGAGCGCCCCTGGGGCGTAGGGCGGCGGTCTGAGATCTGGGAGCCCCCCACCCCCGTCACTTTGGGTGGCCCTCCTCCTGTCCTGGGCGACGGCAAAACTGGAAAGGAGCGAAGAAGGACAGTTAAGACTTTAATCTGTCGGGAGACTTTTAATCTGGCAGGTGATACTGTAGAAAGGGTCAGTCAGGAGAAAGGCAGAGTGTCCCCCACACCAAGCTGCCAGTGCCCCCTAGGAGGCAGGCGCAAGTGCCAAGCCCTGCTGGGAACTAGCTCTAGAAGTTTGGGATTTATGGGGCCAGGTGACTGCCTTTCCTCTCAGCATGGCATCCCCAGCTTGCCTGGGATCTAAGCTAGAATAATGAGCTTTTGAGGGTCAGGCTGGGGCCCCAGGGAAGTCTCAATTATCTGTGGGTGGGAGTGGGAAAAAGGAGATTCTTTAGGCAGCCAGCCTGTGAAAGGAGGCAGCACCTGCAAGTGAGAGGAACACCTAGCACAGAAGGCCTGTCACTCCTTCTTCTCTCCTCCCTGCCTTGGGCTGTCCTATGGTACAGAATAGGAGCTGGGATATGTGTGTGGGCCCAGTGAGCAACCTTCAGAAATGGCTGTTGAGCTCGACATGCAGAATAAGGCTGTGGCCTCTCCATTCCTGTCCTCCTCTTGTCCAGGATGTACAAGGCTCTGAGGCTTCCAGAGTCCCCAAGGACCACCTAGGAGACTGTGAAGGCATGCCCCAAGGCCCAGTGAGTGACCCATGAGAGCTTAGATTTTTGTGGCTTTAAATCTTAGGACATTGTGTCTCTCTAGGTATTAGTTTGAGGAATGATGATCTTTGCCTCTTCAAACTCAAGGTTGCTTATAAGGATTCTCACAGAGATCAGGAAAAGATGTGTGTGTGTGTGTGTGTGTGTGTGTGTGTGTGTGTGTGTGGTTTGCTGGGGATGGAACCCAGTGCATATCCTCTACCATTGGGCCACACTCCCAGCCCAGTAAAGAGAGGGTTTTGTGAGCTAAGTGCAATGCACAAGGAGGTGTAATATTCTGTAGATTGCAGTGCCCTTTGAAGACTGTAATAGGACACAGGTGCAATAGTGAAGGATTGTGCTGTTTATTTGAATTTTTATTAGAATTTAATTATTGAATGTCTTTCTTCCCTATCCCTCCTCTGCAGAGATAGCTTACTGGTAACAATGTACAAAAATCCCTCATTTTATCCTCCAGTGACTTGGTGAGGCAGGAATTCTTATCTACATTTTGCAGATAAAGAAATAGGCACTCAGAGAATATCTTGCTCAAGGTCTCAAAGCTCAAGTGAAACCTGGAGCTCTGGCTTACCTGCCCTTTCTGTCCAAGACAGAGGCCCACCTTGTGAGGCTGGTTTCCAGGCTGAAGGAAATTTGAGTCCTGCCCTAGGAACCTGTCTTGGGACCTTCTTGTGGTCCTGTTACCCAGCTGCTGCTAAGATAACACCTGCCCAGGCCTGCTTATAGAACCCAGGAAGGCTTGCTGATCTGGGGAGGGGAGGAGGAGATGCTCCTGATGAAATCTTCCCTCTCCCCTAACTGCCTCCTCAAGGCCTGTCTGGGGCACCCTTCAGCCCACAACTTCCTCTGGGGCTGCCCTTGGGTCCTCAGGCCTGGCCTCTCCCTGATGTGGAAAAGCTGGCTGTGGGGCCCTCCTTGACCTCTGTACCCACCCTAGAGAAAGGCCAGTTCAGAATGAGATCAAGCCATCCCTACTTTCTCACTCTGTCCCTGTCACCTGGCACAGGTTGGCCACAAAGCAGGTGGCAGGAAGTGTTTGATAAATGAATGATCAGATGGAGTGGCCTTGCTTCATGGAAAGCAACAGAGGGCTCTTGAGCAGAGGACTGCTCCCACTGTCCTGTCACCCAGGCTCCGAGGCCTCAATCATTCTTGGCCTAGAATGAGTATCAGGAGTCTCTGACGGGAGGGTGGACACCCGGACCTCTGCTGGGCAGCTGCTGGTTCTCCACTCTGGTACCCTGTCAACTGTCCTTGCAGCTCCCTGAAGGAGAGCCCGAGGCACTTAGGTTCTCCCTCAGACTTGTACTGATGTGGATTCCTGGTGAGTACCCAGCTTCCCTGTCCAGTTTGTAGGTGGACAATTCTTCCCACGGCTAGACTGTGGCACAGAAGGATGCACTCCACCTCGTAGGGCCAAGGGACAGCTCTTCTTACCACATTTTTGTATGTATGATCTCCTCCCTTGTCTCCCTCTCTTCGAACTCCCCAGTCTTAGGCACTTTCCATGTGATATCATCTTCATAAAGGTCAATGTTGACCATGTCCTTCTCCTCTTAAGCCTTAATAGAGGCCAGGCTCCTCCTCTCATATGAGTTCCTCTGGCCCCCACACATTCCATGCTCCTAACCTCCCATGCCAGCCACACGTGATCTCCTGACCTTTCCCAGAAGGCAGCACTCACACCCCCTGAGTCTTGGCACTTGCCTCTCTTTCTGCCTTCAATGCCCTCCCACCTCTTTGTTCACCTGACAAACCCCTAATCATCTACCAAGTCCCAGCTCCTCTGGGAAGCTCTCTTGCCACCTGCCTCAGGCTGGGTAGGAGTTGTTGTGGGCTCCATGGCCCTTTGGCTTCCCTTGGTTGTAGCTTAATCACCCACGTAGACTCAATCAGTGTCTGTGAAGTTGGGCACAGAAGAGCACTGGCAAGTGTTTGTTGAGACTTCATCGCTTCTAGGAATGTGACTTATGACTGTGTTAATGCTAAGTGCAGATTCCTGTGGCTCTGAGAATCCCAAACCAAAGGGAAGCAGAAGCATGAGTGGCAGAATGAAGTCAGTACTCACTCGCAGAACCTGGCCCTCTTGGAATCGTGCTGAGAATCAGTGAATTTGAAGGACTGAGTGGGAGATACAGTAATCTCAGCTTTGCAGACTTGCACATCTCCTGTTCTTTGCATTTGTCCTTTTTTCCATCTGGCTTCTCCCATTTTTTTCTTGCCTCCCAAGCCAGACCCTTTGTGCTCCTCTCAAATCTAATCACAGCTTCTCTTCCAGGAGTCTCCCTGACTGCTCAGACTGTGACATCTGCCCCTCTGCTGGGAGGCCCCCTGCGGAGGACTGTGAGCTCCTGGAATTTAGTGTCTCTCCGCTGCGAAGGGCATATGCAGCCAACACATCAGGACAATGTATGATTTGCTAATACCATGGAGTGCCCACCTGCCTCTTTGTCTTACTCATTGCTCATGAGCTGTCTAGTGGAGTGGTGATTCTCCTCCTTTGACCTGTGAAATACCCAAGGATCAGAGAAGGAGCTGACTTGATCAAGACTGCACAGCCTAGGTGGTTCTAAGATGTAACATAAACCCAAATATTTTTTGCCCCTGGTCTGGCTGGAGGCATTCCCATGTGATAGATTGGGGTGGAGACCAGGGCATAATGGTTCTGAGCCTGTTCAATTTAGTAGCTGTCTCTGTAGCCCTGTGCAGGGGCTGAACTGGGCTGGGGTGCAGTAGGAGGGGTGGTTTGACGTTCTGTCTTGGTTGAATAAGGCAGGCGTTTCAGTTTCCTGCTCTGTAGCCTGGCTAATCTGAGACCCATCCAATTGGGTGCTCTGACTTCAGCCTCAGTGAGTAGCCCTCACTGCCAGGATCCTGGGGGCCCCAAGAGGGAAGGAGTCTTCAGGAAAGGGGGAGAGAGCCTGAGGGTCTCCTGGAGGGGAAGCATCATGCTAATATCCAATAGCAGCTGAGGCGACATCTGAGGTCACACCTGAGCTGTTTCCCCAGACCAGCAGTCGAGCTCTTGGTACAGCATGTCAGGCAAGGCTGGGGACTTGTTGGCCTTCAGTTTCTGTAGGTTGTTTGGGTGAGGACAGGGGGTGACTTCTAAGCTCCTAGTCCTAAACAGCCCACCTGCTCTCCACTGCTTTCAAGCCACAGAGATGAGTAACAGCTCATGTTGCCTTTGCTCTGGTTTTTGCTTGGTCTTCTCCTTTCTCTCCACCCAACTCCCACCCATTTTGCAAAATGCGTTGGCAACTCCACACAAGGAGGGTAAACATTATGTATTGCAAGCATGTACCAATAAAAATAAATAAATAACAGAAAAAAAAAAACATGTAAAATGACCAGACATAGTAGTACATGATTATAGTCCCAACTATTTGGAGGCCAAAGCAGGAAGATTACTTAAGCCGAAGAGTTTGAGACCAGCCTGAGCAATATAGCAAGATCCCATCTCAAAACAAACAAAAACAGAAAAGAGTTATGAAAAACCCACGTAATGAAACTATAAAAATTTACTAAAATAGAAGAGATAAGTCCTATTCCTGGATGGAAAGGCCAAATTTTCTAAAAAGTGCAGTGATTTCTGCAGTCAGCCAATAAAAATAAATCACTTATGATCACAATTCTAGTTTTCAAAAAAATTAAATGTACTGATTTTAAATCACATTTTAAAGGAAAATGATGAAGGCCAGGCGTGGTGGCACACACCTGTAATACCAGCACTCCCGGAGGCTGAGGCAGGAAGATCACCTAGAGTTTGAGGCCACCCTGGGCTACATAGTGAGTTCAAAGCCAGCCTGAACTACATAGCGAGACCCTGTCTCAAAAAACCAAAAAAAAGAAAGAAAGAAAGAAAAAAATGAGGAACAGCTCGTCCTACTAGCTATCAATCCATATTCTAGAATTAAAGGCATTAAACCAGTGTGGTACCAGTATAATAAGACTAAAGGAGTTGCAAATGGGAAGAGGACCAAGACAGGAAGGAAAAGTAGGAGAAGAAGGGGAAGTAAAAACAATTAAGATGTGTTGTGTACATGCACCAACTCCCCATGAAGACTGGAATCGTTATGTACTGCAAATGTGTATTAATAAAAAAAAAAATGTTAAACAAAAAACCCCAAAATGCTGATTAGGTGTCCTCTCCTCTAAGAAGCCTTCCCTGGCTACCCATTCATTCCTGCTGGAGACTTCCGTGGTGTCCTTCAGGCCTGATCACCCTGAGGTGTCATTGCCTGTTTCTGGGTGTGCTTTCTCCACCTTAAGAGTGACCTCCTTGGAATCAGGAAGGGTCTGACCTCAGAGTTCTGGCACCCTGCACAATGACAGGCATAGATATGGCCACCTCTGGAAAGGACAAGGAGGGGTGCAGGGTGAAGGGCTCCTGGCTCCTCCTGGGAGTCTGTGGACTGCCTTCTCCCTGAGGATGGCCCTCAGCATGAGAAACTTGAGCTCAGTTTCTGAGCTTGAGAAACTTGAGGTCAGTTGCTGTGGCCTTGCTACCTATAGTCCTGGCCATAATTTCTGTGGGGCTTCCTGTCCCTTCTTGTCTTCCTGGGATAACCCCATTCTTCCTGCCTTCCTCGTATGCTCATCTCTTATTATTTCATGAAATAAGTCTAAATCAGGTTGCAGTATAGTTTAATGGTAGAGTGCTTGCCTCACATGCAGGAGGCCCTGCATTTGATCCCCAGCATGGTAAAAAAAAAAAAAAAAAAAAAAAGTCAAAACCATCTCATATAACTATCTCAACAACCTTGGGACAGGTTCCATTGTTCTATTAAGAAACTGAGACTTAGATTTTGGAATTGAGAGACTTGTCCTGTTCCTACTGCTGGGAATGGCGGAATTCTGTTTTCCCACATAGCATCCTCCCCTGGCAGAGGCAGGCAGCAGGGGTCTCCAGGGTGGTGACAGGACACTCTCCCTTGCCAGGCTGGACAGGGCCACCAGCCAGGCGGGCAGCACATTCCAGAACCACTCTAGTGGAGGAGCTAGAATGTTGTCAAACTGCCCTGGAAATTCCTAAGCCAGCCTGGGAACTGCCCTGGCTCCTCCTCCTGGCTTTGGGTTTAATAGCCTGAGGCTACACAGAGAAAGACCCATATTGGTGGTTTACATGCTAGGTCTGGTTCTGCCCTTGACTCCCTTGGTGATCTTGGTGAGACCTTGAGCTACCTACCCCTTTCTGACCTCAGTTTTTCTACTTGTGAAATGGGTATAATAACTATCCCTGCCACGTAACACTGGAGAAGTACTAAGAAGAGTAAATGAATGCTAGGCCCTGCCTGCCAGGTGCTCCTCTGCTGGACACCTGACCAGACAAGCACGTCAGGGAGCTTCCTGGGGACAAGGCCTGGGCCTTGCAGGGTAGGAGGTAGTGGTAAAGGGCACAGCTTCTGAAGTCAGACCAGAGCTCTGTGCCATTTGCTAGCTTTGTGACCCTGGAGAAGTTATATAGCCTTTCTGAGGCTCAGGACTAAATGGGAAGAGGTATATGAAATTGGCACAGAGAAAGCACTCAACTCTTGTCGTGATGCAAGATAAGGGAAGCTGCTGGGCATGGTAGCACATGCCTGTAATCCCAGCACTCTGAAGGCTGAGGCAGGAGGATCTCTGAATTTGAGTCCATTCTGGGCTACATAGTGACTTCAAGGCCAGCCTGAAGTACATAGTGAGACCCTCTTTTAAAATAAATAAATAAATAAATAAATAAATAAATAAATAAATAAGGACCGGTGAGATAGCTCAGCGGCATAAGCGCCTGCCTGGCAAGCGCGAGGTCCTGATTTCATCTCACAGAACCCACATAAAGGAAAAAAAGGGCAGGTGATATCGCTCAGAGGCACAAGCGCTTACTGGCAAGCACGAGGTCCTGAGGTCGACTCCCGGTACCCACATAAAAAATAAAAATTAAAATTAAAAATAAATAAATAAATAAAATAATAAGAGAAACTGTTCCCGAGCAAGATATGACCATGTGGTTGCTTGTGCTGTGCTAAGATGGGAACATGGAGGTGGAAGTGTGTTTCTCGGAGTGGCGGCAGGGACCAGGTCAGCTAGGCCCTCGAGTGCCAGGCCAAAGAGCTTGGATATTAGCCTGAGGACCCTAGGGAGCCATGAAAGCATTTGAAGCTCCCCCGAGTGTGATCAGGTTTAGGTTTTAAGGAACCACATGACCACAGTGTGCAGGTTAGACAGGTGCTCAGGGGCAGAGGCAGGGTAGTGAGGCTGTGGGGCCCGTGGTCTGGAGAAGTGCAGGCCTGCGGCTGGGGAACTTCACTAGTAGTTTTGCGGGGACTTGGTGAGTGATGAGCTTCTGGTGGGTGGGGTGAGGGAGAGGGGCTGCATCCTGGTAGGCTGGTGGAGATCCTTCTTGGAAAAGGGAGAATGAGCTTGAGAAACTGGCATCTCCCTAGTCACCTGAAGGGGTGAGACACTGGAGAGTGCCTGGGTGGAGTGGGGTAAGAAGGTGGCACTTTTCACCTTGTCACTAGACTCCAGAGTAGACAGACAGGTAGCAAACAGGCTGCTAGCCCATGTCAGCCTGAGGCAGCTGGGCAAGGTGCAGCAAGTAAACAGTGGCCAGGAGCACTTCCTAGGCCCCATCCCGGCCCTGTTCCTGCAGCCTCCACCCACTTACACTTGGGGACCCAGCCTCAGCTGTCCCAGGTCCCATTCCTCTGTTCTAGGGAAATGAAAATGAGAAAAGGTCATTCCAGAAGCAGACTTTCTTTTTCCCAGTGCTGTGCCTGAGGTCCTAGTGGGCTGGGACCTGCCAGTACAGAGGGTCCCTCTCCCAGTCAGCCATCTCCTCCCTGAAGCCCTGTGTGTGTATGTGAGGGACTCGCAGGTGAGGCAAAAGCCAAGGGCAGAGTAAAGAAGGCTTGGTTCTAATCCTGGCTCTGCCCTGTGAAGCCTTGGGGCCTCAGTTTCCTCCTCTGTTAAGTTGGGGTTGGGCACAGATAATTTCCAAAGACTGTTTTGGACCTGACTGTCTAGACCAGTGATGGTTAACCTTTTTAGAGCTTTCAATGAGCAGCACACGTGCCATGGGTTTGCCACCATTGGTCTAGACGATGCCAATGTGCATGCTGCACGTGAACCTGAGTGTGCTGAGTGTGTCTGTGCCTGTGTGTGTTAAGGTGTGGTGTGCATGTGTTTGTACCACTGTGGTAGAATGCCAGTGCCCAGGGGAGGAGGGGGCTCTGGATAGAGACCTGCTTGGGTGGAGTTGTGTCAGCAGAAGTACTGTAGAGTATGTGCTGGGCATGAAGGATATTGACAAGTTTCCTGCTGTGGGGCTGTGGGGCAGAACCAGGACTGTGGGAGGGAACCCTGGAGGCTGGCTCTACCCTGCAGGGTATGAGGGAGATCTTCCCCTACTGAGCCCCTTCCTGTGAAGGGGGATGCCTGGGAGGGAGCTGGGAGCACCTCACCACTGGAGCATGTGAGCTGGGGGTAGACATCAGGGCAGGGGTGTAGCTGTGCAGAGGGCACTCTGACCAGGACAAGCACATGAGGTCGCCTCTCTGCTCTTTTGGGACCAAAAGAGAAGGCAGCCCTGGGAGGGCTTGGCCTGGCTGACTTCCTGCACCCAGGAGCCACCCAGGCCAGCATCTCCACCTCCCTGTGTTTGCAGGAGCCCTCTTTGGCAGCTACCAGCCCTGAAAAATTCTGGAAGCTGGGCGTGGCCCCAGGCCAGGGAACCTGTTTTTCCTGTTTCCCCGCAGAACTCCCTGCAGCCGGTCCAGGCGTGCATTCATGAGTGAGGAACCTGAGCCTGCGTTGAGCATCCTGACCCAGAGAGCAGGGGCTGGTCAGGTACAGGTGCGTGAGGTGGGGCGGGCCCACGGGCTGGGAGACTGGTCAGGTTAGTTCGGGTTAGCGTGAGGGAATTCTAAGGCACTGCCTTTCCCTGCTTCTTTATCCCAGGCTGTAAGGAATTAGGACTTTGGAGCCAGACAGCACTGGGTGTCCTGCCTGTTTTGTCCAATGCTTGGCAGTGTGACCTTGAACAAATAGATTAATTAACCTCTCTGACAGTATCTACCAAAGGGTGGGGCAGGGGATGCCTGAAGCTGCTCAACCCAGACCTGACATCTGAACAGGAAGGGTAGGAGAAGGGACCCTAGAATGGGGAACTTTTGATCAGATAGGAGCCAGAGATGGGCAGATAAAAGCATGTGGCTGGCCTCAGACGGCTGACCCTCCTCTGGAATTTTCAACACCTGACTCCTTCGGCACATCCCTGAGCCATCTGGGCTTCTGCAGCTGTTGAGGGAGAGACAGTCCAGGTGTCCATCTGGGTCAGGAGAAGGCCCCGGGTGAGCTGGGCTCCCAGAAGGGCTGGGCTGACCATGGCCATCTAGAGTCAGCAGCTGAGAAATCTAAGTACCATTGTCCTCCTATAGGCTCTCCAATGAGTGAGGGAAAGGAGAGATACCCTTCAGCTCCTCTGGGCTCCCACAGCTTCTTGTATTGGTTTCATTCATTCACTCATTCAATCATTCATTCATTTCCTCTTTCCTGCACTCACTGCTGTGAGACAGGCCTCTTGCTGGGTGATAGGGACAGGAAAAAGCGTTTAATGGAGCCAGCCCTCAAAGAGCACCTAGAATGCATTGTGGGGAAAAGACAAATTACCAAAAAGGCCTGAGGATAGCCTGAAGGGCACTGTGATAAGTACCCTTGAGAAGAGCCTGGAGGGGTGGGTAGGTGACTTCTGGAAAGGCTTTCCAGACAGAAAATGCATCAGGAACAAAGGCAGGGAAGCCCTGGACCTTCATATCTCCTTCTAAACCGGGAGCTTATGGAGTGGGGCCAGTGAGTGGTGAGAGGGGCTAGTGACAAAGTCAGGAAAAGCAGTCTCCACAGAGCCCAGGGTGAGGTCCCAAGGGCAGCTGGGGTCAGGAGAGGGAGAGGGGAAGTCTGGGGGGCATGGCGGAGGACTGGGCTGTCCCCCTAAAGCAGAGACTGGGAGCTTAGGAAGATGACTCACAGGTTGGTGAGCCAGCCAGTGGAGGGGAAGGGAGGGCAGGCTCAGTCTGGACCAGGGCCACAGTGATGGAGTCCCCAGCTGGCCTGGTGGGGGTAGGCCAGGATGTCTTAAAACAGGTGGACGGGGCAGCTCCCTCAGTCCACAGCGAGGCAGGGAAGTCTCCACCCTCTTCTCAGTGTCAGAGATTCCACCATTAGTGACCAGCAAGAAACCGTGCAGGGACCATGACCTGAAGATGAAGCCCCTGACCCCAACCCTGAGGAGAGCAGACAGCTCCACACTGGGGCGGGAGCAGAGCAGCAGTGTGGGGGTGACAGTGAGTGCCCACAGCATGAAGGAAGTGCCACCCTGTCCCCACTGAGGCATAGTTTCCCCCTGAGGGAAGTTTGGTGGTGCAGTTCTCCAGGGGTGGGGGATTTTACCCATGAGAAATCTGAGACTCAGGAGGGTCTTCCCACCTGGACTCCTAGTGTGATTTCCAGCCTGCCTCCTGGGGACTTTGGGACACACCTGTGCCCTTCGGGGCATCATCTTTGTCCCCTGCTTCCCAGCTGAGAGAGTTCTTACTAGTCACAGCTGGGGTAGGAAGAGGAGGAAGGTGGCAGCCTGCCCTCCAAGCATTCACTGTCTGCTGGGTGGTCAGACCCCATGTGGTGACATATGCTCACTAGGGACAAAGTAGGGGACCCTCAGGATAGTGATAGTGTGCATAGAGAAACTGGGCAGGTGGGAAAAGAATTTAAATTTGCCCCATAAAATAAGCTACCTCTACTCCCTATCCTCATTTCCACTCCAGACTTACCTGGAGTCTTCAGGAAGGTCCCTGTCCCATCTGGTAACCTCACAGGCTGGAGGGACTGCTAAGTGCAATTGTAAAAAGTGACAATATAGGAATACCTTAAGAAATAAATCCAAAAGAATGAATGATGGAAGAGGGAGGCCCTTGGAAATTCTTCAGACTCCCCACACTTTAGCTTTCAAAAACTAAAGGAAGAACATTGCGGTGCCCCCAGAAGGTCTGAGCTGCCCTGGCTAGAAATGCCTCACCAGGCGAGGGCACTAGCATGTGGTGGAGAGGGCCAGCCTCGAAGGCCCCTCCCCAGGAATCCAAAATTATACCCCTTTGGGACACCCAGATCCTCTCATTTCAGAGCTCAAAGCCTGGCTCTCAAATTCTCTGGTCCTGAGGTTCTAGAGCAAGGTCAGCCCTATGTTTAAAGGTCAGAGAGTTAGTAATTTAGGATTCAGAGGGATTCACAGTTGCTCAACTTCTTGAACAGAGAGGCATTGTGTTCCAGTAAAGCTTTACTTATAAAAACAGCCGGGTGGGATGGATTTGGCCCCTGTTCTAAAGTTTTGGATTCTAATTACACATTATATATGATTCTGATAGAGTAGAACTGTATATATATTATATGACTGTGCTATTCATGGGTCTCATACAGTGTTGTTCTTGGCTTGGAAGTTCTGGGTCTAGGGAGAGATGGCAACAAAAGCCCTGGATGTGGTTAGGAGAATCTGTGGTCATTTCAAGGCCTTGGTCAGGTGGGCGTCAGGCCTCCCTGCTGACCCTAGCAATGACCTCCTGGCTGTCCCTCCTGCCCCCTTCCCTGCAGGGTGATGGCTGTGGACCTGGGCCCCTGGAATGACACCATCAATGGTACCTGGGATGGGGATGAGCTGGGCTACAGGTGCCGCTTCAATGAGGACTTCAAGTATGTGCTGCTGCCAGTGTCCTATGGTGTGGTTTGTGTGCTCGGGCTGTGTTTGAACGTCGTAGCACTCTACATCTTCCTGTGCCGCCTCAAAAGCTGGAATGCCTCCACCACGTACATGTTCCACCTGGCTGTGTCTGATGCGCTGTATGCAGCCTCCCTGCCGCTGCTGGTTTATTACTATGCCCACGGTGACCATTGGCCCTTCAGCATGGTGCTCTGCAAGCTGGTGCGCTTCCTCTTCTACACCAACCTCTACTGCAGCATCCTCTTCCTAACCTGTATCAGCATGCACCGGTGCCTGGGCGTCCTGCGCCCTCTGCGATCCCTGCGCTGGGGCCGGGCCCGCTATGCCCGCCGGGTGGCAGTGGCCATTTGGGTGCTGGTGCTGGCCTGCCAGGCACCTGTGCTCTACTTTGTCACCACCAGTGTGCGTGGGGCCCGAATCACCTGCCACGACACTTCAGCACCTGAGCTCTTCAGCCACTTCATGGCCTACAGCTCCATCATGCTGGGCCTGCTCTTTGCAGTGCCCTTTGCCATCATCCTGGTTTGTTACGTGCTCATGGCACGGCGGCTGCTCAAGCCAGCTTATGGGACCACAAGAGGGCTGCCACGGGCCAAGCGCAAGTCGGTGCGCACGATTGCCCTGGTGCTGGCTGTTTTCGCCCTCTGCTTCCTGCCTTTCCACATCACCCGCACCCTCTACTACTCCTTCCGCTCACTTGATCTCAGCTGCCACACACTCAATGCCATCAACATGGCATACAAGATCACCCGGCCACTGGCCAGCGCCAATAGTTGCCTTGACCCCGTGCTCTATTTCCTGGCTGGCCAGAAGCTTGTTCGCTTTGCCCGAGATGCCAAGTCACCCACAGACCCCACCTCTACCACCCCGGCTCGCCGCAGGCTGGGCCTCCACAGGTCTGACAGAACTGGTGCCCAGATGAGAGATGTGTCAGCCAGCGGTGAGGACTCTCAGCGGACAGAGCCCACGGTGGCTAGAAGTGAGAACACTAAGGACGTCCGGCTCTAGGACCTGAGCCCCTTGGGCTTCTGCAAGTTTATATGGAGGAGCCGTAGGGACCATGGCTCATTCAAATGGAACAGTGTTCCCAGATATGGACCATAAGTGACTTTGTCATTGGCAGAGGCTGAGGATACTCTGTCCCGGTGGTCCAGAAAGGCACCCCGCCCCAGATCCCATAGTCATCATTTGAGTGAGTGAGTGGGGAATAAGGTTTTGAGAAAAGGAAGTGTTCAGGGCCTGTGCCACCTAAGTCCCATGCAGATAGCTGGCTGTTACTGCCACGGTACCTCTGCTGGGGTCCAGCCTAATCCAGGCCCAGAGAGGAAGATGACTTACCAAGGCCACACAGCAGAGTCTGGGTCTGAGCTAGCTGGAGTGGGGGGCAGAGTCACAGGTTGACCAGAGGATCCTGGTAAGGTGTCAGGGCTGAGTTCCCACAGGGATCTGGGATGGGACTGAGTGCCACAGTGGACTCAGCTCAGAGACATACCCCCAGCCCAGGAGATGGACATCTGGGCTGATGTCATATGCCCATCTGGAGGCTCCCCTGGGTGGGGACCCAGTTTGAGACTGTGAATTTTACTAAAGGCTGTGCTGCTTGTTGAGCTGTGCTGTGTTGTATGGTGGGGCAGGGGCGGGGCATGGCCTAGGAAGCTTTCCACACATCCATCTACACAAGGGCCTTTCTCCGACCCATTCTCCTCTGCTACCTGCCTTTCCACTAGCTGCTTCGGGGAGTGTCATATTAGGAATCCCTCTCCAGATCCTGGGTATGTCCCCACTTTAAAGTCAGTTGGCTTCTGTCTCTGTTTCTGTGTGAGGCAGAGAAGACTCAGGTGGGGTCCCAGTCCTTAGGGTTCCGCAGTTTGGTTGACAACCAGTCACATGCTGGTAAATGTTAAACTGGACCTTCAGGGATGTTGAGGAACCCTTTATTTGTAGCATCTACTGTTGTCATTTCTGCCATGGCCAATTTCCAATTGTCAATGAAATGTCATCTCTTTGCAAAATTCCTGAAAATTAACAACTGGCTCTTGCAAGCAGGCACACATTGCTGCAGTGTACACTGGGTCATGCTGAGTGTTCTGGGCTGTGGCCAGGGGCCCAGGGAAGGCTTCCTGGACTGGGCGCTCCTGAGCTAGGGCTTCTGAGAAAGGCAGCTCATAAGAACACCTAGTGCAGGACACTTTCTGAGCAAGGGCAGGGGGCCAGGGAGCAGGTATACAGAGACAACATCAGGCTGGGCAGCTGCCCAGGCTCAATACAGAGGTGAGGCTTCCTCCTTGCCCTGGCCATGAGGTTTCCTTTGTATGAGGTACATGTGAGTGAGACCCACTTCTCTCTCCACCCAGGCCTAGGTCTTCAAAAATCTCAATTTGTGGGCCAGTGAGATAGCTCAGCAGCCTAAGTGCCTGCCTGGCAAGCGCAAGGTCCTGAGTTCGACCCCCGGTACTCACAAAAAAAAAAAAATCTCAATTTTTGGGCATGACGGTTGGTATTCAGCTGGGTCAGGGGTTAGCATGAGAGAAGTGGTCTCACCTGTGGCCAGTGTTGGATCTGGCCAGGACTGCTCTGGGCCAGTTTGTGGAGCTCAGCTGGATAGGGCTCAGCCTTGGCCTTCAGGCAGGGATAGGATAAAGCTGACTGGCCTCGCTTTTGACCTCAAGGACAGGAACTCCTCTCCCTCTGGGTGAGCCCTTGCCCCATGGGCCCACTCTGCTCTAGAGAAGGTCTCTCTTTCCCTACCTCACCTCTTCCACCTGCCTCCTATGGCAGGTCCACCCTTCCCACTTTACTTTATCAAAGGCAGGGCATCCATCCCCAGAAGTTGCTCTGTTTACATTTTGTGGTGGTTGTTTTGAAACAGGGTTTTGCTATATTACCCAGATTGGCCTCGAACCCCTGGGCTCAAGTAATTATCAGATGACAGGGATTCATCACAGGCCATAATGCAAATGATTGTTCTGCATTATGTAATTCTGGGTGACTGGTCCAGAATAGCATCAAATGCTCACCTCTCATATTCTAAGTTCTATATTCTGTTAATGTAGCTAGAGTCCCTCTGAGCTTTCTTGGTAACCTCTTCTTACTGGATGTCCTGGCTCTTTCCTGCAGGCCTGAACCTGTCTCTTTCCCACCAGTTGCTGCTCAGGGAGCCTCTTCCCAGGTGATAAGCTGTGATGGCCAAACATGTAAAAGCAGGGCTCTGACCCTGTCTCCCCTGCTGGGACCTGGAGGCAAGGAGCTATGTCATGACTTTGGGTCCTTTAGTGTACATCTGTGGCTGGGGAGCGGGCTATGGCCACCACAGGCCGAGTTCCTTATTCCCCATTCCTGTCATGTCCTGCCCCACTACCCCTCCCACAGCTGCCTTACAGGCCCTGAGAATCCAGTGCTGCAGCAGATGGAGGACAACAGCATGGCCTAAGCCAAGAAGCTTTCCTTGATCCATTGCTTGCAGATTTCCAAGGACACAGGACCTAGGGGATAGGAAGGCTTACTCACTACCTAGATCTATGGCAGGCATGGGTGGAGGTGGGGAATGGAGACCCCAGATAAAACCAGGAACAGGCCCAAGGTCCCTCCTCTGGACCCTGTTTGGACTGCCTGGTCCCTCAGTGTGGACATCTGGCCTTGGTGCTCACTACCCAGGCCTCTTGCCTGGAGGGTGAGGCTCCTGACCTTACCGCCTTGTGCTATTTTCAGCCCAAGTAAGACCAAGGTTTTCCACTCCTGGCCCTAGACCATTGTCTGACGTGGGGTGACCTGCCCGTCCTCAAAATATCTTCTATTGCCCTCTGGACCTCCCTGCCCCCTTCCCACCTCATCACCCTGACATCACTTCCTAAGGCTGTTGACTTCTGAAGGCCACTGTGAAAGGGCACGAGTCATCCAGCCACCAGCCAGTGACAGGACCCCAGGGATTACCCAGCCCAGCTGTAGACTCAAGGCCAGAGAGGGGCGGGGCCTCGTCCAAGTCTCTCAGCAGGTCATTGTGGCGCCCAGACATGAGTCACAGGCCCAAGCTGCTCCTGCTGCTGTTCCACCCCGTCCAGTGCAGGTCAGAGCCTTTGTGGGAATCCTGTGTCACCTGCACTGCCGAGGTCCCTCCTCCCAAGCCATAGAGCTGAGGCCAGGGACATGGTGCAGGATGGGAGGAGGGTGAGGAGAGAGTCAAGTGGTGGGCAAATAAAGTTTTCTGGCCTCTGCAGGAGCTGTCCTCAGTGAGCTTCAGGTGACAGAGCATGGCCCCTGGCACATAGGCTCTTGCCTGGGCAGCAGAGGTCCCCAAGGCCAAGAAAGAGGGGAGAGTCCCAGAGAACACACATGCCCTCACCCTTGGAAGCCAGGAAAGGCCCTGGACAACATGCTGCCCACACAGAGTTGCTCCTGGTCAGGTCATCAAATCTGTCCCTCTACTACCCTTGTCACGAAGACTTGGCTGTGGGGGATCAGGCACATGGGGGAGGGGACTCACATACTGACCCATGTCCCAGGAACCATGCAGGACTCACACATGTGAGTTGTTCTTCACACCCACCCTGGAGAGCAGACATTATCCTCCCCATTTAGTGGCTGAGGACACAGGAGAGGGCATTGAGGAGTACAGGGTTGACAACCCGGGTGACACAAGCTGCGGGTGGGTGAGCGGAGAGGAGTCCAGGCCCTCTGGTGTCTGATGAATTCCCTTTGCAATGGTTCACACCACTCACAACCCCTGCACAGCAAGAGGCTCTGCAAGTGACCCTTCCCACAGCTCAGGACCGGAACAGCATTGTAGTGAGGACAGGTTGGGAGCACAGATCCTGCACTAAGACCACCTTGGTTTGAAGGTCACCTCCACTTTCCCCTCCGTGCAGCTACTCAGTCTTGCAGCGCCTCAGTTTTCTCATTTGGTGAGATGCTGCCTCCCACAGAGGGCATTAGGAGGCTCACTTGACTCAATGCACAGGAAATGCTTAGCACAGTGCCTGGCATTTCCATGCTAGCATTGTGCCAGGAGATACCGAGGCAAACCAGTGGGGCCCAGTCCTCCCAGAGTTGACATAATTTAATATGTCACCACATTGGGATAAATGCTTTGAAGAAGAGCCGAGTGTCTTGGTCACCAAGCAACACAAGCTCTAACAGCTCCAGAGGCCCCTCTGGCTATGGGATGGGGGGAAGCAGGTCCATCCTGGGCAGGGTGGGACCCATCTCTGCCCTATCTGGTACTGGGTGGCTTTCAGGCACATGGACCTGTGTATTTCCAGAACCTTGTCCTGGTGCCTGCCTGAAGGGCATGGAGGGGGTTGTGTGGGAGGAGATAATGAGGAGGAGGATATTAAGTGGCAGGACCAGCCCCTATGGGGTACAGAGCTCCCCCATCCACAGTGGCAGGCCTAGCCATTTCTCCCTGACTGGCAGTACCCAGCATGGCAGTCTGCAGTCACATCCTGGTTCAACTAAGAGCACGGAGATCTGGGATGGGAGGACTGGCCTGGGGCTGGGCCAGAGCAGGCAGCTTTTGCTGTGTGAACTGAGGCCTCTGGGCTGCCGTCCGCACCCTGGAGGCCCTGCTTCCTTGTTCCACTTCTCCTGTACTCAATCAGGGCATCGCAGTCCATAGTTTGAAGACATAATTAACAGTTGCTCCCTTAGGCTTTGCTAAGATCACTGGGCTCTTGGTTCTGAGGACTGGGATAGGGGCAGTAGGTCTCCCTAGAATCAAGGGACCAAAGAGGTGAGGTGACTCCGCTGCCTCCACACAGTGTCCCACAGTGGATTGTCAGCTGCTCTTGCTCCTGTGGGTGGAGCCAGGAGTGACTGGGTTGCAGGGTGAGGGGTATGACAGTAACATAGTACAGCTGGGACTTGGGGACAACTCACCTGAACCTGGGCAATGCCCCAGGGCCAACTTTGTCCTAAGGCCTGCTACCCAAAGGCAGAGATAAGACTAACAAAGATGCCAGAAAGATTCCCAAATCCCAAATCAGGATGCATGTGTGCCAGAGCTGCTGCCACGATATAGTAACATTTCTTCACTTGAAGCTCATTAAAGTTTCATACGTATAAACTGCATCTCATACGCCCAATCATAACAGTGAGTTATGGGAAAGGACATGTACAGTAGATACAGTGGACGTGACTCAGCACCCTGTCAATCATGTTGTTAATCGCACTCTGGAAGACCAAATGAGAGAGGCCCTAGACCTGGCACTATATTTTAAATTCTTAAACCCAATCCATTCAGCACTTGGGCCATTTTCCTTTCTGCCTGTGTGAGCCTGCTCACTCTGAGCATACCTTTACCTAATTTAAACTTCATTAAATTTTGCTGCTTTTCCTTACCTTTTTGTGCCATATCCAATTCTTTGTTTGTCGTGCACGAGAACCTAAAAACCCATCCGGGACCCCATCACCCCCAGTAACAATAGGGCAGGAATCAAGTCCCAGAGCCCCACTTCCATCCTGCTCTGCCCTGATGCTCCGTGGGACTTGGTTGAGCACTTCTCTCTCTGGCCTCAGATTCCCATCCTTGATGATGCTCGGCTCTACCCAGCCTCTCTTCCCTTCAGCAGGGGCTTCCTGGGCTTCCCTCCATCTTGACTCCAGCTCAGCCAGGTATCCTGCTGTGGCTGTCCCAGCCAGGAACAATGGACCAGGCAGGCAGGCCAGTCACTCATTGTCCTTGAACTCTGTCCCCAGGGGCTCCACTTTCCACCTGGGACTATTTTCAGCCCTTGCAGAAGGAGGAAAAAAAAAAAAAAAACGGATTTTCCACTGCCCGCACAATGACTGCCCTGGGCCATTGTCCAGCAGTGACGTGGGGGATCCGCCTGCTCCAAAATATCCCCTGTCCCTACTCCCTCGGTCCCCCTGCCTTGTTCTTACCTCCCCACCCTGCCATCATTTCCTGGGGCTGTTATCTCCTGAAGGCCGCTATAAACAGCAGATGAGAACTCTGGCAGACAACCAGTTCAAATCAGTTTTCCCTTCTGGCAGGGACCCCAGAGATTGTTTGGCTACTTAGTGGGACTGGAGCCCTGGAGAAGACTTTGCCTTGTCCAAGATCACACAGAAATCAAGGTGGAGCCCAGACCTGTGCCCAGGGCTCTCCAGCTGCTCCTCCTGCCTCGGCCACCCTCTTTTTTTTTTTTAATTTTGATACAGGGTCTCACTATGCAATTTAGGCTGGCCTTGAACTTACTATGTAGCCCAGGATGGCCTCTAACTCCTGGCGATCCTCCTGCCTCCATGCTGGGACTGCAGATGTGCGCCACCACGCCTGGCCTCAGCCATCCTCCTTAGCGCTAGTCTTTGCCTCCTGGAATTGAGAGCTCCCCTTCGAAGGCTCAGGATGGGCTTGCTGGGAAGAAGCCCGAGTGTGTGGGTGGTGGGTATTCCTCAGGTTCTGACCTTGAGCAGCGAGCTCAGTACAGGCCCCTGAACATTCACTCTTGTTTATACCAAATGTGGTTGTTACAGACTGAATGTTTTAGTCTCCCCAAAATTCATATTTAAATCTTTTTTTTTTTTTTTTAATACTGGAGATTGAATACAGCGCCTTCATGCTGAGCTACCTCCTCAGATCCTTTTTTATTTTGAGATAGGGTCTTGCTAAGTTGCCGGGGCTTGAACTTGCCATCCTCCTGCCTCAGCCTCCCAGAGTGCTGTGATTACAGGTGTGCACTACCATAGCCAGGAGTATATTATATCTTTCTTTGTTTGTTTTGAGACAGGGTCTCACTATGTAGTCCAGGCTGACCTCAAACTCATGGCAATCCTTCTGCCTCAGCCTCCCGAGTGCTGGGATTATAGGCACACACCACCATGCCAGGCAGTATTTGAAATCTTAATTGCCACAGTGGTAGTATTAGGAAGTAAGGCCTCGGGAAGGTAATTAGGTCAGGATGGTGGATCCCTCATGAATGGGATTAGTGCCTGTGTTAGTCAGCATTATGTTATGATAACAAAATGCCTGAAATAATAAAATTATAAAGAAATAAAGGTTTATTGTATTTTGACTCACACTTTTAGAAATTTCAGTCCATTGTCAGTTGGCCTTGTGGCTCTGGGTCTTTGATGAGACTTCATGGTGGCACTGTATGTCAGTGTGAAACCATTTATCTCATGACAGGGAAGCAAAAGAGGAAGAGGAAGAACCCAGGGCCCCCTCGCCACCTCTCAATAGCACCATTCCGGTGGAGCAAGCCTTTACCGCACAAGCTTATGGGGAACATTTGGAACCAAACCGTAGTATTGCCTTAAAGGACCCCAGAGAGGTCTCTCACCTCTTTCCACCTCCCGAGCTTATAACAAGAAGCTGGGAAGAGGGCCCTCACCAGAGCCCAACCACACGGACACTCTGATCTTTGACTTCCAACTTCCAGGGAGGGAGAAATAAATGTTTGTTTATAAACCACCAACTCAGTCTGTGACATTTTGTTATAGCAGCTTGAAGGAAGACAGTGGCTATAGCTTGCGCTGTGCTTAGGGCTCAGGGGCCAGCTGTGGGGAAACCAGCATGGAGGACACAGGGCAGCTGAGGCAGGGGTAGGGTGGACCAGGTCCACCATCACCACCCGCGTGGCTGCAAACGCAGTTTCTTCCTCTGTTATATGAAACTGATGCTTTTCAGCCCAGCCTGCTGAACAGTGGGAGCTGGTGAGGCACAAACATGAAGCTACTTTGTGTATGTCCCACCCATGTGGCCTGCCTGGTAATGTTCAACATCTTTCCCCCATTCCTATGCTGCACATTTGGCAAACTCCAATACTTTGAAGTACTTTGGGGTGTAAAGTTCAGTGGAGTTTAAAATTCCAGTGGCCACTTGAGTTAATGCTCATGCCTCTTCCCCGTGCTGGGAGACCCTCCCCACTCCTCCTCTGGGGCCCTTTCTCCTCTGGTGTTGGACAGGGTGGGGAGGAAAGGTACTGACAGGTATTCCTTGGTACTGCCACTGCCCTGTCTTCCTGTCCCCCCTTCTTTGGCCAGTAGTGTTTCTTGGTGTGGAGCCCCTCAAATACCAGACCTCCTTTATTTAAAAAAAAAAAAAAAAAAAAAAAAAAAAAACCTCATTAAATTATCTACATTACCCAGTTTGAATATGCTATATCCTTCCTGCTGAAAACCTAACCAGTATCCCCAGTCTCCTGAGGTATTTTCCTGGAGCACCCTGTCACCTGGATTGGGTGAGGGAGCCCTTGTTCCCTTCCACACCAGGACAACCTCAAAACTACAAAAATGTCTTCAAGTCCACAGAACCCAGGGTCCAGGATAGAGAGAGTCAGGATGGAGGGTTGCAATAAACTCTGAGAAGGTATCTAACCCAATTTTCTGTCTTCTTTCAGATACCCCGTATGTCCTTAGGTTTATGTCCTGGAGTCAAATGCCGAATCAGCAGCCACATGACGTGTCCCCTCATTGTGGGATTAAGTAGGTAGAGAAGCCTTTACAATCAAAGCTGTTGTAATATGGCTGGAGGAAGTGATGGACTGACACAGTATGTGCTGGCTGGGTGTGAGTGTGTGTGCACGTGTGTATTTGTGTGTGTACACACGGCGTGATCATATCAGTGTTCTAGGGAGAATGGTCATGGGGAGGGGCCGCCCTGGCTGGAACCAAGCAGGTTCTTACTTGGAGAGCAAAGGGCGCTGGTTGACAGCCAGCCTGGGGGAGGTCAGAGGGATCTTGAGGGGCTGCCAGAAAGTCAAACTAAGACCAAGAGATGGAAGAGGACAGGTTTGGGGATGGTGGGAAGAGATGTGGGAGTGCAGAAAGGATGTAGCTGCCAGCTCTGTGAGCCCCCCCCTTTATTCTGCCTTATTTTCCCTCCCCAGTCACATTCTCCCCTTTACGCCACCTGTCCCCAGAATTCCTGGGAGCAAAGGAAGTTGGACACCAGCGGTTCAGAGCTCCAGCCCCCTTGGTTCTTAGCACTGGTCAGATGCTCTTCCCCGGCTGTGTCATCGCATGAAGGACCCAGGTTGAATGATACTGTGCTGCTGCCCCCTGGTGACTAGAACTGGCTGCAGAGCCAGAAGGTGAGGGCCGGGTCCAGACACAGATTGAAACAGAACATTATGTGCCTACCGTGACTTACCAATATATGCTGACTTGCCAAACAGGCAGTGATGCCCTCCTGTTATCTCCTGTGCTCCCCAGCTGGGATGGAGATCATTCCGTGCTGGCCAACTCCTTTGCCTGTGGGATGGTCCTCTATCCAAGGGAGCCAAGGAATGGGCTGCCCAGGCTGGGTACCTTTACTTTCTGCACTGCCCCACTCTGGCTACCTCATCCCTTCAGAGACCCTTGCCCTCAGCATGACCCTGGAAGTTCTTGTCTTCTCACACATGGCCTTCAAAGCTGCACTCCTCCCCCTGGTAAGTGTGCTAGGACAGTGGTCTTCCTGGCCACCCTATGACTGCATCGGGTAAAAGCTAGGGTTCAGCCACCAACAACCAGAAGCTTGCAATTTGGATCCCGCTGCATGTCAGTAGGTAAAATACGTCTGATTCATGTGTAAGGGGAGGTCCTGGTGTCGGCCCCTTGGGTTTAAGCAAGAACCATGAGGTGAGGGGAGAAGTGTCAGCCAGGCCTCCAGTTCCACCCTCACGTCCCCCCTTAAGATCATATTTCTCGGGCCGGTGAGATGGCTCAGTGGCATAAGCACCTGCCTGGCAAGCACGAGGGCCCGAGTTCGACTCCCGGAACCCACATACGAAAAAAAATGGGCCAGTGATATCGCTCAGCGGCATGGGCGCCTGCTGACGCGCGAGGTCCTGAGGTCGACCCCCGGTACCCACAAAAAAAAAAAAAAAGATCATATTTCTCATGCTCACTTCAGCAGCACATATACTAAAATTGGAACAATACAGAGAAGATTAGCATGGCCCCTGCACAAGGATAACACGCAAATTCGCGAAGTGTTCCATATTTTTTATTGATAGCGTTCCTGTACACAAATAACAAACTCACCAAGAGAGAAATTAGGGAAACAACACCTTTCACAATAGCATCGAAAAAAATTGAAAAACTTAGGAATCAATCTAACAAAGAAAGTAGACAATCTCTACATTGAAAACTACAGTACTCTGAAAAAGGAGATCAAAGAGGATATCGGACAATGGAAGGATATCCTTTGCTCTTGGGTAGGAAGAACCAACGCAGTGAAAATGGTCATACTTCCAAAATTGTTATACAGATTTAATTCATTCCCAATCAAAATACCATTAACATACCTCACAGATCTAGAGAAAACATTCCTAAAATTCATTTGGAACCAGAAGAGACCTAGAATAGCAAAGGCAATTCTGGGCAACAAAGGCAAGGCAGGGGCATCACAATCCCTGACTTGAAATTATACTGCAGAGCTACTGTGATAAAAACAGCATGGTACTGGCATAAAACCAGACCTGAGGATCAATGGAACAGATTAGAAGATGCAGAAAAAACTCCAGACATACTCAGCCACCTCATCTTTAACAAAGGGGCCAAACACCTTCACTGGAAGAAAAATAGCCTCTTTAGTAAATGGTGCTGGAAAAACTGGCTTGCAACATACCAAAGATTAAAACTAGACCCATGTCTCTCACCATGCACTAAACTAAAATCAAAATGGATCAAAGATCAAAATATTAAAACAGAAACACTAAATCTGCTGGAAGAGAGAATAAGTAGAACTCTTGAAGACATTGGTGTAAGCAAAGACTTCCCAAACAAAACCCCAATTACCCAGGAACTATCACAAGGAATCAACAACTGGGATCTCATCTTATTAAAAAGCTTGTGCATAGCAAAAGAAATCACAAACAGAGTGAAAAGAGAACCCACAGAGTGAAAAAAAAATTAGCCAGTTGTTCCTCATACAAAAGACTAACATCTAGAACATAAAAAGAATTGAAAAATATCAGACCCCCAAATTTAAAGACCCAATCCAAAAATGGGCATCTGAAATGAATATATACTTCTCAGATGAAGAAGTACAAATGGCAAGTAAATATATTTTAAAATGTTCAACATCACTGGTCATCTGAGAGATGCAAATTAAAGCAACATTGAGATTCCATCTCACTCCAGAAAGAATGGCTATTATCAAGAAATCAACCAATAACAAATGCTGGAGGGGCTGTGGGGAAAAAGGAACCCTTCTCCACTGTTGGTCAGAGTGTAGACTGGTGCAACCATTGTGGAAATCAGCGTGGAGATTCCTCAAAAAACTAGAACTAGAGACCTCATTCGACCCAGCTATTCCCCTTCTTGTCATCTTCCTGAACGAATTAAAAGCATCACACCACAGCAATATATGCACACCCATGTTTATAGCAGCACAGTTTGTAATGGCTAAATCTTGGAAACAATCCAAGTACTCATCAACTGATGAATGGATTAAAAAAATGTTTTTTTTAATATAGTGGAGCACTACTCAGCCATAAAGAAGAATAAACTTGAGACATTTCTAGGTAAATGGGTGCACCTTGAGACCATACTCCTAAGTGAAATAAATCGGTCATACATGTGTAAATATTGCATTGTTTCTCTGGTGTGAGAAACTGAAAGTGTAAATAAGGATCAAAATGTATAATAGATATTGTGAAATAGGAAGACATTGTTCAAAAGGAAAGGGGAACTAGTGAGGGAGGAGGAGGAAAGGATGGAAGGGAAAAGAAAAAAAATGAGAAAAGAAAGAATGGAAACAAAACTTTGTAAATAAGGAGGGGAAGAGAGGTTGAAGGGAGGGGATGGATACAGGAAAAAAAGAATGAAGATATATCATGTACAGGTACAAATTCCCGATGATGAATGTGATCATTATGTATATCTATATTGTACCAATATATGAAAAAAAAAAAAAACATACTTCTCATCCTCGAGCTCTTACTCTAAAGCCAGATGCCTTCATTCACCAAAAATAGAAAACGCCCAAGCTCTGGGTTCACAGACTGTCTGTTGAATCCCTGCCTTTTCATCCATGCCATTCCTCTTTTCTTTGGATTAGTAGCATTTCTGTACCTCATTAATCAGGTGACCTTGGCACCTCAGTTACCTCTTCATACCCAAAAGAATAACCCTACCCACTTCCTATTTTATTTTCACTACCTGACTCCTCCAGCTAGAATGAAAATTCCCAGAGGGAATAGGGCTCCCTCTGCCCAGAACAGTGCCTGGCACATAGTAGGTACATGACAACAAGTTGTGAATGGATAGTTTGTATTGAGGAGTAAATTCAAGTGAAGACTGAGGGAGACTGCCTTCTAAAACCAGTGAGAGACTCAGAATAAACCAACCCTGCTGACACTTTGATCTGGGCTTCTAGATTTTAAAATCATGATAAATAAAATTCTGCTGTTTAAGCTAAACATAAATAGGTAAATAAATAAATGAGATACACTGTGTAAACTCTTTGGCAGAATATCTAGTACCAGTGTGTACTCATTATATGTTAATTCCTTTCCTTGCAAAGCAAATCAAATTAATTATTTCATGTAAGTTTCACAATAGCCCTTTGATGCTGGAACCTTATTATTGGTTCAGTCATAAATTTATTCACCAAATATTTTTAAAGTGCCTATTATGTGCCAGGTACTTGCTGTCTACTAGATAATAAATCATCAGTGGATGAAAAAGTCAATGACCCTGCCTCAAAAAAAAAAAAAAAAAGTCAAAGATGCTGTCCCCATGCTTACATTCTAATGGGAGAGAGCTAATTAGCAATAGACATAATAAAAGGTAAATTAATTAAAGGAAAATAAATGTAAATTGCATGGTAAACTACAAGTGGTGTAGGAGGAAAACAGCAGAAAATGTGTTGGGAGGACAGGGAGGCTCCAATTTTAAACAGGGTGGCCAAGTGAAGCCTCAAGAGAGAAAGGCTCTAAGATGATACCTGAGCAAATGTTAGAAAACAGTGTGGGAGTTAGCCCACAGGAAAAGCCTTCCTGACAGAGGGGCCAGGATGTGCAAAGGCCTTGAGGTCTGGTTGCCTGTATAAGGAGGCCTGTGGTTGGGGTGGAGAAGCCAGGGGAAAAGGAGATCAGAGGTTCAGGGGATCTGCTTGGACATTGAGCCAGATGGGAAACCATGGTGAAGTTCTGAGCAGAAGATCCAATCTGACTTCCCTTTCCAAAGGACCAGTGGGGCTGCTGTGTAGAGAATAGACCACAATAGGGTGAGGTAAGAAGCAGTGAGAGCAGGCAAGAGCTATTGCTGAAATCCTGAGGAGACATCAACCTGGGGCTGGCCCCAGGTGTGTGTTTAAGGATGAGCCAACAGGATTCCTGATAGATCAGATGGAGCTGGGGATAAGACAAAAGGAGAAGCAGAGGATACCTGCAAGTTTCTGCACATGCTGAATTTGAGATCTGGAGATGGTCTGGTGAGGGGCCACGCAGCTGGTCAGTGGGTGGAATGGGAGAGCGAAGGATGGGACCAGGTGAGGTGAAGGCCCCCAGGTCTAGGGCAGTGTCTGGGAGAGGGCAGGACAGAGTGAGGGAATGGACTCTGTCACTGCCAGTCACAAACCAGCCCCAGGGCAGCTGGGTGTTGATTTGATCAAGTTTTTTTCCCTCTTCCCCTGAATTCTCTTATGATGGTCTTTTAATTGGGGCTATTTGGACCAAGACCACGGAGTGAGCTGACCAGATGCCAGATTATTTGCTTATTATTAAATAGATTAGGAAATGACCCTCCATCTTGGGCTGCCAGAAAAATCAAAGCAGCTGAACAGTTGCTCTGAAGAGTAATGCAGTGCTCAGTGCTTTGCCTAATTACTGCCCAAACTGGAGCAGAACTTGTCATCATCCACACAGTGAAAGTTTTATAGGTATGCAAAAGTTGTGGGGGCAGAGAGGTTGCCACCCAAATTTTTTTTAAAAGCCTGGGAAGCCAGGCCATGTGCCCCTGAAAAGGGCAATGTGTGAAGCAATCAGAGTGAATCTAAAACTGCAGTGGAGACCCCAGGAAATTGGAATGCCAGGAACATGGAAAATCTGCTGAGGAAAGCCACAGTCAGTAAATGGAGCCACCCTAAGAGAGAGCCCATGAAGGCTGCAACCAACAAGGCTGTAGGGGTGGGGCTCCTCAAACCCTCTGGAGTTTACAGCTCACCACAACTTGCCCCCAGTGCTGGACATGAACCTACAGGATCTAATGTTTACCTTGCTGGATTTCAGTCTTGCTTTAGTCTGATTTCCTTCTATACCCCTATACTTTCCTTTTGGAATGGCATGCTCACCCTGGGTCATTGTATGTTGAAAATGTTTAACTTTCTTTTTGATTTATACATGGGCTCACAGCTAAGAGTTTGCCTTGTGTCTCAGAGGAGACTTTGGACTTGGACTTCTCAGCAATGCTGGAACTGTGAAGACTTTGATGACTCTTGGAGGTGGACTAAATGTATTTTATATAATGAGATGGACATGAGTCTTCTGGGGACCAGAGGTAGAATGTTATGGTTTAGCTCTAAAATTCTCACGTGTTTGGAAAGAATTGGATCATAGGGGCACTGCACTCATCAGTGGATTCAGTAGCTAAATGTGCTGTTAGGATGTGGGGCCTGGTTGAAGGTGAGTCACTGGGAGCATGATGTAGAAGGCTGTATTTTTGTCCCCAGCTCCTCCTTTCTCTCTCAGCTTCCTGGCTGCCATGGGTTGAGCACTTTTTCCTCTGCTGTGCCACTCTGTCCTCCTGTTTCTGTAATGGAACTAGCAGAAATGGACTGAAACTGTGAACCAAAATAAACCTTTCCTCTTTTAAATTGTGAGTGTTGGGTATTTTGTCCTATTGATGAGAAAGTGACTACGACTGTTGCTATATTGCCCACACTGGGCTTAGAGTTGCTATCCTCCTGGCTCAGCCTCCCAGAGTACTGGGATTACATGCATGCACTAACATGCCTGGATTTCTTTTACTTTCATCCAATCTCTTCAAGGCACCTGAGCTCTGACATCAGTAACATTTCTTGTTTCTCTGGATCAGTCTTTCATGTATCTCACACATTACTCTCCAAGGTCCATGAGCCAGAAGAAAGCTATTCCAACTTGAGGTTAATGCTGAACTCTCTCTTTAAAGCCTGAGGAATAGAGAAAATTCTGGTTAAAATCCAGAATAGCTGTAATAGTGTAAGGAGATCTGTGATCACTAATTTTATGTGTCGACTTGACTGGGTGAAAGGATACCCAGAAAGCAGGTAAAACATTATTCTGAGTGTATCTATGAGGATATTTCTGGAAAAGATTAGCATTTGAATTGGTGAACTGAGTAGCAGGTGGCCCTCCCCAATGTGGGCAGGTGTCACCCAATCGATCGAAGGCCTGAGGACAACAAAAAGGCAGAAAATGGCAAGTTTGCTCTCTCCGTTTGGGCTGCAATATCTGTCTTCTCCTGCCTTTGGACATTGTGTTCCTGGTTCTCAGGCCTTCAGACATGGGCTGGATTACAGCACAGGCACTGAGCTCTCCAGCTTGCAGCCAGCAGATCTTGGGAATCTTCAGGCTCCATAGCTGTGTGAGTCAATTCCCATACTGAGCAAGTAGTATTCTATTTCTTTTAGAGGAATTATTATCAATTTTACTAACAATAATTTGCATAATAAAAGATCCAAATTTTTATCTTATTGATGTTTTTTCATATTCTTCTATAGATGGAGGAATAATCAGTCTTTCTTCAAATAAACTCTTTAATCCCTCCTCTAATAGGTATTCTTCATTTGATGAGAAAGCAAAGGCTTTCTCATCTCCTGAACATCTTATACACAGATTTTACTGTGGTGCTATTTATACAGGGACTTAAAGAGAGATTCTTTCATTATTTTTGGGCACCCCTCTGTGTCCTGATCCTTTTCAAATCCTTGGCACATACTGAGTCCAGAAGTCACGTGAAGAAAAGTTGCACACCACAACTTGTCTACATAAACCCAGAAGTGCCAAATGCTCTGGAATGTTGTCACTCTTGTTAACCTGTTTCTGGAAGATATAGCAGGACTCCAGTGAAATCCCTTCCAACAGTGTGAGGGCTCAACTGGACCAAATCACCTTGGTCTCATCCTTTTCTGCTGTCATACTAACTACCCTTGCTTTTGTTCTTCTGCCCTTTTGTGTCCCCTTTAACAACAGAAGGGCTTCTGGCAACCATATCCTCAAATGGTAGTAGAAGGAGATGTTGCCACACAAACCATACCCCCTCTCTTGTGGGTAAGGATATTTGTCCTCTCTGTAAGAGAGAAGGAAGTCAGAGCTTTCTTCCTTGGAGGTATATATTCATCCTCTTACTCCCAAACTTTGAGAAAAAGTAATCAACCATAAAGAACAATTCTGATTTTTAAGTTAAATTTTTATTTATTTCTCTTTTAATTTTTATATTTTTGGTGCTGAGGCAACACCGAGGCATTGCCAATACTAAACACATGCTGTACCATTGAGCTATATCCCTAGCTCTAAATTTCTTTTGTTTATTTATTTATTTATTTATTTATGGAACTGGGGATTGAACCCAAGGTCTTCACATTGGGCTACATCCCTGCACTTTTTCTACATTTTTAAAAAATTTGAGACATGGTCTCACCAAGTATCTAAGGCTAAATTTTCATTTTTAATTGACAACAATTGTATATATTTATAGGGTACAATATGAGATAGATAGATAGATAGATAGATAGATAGATAGATAGATAGATAGATGTGTTATAGACTGTATGTAATTTCTTGCATGATAATTTCCAGTGAAGTTCAGCATTAATCTGTCGGTACTTTTCTCATATTCTATGAATTGCCAGAATCCCTAAATGGGTATTGTATATGTCAATGCAATAAACCATTAGATAATGAAGAAAACACATGACGCTATAGCAGAAAATGCACCCCCCCCCAGCTAGTATACTTCAGTTGCCCAGGTGACTGTTCTTGTTGCAGTTCCAGTTGTTTCTGTGTCTTAGAAACGGCTGGTCACTGTGATGCATAGCTGGTCACTATGATGTATATTGTAAAAACCAATCGAAGACAGCCAAGTGCTCTACCTCTATACCTCCCCTTTGCAGACCCCATAAAAACCTCCCTCCCTGAGCCTTTGAGGCCTGACACTTTTATAAGGGTTGATTCCTTGTCAGTGCCCATCCAACATTAAATAAATCTGCCTCCAAATCCTGGGTGTCATTTTGGTGTTTCTGTTGCCGTAGCATCTGGTGCATCAGCCAGGAAGACCAACCATGCTGACCTCTTTGGTGACCAGTTGTGGCCCTCACAGATAGAGTAAGGACCTCTCAAGGTCCCAGTGGGAAGGTGCACCCTGGAGATTTCTCAAGTCCCCTTAGAGGTCTGGAGGAGGATTCCCAGCTCCCTGTTCGAGCAGCTCACATCAGACCCAAAAGGGAGGAGGATGCAGTCTGCCTGCCTGCCTGCCAGATTCTGGTAAGATCCCCAGGGACACTGCAATTAGTCTGTCAGTCCTGCTCATCTCAAGCAGAAGGGGAGCCTGATCAACTCTTGTTAGTCAGGACCACCCTCAAGAGAATTGGATTAAAATGTTTAACCCCTGAGTGCCTGCTGAATGAATGTGTGAATGAGCAGAATGGACAGTGTAAGCCATAGGCTGCTCCATCTGTGCACCAAGACTGGGAAGCACCGGTCACAGTGGCTGACTGGGCCCTCACCTGTGGTTCTGTGGTGATCGACATATGGCATAATGGAGACCTCGCACCCTCCTCAGCTAAGTTGCACCTAAGTCCCCATGAGGGGCACAGCCAGGTGGGCATCTGAATGTTCTCTCTGAGGGGCACCCACCCTTTGTCTATTGTGTCATCATTGAAGGGTACACAACATACACGTAGGGAGCTAAAATGGATGCAAGTCAGAGCAAACCTACAGTCCTTGATTGCATGCTGAAAAACTTCAAAAGAAGATTGAGTTATTGAGTTATGGAGTTAAAATAAAACCAAACTTCTGTTCCCTGCATCTGAAGAAAAAAGAGATCTATTCTTCCAGAGAATTCTGCCTTGGCAAATAAATCACCCTCATCGGCTGCCTCAGTTGCTGTCAACACCTATAGCTTCACTCCCCACTCCTGACTTGTCTACTTCCAGCCAATTGAACCGGTTCCAGCCAGCCATTGCCTGCTTTTGGCCACAGAGCCCCCTCTCCAAGCCTTCTGTTTCATGGCTGTCTGCCACATGCCTATCCTGGTCAAATAGCCTCATCTAATGCCCACCCAAGAGGACTGTCAACAATTCCTTCTGACTCTGTTCAACACAGAAATGTCCACGTTTTGACTGAGGAAAACTGGACTGTCAGCCCTGATAAATGGGTTGCCATAGACTTTCCCACAGGGTGTCCCACGTAGGAGCAAAAAGAAACAAAGCAACCCAGTCAAGTGCTTCTCAGAGGCATCAAAGAGGGGGGCAAAAAGCCCAACAATATGTCAAAAGTTCCTACTGTTACCCAGAAGCCTGATAAAGCCCTTACCAATATGCAAGCTATAAGGGCTATGGACACTAAAAAAAAAAAAAAACGCCCATTTAGACTAAAAGATAAGGACTCCCAAAAACTTCAACCTGGATCAGACGACAACCTTTTAATCAGTCTGATGGGCTCAGACTAGGCCAGACTGGGCTCCCTTCTTCCTGGTAGACAGTGGAACAAAACTCTCTGCCTTCAAAAGTTCCCTCTCTCAGAAAAAGTTTACCATCACCAGAACAATCTGGACTCTTGCCTCTTGCCCCTTCTGCCAGGCACAAACTTGCAGCCTGGAAGGACATCTCACCAAACATGAATTCTGGGAAGAGACCTCCTCTTCATATTAAAGACACCAAGCCAGTTAGCTGGCTCCCTCTTGTTTAACCCTGCATCAGCCTGAGACAGATAATCACAATCCTAAAATTCTGAAAACTCTCCTCCCAGAGGTATGAGCCAAAGAGTTGCCTCTGGGCCTGGCCATCAACCATGTTCCTATATCCTATGTCACGGGAAGCACAAACAGGCATCCAGCTACACATCAGCCGCCTAAAGCAGTTCGGGATCCTGATAGACTGTTAATCTCCTTTAAACACTCCTCTCCTCCTGGTAAAAATGCCCAATGGGGATACCGGCCAATGCAAGATCTCTGTGCCATCAATAATTCAGCCATCACCTTGCACTCTGCAGTTCCCAACCCATACACCCTTCTTGGACTGCTACCTCCAGATGCCACCTGGTTTACAGATCTAGATTTAAAAGATGCCTTCTTCTGCTTGAAGGTTGCTGCCATAAGAAGATCCTGAGACAGGATGAAAAAGGCCAATTCACTTGGACTCAATTGCCACAAGGGTTTAAGAACTCTCCCACTATTTTCAGGAAGACTCTGACAACAGATTTGGCTAAGCCACTAACACCTTTTCTCCAAGACAGCCTGTTTCTCTGTTCCTTCCAGCTCTGTCATGGTCCCCTGATAAAAAATGAGGCTTCAAAACCACAAAATGTTTGTAGACTGTCAACCTGCTAAACTGCCTGTTAAAAACCCAGTGGGGAATATCGTCCAGTTCAGGATCTCTGAGTTGTCAATGCTGCTGCGGTTGCCCTCCATCCTGCAGTCACCCACAACCTGCTGGTACACCTGCTTGGACCTAAAGAATGCCTTCTTCTGCTTTGATTGGCTCCTGTCAGCCAGCCCCTCTTCACAAAGAACACAGTTCTGGACTCAAAAGTCAACTGACCTGGACTCCACCTCCCAGAGGTTCAAAACATGTTTACCCTCTTTGGAGAAGCCCTCACAGCTGACCTCACTAGTTTCCCAGCACAAAATATCACTGCAATTCTGATTAATGACACCCAAGCTGCCTGCTAAAAAGACATAAAAGCTCTGCTGCAATATCTGGTAGAAACTGACTGCAAGGTATCTTGGGGAAAGGCACAAATCTGCAAATGACATGTGGCTACAAAGATGCTTACTCAGACTGTCAGCCCCTGGGAGCACCCAGTGGCCTATTAGTCACAAAGGGCTACCTCCCACCTTTGCCTCCGTGCTCTAACAGCCACTGTCCTTCTGATCAAAAAAACTGACAAGCTCACCTTAGGCCAAGACCTAACTGTCCAGGTGCCACGTGCTGTACTGGACCTCCTGAATAACTGCGGACCACTCAATCCTGTCACGTACCTGCCCACCAAGTTGGGTCCACCAGACCATGACTGCCTGGCACAACTGATGAACTGTTCTCAAGCTGACCAGACTTAAAAATGAACCCCCTGACAGATGCTGAGTACACCCTGTTTACAGATGGAAGTAGCTCTGTCAGGAATGGAGTCCAGCAGTCTAAATATGCTATGGTCACCTTGGAAAAGTCATTTTGGCCCAAACCTCTCCTGCAGGGATGGTCTGCACAGCAAACTGAAAAAACAAAAAGGTCTACTGCTGCTGTTTGAAAACCTGCCACCAATGACACCAAACCCATGCTCAAAATAATCTGGTCCAGATGCCTAAGCCCCCTCTGGGGATCCCATTGACTAAAACATCAACTCCAGCCAGAAAAACTTTACCTGATACTCCTGGAAGATCTGAGCCAGACCTGCCCTGACCATATGTTCTACAAGCTCAAGACACAATACTGGCACCCGTAGCCCTGCAGCCAACTCAGGCTTCAGTGTCTGTGTCATTGGCCCTGACCTCCACCTGGCATGAAACATAGTGGACTCTCCCCATTTAAAGATATACAGATAGACTTCACAGAAATAAAGTCTTACAGGGGTTACAAATATCTGTTAGTGCTCATCTACACATACTCAGGCTGGCCCAAGACATTCCCTACCTGCACTGAGGAGACAACAAGAGTTTGTAGGGTCCTGCTGTGAGGAATCGTCCCTAGATGTGGCCTACCCTTGATTATTGGCAGTGATAATGGGCCTGCAACCGTAAAAACTTCATACAACATATAGGCCACAAAGCTCTAAAAAGTTAAAAAATAAAACATAACTCTACAGAAACAGCTTGTAACTAGCTCCATAAAATTTAGCTAAAAGACCAGCTATACCTGTAGACACTTCTGCACACACATATAACCCAGGTGCATATTAACTACCTCTACAAGTTTCAGAAATCCAGCCTTAGATCCACCATTCCAGAATTAAAAGAGCCCATCCAGATAATTGCCAGAGAGTTTACTTGGACCAGACAGCTCCTCTGAAGCCCACTCTAAAGAGCACTCAAAGACCTGCTCTGGTCACTCCAGATGCTGACCAGTCCCTGCACAGCTGAAGCCTGAGGACACTGTTCACAGGATTGCTCCATACCTAGTCCCCTTGATTTTTGTGACTTTTCAGGCTGCTTACCCTAGTCCTTGCTTTCATTTCAACTTGCGTATGTGTGTTTGTTCCCCACTCTCTTGTTAGCTGTGGTTTGGAATAAAAAAACAACCAGTAAGGCCCTTCCCCTTATTCTATAATTGACCAAGATTTGACAAGCTTCCAAGGTGCACTGTACGTGCTCCAGGGTCAAACTGGCTCCCTTGCCAGAGTAGTGTTAAAACATGTCTCTTTCTAAAAGCAATTAGGGAAAGACCGTATAATAAGGAAAAGCTTTCCAATCTTGGGGACCTTGGCTAGGCCCCATCCTAGGACCACTGACAACCCTAATGTTACTGCTTCTAGTTGGGTCTTGTCCCACAAGATCACATGTAACATACCCAGCAAAGATTTGCCAGGAAAACTAAAAGAGGGGGAAAATGTAGCAGAAAATGCCCCCCCAGCTAGTATACTTCAGTTGCCCAGGTGACAGTTCTTGTTGCAGTTCTAGGTGCTTTTGTTTCTTAGAAACAGCTGGTCACTGAGATGCATAGCTGGTCACTGTGATGCATATTGTAAAAAACAATTAAAGACAGCCAAGTACTCTACCTCTGTACCTCCCCTTTGCAGACCCCATAAAAACCTCCCTGCCCCTGAGCCTTTGAGGCCTGACATTTTTATAAGGATTGATTCCTTGTCAGTGTCCATCCAACATTAAATAAATCTGCCTCCAAATCGTGGGTGTCATTTTGGTGTTTTTGTTGCTGTAGCATCACCACTACCATTATGGCATAATCAATGCCAAAAACAGTGCTAAAGCAGAGTATTAGAGGAGGACTGGGTACATGGCCTGTACCTCAGTTATGGTGGGGTGGGAGGAGGCAGGTAGTACAAAAATTCCATACAATATTATCTAAAGTGACATCAAGTATTCTGAAAAAACATTTAGTTCTTACTGTGAGTTTTGTCACTTGTCATTAAAACCTAAAATTGGATAACTAGGGGGCCGGTGAGATGGCTCAGCGGCTTAAGCGCCTGCCTGGAAAGCACAAGGTCCTGAGTTCGACTCCTGGAACCCACATACGAAAAAAAAGGGCCAGTGATATCGCTCAGCAGCACAGGCGCCTGCTGGCGCGTGAGGTCCTGAGGTCGATCCCCGGTACCCACAAAAAAAATAAATAAATAAAATAAAATTGGATAACTAAACTTCTGCTATTTAATTTTATAATGAGATTTAGCATGGGAAAATTAGTGGGATATTGACAAGAACCAACTGTATTCCTAGAAAAACTGGGTGAGCCTTAAACCTGGTCTCTCCAATAAGGCCATAAGAGTCATTTAGGACAGAGATGACTTCCTATATTTCCTTCAACTCTCCAAAGCTTCTCCCCTCCCTAATTTATGTGGCAGATATGTAGAGAGTTCAAGAACCATAAGGTGGGGCCGGTGAGATGGCTCAGCGGCTTAAGCGCCTGCCCCACAAGCGCGAGGGCCCGAGTTCGACTCCCGGATCCCACATACAAAAAAGGGGCCGGTGATATCGCTCAGCGGCACGGGCGCCTGCTGGCGCGCGAGGTCCTGAGGTCGACCCCCCGGTACCCACAAAAAAAAAAAAAAAAAAAAAAAAAAAAAAAGAACCATAAGGTGAATTGGAATACCTTGTTATGCTATTTAAATAACAGAACAGGGGCCGGTGAGATGGCTCAGTGGCTTAAGCGCCTGCCTGGCAAGCGCAAGGGCCCGAGTTCGACTCCCGGAACCCACATACGAAAAAGGGGCCGGTGATATTGCTCAGCGGCACAGGCGCCTCCTGGTGCATGAGGTCCTGAGGTCGACCCCCCGGTACCCACAAAAAAAAAAAAATAAATAAATAACAGAACAGTGGTTACAGAAAGGTTTCGATGGTGCCTGGCACTGTGCCGAGTCTTGCATACACTACCTCAGTCAACCCTCAAGCCACTCAGAAGGATAAAGTTGCCATTCCTGTTTCACAGGTGACTAGAGCTGTGAAGGAACACGCCTTAGCACCCAGGCCTGGCCCTGCCTAGATGGGTGTCCTGCACCCTCCTTTGTTCCTGTTGTTGGCCTCCAAGGCTCCAAGTGCAGCTTCTTTATTTGGGCAAGACCACTGAGTTCCCTGGGCCTCAGTTTCTCCTTCTGAAAAAATGGGATCATTCAACCATTCTGCATAAGGCTTAAGAAGGTTAATATGTTAATGGATGCAAAACTACTTAGAAAATGGTAACTCCCCATACCTATCCCAGTTTATGAAAATTTTCAATGTTTCTCAACAAGGGGACAGTCTCAGGCCCCAGCATGGGAGCACCTTTTTCAATTGTGATATCTTGATTTAAGGAAATGATGTTTTTCTTTTTAATAATTTTCAGCTAAATAATGGATTTCTTCAATTCAAACCAAAAAAACAAAATGAAAAGGTAAACAGGGAAGAGTCTTCCTCTCATTGACCTCAATTATGATTCAGTTAGT
This sequence comes from Erethizon dorsatum, assembly GCA_028451465.1. Lineage (NCBI taxonomy): Eukaryota > Metazoa > Chordata > Mammalia > Rodentia > Erethizontidae > Erethizon > Erethizon dorsatum. Next base: position 56,377,440 of record CM051827.1, on the reverse strand, counting down.
GGTTACTTCCCTATCTTTCCTGATAATTATATGCATATGCAAGGCCTGGAAGCTGAGTGTTCTTTTTTCATGCCTTATATATATACAAAAGGCTGTACACTAACACATATTTACACATATAACTTTCTTCTGAAGGTTTCTTGAAGGCTTTTTTCACTGACGCATAAAAGGCTTCCTTGCTCTGTTTAACAGCCATAATTTATTTAACCAGTTCCCCATGGGTAGACATTTAGGTTGTTTCCAATATTTTGATATTGATTTGTTGATTTCTTAAAGAGCTGAAGTGAGGGCCGGTGAGACGGCTCAGCGGCTTAAGCGCCTGCCTTGCAAGCGCGAAGGCCCGAGTTCGACTCCCGGAACCCACATACGAAAAAGGGGCCGGTGATATCGCTCAGCGGCACGGGTGCCTGTTGGCGCGCGAGGTCCTGAGGTCGTCCCCCCGGTACCCACAAAAAAAAAAAAAAAAAGAGCTGAAGTGAATGAAAACATCAATTTTTTCTTCATTATGAAGTTTAAAGCATTTTACCAAACAATAATGTCTAACTGAATCTCAGATTCAGTTAAGTCTGTCTGCTTTAAAATGAACAGGGATCTACATTTGACTATTCTCAAGGTACAGACTGTACAATATCATGTTGTACACATGTTATCTGTCAATTTTTTAAAATAATTTTTTTAGAAAAAGGGACCTGTTGGTGCCAAGGGAAGGATTTGTCCCCTATCTCAACACTTGAATCTCATTAACTTGGCTGCTTGTTCCATGTGTTGATTTTGTTACCATCTCACTGACTTATGGGACTTCCACAGACAGTTTGAGCAGCAGGCCTCTGTGGACTGTCACCTCCTTTTCCTCTGGCATTATGCTCCTTTTAATGCTGCTGGAGATCATGTTAACTTTGTCACCAGGAGGAATCTGGTGGGCACGGGTCTGGTGGGAGTGACTTACATGGGGTCTTCAATCAGTTGGCTTAGAGGTAGAAGAGGAATCCAGAGCCCCAGGGAAGAGCTACCAGGGCAAGAATTCCTGGGCCATGGATTTGTGAATTAATACTTAGCTGGGCAGTTGGAATGTGAGAATGTGAAACGAGCAACTTCCAGGAACAGCTTCTTCTATATAGGACACAAGCTGGCTGCGGGACTGACAGGACAAGCTCCAAGGCCTCAGGAAGGGGGATGGGAGTCCTGGAGCTATGGCTGCAGCTGAGAGAGCAGCACTGGCCCCTACTGGAGGCAACGGACACTCCAAGACTGGGGGTGATGGGGCAAAGGAGGTCTTGGGAGTTGTTGGAAATGCCAGACATAGCTCACCCAGTCATGGGTCTTGGTGGACACCTGCCAGCTGCTGAAGCTTCTGAGGCCATGGACTGCAGCTGGGAGGAGGCGGAAAAGGGAGGAAGAGGAGGAGGCAAGTTTGCTGCCAGACAGCTTAGCCAAGGACTCCTTGGCCTCTCCTGGGGCCAGCAAGTTGAGGCCTGGCTCTTGGGCCCCTCTATGTATCTGCCATCCTCTCCCTTTCCCTGCCCCACTCCCTTGGCCTCAGTAGCAGTGCTCTGCTCTGCTGATCATCTGCTGCTCTGGGTGCTCCTCTTGTCTCAACTTGGGACGTGTCCTCTTCCCTCCTTTAACTGATGGCTCCATCCCAAAGACAGCAAAATCGACTTCACCCATCCTTTGACCTAGAGGACCACACATGAAGCTGGTAAGACCCACATTTGTTTCTCCAGCCCACTGACAATCCTGGCTGACCGGATTTGATTTTAAAGAAGAGCCACCAAATGTTTCTGCCTCGATGTGAGTCCAGGGATCAAAACACTCAGCTAAGCTAATCAGAGTGAGCATGTCTGGAGCCTGGAACATAGTCTCCATGGAAACCAGGGTAATACTCTGCATACTCAGGAAGACCTGTGTGGAGTGGATGGACCAGGCAAGAAAGGCTGAGGGCTGAAGGGAGGATGGAGCAGTCAGGACCACCAGGTCCAGACCTGCCTCCCACTCCAGCTCCCACACAGACTCACTCCTCTACTCCCCTGGGAGGACCAGAGCTCAATCTCGGGGAGCAGACAGGGTTCTCACTTTATAGAGGCAGAAGAGGAATCCAGAGCCCCAGGGAAGAGCTACCAGGGCAAGAATTCCTGGGTCATGGATTTGTGAATTAAATACTTAGCTGGGCAGTTGGAATGTGGTGAGAATGTGAAACGAGCAACTTCCAGGAACGGCTGCTTCTATATAGGACACAGGCTGGCTGGGTCCCTGCCCCTGGGTCCCTGCCCTGGGTCCCTGCCCTGACCTCAGCAAGCAGGTATCACATACCCTAGCCCTAAATTCTCACTCCGAGAACCTCAGGCTCTGCCTGGGGTTTTTCTCTGACCTTTGCAGCACACTTGGCCAGAAGTGCAGAAAGTTCTTGGGTCAGCCTTTAACCAGTGACAGCTAAAGTTGTGGACAAATGCTGCAGCTTCCCTGCCTCTGAGGGAACATGTTCGAGGCATGTTCTGTGTGGCCTCAGAGGTCCCCAACAGGACTGACCCCCAGTGGTGATCTGCTTGGCACCCAACCTGAGTTGGCCTCCTTGCTTTTCCTGGCTCACCTCCAAAATAAATTACTTGTACTTGAACCTTTGCTTTGGGGTCTGCTCCTGGAGCCAAGCAAGATCCCCCTCCCCATCCCTCACATTCACATGCAATCCTGCTGATTCTACTCCTAAAAAGCCCTGGAATCTGTCCTCTAATCATCTCCCCACTTATCAGCCCTCCTCTGTCTTACTGCCCTGGTCACTACCTGGACTCCTGGCCCAGCCTTCATATTGTCCCTCCTGGCCATGTACACGGCAGCCAGGACAAGCCATCTTTCTAAGCACAACTCTGAGCATGACGCAACCCCACCTCTGTTTAAACACTTCCTGGGCTCCCACTGGACTTGAGACAAACCAAGTTTCCCAGCCTGTCATTTAAGACCCTGCCTGACCTGGTCCCTGCCCTCTTGTGCTGCCTTATCTTGTCCCACTCCTCCCTCCCACTGCACTCTGTAGGACTGAACTTATGACCTTTCCCGAATTTTCCATGCTCAACCCCAGCTCCTTTAAATTGCTGCCCCCTCTCCCAGGAACACCTTCCCCCTGCTTTACTCAGAGAAATCTAACCATTAAAAAAAAAACACTGAGCCTAGGCCATACTTGTGCCTTGAATCCTACCCTTCTCCCTCCCCCAGGCTGGGCCAGGGGCCCCTCTGGGCTCCTGTGCCTCTGTAAGTTTCACATCTCTCTGTCCTGAAGCCTACCAAGTCCCGGTCTACCCTCCCCAACACTAGGGCACCTGCCAAGGACCTCTGCACAGGCCTGCCACATAGCAGGCATCAGAGAAGAAGTGAGTGGATGATGTCAATGATGATGACTCTAAGTCTCCAGAGAATCTAATGCTCATTCCCTCATTTAGATATTTACAGAGCACTGTGCCGCGTGGGGGAAATAGTCTGGAGAGCCACGGACACAGTGCCTGCTCTGGAACTCAGGGGATGGGGGCAGGGGTGAAAGAGACAACATCAGGCCAAAGGGCTTGGGTGTGACAGAGGCCCGCACAGGAGCCTTGGGAGGCACAGGAGGCCCTCAGCCTTTGGATCAGGAGAGGCCTGAGAAGGCTGCGGGGGCGGGGCTGTCTGTGCTGGCTCCGCCCATCCCTCCATCTCTGCGGAGCAAGCAGGGCACTGGGGGAATCAGGAGAAAACTACGTATCATGTGCCACCACAGTCCCACCACCTCCTTTTCCTTAACAGTCACCTCCACACTGTTACCTACTCATGTCTTTACATGTCTTCTCCCTGAGTTTACTATTCTTTTGCATGTTTTAAATCTTACTTGCATTGTAGCATAATATATATATTTTATATATATCACATTGTGTTTATGTGAATTTAGCTTTCTTGACATGCGCATTCATTTTCTCTGCTATATAAAATTCTATTGAATGAATATATAGTCACCTCTTACTATTAGAATATAGTTCATCTTGATAGCAAATTTGAGTACAGCAAAAGCAAAATTCCAGAATTTAATGAGGAAAAATATGTTCCCGGCCCACCCCAAAAAAACTAATTTTCCCCAAATAATATTGAAATTATTAGTAATCACGAAGATTTCTGCATAGCATAAAGTTGCACTGTCCAATATGATACCTATTAGTCACAAAAGACTATTTATTTGCAACGCTTGGGATGGAACCCAGGGACTCACACGCTAGACAAGTGCTCTACCACTGAGCTACACTCCCAGCCCACAGGCTACTTAAATTGAAATTAATTTCTAATTAAAAATTGAGTTCCTCTATTGCCCTAGATACATTTCGAGTGCTCAAGAGTCATGCATGACCAGAGGCTACCATCCTGGACAGCACATATATTTCCACCATCACAGAAAGTTCTGAAGTTTCTAAAGTACTGACTCCTTTACCAAGGAATACGGAGACAGCTGTTTCCGCCCACACGGAAGGGCTCCTGCACACGGAGGATAAGACTTCTCCTGCATCTTTCACTGTCCTGCCCTCCCGATTAGCTTGATCGTTTTTATGCATTCTTTCAAGGATGGCCTTTTCTGGGTCTCCTCTCAGCCTTACCTAGTTTCTTCTCAGGTTTACCCAATTTCTTAGGAAACAATTTCACTTCATAACACAGGGAAGGTAACAGCTGTGGAGCAAATAATTCTAAATGACAGAAGCATGAGACACGATCCTGTCCTATGGAGGAGATGCTGGATGAGAAAACCACTCTCTCTTCCTCTCACCCAGGTCCAGGTTGGTGAGCGTGTGCAGATTCAAAAGGTCAGATTTTCCTCAAGTCACTGCCATAACAAATGTGGAAAAACTGAGCTTTTAGACAGCCAGCAATATCTGAATAATAGTCTATTTCTCCATTCCCCTGGTGATGGGTACATAGGTTGTTCCCGGGGTTTTGCTATTAAATACAATGCTGTGATGGACATTTCAACACACGCAAGAGTTTCTGTTGGTTGGATACAGTGGATTAGAACATTCCATCTTAGACTATGTGCATCTCCAACTCCACTGGATATTGACAAAGTACCCTTCAGTATCGTCTGTGTTAAATTGCTAGTCTCGCAAGCAGTGTATACGAATTCTCTTCTTTTTACATGCTCAACAAAATTGGTATTATCAAACTTTTAAATTTTTGCTGATAGATATATGTGACATGGTATAGTATGGTTTTAATTTACAGCTCTCTGGTGGATACTGAGGGCGAGCATCTTTTCATACATGTATTGGCTGTACTCATTTTAAAATTAGGTTGTCTGGCTTTTTCTTATTGATGTGTTGAATAATAGTCCTTTGTTATATGTGTTGCAATGATCTCTCAGCCTGCTGTCTGTCTTTTCACTTTTTTCTTTTATATATGTTTTTGGATAAAGACAGCTTTTTTATGACACTGGGTTTTCAATATTTTCCTTTATTGTTTTTTTCTTTCTTCTTACTGTTTTGTTAAAAAAAAAATCATTCCTTAATCCTTAATTCCTGCTGCAGTAGAAATTCAATATATGTTTGTTGAATAACAGCTGTGGCAGACCCTAAAGGAAGGGCTAGCATTTGTCTGAGTGCTGCAGGTACTGGGTTAAAGTGACAGAGGCTGGTGGTGTTGTCACTGAGATGAGGACATGGGGAGAATTATTGTAGGGAAGGGGCACTGCAGTCCTCCAAGGATAGACATCCAGGGAAGAGTTGGTCTGGGACACGGGAGACAAGCTGGGCTGGGAGTGGGGACTGTGAGTCTCCAGCGTACTTGGGTGAAGAGAAAGGGTGCCCTCCCCCAGGGAGCATGGGCAGAGTGAGCAAAACAGAGGGTGGAACAGAGCCCCGAGGAGGGGAGAGACAGTGTCCCCGGGGGAGGAGTCTGGGAAGGAGGAAGACCCTCAAGGATGCTGTGCAGGCCGCGTGGGGAGTCATTTAGTGCGACTGACTGAGATATGCACGTTACTTTTGAGTCATGGAGATTGCTCGATCCTTGGCTGGGTCACCTTGCAGGCGCTCTAGGGGCAGAGACCAGATTAGGTGGGCAGAGACCTGCAGAGGAGGCAACTCCTTCAAAACTGGCAACAGTGAAGGGAAGGCTTTTCCTGTCTCAGGAAACTCTGTGTAGTCCTTCTGCCTAGGATTCTGTCCCCTCACCTCCACCTGGCTGAAGCCAACGCTTCCTTGTGGTCTCAGCTGAAATGTCACTTCCTCTAGGAAGCCTGCCCAGATCACCCAGTTTAAATGAGATGTCCCCCTTCCTGACTCTAATCTCTCTTCTGGTCCTTGACACAATATGTAGTTACTCTTTGCATTAATTTGCATGACTATTTGTTAACGAATGCTTTCATCGCTAGACTATGAACTCCACCAGGCCGGCACCATTAGCACCATCTAGTTCTTCACCCCCAGTGTACCTAGCACACACCCTGGCACCTAACGGGAACTCTGACTGTTGGGCAAAAGTTCCAGTGGTAGCTGGGAAGAGGGGCTGGTTTTGTCTGGAGACTGCAGGTCAAGGGACGGTTTAGAGATGAGGGAATTGGAGGTGCCTCTCCACCAGCCAGATCACAGGCAATGAAAAGGAAGAAGAGAGGGAAGGAGAGTGGCATCAAGAGGGACATTGACATGGAGGGGCTGCTACTATGTTCCAGTCCCTGTCCCCTTATGCAATTTTTTTAGTAGTACTGAGGATCAAACCCAGGACCTTCACACTGAGCTACACCCCCAGCTCCCCCCATCCTTTTTAGTACATGTTTGTTATTCATAATGAATACATTCACTGTGGGGAGTTGGTACATATACATATCACATCTTAATCCTTTTTATTTACTCTTCCCCTCCCTTCCTTCCGCCCTCTCTCCATCCCTACATCCCCTTCCCATCTGTACGAGGTCTACCTACTCTTTCCTATCCCCAGCCTTTTTATCTTTTGAGACAGTCTCAGTAAATTGGTAAGCTTCCCAGGCTGGGCTCAAATTTGCAGTCCTCTTGTCTGTCTCCCAGAGTCCAAAGATCACAGGCTTGTGCTACCATGCCTGGCTCCTTGACAGTCACTGTCCCTAGCACCACTCCTACTCCCTCTGCCATCTTTGATCTGATGTCACACTAACTGGGTGAATGGGAGCAAGCTAATCCCCCCGAGCCTCAGTTTCCTAATCTGTCAAATGGATTGGTAAAACCAAGCTCCAGGGATTGTTATGAACACCAGGAAGCAGTATATGGTGTGGAAAGCACTGCAAGCCCATTCTTCAGGTATACTTGGGCTCTGTGGTCAGGCTGTCTGGCTTTAAATCTCAGGTCTGCCACTTACCAACTTGGGCAAGTCACTTTATCTCTCTGTGCCTCTCTGTTTCTCCACTTGTGAAATGGGGATAATAATACTTCTGCAGTGCTATGAGGATTAAATGAGGTAATGCATTAAGATAACTAGCACAAGCCAGGTTTAGTGGTGCATGCCTATAATCCCAGTACTCCAGGAGGCTGAGACAGGAGGAAAATTGCAATTTAAAGCCCAGCTTGGGCAATATTTCAATTTAGCGAGACCTTGTCTCAAAATTTTAAAAAGTTTTAGAAAGGATTGGGGATGTAAGTCAGTGCAAAAGCCCTGTGTCCAATCTCCAATACCACGATTAATTAATTAATTTTAAAATAGCACAGTGTCTGGCACATACTTGCTCAAGAAATTACACTTCATATTCTTCTTTCCCTCCCCTGTTCTGCCCCACCCCACCCCACCCCCTGGAACTGTAGATTGACAGCTGGAAAGATGGGAGAAATCATTCCACTCCATCCTCACCCCACACACCAATAAAAATAGAGAAACTGAGACCGGAGAAACGTAGGCGTCTCAAAGGAATCCAGCGGCCCAGGAGCCGTCCTTTCAGCCTGCCGCCGCCTCCAGACTATCACTGCCTCCTGTTCCCTCAGGGACGGGCAGCCTAGCCCGGTCCTGGCTGGGCGGGACTCCAGCGCGGGTGCCAAGGCTGCCGGGCCACAGCCCCTCCCCGCGGGTTTGGTCTGCTGCACGGGGCGCCACTTGGGGCTGGAGCAGCCGCTGCCGCCTGCGCGGCCTCTGTCTGGTAGCTCAGTTCATGGGTTCGCAGCCCAGCGCACCGGGAGCAACATCTGCGGACCTGCGGCCGCTGGGGCTTCCCTGCGCAGGTGAGGGCGCGCGCCAGGCGACAGGGGGCGCCGGTGAGGGGGGGCAGGCTCGCTACCGGTCCCGGTGGGATTTCCCAGGGTGAGTCCCTGTATGTATGGGTGGCTAGGCGTTGTGTGAGGGATTGCTGTGAGCAGTGGATTTTGTATAGTTGGTGTGTGGTGTGTACACAGTGTGCTAAGTGCGACCTGTGCCCACAAGTGCATAGTGCCCGTCTGTAGCCGGATGTCACTTTGCCAGCCAGGGTAACCCAGAGGCTCTACCGCGTGTGTGCTGTGTGACAGGCGGTGGCAACATGGTGTGCTGTGTGTTATGCCAGCTGTGAGGTGTGCGTTTTGCCGGGCACATCTGATGTTCCCTGTGGTGTGCTGAGCCAGGTAATGGAGGGTGAGGAGCATTTGGGCAGCGCTTGTCATTTTTGCACCCAGCACCCCTGAAAACTTGGAAGAGTGAAAGATGATTCTGGATCTGGGAGGAGGGAGTATGACAGAGCCCATGTGCTTGCTTGCATATTCTCTCTCTCTCTCTCTCTCTCTCTCTCTCTCTCTCACACACACACACACACACACACACACACGAGAAGGTCCTTTGAAGTCTCATGTTTTTAATCCTCAGGATTCCTGTGGATTTCACATTCTTCTCTGTAATATTTTCTCATTTGTTTTAACATAAAAATAGTGTTCTGGTGAATTGTTATCCGGTGAGTCAGCTCAAGGCTTATCCTGTTATCCTGCGATGGGACCCTCCAGCACCCCGGGTCTGCGACTCCAGGGAGTGTAACTGTGAGGTTAGGCGTGTGTGCTACGTGAAGGTATCTTGGTCTCTTCAAGTGCGAGGGCAGGGGACAGGGCTTCTGCAGAGGATCCTGACCACCGATGAGGTTCTCACATCTACTACATTTGCAGAACTCTGGAGCACTGTGGAGAAGGGATTCCCAGAGCAGGCTGCCATCTGGGGCTGCAAAAATGGCTGTGGAATTCAGGCGGGGCTCACACCCCAGCTCTGGCACTTTACCTGCAAAGCCCCTCTGTCCCTCAGTTTCTTCATTTGTAGAATGGAGATGTTAACAGTGTTCACTTTATTTTTTTAATTAATTAATTTTACTGGTACATTTTAGATATATGTAATGATCACATTTGTCATAGGGAATTTGTACCTGTACATGATATATCTTGATTCTTTTTTTTCCTATTCCCCTACCCTCTTTTCAACCCTTCTTCCCCTCCTTATTTACAAAGCTTTGTTTCCATTCTTTCTTTTCTCATTTTTTCTTTTTCCTTCCTTCTTTTCCCCCTCCCTCCTCCCTAGTTCCCCTTTCCTTTTGAACAATTTCTTCCTATTTCACAATATCTATGATACATTTCCGCCCTTATTTACACTTTCAGTTTCTCACACCAGAGAAACAATGTGATATTTACATGTGTGACCGATTTATTTCACTTAGGAATATGGTCTCAAGGTGCACCCATTTACCTAGAAATGTCTCAAGTTTATCCTGCTTTATGGCTGAGTAGTACTCTATTGTATTTTTTTTAAATCTTTTTTATCAATTCATTGCTTGATGGGCATTTGGGCTGTTTCCAAGATTTAGCTATTACCAACTGTGCCGCTATAAACATGGGTGTGCATATATCGCTGTGGTGCGATGCTTTTAATTATTTCAGGAAGATACCAAGAAGGTGAATAGCTGGGTCAAAAGGGACCTCTACTCCTAGCTTTTTGAGATATCTCCACGCTGATTTCCACAATGGTTGCACCAGTCTACACTCCCACCAACAGTGGAAAAGAGTTCCTTTTTCCCCACAGCCCTACCAGCATTTGTTATTGGTTGTTTTCTTGATGTTAGCCATTCTTTCTGGAGTGAGATGGAATCTCAGTGTTGTTTTAATTTGCATCTCTTGAATGACCAGTGATGTTGAACATTTTTTCATATACTTACTTGCTGTTTGCATTTCTTCATCTAAGAAGTGTGTATTCATTTCAGATGCCCATTTTTGGATTGGGTCTTTAAATTTGGGGATCTGATTTTTTTCAATTCTTTATATGTTCTAGATGTTAGTCCTTTGTCTGAGGAACAACTAGTCAAAATTTTTTTCCACTCTGAGTGTCCTCTTTTCACTCTGTTGGTGCTTTCTCTTGCTGTGCACAACCTTTTTAATAAGAGGAGGTCCCAGTTGTTGATTCCTTGTGATAGTTCCTGTGCAATTGGAGTTTTGTTCAGGAAGTCTTTGCCTATACCAATGTCTTCAAGAGTTTTACCTATTCTCTTTTCCTGCAGATCTAGTGTTTCTGTTTCAACATTTAGATCTTTGGTCTATTTTGATTTTAGTTTAGTGCATAGTGAAAGATATGGGTCTAGGTTTAATCTTTGGCATGTGGAAAGCCAGTTTTCCCAGCACCATTTATTGAAGCTACTTTCTTCCAGTAAAAGTGGTTGGGCCCTTTGCCAAAGATAAGGTGGCTGAGTATGTCTGGAGTTGTTTCTGCACCTTCTAGTCTGTTCCATTGATCCTCAGGTCCATTTTTTTGTTTTGTTTTGTTTTGGTTTGTTTTGGTTTGGTTTGGTTTTTGCCAGTACCATGCTGGGGTTTTTTCTCATGATAGCTTTATAGTATAATTTCAAGTCAGGGATTGTGATACCCCCTGCCTTGCCTTTGTTGCCCAGAATTGCCTTTGTTATTCTAGGTCTCTTCTGGTTCCAAATGAATTTTAACATTGTTTCTGTAGTTCTGTGAGATATGCTGTTGGAATTTTGATTGGGATTGCATTAAATCTATATCCCAGTTTTGGAAGTATGGCCATTTTCATTATATTGATTCTTCCTATACAAGAAATATCTTTCTATTTTCTGATGTCCTCTTCAATCTCTTTTTTCAGAGTACTGTAGTTTTCAATGGAGAGGTCTTTTACATCCTTCATTAGATTGATTCTCAGGTATTTCTTTTTTCTTTTTTCTTCTTCTTTTTTTTTTTTTTTTTGGATGCTATAAAGGTGCTATTTCCCTAATTTCTCTCTCAGTGAGTTTGTTGTTTGTGTATAGGAATGCTATTGATTTTTGAGCATTGACTTTGTAACCAGCTACACTACTGAATTTGGTTATTAAATCTAGAAGTCTTTTGGTGGAGTTTTGGGGGTCTTCTACGTAGAGTATTATGTCATCTGCAAATGATGATAATTAACTTCTTCCTTCCCTATCCTTATTCCTTTTATTCCTTTCTCTTGTCTAACTGCTCTGGTTAATGTTTCCAGAACCATAGTGAACAGGAGTGGTGACAGTGGACATCCTTGTCTTGTTCCTAATTTTAGAGTGAAAGCTTTCACTTTTTGTCCATTTAGTATGATGTTGGCTATTGGTTTGTCATAGATGACTTTTATCAGATTGAGATAAAGACCATCTATTCCGATTTTCTGCAGGGTTTTTAATCATGAATGGGTATTGGACTTTGTCAAATGCTTTTTCTGGGCCAGTGAGATAGCTGAGCGGCACAAGTGCCTGCCTGGCAAGTGCGAGGTCTTGAGTTCAGTTCCCAGTACACGCATAAAGAAAAAGAAAAAAAACATGCTCTTTATTGAGATGATCATGTGTTTTGTCCTAATGGTATTCATTTCATAGTATCATTATGAGGGCTGGCTGGGTGCTTGGATATAGGCAATCTCTGGCACATAAAAACCCTAACAGGAGGTGACAAAACCGTGATGGTAGTGATTGAGACCCCACGTGAGTGGGTCCCTGCCCACCCAGGAACTCCATTTTTCACAAAGCCAGTGATTCCAGTGGGAGAAGCAGGGGGGAAGCTGAGACCCACACATTTGAGTGCCTGACAGATCCCTCTTGGGACTGCATCACTGTTGCATTCTCGGTGACTCCCTGACTCCCGGGAAGATGCTCTGAAAAGGAAAAATGCAAGCCTCTAGCAAGGCGTGGGACGGATAGTGGCAGAGAGTCTGGGGGAAAGGTGGGGGGCAGCCCTGGAGCTTGGATGGAGCCTCCCCTTCCTGACAACCACTACAGGAACTGACCCGTGCTGGCCCGTGGACTGGGGCTGAGGAGAACTCTCAGGGGCAGGGTCTGGGGTCCCTCTGCCCAGAATGAAAAAAGGCAAGATGAATAGGAAGAGGGAGGTCTGGTCCCTGGACAAAGGTGGGCCCTGGGAGCCAGAAGGAGGCTGTGAGGTCAGAGTTGAGCCACAGGTGCAGGGGGACCAGAAGACCCCTCAGACTGGGCTTTGTTTCAAGGACTTAAACATTTGTGTTGGCAGAGCAAGAGCCCCTGTTCCTGGTGACTTCATCAGGTCAGTTTAGAGAAGATGCCCAGAGGCCTTGGAGGACAAGAGGACATAAAAGGCAGTGTTGGGAGCCGTGGAAACACATTTGGGGAGGGCACATAAATATATCTGCTGTGGCAGGGTGCCATGGTGGCCTGATGGGAAGCTCAGGCAGGGGTGGGGGCAGGGGTGGCCATTGTCCCTGCTGTTCACTGTCCCCAAGCAGGGAGCGCTTCTTCCCCCAGAGTTCTGCTCCACAGGGTCTAGAGTATCGGCCCTGCTGGACAAGAGGCCCGGCCCAGGCCTGACTTGCTGAGTGACTGAGGAGCCAGCCCTCTCTTCTCAGCTATTGGGGAGGTGGGTTAGATGGAATGATGTTGACATCACTTCCAGCCCTGGTTAATCTACAATTCTGGCTATAATTGTTTATGATTCCAGTCCTAGCCCGAAGAATCTAAAATTATTCAAACATTTTAAAGTCTACAATCCAAAATCCAACTTCCTGTGCTCCAACTGTAACATTCCCTGATTCCAGCTCAAATGCTCAAGAATTCTGACCCCCGCTTTGGCACTTTCAAACTTAACTACCAGGGAAGATATACTGGAGGTCACTTTGGGATAATTACTTGAGAAACCCCAGGAAAGGTTGCCTCCCTTGCAGCCAGTGTGGAAAGTCCCCAGTAAAATGGCCATGTGCTCCCTGGGATGGTGACAGTGAGCCCAGAGGCCCCTCCTTGTCAGGTAGTCAGAGTAGCTCACAGCTGTTTAGGAAGGGTGCTCTTGGGGAGGGGCAGGCTGAGATCCTGGGATGTGGGTATCCCTCAGGATGATGGGGTTGTGGGGGCACTTTACCTTCAGGAGCTATTGAAGGAAGGAAGGAGAGAACAAGAAACAGACCTGCAGAAACTTCACAGACAAGCCCCATTCTCTCTGAGACACCCCCTGCCCCAGCCTTGAGTCACTTAGACTTCCCTGGAGTCAGCAGGAGGGGCAGCGTGCACAGCTGGCCTTGAACTCAGCATGGGCTGGGAGTGGAGGGCTGACCACCTGTGCTCGCTTCAGCTGTGTGACTTTGGAAGAGTCTTTTTCCCTTGCCAGATTTCACTTTCCTGGTGGGAAAATGCAAGCAAGAGTAAAACTGTTTGCCTCTCTCCCTCCACTGAGGAGTCGGCACAGCAGCAGAATGTCTGGTCCCTGGAGGGCAGTCCACAGACCTTAGCTGAATGAGTCAGTAGAGAAAGAATGAATGATCAGATGAGTAGATGTGACAATACCACAAACTGCGTGATGAGTGTAATCTCCCTTCCCCTCCTTCCAACCACCTTCACCCTCATGTGAGAAACTGATTTCAGAACTAAGACTAATACCTGTAATCCCAGCAGCCTGGGAGGTTGAGGCAGAGGGATCACAAGTTCAAGCCCAGCCAGGGCAATTAAAATAAAGTAAAACGAGCTGGGGATATATATATTCTCCAAAGGCCCTGGGTTCAATCACCAAAAAAAAAAAAGAACAAGCAAAAGAAAGACAGGTTGGGGAGGTCCTCTGGGAGAACCCAGGATTGGCTGAGGGTTTACATGGGGCTGGGGACTCCCTTGGTGTCATCTCTTAACCTGCAGAATTTCTGCCGCTAGTTCTGCCCTCAGCTGGTGACTGACAGAGGAGCTGTAGCTTCAGGGGCAGCACTTCTGGAAAACACATTTGGGGAGGGCACCTAAATATACAGCAGGGGCAGCAAGCAGGAGTGCCCCAAGGATGGTAGAAGAGTGGAGGCCAGAGGGTTGCTAAGGCTCCAGGCCATGGGAGGCCAGGTGAGGGTTGGAATGGCCAGGTCCAAGCAGGTATTGGCACCAGTGGGTGCAGGGGAGGTGGCCCCCACTGTGTGAGGCAATGTGTACAGTCCTACCTGTGTGCTGTCTGTCCTCCTAGCTACCCTAGCAAGAGGGAGAGGCTTGAGTACATCCTGGGCTTCTTCCTTCATTTTTTCCTTTTTCCTCCCTTCTCCCATTCAGTTATCAAGCTCTCATGAACCTGCCCCCAGATATCTCTCCATTTGTGTCAATCAGATTCATCGTATGACCAAAATAGCTGACATACACGACTCAAAGGAGGAAAGGTTTGTTTTGGCTCATGGTTTCAGAGGTTTTAGTCCTGGGTCTTCTGGTTCCAAGGCAGAAACACCATGGTGGAAAGATGATGTAGAGGAAAGCTGCTGGCCCCGTGGCATCCAGGAAGCACAGAGGGTTGGAGACAGGAAGGGGCTGGGGCAAGAATTCCAGGTTATGCCTCCAATGACCTACTTCCTCCCACCAGGCCCGACCTCCTAACAGCACATTCAGTTATGAACTCATCAGTGGAGGTTAGCACGCTGTCTTAGTTACTTTTCTCTCATTGCTGAGACAAAATACCTGACACCCAAAGTTAAAGGAGGAAAGGTTTATTTAGCTCACAGTTTGTGGAGGTTTCAGTCCATAATCAGCTGGCTCCAAGGCAGGGTGGTGGCAGAGGAACAACTGTTCTTGGCTGCAGAAGATACCAAAAGCAACAGGAGAGGAGGAGGGAGCAAGCCTCTTTCCATCCCTTATATTGTATGCAGGCTACCTGACCTATGGTGGATGTAGCACTCACACCCCCAGTCCCAGCACTAGACAATGAACCAATCACAAACTCTAGATTCAGTGGCGTCCAAAAAGCCCATCCTCATGACCACACGAGGCTTTGGGGGACATCCAGACACAACCCATAACACACAAACATCTTCCAGAAGCCCCACCTCTGAACACATGAGCCTTCTGGGGAACACTTTTGATCCAAACCCTAACAACACTGGTCTCCTTACCTCCATCCCTGCGACCTTGGCCTAGCTCTGGAATACTCCACAGTCTCCTCACCTCCAGCCCATTTTCCCTTCCACCCACACTCAGCAGATGGCTTCCCCAGCACTGATCTGACCACTCTGTCACTGGCTAGCATGATTTCTTAGCTGCACATAAGATGGAAATCAAGTGTGGGCCAGTTTCAAGGCTAAAATAAAATAAACCAGAAGGTAACATTGATTATAGGAAAGATAGTAGCTGGCTGTCCCACAGACAGTAGGCCCTCAAAAGGATAAAATTTGGCTACTCCACAGACAGAGAAGCCCCGGACAAATGGCGCATCATGTATTTAAAGGGTCTCATCCCAGTTTCCCACACAACCCACTTTCTTATCTCAGGAAGAGCATTGGCTTGCTCCTTTGATAAACCATTTGCTTCCTTCTCCTTATCACCCAGAAGTGCAGCTGCCTGCTTGTTTCCTATCAGGTAGCCACTTGAAACTCCTATTAGCTCCCTGCCTCAGTTATAAATGTGGAATACAGAGTCAGCTCATCTGGGTTTAAATCTGTCTCTATAGCTTGTTTGCTGTTTGACCTTGAGCAAGTGAGTTAACTTACTCTAAAGTCCTGTTAACCCCCTGCCTCATCTCTCTTCTTCCAAGCCATCCCATGGCTCCCATGGAACTCATTGCTCAGGTGAAGTCTGAGCTCCTCCAGTACCTGGTGGTCCAAGCCACCTCCATTTGATTCTTTTTTTTTTTTTTTTGTGGGTACCGGGGGGACGACCTCAGGACCTCACGCGCCAACAGGCACCCGTGCCGCTGAGTGATATCACCGGCCCCTTTTTCGTATGTGGGTTCCGGGAGTCGAACTCGGGCCTTCGCGCTTGCAAGGCAGGCGCTTAAGCCGCTGAGCCATCTCACCAGCCCCTCCATTTGATTCTTGCCAACCCCTCCTACTGCTAGCTGCAGCTCTCTCTGGGCCATGCACAGCCCCTGCTCTTTCCCACTTCCTGATCTGCCCTGTTGCAGTAATGGTGCCCAGAGCCCTGATCATTTTGAGTCCTGGTGATACTGCAGTCCTAGCTCATGCCCCTCCTGGGTATGTCAGAGTCCATGGGGAATGGGCCACGTCTATGCAGAAGCTGTGCACCTCCCTCAGCCCTCTCTGCAGAAGCCCCAGCTGTCTCCTACCTGCCTCCCCAGGCTGTTGTTCACTCTCTATTTCCCTAGCATGGCTGGCCTTGGGACAGCATGGCTTTACCATAGGTCTGGAGAGTAGGGTAGAGGTAACATAAGAGAATTGCAAAGTACCAAAGTACAGTTCTAACCAAGTCCTCAGACATCTCAGCTCCTGGAGTCCATCCACAGTTTTTCTCCCAGGAATGGCTCCTGTGCATTCTCTAGTTCTTCCCTTAACTTCTGCTAGCTGTCATGTTGCAGGCATCCCCTCCCTCGGAAGGACATTGCTCTGTCATCCCTGCCCTGGTGCCCAGGGCCTCTACTCCACTCCTGCCCCAGGACCTCATGTAGAGGAAAAAAGCCTTTCAATGCCATTGCCCCATTTCAGCAGCCAGACCTTGAGCCCCAAGAAGACAGCCTTGTACCTCTGCAAAGTACTTTAGCTCTGTGCTGTTGCTTCACTGTGGCAAGACTAAAACCACAGGAATGTTCCTCCCCAAACACAGTGTTCTGGTCCCAAGGTGTATTCAGGCTTCCTCCTCCCACAGCATAAAGACCAGTGGAGCTTTGCAGGGCAACATTTCTTTCCTTTTTTTTTTTTTTTTTTTTTTTTTTTTGTGGATACCGGGGGTCGACCTCAGGACCTCACACGCCAGCAGGTGCCCGTGCCACTGAGTGATATCACTGGCCTTTTTTTCGTATGTGGGTTCCGGGAGTCGAACTCGGGCCCTCGCAATTGCCAGGCAGGTGCTTACGCCGCTGAGCCATCTCACCGGCCCAGGGCAACATTTCTTAATGTTCTTCAGAGAATTCTTAGGCTCAAGATCAAGGACTCTGGTCTCCATACGATCCCAACAGTGCTTGCATATGGACGTTTCACCCAACACACAACCCTGATCATTTTGTGTGTGGGGTTAATACAAGAAGCTCTAAAAGGTCATGGTCTTTGCCTTTTCCAGTGCTCTATAGTGGTCTCTTTCCTTTGTCTTTCTCCCTCTCTTCAGTGGTAGCCCCTGGAATGCCAAAGCCATGACATTTTGCCTGTTGTATATGTTTCCATTCGTATCTCCCCGATGTACCCCAAAGGCTGACACAACTGGTGCTCAGTAACACTGATTTGGCTTGCCTTCTCCTTTGTATTGCTCACAGAACCCCAAGCAGGATTATCCCAGTGATCAAATTCATTTCCCCAGGCAAATATTTGACTTCCTTTTATCATAAAGAATGAGAGAGAGCCATAAATCCTTGCTGTTTTTCTCTTTTACTTTAGTCTCTAGAAGCTCAGCCACCATCTTAACCTAGGTTTCTGCTACTGGGTTTTTTTTGTTGTTGTTGTTTTTCCCCCTGCCTATGATAGGCTGGTAGTTCTGAGATTCTTCTGGGGAAGACCACTGCTTCTTTAATTTTTCACTTTCTCTATTTTTCTCTTCTGCCACACAGACTCTTTCCCAGGCATGGAGACACTGCAGAATATGGTGCAGCGTATTGTTTCAAGGCACTGTGTTCAAATCGTGGCTCTGCTACTACTAGCAGACAAGTTACATAACAGCTCAGAGCCTCGTTTCCCTTCTGTAATGAGATAATAATGGTACCTACCTAGGATGATGGGTGAGGCTTAGAGGAGCTAGTCTTACTGTTGAGAACCAGCAGTTCCTGACCCATGGTGAGTGCTGTTTGCCAGGGTAGTTATTACTTGAACAGGGCTACACTGTCCCATTCCAGGTTGGCTGCTGGGGAGGGGGGCTGGCTGTGTGGAGTGTTCCACGTCAATGCTTCTCAAATGTCAGCATGCCTGTGAATCACTTGGAGAGCTGATCAATTGATCAGGGTGGGGCCTCAGCCAGCAGCTCTGAATATACTTCCACATGATGCCAACAGCCCAGGTTCAAAGTTCACACTTCAGTCAACACCGACCCTGAAGTTAGGTTGGGCAGTGGCTGGGATCCATTGAGATGATTCAGAGGGAAATGGAGGAGGTGAAACAGGTGCCCCCATCCCCACCCCAGCCCCACCTGGTAGCTCTAGGGAGGCTGGACTCTGAGCTGAGCAGAGAAAAAGCACTGTGGCTCTCTTACTCACCATTAGGCCACCAGCTTTCAGAAAAGCTCAATAAGTATAGAGTGAAGAAGGAACCAGAAACCCATTAAAGGAAGGGTTGAGGCTTGAGGATGGTGGGCCTTGCCTGGGAATAGCCGTACCCATCCTACCCTGCCTTGGAATAGCCCAAGGACTCCCATGATCCCATATTCTGCCCTATTAGCCCAAACCCTCACTTTGAACTGATGACAATTGGGCCTGGTGGCAGATTGGGTACATCAGGGGCCATATTCCCAAAGGGATCTTGCCTGCTTTCTCTGAGTGTTCTGGCCAGTGCCTGTGCGGGATGGCTGGAGAGAGCAAGCCTGCCAAACCACCAAACTGCCAAACTGCCAAACCACCTTTGTCCTTGGGAAAACCCTGTGGTCTCTCTAAGTGGAGCCAAAGGATGGGCTTCCTCAGACTTGTCTCCTCCCCTTTCTACCTCTTTCCTGGTTCTGAAAGTTCCTTGTGTGCAGCTTATGTCTGAGCTTAGAGCCCTCCATGTGCCAGGCTGGACACGGATGCATACATATGTGGGTACATGTGTGCCTGCTGTTGATGGCACGCCTCTGAGTGCAGCCTGTGCACATGTGTGGACCAGTGTTGGGGTCTGGGTGTGTTGTGCTTTGGTGTGGGATTACACATGTGCTCCTTGCTCCCTGCCTGTTCTCTGTGGCCACCTTGTGCTTTCCTATGACAGCAAACACCAGATCCCAGACACTGGCAGGATGAGGTGCTCAGGGTGCAGAACAGGAGAGCTAAGGCTCGGCAAGAGGCCCCAGCCTCTCCTGTCTGAGGACCACCGAACTTGCTGCCAGGAAGCCTAAAGCGAGGTCGATTCCCTGTGGAATCCGATCTAAATCCTGGACATCAGGAGCCAGGCATCTCCTTTTAGACATTTGGCTCCAGGGAGCAACTAAGGGCCAGTGGGCAGTGCTTTGGGTGCCTGGGATGCACACAAGATGGTTCCCGTAGGGCTCATCACAGGCCACAGAGACCCTTCACAGTTTTTGGCCAGTATGGGCAGGAATAGCTCCATTCTACAGCTGGGGAAACCACAATTGAGAAAGGGTGAGAACCATGCAGGGGAGGGGTCAGCACAGAATGGAAGGCCAGGTGGGGGACTGAGACAGACCACGCCAGGCTTCAGGAGATGGGGCTCTGCAGCCACCTGGCTGCTTTCTTCACCTGGCTGGTGATCATCATCCAACAGGATGTGGTTATAATGTGTAAAGCACTTACCTACTGTTACCAGTGCTGAGGGGCTCCTGCCTTGGTGCTGGGGGAAGGAGGGTGGCTGTGCAGGGGTCAGTCCCCCCTGGGAACTGAGAGGCTGAGGTCAGTGGGGCTTTGACCTTGGGCACCTGTGACCACCCTTTGCCAAGAGGAGCCCAGACCCAGGGCCAAGCTGGGAGCACCTAGTTAATCCTCTAAGCCTTCCTCCTCTTATGTAACCACTTTTGTTCTGGGGAAGTCGAGAGTCTGTGGTGTCCACAAACCCTGCAAACCCCTCCTGGCATCTGGGCCAACCTGGGACTGTGACAAGGATCTTCAGCCTGGGAAAACTCAGGCTGTGGACAGGGGTTTGCAGGGCTCCTGGGAGTGGACATGTGTATACAGCACGTGCACAGATGCAGACACGTGCAAATACCCAAGGGAATATACCTGACACATCTGTGCACACAAACACGTGTATCCCTGCGAAGACATATGCATCATCCTCCAGGACAGGCCCATATGTGGCTGACAAGCCCCAGACAGACATGTGGACCCCACACTCACACCTGAGGGGGTGGTTGGATGACCTTAGTTACCTCAGGCCCACATCTGCCCCTCTCAGGCTCCCCACTTTGTCTCTTTCCATCTTCTCTTCTCATCTACTCACCACAAGGAGAGAGTAGGGGCCCTTCTGTCAGGTTGGGAACAGAGATGGCTTTGGCCTTTCTGAAGAACGGGTTCTGTGGACTTAGTTTCCAGCAAGGGTAAGGTTCTGCTCTAGGGATCCCTTTCAGGGCCCCAAATGTAAGCGTATAACAAATCCTGTCATGTGGATAGGGCTTACAATTTGCAAACTGCCTTTTGCCATGTCATGTCTTATCCATTCATGATCACCCTGAGAGGCAGGTGTCTTCATTTCTTCCATTTGACAGATGAGGCAGTTGAGGGCCAGAGAGAAAAAGAGAGATGTGAGGTCACACAGCAAGTTGAGGTAGAGTTGACCAGAACCCTCCCAAGCTTGAGCTAGGGGAAAGTGCTTTCAGCCTCCTGGGGCCTACAGTACAAAGAATTCTGCCTGGTTCAGAGACCAGAGGACGGGCAGGCTGGGACTACCAAGTGGGGTCCCTGTGGGGACACTTCACACTCCTGCCTCGCTGCCCAGCACTCCGCTGTGAGGTTCAACATTTATGCATGCGCCAGGGGAGAGGACCAGAGGGGAAGCAGGCTCTGCTTTGCTGTGTGACCCAGACAAGCCCCTCCCTTCTCTGGGCCTAGGACCCTTTTCTCTTCAATGGGATGTTGGGCTTAGTTAGGGGATGTGCTCCTCTCCAAGGCTGCAGAGGGCTCCCCAGGGCACAGAGTGAAAGGCAGGCTCAGGATGCTCTCCAAGGCAGTGCCTGGCAGAGCAGGGACTCAGGCCCTGGGGCAGGGTCTCCTTCAGGATGAGTGACCTTCTCCAAAGAGGTATGGGGGAGGGGACCCAGCAAGTCCAGGTGGGGCCTATCCCATGGTCTGAGGTGGCACTGCTCAGCTTTCTGTCCCTTACCTTCCCTTAAATTTCTATATAGCTCTTATCACTACCCAATCTGCTATCTATTAACTTGTTGGCTACAATAAACTTACCTCCCCTGCTCGAATGCAGGTGGCTCAAGGGTAGGGCCTTTGTTTAATGCCCTTGTGTGCCTTGAACACTTCCTGAAGAGAGCAGGTGCCAGTAAGTATGAGAGAGAGAGACAGAGAAAAAGAGAGAGAGAGAGAGGAAGGAGAGAGAGAGGAGGGATAGAGACGGAGACAGAGACAGACACAGAGACACAGAGAGAGAGCGAGGAGGAGGAATAATCTTAAAGATGGGAAGGGCTGGCCCAGGCCCATCATGGACCAGAGGCCGAGTCACCCTGGCTGCCCTCTGTTCATCTGGCTCAGAGACAGACTGGAACTGGGGAGGAGGACGGTCACTTGGGCTCAGTCTTTGCCCAAAATCATCCTCAACCTGAAGATCTATCTTCTGCCCCTGGGAGGGGTATCTCCCAGGGCATTGGAGCCACAGATATCAGGCCTTTAATCTCAGAGTCTCCATCATTGTTAATAGACCTTCCCGGCATAGCTAAGAAAGCCAGGGTAATTTTTCCTTCTGTCAGGGATGAGCAGGAACAGGACTCTCTCCAGACTTCAGAGAGGCCAGGAGAAGGCTGGGTGGGGCAGAAAAATGCTCATCAAATGCATGCCTACCCTGTGCCAGGCTCTGGTCCCTAAAATTCTCTCCCTCCATCTTCCCAGCAGCCTGTGGGGCCAAACTAATTGTCCCCACACTTTTTGTGAGCATGTTCAAGGCTGAGGTGACTTACTTCCAGCTGGGCAGTGGCTGAGTCAGCCCTGGTGCTAAGCACTTGAGCAACAGGGTTCTCAGAGTCACATCCTGGCCCTGCTGTTTGCCAGTTTTATGCTGCACCAAGTCACTTCCCCTCCTCAGATTCTCAGTTTCCTCATCTGCTGCTTCCCCAGATTTCAGCACAATGCAGCCTTGTGGCACAGGATCGACTAGCAGTAGGGGCTGCTCCGGGAGTTGAGATTCTCTGCAGCAATCATGGACCACAAGTGGAGCACTCACTGAGCCTAGGGTGAGTTTTCCAGGTCAGTGTCCGGGCATGCACCCTCCTCTGGGAGCTTCCTAGTGCATGTCACATGGTCCACCTGCAGCAACAGGGCGCCTGGCAGGCATGGGGGCTCCCTCCACCTCCTTGTGCCTGGAGCCTGCAGGCTGCGCATCATGGAAGGGTAAGGTGTACAGGACAGGAGGGGAGGGGGTGGTGACATGGGGACTGTACTATGCCTCAGTGAGGAATAAAATAGGGGGACAGGATTTGGAGCCACATAGATCTAGATTTGAGTCTTGAATGACTCAGGACACTCTTCCTCTGTGGGTCTTACTTTCTTTTTTTTTGTGGGTACGGGGGGGGGTCAACCTCAGGACCTCACGCGCCAACAGATGCCCATGCTGCTGAGTGATATCACTGGCCCTTTTTTCGTATGTGGGTACCGGGAGTCGAACTCAGGACCTCGCGCTTGCCAGGCAGGTGCTTATGGCGCTGAGCCATCTCACCAGCCCTTAATTTCTTACTGTGAAAAGTAGGGAACAGCAATGATCTTCCCCTAAGTATTTGGAAACTGTTAAGGGTAGTGTGCTTATAAGCCTCCCCTGGGGAGCAGGAGGCTTGGTGGAACAGGTAGGGAAGATGATTTGGCCAAACGGAGGTCTGCATAGGAGGCCCCTGGGAAGTCTCTTCCTTCTGCCCTGTGTCCAGGTGTGACTTGTTAAAGGGGAGAGAATTTGGGGGATAAGTACATGCTGGGGAGTGGGGTTAAACCTTTCCTGGAATAGCCTGGAATGGAGGCACATGCCTGTAATTCCCAGCACTCTGGGAGCCTGAGACAGGAGGATTGCAAGTTTGAGCCCAGCTGTTTCAAAATAAAATATTTTTTAGAAGGGCTGGAGATGTAGCTCAGTGCAAAGGCCCTGTGTTCAATCCCCCAGTACAAAAAGTCAAGAACAAAAACCTTTTTCTGGAGTTTCTGTTGCCATTCAACTCTGCTGACCCCAGCATAGGACAAGTAGGCCACACAGTGTGCATTCACCCGGCCTCCTGAAGGTGTGTGGGACTCACATGTCTTACCAGCTTCAAATAGCTCCTAAGCCAACCCAGGATAGTTTCTTCTCTCCTTAGTAGCAAATGAGATGAAAAATGAGAAGGCGCTTTGCACAAAGTAAAGCGCTATGCCTTTGAGATGCATCTACGTGTGTGTGCAAGACCTTCCTGTGCAGCTTGTGAGCATGTGTGTGCAACCCTTGCTTGGTTGGGGGCGATTCTCCTCTAAAATTATTATCTTTTATCTTTTTTTGCATTTCCTCACTATTGGCTTACCAGAAAGGGAGGGGGACCCGGCCCGGAAACCTAGCAATTGTCTCTGAGCCTGACCCCTCGCCTTATCCTGTGGCTGTCTCTGGAGACCTGGCCCAGGCCGCGGGTCAGGAGCCTCCTGGCTCCTCTGTGCAGCTCACCTGCCATCCGCTTTTCCCCAGAGGATCTGTGCTGGCTGCCTTCACACCTTTGTCCCACTGACTCTTCATAACATGCCAGTGTTCTCTAGAGATGCTATTATTGTTCCCATTTTACAGGCAAGGAAGCGAAGGCTTGGTGAGGGGAAATGGCTTTCCTGGAACACAGAGTACTCGGCCAACTAGTAACTGCTGGAGATTCAACTCCTAGTGCACGCCAGAAACAATATTCTTCACTGCTGTGGCCTACCCAGTGGGCATGTGCTCACTCGTTGACTGAACGGAAAAATAAATGAAAGAGTTAATAAATAAATCCCTCATTCAATATTGAGTTGAAAGAGAAGGTTAGCAATGGGTATCGTTTATTATTTGTTGAGCACCCATGATATGCCAAGAGTAAATGCAGGTATGATGACTTTTACCTCCATTTTGCAGTGGAGAAAGCTCAGGCTCAGAGAAGATAAAGCATCGTGTCTCATGTAGGGGAGCTGGGGTTGCATTTGTCAGACTCCAGACCTGAACTCTGAGGTGGGTTTTCCTGGTTCCTTCCAGGAGAGGTGAGTTGAGTCAGTGGAGCCTGGTGTCAAATGCCTGCTCTATCCAAGAGCCTGGGGCCAGTTAAGAGAACACACCACCTACCTCTCCTGCCCTAGGACCATTTCCCCATTTTCCTCCAAAGTGGGTTTCTATTTCAGTTTCCAGTAAGGATTTGGTGGCTCATGCTCTGGCTCTTTTGCTCTGATGCTTGGAGTGTCTAGTTAGGGCCAAAGCCCTGGCCCAGTCACATGGAGATGTCCCCTACTCCCCCTGCCAGGGTGGCCTGTACTTAACAGCCCTATGGGAGGGCAGGGCCTCTGCAAGATGCACTGTTGGTCCGTGGAGTTGGCCCAGGCTGGGTGGGTAGCCTCTGTGCTGAGCCGTGTGCTAGATGCCATCAACCCAGGAGCTATGAGATCAAGGCCTTCCCTTGGAATACATGGGCTGGGGACTGAGGTCCAGAAGCAAGAAATCCACAGTAGCTGAGACAGAGCCTGGCATCCTGACTCCCAGGGAAGCACTCATTTTCCATGTCTGGGATGGAGCAGAGGCTGTTCTATGCCCAGGAGGCAGATCTCAGCTCAGAGTGAGGGAAGACATTGTCTCTGTCATGACAGAGGAATGGGAAGCAGTCATTCAGGTCAGCCGACAGTTCTGGAGTGCCTGTACTTTCTAGGGTAGGGTGGCCTGCAGGGAATGCTGGATTCAGCCCAGGGGAAAGAAATGGGACTTTGAAATCAGAGCTGGGTGTAAATTCAGGCACCAGCATTTGCTGGCTGTGTGAACTCGGACAAGTTATTGAACCTCTTGGAATCTCAGTTTTCCCGTCTATATAAATGGAATAATAGAACCTATCTGACCAGCTCACGGAGTGGATAAAATAGGATCATACATATAACATTACTTGTAAGTTCTTAGGAAGTCTTAATTCACTTCCCTCTGGCCTTTCATCTGAGGCCAGAGAAATTCCCTTAGGCAGCAGCTAATCTGATGATTGAGGCAAGACCTATAAGGTGTTAGAACCTACTTTGTAGATTCACCAGTCCTTGACTTTGTGGTACACAGGCGCAGGTCCCTCGGCCTCACCTTGGTCCTCATTGCACTTCCCAGGTGGACACACCTCCATACGTAGGAAGAGGAGAAGCACAGAGAAGCTAACATTTAGCACAGAAATCCCTCTGTTGTAAAAAGTTACTGGAGTAAGGCAGATAATAGATGAAAAATGAGACAGCCCCCAGCCCAGGTTTCCTGACCAAGCTGGAAATCTCCCCTTCTGATCCCTAGATTTACTGGTAAGATTCACTGAACACTTGCCTTGTCCAAGGCCACCTCAGGGTTTTCTTATAGATTTATCTAAGTTAATATCATAGCTCACATTTAGTAAGTGGGGAAACTGAGGCTCAGAGCATTAAATAACTTGCTCAAGATCACACAGCTAATAGAAACAGCAGGAGGATTAAAACCCAGGACTATCTGTCCCTGAAACACATACTCTCCCATTTCAAGGGGTTCCACAAAAGACGCCAGGCATCAGAGCAGAAATACATACAATAAAATGGAAAAAAGTATGAATGACAACACAGAAAAGGAGCAATTAGGGAAATGTAAGTCAAAAGCACAGTATACTACTTCATACCCACTAGGACGGCTGTAATGAAACAGATAAAATGTGTTGGAGAGGATGCAAAGAAATTAGAACTTCATACACTGCTGGTGAGAGAATAAAATTGGAACACAATTAGACAGTTCCTCAAAAAGTTAAACATAGAGTTACTATATGACCCAGTAGTTCTGCTTCTAGGTGTGTACTCGAGAAAACAGAATATATACATCCACTCAAAAATTTGTATACAAATGTTCATAGCAACATTATTCATAAAAACCAAAAAGTGGAAAACCTAAATGTCCAACAACTGATTAATGGACAAGCAAAATACAGCATATCCATAAAACTGAATGTTAATTCAGCTATGAAAATGAACCCTGATCTATGTTACAATATGAATGAACCTTGAAGATACTCCCTACATGAAATAAGCCACACTCAAAAAGGCACATGTGGGCTGGTGATATAGCTCAGTGGCATAAGTGCCTGCCTGGCAAGTGCGAGGTCCTGAGTTTGACTCCTGGTACCTGCATATTAAAAAAAAAAAAAAAAAAGGCACATGTGGGCTAGGGATATAGTTCAGAGGCACAGTGCCTGCCTGCAAGCACGAAGTCGTGAGTTCAATTCCCAGTACCAAAAAAAAAAAAAAAGGCACATGTTGTATGATTTCATTTTGCATGAAATGTCTAGGGTAGGCACATTCATAAACACAAAAAAGAGATCAGTGGTTTTGCAGTGGTAGAAGGGAGAAAGAGGAATGGAGAGTAACCACTAATGGGGATAAGATTTCTTTTGTGGTTAATGAAAATACTCTGAAATTAATTAGTAATGATAGGTACCAAATCTTGTGAATATACTAAAAACTACTCAGCTGTACACTTTGAAAGGTTGCATTTATGTTACATGAGTTACAGTTATGGCTTGTGTCTAGATGTCCCTGCAAAGCCTCATGTGGTCATAGGTGGGGCTTTTTCAGAGGTGGCTGGATCTAGAGTGTGTGACACTGGAATTGATTCATGGTGCAATGCTAGGATCAGGGGCACTAGGATTAAAGGTGTGAGTGCTACCTGCTTTAAGTAGCCTGGATAAGATAAAAGGGATAGAAAGAGCTGTGGTCATCTCTTGCTTTCTTTGCTACCTTCTGCCTGCCATGAACTGTTTTTCCTCTGCGACGCCTGTCTGCCATGCCACCCTGCCTTGGAGCCAGCCGATTATGGACTGAAACCTTTACAAACTGTGAGCTAAATAAACCTTTCCCCTTTTAACTTTGGGTGTTGGGTATTTTGTCTCAGCAATAAGAAAAAGTAACTAAGACAGTTACACCTTTAATTTCCTTAAGTACCAGGAGCAGGGATATAGAAGTTACATAGAAGACTACTGTTGAAGCCAGGCATGGTGGCACACACCTGTAATCCCAGCACTCGAGAGGGTTGTCGTTAGTTCGAGAACAGTCTGGGCTGCATAGTGAGTTCAAGGCCAGCTATGAACTACATAGCAAGACCCTGTCTCAAAAAACAAAACAACAAAGAAAGGCTATTGTTGATCCTAGGTAAGTGAGCAGGAACTTTGAGTTTCCTATCAGCTGAAGTGAAAAGGGAGAAGGACCCTCCAAGAAGAGGAAAGTGTCATTGCCCCCTCCTCCCAGCCCCTGGCAACTACCATTCTACTTACTTGATGAATTTGTCTACTCCAGGTACCTCATATAAGTAGACTCATACAGTATTTGTCCTTTTGCATTTGGCTTATGGCTTATTTCACTTGGCATAATATTTTCAAGATTCATCTGTACTGTAGTGCATTATCAGTATTCCATTTCTTTTTTGATGATGAATAATAACATATTGTATGTATGTACCGCAGTTTGCTTATTCATTTATCTGTCAATGGATATTTGTGCTTTTTCTATCATTTGGCCATTGTGATAATGTGATTACTGGCGTATAAATATTTGTTTGAGTCCCTGCTTTCAATTCTTAGTTGGAACTCTAGTAATGGAATTGCTGAATCAGATGATAATTCTGTTTGTTTGTTTGTTTGTTTGTTTAGAAATTGCCATTCTGTCTTTAACAGAGACTGTATCATTTTGCGTTCACATCAGTAACAGCGTTCCAATTTCTCCATCTCCTCACCAACACCAATACTTGCTATGTCCTGATTTTTGGGTTTGGGGTTTTTAAATTAATAGGCATCCTAATGGGTGTGAAGTGGTATTTCCTGGTTTTAGTTTGCATTTTCCTAATGATTAGTGAGTGGATGTTGAGCATCTTTTCATGTGCTTATTTGTCATTAGTGTGTCTTCTTTGGAGAAATGTCTATTGAAATCCGTTGCTGCTTTTTAATTGGGTTATTTGTTGTTGTTGTTGAGTTGTTATAGGAATTCTTGGTATGTTGTGGATATTAATTAATTCCTTCTGAGACAAGTGATATTAAAATATCTATTCCCATTCTGTGAGTTGCCTTTTCACTCTGGTGATAATGTCCTTTGATGCACAAAAGTTTTAAATTTTGATACAGTTCATCTATTTTGTTATTATTGTTCCCTGTGTTTTTTTTTTTTTTTTCTTGTGGGTACCGGGAGTCAATCTCAGGACCTCGCACTTGCCAGCAAGCGCTTGTGCTGCTGAGCGATATCACCGGCCCTTTTTTTTTGCTTTATGTGGGTTCTGGGAGTTGAACTCAGGACCTCGCACTTGCCAGGCGGGCGCTTATGCCGCTGAGCTATCTCACTGGCCCTCCCTGTGCTTTTGATGTTAAGGCCATTGTGATCGTGTCAAATGCAATTAGCTTGGGCTAGAAAAAGTACATTAGTTCATGTAAATAAAAAATCCAACGTAAACCTAGATCTGATATAACTAGATCCAGCAGTTAAAGGTTGTCATCCGCATTCTTTTGTTTTGTATCATTTCTCCTGACTTTCTGCAGGGTTCCTACATTCTCACTTAAGTTCTTTCTAGAAGTACCAACCTCCATGGGCCTCACAGCTAGTTATCTAGGAAAAAGAAGAGAAAATCTTTCATGCTTGTCCACTCTAATTGGTTGCCCCTGAATCAATCCCTGGCGAGGGTCTGGATGAATACTCTGATTGGTCAGCTCTGGGTCAGGAGACCCCCTGGAATAAACAAGATTACCAGTGAATGGGGTAGAGGCTTTAGACAGGAAGAGATGATCGACAGGCAAACATTCTTCCCCAGAAGGAATCTGGGAATTTCATGGGCAGCCGGGGTCAAAAAGCTCTGCTTGAAAGGATACCCCTCACCTTAGGCTTCCTGTCCCAGCTGGCTCTGCAGCTTATGAGCAGAGGAAGCCTTTATGAAGCCCTGTGACAGGTGGGAGTGGGAGCCTGGGGCAGGCTGGATGTAGAGGGGCTGGATTTCCCTGCCGCCTGAGATCCTCCCACCCCAGCCCTGCTGTGTAGTGGGGGCTGAGAATGCGGACTGTAGGTTCATAGCCCCGTAGCTATGCCTTCGACCTGTGCCACCTAGAGCTAACCTTTCTGTGCCCTGGTTTCCTCACCCTAGGATAAGATAGAGGAAAAAACAAAAACAAAAACAACAAACAAACAAAAAACAGCCTTGCCTCACAGAGTCCTTGTGAAACTTGAAAGGGGTAATGCCCACTTGGCACACAGTAGGTGTTCAATCATTGCCTCATCATTAGTAGTAGTTTGGGCCTCTTTTCCGACTACAGTTGCCAGTACACTGGCAGCCCCAGCTCTGCTCACTACCCTCAAAGGCCTTGCCCAGCCCCTGCCCTCACTGTTCGTTCTTCTGAAACACCTTTTGCCTCCTTATGTCCTTGTTCATTTCATTGCTACCTCCTCAGGGAGCTCTCCCTGCCTGCAAAACCACTCCTCTCAAACTAGGTCCCATGGGGTCAGTCACCAATGTCTCCCTCAGGTTCTGAGTCTTCAGGTATATGTCCCGTGTCCACCCTGAGCTCCTGAGGGCAGGACCTGGTTGGCCTTTATAACTGGATTTTCGGGGGGGCGGGCAGTGTGCAGCTACAGCTGTAGGGATGGGACAGGCCAGGGGCAGGGCTGGGAACAGAGAAGTCAGCCAGCTGGCAGGTTGGCCTTTATCTTCAGGCCCTGAGAAGCTATAAAGAGCCTGAGAAGGGAAGTGGGACAGTCAGATTCTTGCTGAGCAAGGGTCCCTGTGACTGCAGAAAGGGGGTGGACTGACAGATTCAAGAGTGGCATGCAAACAGGGCTTGATGATTGATGTGAAGTGGGGCCTCGGTTTCCCCCAGGCAAGGGGCAATGAGCAGGCCTGTCCCCATTGGCCTTTCTATGGGGAGACTGGAGGAGAACAAGCACCTAGCCTGGCCATTTTCAACAGCTAGTAGCATTATCACCCATGTCATCACCTGCTATCATCATCCCATTCGTGCTCTCAACCTATTCCCACCCCGAGGTAAGATCCAGATTAGGCCCAAGACCAGACATTTAGGGCCTTGGCCAAGACTGCAAGCTCCAAGGACAGAGCTGGGTTTCTGAACCCTGGGAAAGCTGGTGGGGCTGAGGACCGGGGCAGAGACTCGCTGAGCTGTGCTGATGACATGTCTGGCTCCCCAGGCAGGGTGGGCCTGGTTTTTCCGCCTAAGAAGGCCAGATTCACAGTGCTCTGGAGCAGATGGCAGACAGTTCCTTCCTGTTTGGCCTTCCTCAGTTATGCCTTGCAGAGATCCAGGCTGGATTCAAGGGAAGTGACCATTAGGGACAGTGCTGGGCACAAGGGCCAGGCAGGGCCAGACACTGGTGCCACTGGAGCTCCACCCTTCTGCAGCGGCGTGTCCTTGGGATTCATAATCCGCTGCCCTGCCACCCACTCCAGTGACCAGATGACTGCACTCTCTCAAGGCCAAATGCCTCTCTTCTCTTGGCCTCGGTTTCTTCTGCAGAAAAATGGAAGAAGTAGGAACGGCTGAAGGAGAGAAGAGGACTCCCCAGGTTCTAAGGCTCCCTCCCTAGGGGGAGCAGGGAGGGCCTGCCTGGGCCTGGCGGGCAGAGTGAGTCATCCTTCTGTACTCCCCCAAGGCCCTGGCTCCCTAAGCCATGCTCTTGCTTTCCCAGGAGAGGACAGCCAGACTGGAGCAGTGGGCTTGGGATGGGACACGGGCTCCTGCGGGCCTGTAGTGTCCTCTTGCCTGTTCTGTGACCTGAGGGCTGGACAAGGGCATCTTTGACCCCCCCACACTGTTTTTATAGCACTCTGGCTGTCAGGTCCAGTGGACAGGTATGTTGAGGAAAGGTAGGAGACTGCTGAGAGCCTGGCATTCAAGGCCCCCAGGTTAGCCCTACCCCTAACCAGCTCCCAGAGCCTCCCCGTCTGTGCCCAGGGTCCCACTTTATGTCCTATTTTCTCTGAACTGGACTCTAAGCATAATCAATCCATACTCCATGCAACAGCTCAATGGACCTCCTAAACCCCAAATTTGATTCTGCCTCTACCCTGGCTTAGAAACCATCAAAGGCCCTCCTCATCTGGTACCCCAAATGCAGAGGCCAGATGTGTAGCTGGCATTTTGAGGCCCATGGGGACCTGGCTCTGATAACCTCTCAGCCTCTCCTCTGGCCAGGCCCCCCAGCACCTACAAACACCAACATTGCAGATGGCCCAGGCCCTCCTATCTCCAGCAGGTCTCTTAGCCTAGAGCAACTTCCCTTTCCTTGTCCATATCCCTCCAAAGAACCACCTCCTCCAGAGAGCCTTCCTTGATACCCCAGGCAGTGTAGGGGCCTCCTTTGTCTTACCAGAGACTTTGACCTCCATCTTCATCTGTCTTTCCCACCAGCTGAGTGTCCTTAAAGGACAGAGCCCAGAGCCCAGAAAAATCCTCACACACTTGTAAGAATCCCTGCAAATGCACATTAGATGAATGGATGAATGAAAGAGTAAAGGTGGCAAGGGAGACCATTTCTCATCAATTTAGCTGTTCTGTGATAAAATAATGAGCAATACAAGGAGGTCCACTGAGTGCGTGCCTACTGTGGGTCAGATATTAGGCTCATCAGGTCCATTATTTCACTTGAAACTCCAACAGTGCTGCGATTGTTCATAATAGTTTATCGTTAGAGACTCTGAGACTCAGAGAAAGGTAAAGTCACTGCTCATAAGCTGCAGAGCCGGGACAGGACAGGTCTGTTGGGTGCCACACTTTGCTGAGGATGCAGTGATGGGTGGCAGAGAGGTACAAATGCCAGAAACAGGTCTTTAATCCAATTGCATGGGCTGGTGCTTGAAGATCTCTGGGTGTTCCAGGAGGGAATCCTCACATTTTGAATCCTCAGGAGCAGTGCGGGGGCAACTTATTCTGCCTCCCTCACCTGCTCCATCATCAGCCCCTCTTATTCTGTGATAGAGACCATTGGTGTTTTCTCAAACCAATGTCATGAGTTATGCAAAGATACAATGGATTGTTGAAAATTATGGTGAATGTTTAAATTTCAGAAATTTATCACAACACAAGACACATTGCCATTTATCCCCCTCAAAATACTCCTCCTTACTTTGAACACGATTACCCTATCATTCTTGCCATTTTCTGAAGTAATTCTTGAAGTCCTCTTTCCTGAATGTTTTTACAAGGTGTGATCAAAAATATATAGTGAAGGTTGTTGCCAAGCATAACCCAACAGAAAGGCAGACTCAGAAAGACATTGCAGGGGCCAATGAGATGACTCAGCGGCATAAATGCCTGCTTGGCAAGCTCGAGGGCCCGAGTTCAACTCCTGGAACCCACATACGAAAAAGGGGCCGGTGATATCGCTCAGCGGCATGGGCGCCTGCTGGCGTGCGAGGTCCTGAGGTCGACCCCCGGTACCCACAAAAAAAAAAAAAAAAAAAAAGACATTGCAGTGTGTCCTCATCTACCTTGTTCACCAGATCTGGCTCTTCCCCAAAGTCAAAATGACGATGGAAGATAAATGTTTTGAATTGATTCAGGACATCAAGGCAGCCACGATGGTACAACTAAAGCATTCACAAAAGAGGACTTCCAGGGCACCTTCCGGGCACAGTCCAGGCCCTTTCCTGGAAGCCACAAAGGCACTTCACTCCCCTAGCCCTACACCAGCCTCGAGTGGTGCTCAAGATGCCAAGCCCTGAGTCACCTCCTGCCTGTTCTCCCACACCACGACCTGTTACATCACGCCACCTAGGTTTCCTCGTGATGGAGCTGAGATGGTATCTTGTTCCTTTGTCTCACTCACTAGCCTCACCTAGGAGACAGGATGCCCACTATTCTTCCTTGAGCTGGGCTTAGAGGCTCCCAGCTCTGCCTGGGCTTAACCACTTGACCTAGAGGTATGAGATATGCAGGAAGTGGAGGCTCCCTGGAACTCTGTGAGGAAGAGGCAGAGCTGGGAAGGCATGTGGGGTTAGAGAAGAGGTTTTGCTGAGAGGGGAGAGATGGAGGAGGGGAGAGTAAGCTGGGAGAAGGAATCAGCAGCGCTGATACTAAGCAGAGGAGAGGAGGAGGAGGAGTGGCCGCTGGAGGGCTGGGGGTGGGGGTGTGGAGAGAAGGAGCAGCTGACTTCAGTAGGGGACAGGAAGCTGAGGGCAGTTCTTCTGTAAGGGATCTCTGCTCAGAAGGGGGAGTTGAGGGCTGCTGGGGTGGCAGGTGTAGGGCTGACAAGAAAGATGAGGCCAAGGCTTAGAAGAGAGGGGAGGGAAGACAGCCCAGGACCTGCAAAGGGTTGGGGGGCCAGCCAAAGAAAGCAGCGACTTGGTCTGTGGGGTCTCAGGTACAGCTGGGTCATGTCCTCCAGCTGCACAACAGGGACAGAGCACTGCGGTGGCCCCATGCATGGGGCTGTGGACCGACCAGCTGTATGCCCAGGAGTCTCACGAGCTTGCGTGGCAGTCCGGGCAGGCTGGTAGAGAAGGCAGAGAGGCCAGGGAGGTGCTGGGCCAGGGGAGGAAGCCTCAGAGGCCTCGGGCAGAGTGGCTGTGCAGCCTGGAGGGCTGGGTGCTTTCAGCAGGGCAGGGCAGACAGGGTGGTGAGGGCCCAGGGAAGTCTTCGGACTAGGCAGGAGGGAGAGGAGGCAGCCCAGTCCCGCCAGGCCACCGCCTGTCCTTCCCACTCAGCTGTGGCTGTTTACAGCCGGAATCTCATACACAGCCAGATAGAGGCAGCCCTAAGGGTGGCTTAAGAGCCTGTGGCCCCCACATTCCATCTCTATCTGATAACACGTAGTGTGAGTACAAAGTGCTGCTTGCTATATAAACAACATTGAGCCAAGTCCCCTATGATCTGGCCAGGTTTCACCCCCTACCCCTGCCTGTGTAGACTCTGGAGGCATTCCTGGAAATTCATTCACTCATTTAACATATGTTTACTGGACACCTATATGAGCCAGGTACCATCCTGGACACTACAGAGGCATTGCTGGGAAAAGCAAGAAAAGCCCTGCCTGGTGGAGTTTATGCTCTGGCGGAGGGACAGATACAGTAAGCAAAAAAACACAAATAGAATAATTGTTAAAAGAGGATACATACTAAGAGAAAAACACAGCAGAATAGAAAGTAGGAACTCTGCATGCGCATGTGTAGGGTGGGAGGCTGCAGCTTTGACAGAGAAGAGTAGAGAAGGCCCCGTGGAGAAAGTGTCAGCCGCCACACATCCACAGCAGGAGCCGCCCGTCACCCTCTAACAGGCCACATGGCACACTGAACCCGAAACTGATCCTGGCTTTGATCCCTTCCTCCTAGGCCACAAAACCCTGTTCCTCTCGCAATGGGCTGGCCCCAAATGAGGCCCCAGTACCACATGGCTGACCTTCGAGGGTGAGGGTTGGGGGTTTGGTGGAAGGCAGCCCTAGCAACTTAGTAAGTTTTGGGGTCCCCTGTTTCCTCCTTTCAAAATGGTAAGAAGAGATCATGTCCTCCCCACAGGTCCCAGGCAGTGAATAAGGCAAGCCAGAAGGTGGCAAGGGGTCTTGTCTTAGGTTGGGAAACAGTTGTAGCCTCCTGACCTTGTGCTGGGCATTTGGGCTCTGCTGCTAGATTTCCATGGACTGGGACAGGAGCACTGGAGTTACTGGTGGGGACGGATGATCTTGGAACGGTCTCTACCAAGCTCTGTGGCCCCCAAAGCAGCCCTGACTGGGTGAGGGAAGAAGTGACTGGGAGCAGACCTCAGGGCTAGGTGTGATGAAGAAAATTTCCCAGTGGGCTGTCTCAAGATGAAATGCAGCAGCCTGGGAGAGGAGTGAGCTCCCTGTCATGGGAAGTATGCGAACAGGGCCAGGCAGACCCTGTCAGGAAGGCTTCTGAGGCCTCCTTCTCTTGGGGGGAGAGGAGGAAGAACGCTGAGTCAGATGATCTCAAGACCTCGCTGGTCTTATGGGTCCAGAACTCAGACACCTGGCTCTGGGCTCCAGTGGGATGTTGTGTCTCTGCCAGGTGGACTCAGGCCTCAGGAGCTCCTAGGGCCGGTCAGAGCAGAGCCAAGACGGGGAACTGCATTTCGTGGTACGGGAGGGGCTCTCTGAAGCTCCCTCCACACCCAAACCTTACCTTGAGGCTGTGGACAGCACTGAGTGTCTTTGGGCCTTAGTGTCTGTGAAATGGGCAGGATCATAACCCACAAGAAAAGCTCAGGCAGCATCGGTGGTCTGCTCCTCCTGATGTCAGGGCTGGGGGGTCCAGGCGGGCTCAGAGGTGCTTCTCCTGTGGCCTCTTCCTTCTTTCCCCTGATAAATCTTCTCTGTCATCAGTCAAGACAAAGATCTTCTTCTTTTCTTTTCTTTTCTTTTTTTTTTTAATTTATGGACGCAGGCAGCACCAAGGACAGAGCCTAATGCCTCCCCTTTATGGACTGGATTTGTTCATCCAACCCTTCCCACTGCTTCGTGGTTGGGAACTGGAATCTGTCTGGTCCCTGAGGCCCTAAAGGCAAAGTTGACCTTGTCCCCAGTTCCTAACAGAGTTGGAAAAGGAAGGGAGGCTGTCTGAGATCGATTCATTTCCTATCCTGTCTCAGGCCACTGTTCCCAAGAAGCAGGGTGTCATGATGGATTTACTATGTTTTGGCAAGTTCCTAATCTCCCTGGCTTCAGTTTTCCTGCAGGGAAATGTCACCTCTCTTCCCAAGCACAGACTATCATTCTTTAGCTCTGCAGCCTGGCTCACTGCTGACTCACTGAGCATCTCCAGCCTTCTCTAGCCTGTTTCCTCCTGTGTACAGTGGGAACAACACACCCCATCAATAGGCTGTTCAAGAGCAAATGAAACCCTGGTGCAAAAGCACTTAGTTCAGGTGCCTGGTACCTTCAGAGTAGCCAAGAAACTAGCAGCCAGTAGCTTAGAAAAATGAGACTCAGAGAGGTGAAGTGACCTCCCCAGGTCACACAGCAAGTGAATAATGAATCTAAGACTGCAACCTAGATTTCCAACTTCCTATTTGTCCTGCCCAGGAGCTATAGAGATGACACAGTGCTTACTCTGGGAACCTCATGGGAAATGAAATGGTGAGGGGGCTTTCCTGGCTGCCCCATGGGAACTGATTCCTACCTGGCAGCCCCTCTGCCCTCACTTGCCCTCTGCTGGTAACCATCAGATAAGTAGCCAGCTCCAGCTTCCCATTCAGGGACATCCAGGTTCTGGGACCAAAGCTATGAGCCCAGGGCTGTGGAAAGAGGAGTGGGAGCCATGGGGTACAGATCTACAGGCTTCACTTCAAGTAACAAAAGGGGAATTTATTAGATCATAAAAAGTCCAGTGGAAGGTCAAGCTTCAGGTATAGAAGGAACCAGGTGCTCCACAGTTCACAGGAAACTGTGTCCCCATCTCTCTACTCTACACCCTTGGTTTTAATGTCAGGTGGTGTCTTCCCTGGTGGTTTCTCAAGTACCTAGGACCTATCTGGCACATAGTTCAACTGGCTGCAGCAGCCTTATCATCATCTCTTTCCAGCTTTGCAAAGCCAGTGGAAAACCTGTCTTGTTGTCCAGCTAAAGCCTCAGAATTGACTCCCAGGCACCTGGTGAAGGTGGCTCACCCCACCCCAAGGCAGCCATAGGACCTGAGGAACCCACTCCCCTCCTCAGCAGGCCCACCCTTCCCAAAGCCTCAGGACTCCAAGGGGAAGGAGAGGATCCCCAAAGGAAGGATAGGAGGTGGGGTGGCCATCAGGAGAGGGGGTCTGGGAAGTGTGTGGGAAGAAGCTACAGAGAAGCAGAACAATGACTGCCTGCAGTGAGGCACCACCCTGGACCCTGGCCATTGCTTCCCGCCAAGGTCGAGCCTGGTCTGGGGGGATGGGTGGCTCCCAGAGGCACCAGCCAGGCAGCAGGCTCCTTCTCAGAAGCAGATCCTAGTGGCCTCCTCCCCAGGGAGACAAAGGACTGAGAAAGTCTGGGGTCCAGGCAGGGAACAGGCCTCCCACTCTAGCTCTACTGGGCAGAGGTGCTGTGGCCCCAGGGAGACTAGAAAGTGGGGTCCCAGGGGCTCTTCCTCAGCTCTTCCACAGTTCCTCCCTGGTCTCTGCTCTCTCCCACAGCGCCTCAGCCCTGTGGTCCCCAACCTCTTCAGTCATATTCCCCAGACAGAACATCCACCTAACTGCCTCGCCTCAGTCCAATCTGTGAGGTGGGGACAGTAAGTGCGAAGAGACAAGATGCAGCATGGAAGGCTTTTTGCTAATGCTTGGCACCTCGTCAGTGCTCAGTAAAGCCATGTGTCACAAAGACAGAAAGAGAGAGATGGAGGGGGAGAGAGAGGTGGGGTCCTGGGAGCACACCCACCGGCTACCATTGCCTGGGTACCAGTGGCTCCAGAGATGCAAATTTCCTCTTTGCTTAGCCCAAAGAGAAACCAAAAGAAGGACCCTAACCCCCAAGGCCCACAAAGCTGCTGCTTCTCCTTCTTCGCACTCAAAATGGAGGTTTCAGTTCCAGGTTTGATTCCTGCTGAGCAGGAGAGGAAGAGGAAGTGGGAAAAGAGAAGAGAAAGCAGATTCTCTGCCCTCCTGGTCCCCTCCTGCTTGGCTGCCTGCTTCTGTGGCCAGCCTGACACCACAGGTGGGACCACAACTCATCCAGGTGGGGGACTTTGCTCCTACCCACTGTCCTCTGGGTGCCAGGGAGGCACTGGCATCAGGAACCTGGCCTCAGGCTGGCCTGAGGTGGGCTCCAGCCAAAGGGCATGCAGGGCCAGGACTCGGAGGATGGTGGGTACCATAGCTAACCTTGTTTACCTGATTCAGCCTCGGTGGCTGACCCCAGGTCACACAGCAAGTTGGTGGTGGATCCCAGCCTGTCTGACTCCTCAGCGGAGGAAGCTGAGTCTTAACGCCTGTCATCCTGTGCTCTTACTGCTCAGCGCATGGGCCAGGGGCCCAGCAAGGGGATTCCCGGGCTTGGTTTCCCAGCAGGCAGGCAGGCCCGAGGTTGGGAAGCCAGGCCACATCTGGCTGTCTTCTGATTGGACCAACTGACAGGCAGTGACTCAGGCTTCCAACTCCTGCCTCTGGCTGACGGTCTCCCTCATCCCCTCCAGCCATGAAGGCCTTGTCAGGGGCAGGCTATGCGGTCATCAAAAGGGCATCCTGAGACTGTGGCATCTAAGTAGCCCAAAGAGCTTCAATTTTGTGAGTTCTTCCTTGTGTCTAAACTCATTGCTTCTGCTGTAGAACTGACCTCATGGTTGTCACCTGGGCTGAGAGAAGGCAATGGACAGAGGTTGTCCCCCAGAGGGTGAGAGCTTTGGTGTTCTTGCTGATAGTGAACTGGAGTGGAGGTGGCAATTCTCCAGAGCCTCTACCTCAAGTGCACAGGGCTGTCCTGGCCTTGGCACTGCAGCCTATGTCCCCTTGGCTCCTGTGAGCCACGTGGGCCAGGGTGAGAATCTGAGTACAGGGCTGAAACTTGTCCGGGAGGTATACCTAGGAGAAAGGGGGAGGAATAGTCAGAGGAACTGAGGCTGGGAAACCAGTCCTGGGACACAGGCACCCACAGCCGTCAGGGCTGTCCACTGGCACCACCTCATGGCCACAAGTCTTCAGTGCAGGGAAGACTCCAGTCCCAGTGGCAGCAACTGAAACCAGTCTTGGGCTGGCACCTCCAGGAAGCCTTCAGAGCTGTTCCCATTCCTGGGATAGACAATGACCCACTCTGACGGGAGTGGCCATCCTGGGGACCAGCAAAGGACTGTCTGCCAGGCAGGAGGCTGTCTTGCCCACTTTGCCCTCCAGGGCTCCAGCACAGCTCAAATCAGGCAAGGGAGGCCCATGCCCTTAACTGGCACAGGCAAACTCTTGGCATAGATCTGAGTAAGCAGTAGGTGCTCAATTTGTACACAACTAACTGACCAGGGATTTACCAGCAGTTCAAAGTGAACTTTCTCAGTTTGGTCCAAGCTTTAGGCTCCTGCTTGGTTTTTCAAACTCCTGCCTCTAAGATGGGTTTGGGGTGAGATCAGTGCCTTGATTGCTCCTGGATTCCAGGAGTGTCCTCAGCATCCTACAGGGTAAAAGGAGGCGTTGCTCCCTGTGGCCATTCATCCCCTCACCACGCTGGTACCCACTGTGACCACATTCTACCAAGACAGCTCAGAGAGAACCTGGGCCTCCATCTCCTGGTGTCATGTTCTTTCCCTGCAACACCCTATCCCCACCTGGTTGCTTCAAAAGCAAATCCCCCTTCTTCCAGATCACCCTCCTTCAATATCATCTCCACCCTGGAGCCAGTCTTCCGGGGACAGTGAGGAGACACCTCTCCCCCTCTGGTTGTCCTAATAGTGCCAAAGCCTGATTTGGTGGTGAGGAGGGGTCAGGGAGGACTTGGTACAGCAAGGAAGCATGTCACTTGGGTGAAGTCTCAGGAACACCCCCCACACACACACATTCCTTGTGAGCTCTGGGCCTGCCCTGGGGAAGGGGCTGCTAACTGGGAAACACGGGAGGGGCTAATGACATATGTTAGGTGCTCAATAAAATGGAGGAAAGGAACAAGAGAAGGAGAGAGGGAGAAGGGGCCTACCCAGTGAGTACCCAAGTAGATTGCCACATAGAGCGACAGGGAGATGGATGTACTGGTGGATGAACTATGGAAGGAAAGGAGGGAGGGAGAGAGGAAGGGAGGGAGGAACGGACTGGGAACATGAACGGGGCCTCTGGGTGTTACACCCATGTGACTGATGAGAAGACAGAGAAGGCTGAGGAGAAAGAAAACTGCTGGGTCTGTGGGACTGGCCTTCGACCTCTGGTCCTCTGCACTCCTCTCTCCCCCTTCATTCCTGCTTTTCCATTGGTGAGGTGGGTGTGGGGTTCCGGGAAGGACGCCCTTTCTCTGACTTTTCTCCGCCTCCTCACTCCTCTAGGCCCAGTTTCCGCCAGACTGAAGTGTTGGGGGTGGCAGGGAGGAGGTGGCCCCCGTAGGAACTATTTCAGTCAAAGACAGCCCTGCCAGGAAGCAGAGGAAGCTGTCCATCTGTCCACAATTAGAGGTGTTGCCGCCTGCCTGAGGACAGGAGTGTGGGGAGTCTCGGCCCTGGCTTCCCTTTGCCCCAGCACACTTGGGCCCACCAACTTGCTGCGGGGAGAGGAGGCTGCATGTGAGTGTCACTGCATCTCGGACCAGTATGCGGGGTGGAGGATTGGGTGACTGGACATAAGGAGCTGTGACTGGGCAGCAGGTTGGGTCCAGCAAGGACCTAAAAGAGCCCAAAGAGTTTGGGGCCCCAAGGAAGGATCCTGTCCAGCTGGGGGATCAGAAAAGGAAGAAAGATTGGGTCAGGAGCTCGATGGACACACAGGGTTTGACAGCGAAGACGATGCTGAATGGCATTGTGTGAAGCGGAGGCTGGAGAGGGTGTCTTTGTCTCTGGCTACTAGCCCCATGTGGCCATCTTGGTGACTTGGGAAAAGTACAGCGAGAGAAAGGGCAGCAGTGCAGGCAGAGTGGAGTGGACCTGGCATCCTTGTGATGAAGCTGGAGGGCTGGGCAGGGA
Organism: Erethizon dorsatum; assembly: GCA_028451465.1. Classification (NCBI taxonomy): domain Eukaryota; kingdom Metazoa; phylum Chordata; class Mammalia; order Rodentia; family Erethizontidae; genus Erethizon; species Erethizon dorsatum. Next base: position 56,336,565 of record CM051827.1, on the reverse strand, counting down.
CCTTGAACATCAGGAATAGGGCTTGGGCATCTCTCCAAAGGCAGAGGACAGGGGAAGGATATAGTCAGAGCCACTGAGCCCCCTGAGAACCTGGGATCTGAGTTGGTCCAGGACTTAGGACCCAAGAGTAGGTGATGGATGTGAGAGCGGCCAGCTGATGCTCAGGGTTGGGGGCATGCCCCCCCCTCTGGCAGCCCCTGCCAGGAGCTAGGATAGTAATTCAGCCTCCAGGGTCCTCAGAAGGCAGAGAGGGTGGGGAGCCAGGTGACAGCCAGGCCTGCCTTCCTGGCCCAGCCCTGAGGTCTGCCCAGTGGACAGGTGAGCAACTCAAGGATCCCCTCCTGTAGCCCCTGCCTCCTCCCACCAGGGAGGGGAGGGCTTGCCAGGAAGCAGGAAAGGCAGAAAACTGAGGTCTCCCAAAGGAAAGTTTGGGGACACTGCACCCTTCCACCCACACTGGTCTCCTCTCCGATCCTGCCTGCCCCACCTCCCTCCCCTCGTGGGGTGTCCTCACACCTTTCTCTAATCTTGGCAATCTTCCTCAATCCCCAGCAACCTGCATCCTCCTCTGAAAAGCCCCTTGCATCCTGTGGCTCACACCAGTCTCCCCTCAGGCTAACACATGTATGTGTGTCCGTAGGCAACATCTACATCTCCAGACTGCCCTGCGGCCTTGTGTGTCCAACAGGCAGCAAGGCGATGTCTGGCAGGTGGAAACGAGAATGAACACGTGAATGAGAGCACAGCCTGAGTGAGAGAGCGTAGAGATGGACAAGTGACCTTCCTCCTGCCCATTCCGACCTTGGCCTCCCGGACACACTACAGGTGCCTCTTGGTCTCTCCCCTGCCACCCCCCCCCAATGCCTACCTCATCTCAGCTGGGCACACAGAGTCCTCAAATCAGGCTGGAAGTACCTCAGGGATCTGTGACAACCAAAGGTGATATGGGGTGTGGGGTGTAGACAGAGACTCCAAACCTTATCATTTTGCCCCAGAATTTGGGTAGAATAATTTTATTAAAATAAAATTTTAAATTGGGAAGAACATTTTTTTACTATAACTTTTTAAAATTTCTATAACCTCTCTTAGCAGGTATATTCATGGTTAAGAACAGCTAACATTTGGCCTTGTGCCTGGCACTGTCTTCACAACAGCCTTATGAGGCTGGTACCAAAGTAACTCATTTTACAGATAGGGAAACTGAGGTATGGGGGTAAGTAATACACCCAAGGCCACACAGCTCATGTGTGGCAGGGCTGGGCATATGGATCAGAGTCCATATGCTTGGATTCAACACTTTACTACCCTTTGAGTGTTTTTCATAATTTTTCTAGGCCTCAGTTTTTCCCATCTGTAAAATAGGCAGAGGGGAGGGTTGGACTCATTATCTTCAAGGCTTTGTTCTACAGGTCCATTGGGTTGATACTGTAAATTCTCTCTAGGTATCACTGATGTGGAAACACCCCTCTCCAGGAGTATTTAGAAGAGGCAGGAGTCAGACTTAAGGCATTTTGCTGTTGGATCCCCCAAAACTCAGCCTGAACTAATGAGAGGTGGGACAAGGTGTCAGACACAATGGCATGGTATTGAGCACCTACTGAATGTCAGGCCCATGACACATTTTACTGTTGAGGATACAGGCAGAAAAGGCAGTTGACGCGGCCTGGGTTACACAGCATGGCAGTGGGGCAGCCAACATTGGACCCAGGGCTGCCTAGCTCTGAAGCTGCCCTTGTAAGCTCTGCCTCCCGTAAGCTGCCTCTAAATCAGGGTTCTGGTCCTGACTCTGCTCCTAACTCACTAAGCTCCAGCAGTCCCGGCCCTACACTGTGGATTTCCGTCTCTGTAAGGCTGCGGGGGCTGGCATGTGCTGCCTGCCTGTAACCACAGCAATTGAAAGGCTGAGGCAGGAGGATCGCCACGAGTTCGAGGCCAGCCTGGGCTACATATTGAGTTCAAGGACAGCCTGAACTGCATAGTGAGACCCGGTCTCAAACAAACAACATAAAGCGGTGGGCTTTGTCCCTCCCGTTTGCCCTTGGAGACGCTATTTTCACTCTGGCCACCAGGGGACATTGTGGAGGCGCGTGGCCCTGCTAGACCTCTATGGTAGTTTCTGGTCAAATGGAAACAAGTCTCGGGGAACTCCCAAGTCACCTCCTTGCCCCTATTTTACAGATAACAAGGCTACAGCCAGAAAAAGAACCATGGCTTTGGAAGGTGGAGTTCAGGCTGCAGAAGTGGGAGCTGCCTTCAGTGAGCTCATGGTGTGTGGACCATTCATATGGGCTGAGGTGCCAGGGACCCTTCTGCCCTGGACTCCGGACCTGGCTGTGAGACACAGAGAGGCACCAAATCTACCACTTCTTCTCAGGAGGTCCTCAGTCTGTGAAAGACAGGCAGACTGACCATGAGTACAATTTCCATCTCCCATCCCCCCCCCAGGAGCTCAGGAGAAGCCCTTCATAGCTTGTTTTAGTGCTTCTAACCTCATGACATCCCTGAGAGGTGGGTGCCACATTCCCCCATTTCTCAGATGGGGAAACTGAGATTCAGAGAATGTAGATCACTACCCCCAGGTCACATAACTAGTAAGTAGCACAGATGAGATTCAAACCCAAGTCCATCTACTTTCACTAACAGAGGACACATCTGACCAGAGTTTTGAAGGATGAATAGAAGTTTATTAGGAAGGCTGATAGAAAATGTATACTATAGAACAAAAGGGAATTGAATCTCTCCCAAAGTTGAGCTTTATTGTATTCCAAGTTTCCTTGAAATCAGAGCTGTGTGAGGCCTCCATGGTGTGGTAAGTATAAGAAATGACAGAGTTGGTGCCCCAATTGTTCAAATAGGGGGATGAGGGCCCAGAAAGGGGTAGGGCCTGCTTAGGGCGGTCGATGAGCATGTCACTGACAGGTTGTGTATTGTTTCCCCAGCCTCTCCAAATGTAGGCAGCCCAGTTGGGCATCATGGAGTGGGACAATAACACAATCCAAGGCTTGAGCTTGCCACCCACCACCTGTGTCTACCGCGAGGACTTCAAGCGTCTGCTGCTGCCGCCGGTGTACTCGGCAGTGCTCGTGGCCGGCCTGCCATTGAACATCTGTGTCATTGCCCAAATCTGCATGTCCCGCCGGGCCCTGACCCGCACAGCCGTGTACACACTAAACCTGGCCCTGGCCGACCTGCTGTATGCCTGCTCCCTGCCCCTGCTCATCTACAACTACGCTCAAGGGGACCACTGGCCCTTCGGGGACCTCACTTGCCGCCTGGTGCGCTTCCTCTTCTACGCCAACCTGCATGGCAGCATCCTCTTCCTTACCTGCATCAGCTTCCAGCGCTACCTGGGTATCTGCCACCCTCTGGCTCCCTGGCACAAGCGTGGGGGCCGCCGGGCTGCCTGGCTCGTGTGTGGAGCTGTGTGGCTGGCAGTGACAGCACAGTGCCTGCCCACAGCCATCTTTGCTGCCACAGGCATCCAGAGGAACCGCACTGTCTGCTATGACCTGAGCCCGCCGGCCCTAGCTGCCCATTACCTGCCCTACGGTATGGCCCTCACAGTCATTGGCTTCCTGCTGCCCTGTGCAGCCCTGCTGGCCTGCTACTGTCGCCTGGCTCACCGCCTGTGCCGCCAGGATGGCCCCACAGGGCCGATGGCCCAGGAGCGGCGGGGCAAAGCGGCCCGCATGGCCATGGTTGTGGCAGCCGTCTTTGCCATCAGCTTCCTGCCTTTCCACATCACCAAGACAGCCTACCTGGCAGTGCGCTCTATGTCAGGTGTCCCCTGTCCCGTGTTGGAAGCCTTTGCTGCTGCCTACAAAGGCACGCGGCCCTTCGCTAGTGCCAACAGCGTGCTGGACCCCATCCTCTTCTACTTCACCCAGAGGAAGTTCCGCCGGCGGCCGCAAGAGCTAATACAGAAACTCACAGCCAAGTGGCAGCGGCGGGGTGGCTGAGTCCACCAGAGCAGGACCTGGGGCCTGGATGTTGTCATGTTCGCCATCATAGCCAGGGCACCCCACCAACCCCAAACCATGCAGAGAATTGAAATTCAGCTCAGCTGAGCATACAGTAAAACCCCTCATGGTCCCAAACCTCATCAACTATTTATTGAACCCTTTCTCAAGACCAGGCCCTATGGGCACAGAGACCAATAGGCCTGGGCCTGGCCCTCCAGAAGCTCCCAATCAACCAGAAAGAGTAAAGAAATCCATGTTAAGCTGGGGATGGTGGCACAAGTCTATTATTCCAGCACTCCAGGAGGCTGAGGCAAGAGGATAGAAAGTTCAAACCCAGCCTGGGCAACTCAGTGACTTACTGAGACCCTGTCTTAAAAATTAAAATATGAGGGCCAGTGAGATAGCTCAGCGGCATAAGCACCTGCCTGGCAAGCACGAGGTCCTGAGTTCGACTCCCAGTACCCACATTAAAAAAAAAAATTAAAATATGAAGAAAGGGCTGGGGATGTAGCTCAGTGTGAAGGCCCTGGGTTCAGCTCCCAGTACAAAAAGAAAGAAAGAAAGACAGAGACAGAGAGACAGAGAGAGACAGACAGGAAGGAAGGAAGGAAGGAAGAAAGAAAGAAAGAGAGCAAGCAAGAAAGCCAGCATTCCATGTTAAGCTGCTCACAGAAGTACGGTGTCACTTGTACTGTAATAGAGGCTTCGTACTACACTGTACTTTCTACTGTAATACATGTTTTGGAATCACCAATGAAAGGCATGAAGGAAAGTAGGAAAGGGAAGTGAGAACTTCTAGGAAGGGGCATTTAAGCTGGGTTTTGAGGGATGAATATGGGCTCTCTGGTGGGAAGGCATGATATTCCATTTATTTAGTAAGCCTTTACTGAGACCTTGTACTCAAGCCTGCATGGCTTTGAGGCCCTAGAAAAACCAGTTCTAGTCATGCCCTATTCAAGCTCCCAACGGCTGGAGGTATAGACACTGACACAGTGATATCGGAGCTGTGACCGGTATCAGGGCCCACAGGATGCCCATGACCCCGTCCGAGGAGTCAGGAAAGACCTCTCTGGGGAGGAGCCATCTGAAGCAGATGTCAGAGGCTAAGTGGGGGCTCAGCAGTCAGAGGTGGGGAGCACTTTGGTGCAGCCTGGGCTAGTCTTCTGCTGGGCTCTGCCCTGGGCACACGGGAGAGGGCTGGGGAGGAGGTATGTGGCTTCCTGTGTGTGAAAGCTGACGAAACCAGAGCTGTCCCACGGCCACCCCTAGATAAGGGCAAGAGCTGTCCAGGAGCTGCAGGTCATGGAGCTCAGCAGAGGGAGAAACCACAGCACCTGGCAGAAGCAGCAGCTCCTGGGGGATGGCACTGTGTAGACCCAACCGGAGGGAGAAATAAGCCAGCATGGCTGGGCAGCAATGAAGCCCAGGGGGCTGGGTGTGTGGAAGGGCTGCCCGGAAAGGAGCTGGGTAGAGCCAGAGCATTCCATGCTAGGAAGAGCCCAGACCCCGCTTCTGCTTCACCTGCCTCTTCTAAGCTGGGGGTTTCCCAGGGCCTGGGGCGCCTCCAGACCAGACCCCCAAAGGGGGAAACAGCCCTTCAACCCTGCTTCATTCTAAAAGAAGCTGACAGCTTGAGAAGATGCAGGGCCACCAGGAAGCTGCTTAGGAAGGTCCCATGGCTGGAAGCCCAAGGTCTCAGGGCAGTGTCCTGGCTGTGTCTCCCCCCCAGGTCCCTCATTCCAACCTGTGTGTACACAGAAGGTGGCCTTGGCCAGCTCCTAGAGAGGCATTTCAAACCCAGATCTGAGCAGCATGAAGCTGGGTAAAGACATCTTTACTAAAGGTCCCGAAGGTCCCTTGAGCAGGTGGCAAAGGGGAATCATACTACCTCAGGGAGTCATCTTCCCTGCTTTCCTCCGGGATGCCCCAGATCACTACTCCATGGCCGTCATCCTTTCTGCTCTGGTTCCTCCTTCCTCCTCCCACCCAGCCAGTCCTCACCACCCTCCCCCTTACTTCTACAGTCCTTACTCCATCCCCTCTTCCAGGCCTGTTTTCCTCATGTGGAACAATCCATACTGCCCTGGCTGCTGGTACCCCACACAGACCTGTAGTAAGCAAGAGAGCTCGCCAGGCCAGGAGTCCTCCACTCCAGGAGACAGAGTGGGCAGAAGTGAGGGCTGAGGGACAGGGCAGGGGAGGGACTGTGAAAGGTACTCAGCATTTCTCTTCTAGCTCTTCCTAAGCCTCAGGGCTGCCTGCAACAGGGGTATCCAGAGAGGGGTTCTGGACAGTTAAACTCCCTAACCATGTCAGGGGCGTGTTTGCAGCTGGAGGAGGAAGAGGGAAAACCAGGCCCAATCCCCCTTGGGATCCACTCTGTGTCCTTGCTGGAGAGGCTGGTGGTGTGGACAAGAGAAACCTGAATTCTCTGGGCCACAGTGGGACAGATGTGTAGGGGCAACAGAAGACAGGCTGCTGCAGATTCCCTGCTGGATGCAAGGCTGTGCCAAGCAAGACAGATGTTACCACCTTGCATCTCTGGTGCAGAGGCAGCAGGGGAATCACAAGCAGAAGACAGAGGCCTCTGTCCACAGCCCAGCTGAGCCCTGTAGGGAGTCCCAGGTGACTGGCCCACCTGACTAAGACCTGTGACTTTTCGGTTACTTTCCTGGAGTGGAAATTGTGGGTCACAGGCAAATTGCTTTCCCAGCTTCTTTCTGCAAGGCAGAGTTGCACAGAGGGTACAGACTCCACAGCCATTCTACCTGTGTGTTTATCCCGGCTTTACCCTAGCTGTGTTACTCTGGAAAAGTGATTTAGTAACCTCTTTGTTCCTCGGTCTCCCCAGCTGAGCCGTGGAAACAATGATGATGCCTGTCTTATAAAGTTGGTGTGAAGATTAAACTAATATGTGCAAAACAGTAACCTGGAACAGTACCTGGAACATAGTAAGCGTGCCATGAATGTTACCATCAGAATTATTTTGCCTTTTTGGAATACAAGTTGCTCCAGGACCTATGGAATAGGCATAGGGGGTGTGTAAACAGGGGGCTTTAAGTAGGGTGTTGCAACTGTTTCTCTTTCTATCTTGCCTGAGAGGCAGAGGTGTGTAAAGAAAAAAGCTCAACACACTTTTTTTTTTTTTTAAATAAGAACCATAACCCATAAGCCCCTTCTGTTCCAATAGAAGGAAAAACCATTTATTACATGCCAGTACCAAGGCCTCCAAGTGCTGTTTGGAGACTTCAAATCCCTCTTTCTCTCTCCCTCCCTTGGTCCACTTCCTCCTCCCCACCCTCCTCACTTTAACCCAGAACACAGCAGTGATAGGTGGGGGTTGGGACTTTACCCTGGGGTGCTCTGCTCCCTGGGGTGGGACATACAGGGGACACAGACAGGAGTGAGAAGATAGTCTAGTGAGGCACTAGAGGGAGTGATATGGGTTCAGAGGGGTCCAAGGTGACTCTCCAGGGTTTGGGGTTGGGAAAGACTTCCTGGGGGACGGAGCAGGGCAAGTGGCCCTTGAAGGATGGATGTGATGGGGCTGAGTTTCCGGTGTAGAAGCCAGCACAGGCAAAGGCTGGAGGGTGTTGGACGAGGGATAGAAGGGTCACTGCCTGAGCCTGAGCATGAAGGGCTTGGGGGCCAGTCCACAGAAGTACCAAGGAGCCATGATAATGAGAGCAGAGGCCAATAACTGGGCCCTGTGGGTTTCAGGGACCAAACGATGTGCTTTATGCACATTTTCACCTTTATCCTTTACAACACTTCCTATGACTAATAAGGGTAGAAACTGATTTGCTAAGGTCATACAGCCTTCCTCCAACCCGAGTACTCAATCCCCCCACCTCACCTTCCCTCCCTTCCCTTCCCTTCCTTGATCCTTCATCGCAGTGCCTACCTTCCCTGCCAAATCCCAGTAACTGGGGCCTCTAAGGAGGCATGGCAGAGGCAGCTGGCTACCAGCCACAATATCGGACACATGGCCTCCTAGAATGAAAACTTCATTTCCCAGGCTCTCTTGCAGCTAAGCACTCCAGGTCACTTCCTCCTGGCAATGGGGTATCAGCAAAGTGCCCTAAGGCAGTAGAATATGGGGCAGAAGGAGTGTCTTTGAGATAGGTGGTGTCTTTTCCCACACCCCAAAGCCTTCTTGTTTCTTCCAAAGTGCAGGGAACAGCTGGGGCACTACCTTGGACCATTTGGGCAAGAGCCTTTTCTGTGGCTGCTAAAGCAAGAATCTGAGACCAGTGTGGGCCTCTAACCATTCTAGTTTGGACTTCTGCACTAGAGAGAAATAAATGTTTTTTGTTTTTTTTTTCTTAAGCTACTAGTTTTTCAGGCCTTTGCCACCCACAGCCAAAACTAATCCCTTTAGTCAGGTTCTATCCTGAGCAGGTGGATGTAGGTGGAAAGCGGGCAGCGACCCCGACTGGGGTGGGAGTTAGGGTCTAGGCTGGGGGTGAAACCTCACCCTGGTAGGAGTTCACAGTCAACAGACGAAATATTCAGGAAGGCAGCTTAGATGAGATGCAAAGCCTGGGGAGAAGTCGGCTTTGAGGGGTAGACGGCATCCCGGAGGAGAGAGTGGAAGAGAGGGGCCTTGGTAGAGTCCTGGAAACTTTGACAGTAGGGATCTGGGGAGGAGGAGGAGCCAGAGAGGTGGTGGCCTGGATGGTGGCATACTGGGGCAGTGGCACTGGGTGAGGGAGGGAGGACTGAAGGAGAGGATGCGGAGGGGGTGGGTGAAGAAGAACGAAGATTGCAAGGAAGGCCAGGCTCAGGGAAGAAACTTCTAAAATAAAGAACTCTGAGTGTTGGCTCCTGGCACTTGAGGATGAGGAGGCAGATGAGTCGGGTCAAGATTGGGAAGCCAGAGAATCAGGAACCAGGTCTCATCGCGGGGAGATTCCCGCTCTACGCAGGAAAAGCCCAGAGGCATAGGATCTGTTGCAGCAGTGGATGCAGTTGGTACCTTCCCCCCTCAGGCTTACCAGTGAACATTCTGTGTGCTCTGAGTTGAGGTCAGACCCAGACGCTACCCAGACTCAGAATCCAGGGGCATGGAGGTTCAGACAAGGAAAGAGTTCATTTAATCAGCAATTGATTGAGCACCTACTGTATGCCAGGCATCATGCTGGGCAGTAGGTCCCTTCCCTCCGGGAGCTCAGTTTGATGGAGGAAACAGGCAATAATGAAATAAACACACATTCCTGGATCATTACAGCTGGGATAGAGTATTAAGAACATAAAGAGAGCCAGCCAGCAAGGAAGGACTCTAGGGGATGATGAGTTCATGGAATGGTTGGTGGCCAAAAGATGCTGGGGGCCGGTGGTAGTGATGGGACCTGACTTACTTTAAAGGGCAGAGAAGGCTTCTTACCTGAGGTAGAAGGTTTCTTACCTTTCAAGGGTGTGCTTACTCAGTGCAATGGACTGCATCAGATTCTGGAACTTCAAGCCTGTTTCCTTGCCTGTGACAGAGCAATAAAACTAGGATTCCTCCCCGAGCTGCAGGGTACTGAGGATGGACAGGTTAGAACAAAAATGTCATAAGGTATCAAAACTACTATAACCACCTAGAAGCATGAGCAATGTGTTGGTTACTTTTCTCTCGTTGCTGAGACAAAATACCCGACACCCAAAGTTAAGGGAGGAAAGGTTTATTTAGCTCACAGTTTGTAGAGGTTTCAGTCCATAATCAGCTGGCTCCAAGGCAGAGTGGCACATGGCAGAGGTCAACAGTTCACGGTGGCAGAAAACAGCAAAACCGACAAGAGCAAAAAGGGAGGAGCAAAAAGGGCAAAAGGGAGGAGGGAGAGAGAAAGCCTCTTTCCTTCCCTTATATTGTATGCAGGCTACCCGGCCCAGGGCGGGTGTAGCACTCACACCCATAATCCCAGCATTGGACCATGAATCAATCACAAACTCTAGAAGCCCACCCCCATAACCACATGAAGCTTTGGGGGGACATCCAGACACAAACTATAACAAATAAGAACAAATACTTCATACAAAAGGAAACACAAACAATCCTAAAACAGAAGAGATATTTGAGCCCAGCTTGATGATGCCTCCTAAAGTTGGACAATGACATTCCCTGTGCCCAAGCACTTATGTCCATCTGCCCCATAATCACACACCACACTGGAAACACCTGCAAACACCCAAATGCCCATCAAGACAATGGATTAACACACTATGTTCTCCCACATCAGAATATTTCCTGCAGCCAGAACGAAGCATACTGTGCAACCATAGCAGTGGGGTGGGCTGGGTAAGGCACAGACTAGAACCTAGAACCTCAGTGTCTCCCTGAGGCTGTGCCACTGACTGAGGGCTGGAGGGCCAGGACGGGTTTGACCAGGCCTGAAAAGGGCTGGGGCAGGACTGAGAGAGCACAGGGCAGCGCAGGCTGCTCCCAGGGAGGGTGAGCTCAGGCCCAAGGAGAGTGGGGGTAGGACCACGATGACGAGGAGGAGGAGACTTCTGGGGCGCAGAGGAGAAAGACCCCCTTCTTCATCAGGATCTGGGGCCAGGGAAGGCTGACTGGAGGAGCATGGTGTTTGAAGACTCTAAAACTTGCCGTGTTTTCCTGACTTTGACACTGGTCAGAGTTATTTTCCCGGTAGGATTAAATAAAATAAATGAAATACTATTATACATCAGAGGTACCCCATAAGTTTTCATTCATTCAGATGTAGGGTCCAGCATTTAAACTGGGTCCGGGATAATGAAAAGGATGTAACAGGCAGGTGAGAGAAGGGAAGGGAAGGGAAGGAAAGGGGTGACGCCTCAGTACCTAGCACAACCTCAGACTCACCAGACTGGGACAGAAGTAGGAGGGGAACTCTCGGGTAGATCAGTGTGAAGTAGGAGAAGCGTCCTACCCCTCCCCTGCAAGGAGGGTGGAGCAGCCACAGGTTCGCGTGCACGTTTGGCAGTGGGAAGTCAGGGGCGTTCCCTTCTTCTTTTGTGTGGGAGGCCAGAGAACGGACAGAACTTTGAACATTTGAACGACTGAAAGAAGTCTTCCTAACTCCCTAACTGTCCGATTGCTGAGGTGGATGCTGCTTTACCTGTCTAGGGGTCCCAGGGTTGTGAAGATTAGCCGGCAGAGGGCGCAAGAGCCGCGTACCTCAGAGCGCCAGGGGAAGAGGGCGCGGGGTGCAGGGCGGAGCATCGCCTGGACTGTGGGGCTGGTGGGGGCGTGATAGCTGGAAAAGTTGAGTAAGGGCATGGCCCCCCGAGAGGTGGAGCTTCTATAGAGACCAGGGTGGGTTGAGATACGGTGAGAGGGCAGTACAGGCCGCAGGGAGGTGGAACGGGTGGCCCTTTTGGGAACCTGCTGGGCGGAACGTAGGCGTGGTGCAGCGGGATTCGCCGCGGGGGCGGGCTCAAGGGCGTGTCCTGGGAGAGGTGAAGGGGCGGGGCGGCCGCGCCTCCTGGCTTGGGATCCCCCCCTTTCCGAGCCAGGAGACTGTTTCTGCGTGTACCTGAGCGTCGGTGTGTACGAGAGTTTGTGGGTCCGAGGTTGCCATGTTGGAGTCCCTAGCGCAGGAGGTGTTCCCGCGCGAAAGCGGCGAACCGCGGTGCGTGCGCCAGGGTGGCTGTGTGTTTGCAGAGCTGACCGCGTTCCGAACTTGCGTGTGTCTCAGCGCGTCCTGGGCGGCCGCTCGTAACCCCGCGGGACTTCTCTCGAGGGTCGCTTCGGTCTGCAAATGTTCAAGCATCTTGTTTCTCCTTCGGCTCCTCCCCGATTCCCTTCCCCCACCGGGTTCCGAGACACGCGCGCGCCCGGAGCCCACCCCCTCTTTTGGGCGCGAGGCTCCGCCCCCCGCCCCCTTTCCTGTGCCACAAAGTTTATTTGCAACAAAAGGGAGCTCGGAGCGCGCAGCCAAGGGGGAGGGAGCGGGAGCCGGAACGGGAGTGTGAGGGGGAGGCCGGCCGGCCGCCGGAGGGCGGGCGCGGAGCAGAAGAACGGAGCGCTGGGATCCCTCCCTGGCCGGGCCGCGATGCCCTCGGCTGCCCGGGCAGAGGCAAGGGTCGCGCGTGGGAGTCGCCCCTGAGGCGGAAGGGGCGGCCGGGGATGGAGCCTCTGCAGCCACAGAAACTTGATCGGCGACAGATAAATCTCTGCCTGTTTCTTCGTTCTCCTCCCAAAGTCCCGCGCCCAGCGGGTGCAAGACCCAGGCCTCAGGACCACGGCCACTGAGCGCCTTCGGAGCGGGGACAGAGGGGGGGGTTGGCCGCGGCTCCCCGAGGCCGGCCCCCCCGGAGTGAGTGCCGCCACCATGGCGGACGGGTCGCCCCGGCCCCCGCTTTATCGCAGCGTCTCGTTCAAACTGCTGGAGCGCTGGAGCGGCGGCCCCGGGCCGAAGGAGGAGGACGCGGACGCCCCGGGGTTGCGACGCCGAGCCTCGTGCCGGCCTGCCGCGGCCGTCCCGGGCCAGCCCTCCCGGCGCGTGTCCAAGCTGGCGTCTGGGCCCCCGGCCGCCCCCGCGCAGCCGCGCCCGCTCCGCAGCCTCTCGCCCTCTGTGCGCCAGCTCTCCCGGCGTTTCGACGCGCCGCGTCCGGACTGTGATTCCGCTGGGGCCCGGGACGGGGGCGTCTCCCCCGGGGCCGCGGAAGAAGCGGCCGAAGGCGCCGCGCGCGGGGCCTGGCCCAGCGTCACTGAGATGCGCAAGCTCTTCGGCGGCCCCGGGTCCAGGCGGCCCAGCGCAGACTCTGAGGCCTCGGGGACACCCAGTCCCGACGGCGCCGCGTGGGAGCCCCCGACTCGGGAGCTCCGGCAGCCGCCGACGCCACCTCCTCGGACGTGCTTCCCGCTGGCGGGCCTGCGTGCGGCGCCGCGGCCGGTGCCCGGTCCGGGGATCGAGGGAAGGCGGCGGCAGCAGCTACTGGAGCGAGCACAGCGTCCAGCGGATGGTTTACATTCTTGGCATAGCTTCTCCCAACCGCAGGCTGGGGCCCGGGCCTCCTGCTCCTCCTCCTCCTCCTTCGTGGCCTCCTCCTATCCTGTCAGCCGAAGCCGGGCTGCCAGCTCCAGCGAGGAGGAAGAGGAGGGCTCGTCGCCGCAGCCAGGGGCTCAGAGTCCGGCCTACCACGGCGGCCGCTCCTCGGGCAGTGACGAGGATCAAGACGGTGAGGGTGGTCACCACTGGAGAGGGAGGCCAGGGCTCAGGCCTGGAAGCGCCCTTTTGGATCAGGACTGCCGGCTGGACAGTGATGGGTTAAATTTGGGCAGCATGGACTCAGCGGAGGGAGTCAGGAGCCCTGAACCTCCAATCTCTCCGAGAGCCCTTAGTGAAGGGGGACCTCGGGAGTGGGGTAGTGACTTGCAGCCCTGTGTCTCAGGTCCCCAGGAAGGCATGCGGCCTATGTCCGACACTGTGGGAGGAACTTTCCGCGTAGCGAAGGTGAGCTTTCCCGCATACCTGGCCAGCCCTGGAGGCTCTCGCGGTAGCAGCCGCTATTCCAGCACCGAGACCCTCAAGGATGACGACCTGTGGTCTAGCCGGGGTTCTGGGAGCTGGGGGGTGTACTGCTCCCCTAGCTTTGGAGCCGGGGAAGGTCTTCTGCGGCCCCAGCCTCGAACCCGAGCCAAGGGACCTGTGGGCATCAGTAGGGCCTTAAGGGGTGGAGGGTTGGAGCTGGACAAGAGTAGGCAGCGAAAGTCCCTGTCAAATCCAGATATCGCCTCAGAGACCCTGACACTTCTCAGTTTTCTGCGCTCAGACCTTTCAGAGCTGAGAGTCCGAAAGCCCAGTTTGGAACCTGGAAGCAGCTCCCTAGATGGCAGGGACTCAAGGTCAGCAGGCGGCTTAGTAGACCAACTTGAGCCCCTGCCCTCCCAAGCCCCAGCATCACCTGGCACCCGCCCTACACTCAAGGACTTGACGGCCACCCTGAGGAGGGCAAAGTCGTTTACCTGCTCTGAGAAGCCGGCTGCCCGGCGTCTACCCCACACCAGTGCCCTGAAGCCCAGCTCCTCTGAGCTTCTGCTGGCAGGCCTTGGCGCTGAGGAGGATCCACTGCCGCTTGTGGTCCAGGATCAGTACGTACAGGAGGCTCGTCAGGTTTTTGAGAAGATCCAGCGCATGGGTGCCCAGCAGGATGATGGAAGTGATGTCCCCCCTAGAAGCCCTAACTGGGCAGAGGACATGACCAGAGGGCAGCGGTCTCAGGAGGAGCTCTCAGGCCCTGAATCCAGTCTGACAGATGAGGGCATTGGGGCAGACCCTGAGCCTTCTGGTGCAGCCTTTTCCAGCCTCGGAACAGCAGGGGTGTGGAGACCTCTTTCTTCATCCTCAGCCCAGATGAACCACCATGTCCCTGGGGCTGAGGACAGTCTGGGTGGGTGGCCCCTCATGTCCTCTGAGACCCCTGCCACACCAGGTGCTCCCCGGAGGAGACGCAAAGTCCCACCTTCAGGCTCTGGTGGGACTGAACTGAGCAATGGGGAGGCAAGTGAGGCTTACAGGTCCCTCAGTGACCCAATTCCACAGCGCCACCGTTCTGCCACCTCTGAGGAGCCCTCTGGCTTCTCTGTGGATAGCAACCTCCTGGGCTCGCTGAGCGCCAAAGCAGGGCTTCCAGTGACCCCAGCTGTGGACGAGGGCTTGACCAGTGGCAACAGTGACTGGTCTGTGGGTAGTGAAGAGAGCAAGGGATATCAGGAGGTCATTCAGAGCATTGTTCAGGGGCCTGGTGCTTTGGGGCGTGTAGGGGAAGAGAGAATTGCTGGCAAAGCCCCCAAGAAGAAATCTCTGAGTGATCCCAGTCGCCGTGGGGAGCTGGCTGGGCCTGGATTTGAGGGCCCTGGAGGGGAGCCCATCAGGGAAGTCGAACCCTTGCTGCCTCCATCTAGCAGTGAGCCTATCCTTGTGGAGCAGCGGGCAGAGCCAGAGGACCCTGGTCCTGCCAGGAGCCGGGCACAATCTGAGAGGGCTATACCCGAGGCCCTGCCTGAGTCCTCCACTGCCCACCATGACTTCCACCTTGACCCCAAGCTGGCGGACGTTCTGTCTCCTCGGCTCATTCGACGAGGTTCCAAGAAGCGCCCAGCCCGGAGCAGTCACCAGGAGCTCCGGAAAGAAGAGAGAGATCAGGACCAGACTGGTGACCTGTCTCGGGCCCGGCCCTCCTCTAAACACGTTCGCCATGCCAGTGTGCCTGCCACCTTCACGCCTATTGTAGTGCCTGAGCCCCGGACCTCTGTGGGCCCCCCAGTGGCTGTGCTGGACCCTGCGGGCCTCCCTGTCCAAGCCCACCCCACATTGCAGGCACCATCACTTGATGTCACCAAGCAGTACATGCTGACTCTCCGCTCGGGTGAGGTCCCTGCCTCAGTGCCTGTGGACCTGCCCTCCTTGACTCCTGTTGCACCACCTTCTGCTGAGGCCAGGCCCCCTGAGGCCACCAGGGCTCCAGATGAGCCTGCCCCTGCCAGCAAGTGTTGCCGCAAGCCACAGGTGGTGAGTCTTTTTTTTTTTTTTTTTTTTTTTGTGGGTACCGGGGGGTTAACCTTAGGACCTCGCGCGCCAGCAGGCGCCCGTGCCGCTGAGCGATATCACCAGCCCCTTTTTCGTATGTGGGTTCCGGGAGTCGAACTCGGGCCCTCGCGCTTGCCGGGCAGGCGCTTAAGCCGCTGAGCCATCTCACCGGCGGTGAGTCCTTTTTGGGGGGAGACCTTTGGTTGGGGCTGAAGGGAGGCCATCAGCACTGACTTGGTCAGTAACTTTTTTGCAGGTACTCACTGCCCAGGTGCCCAGGTCCAGGGGTGTTTATCTGTTCCTGAGGTATCGAGGCAGTTCTAAGAGTGTTAATGACACAAGGCTCCTGTCACACTGAGACCCTGAAGAGGCTTCAGGCTTCTGCTGGTGCTAATGTCAAAGTTCTTGTCTGCTCCGAGGTGTTCTGATAATGATTACAAAGGTTCTTAGTGAATCTTTTGGATGTCTTCAGGGACTGTCTTTGTGAGATCCCCGTGTGGTTCTTTGTTGTAAACACATGGAGGTATAAGCGTGATGGTGCACAGCATAGGCTTAATCCTTTCTCTGAGCCTGGCTGCCCAGCTGTTGGCCAGAACCCCTGTAGGATGTTTAGGCACAGGGACCAGCATTGGCATGTGTTTGCCTTTCCTCAAGTGTTTTCCTGTGGTGGATCAGAATGTCAGTGTGCTCCTGGTCTGGGAGCGTTGGGGAGATCCAAGGCCTTTATGGAGCAGTGGGGGGTGGGTATCAGGGTTCTAACCCCAGCCCTATCCAACTGTGTGACTTTGGCCTTTCTTGTGATTTAGACCCCACCCCACCTCCCTTTGTAAGATTGGATTGGGAGGGATGTGGACAAGATGGTGCCTATGTTTCCATCCAGCTGCTCCTGCACAGATGTTGGGCAAGTCTGTGCGTCTGAGTTGGGGCACTCTGGGGCCTGAGTTCTGACAGCGCCTGCTTCTTCAATTAGAGGAGCTTCTAGATGGGGACTGCTAAGGAAGAGGGGAGGCAGCGGGTCTTCTGCTGAGGCAGAGCGGCAAGGGCCTTCAGAGAGGTCAGGAGAGGTTCCAGCCACCACAGTCAGGGTATTCCAGCCTCCATGGTTCTGGACAGGGGCCCTGGTCCCCCATCCTACCTGCTTGTATCTATTCCCCACCATACCCCTTTCCTGGTGACTCAGAGATGTCCCCATATATGCTGGGGCCCTGGCCCTGGGGTCTCACTTTCCCTGAGGTCCCCACTTTTATCTTCCGGTTTCACCTGTGCCTGGGTTTTGGTGGGTTCAGATTGATTCTAGATGGCCTGTGCCTGGCTTGGAAACCAGATTTGAGGCCCTTGGGCTGTGGGCTGACCTCAGGGATTACCTGGGGTTATTATAACTGCATCTCTCCTCCCACTGTGTCCCTGACTGTGAGAAGCCTGGAAACCCTAAACCTTGGACTAATTTGGTCACTCCCATTCCCAGCACTCTGCTCTCTTCGCTCGCTCTCACGGTCCCTCTGAACTCCCTTTCCCTTTGTTTCAATCTCTTCAGTTCTATCTTGCCCTAGTCCTGGCTCTGCTTCTCCTCATGGAGGCTGAAGCCAGATTCAGCAGGTTGGGAGTAGGGAGTAAGGGAATTTAGGGCATGTTCGTCTTTCTGAGAGAAGCTTACGTGGCCCTACACCAGTGCCAGCTCTGTCTTTGGAAGATGGTGGGGGAGCATGGGCAGCTCCTGCCAGGACTCCTCTCCCCAGCTTCCTTTCCCATGTTTTGATCTCCTCTGGGAGCCCTGAGCTCAGCTGAGGGAGAGGGCCAGGGTGAATCAGGAGACTCAGGGAGCCTGGGTGGGGGGTACCCGTGGGGGTACCCCTAGGAGGAGGCATTGAGCCCACGTAGGAGGTGGGAGTTTTTGCAGAACTGGCTCCTGGCCTCCATCACATTCCTCCCTCTGCTCTCCCCCACCTTGGGGGGCCGAGTTGGGACAAATCTGCCATAACACAGTCTTCTCCCTGCCATGGATGGAGGCTTTCTCTGACCTCCAGGCCTTTGCCTTCTCGCTCCAGTCCTCGCACTTTTCCAGTCCTGGTTTGATGTCCCCTCTTACCTCTTAGGGGAGAGAACTGGGTGAGTCTGTAATTAGAAGAGCAGAGTTGGAGCCTCAGCTGCAGATTCCTGTAAGGCCTAAGATCTGTCATATCCCTGCTCTTTGCTTCACTTTCCCTTTCTGTAAAATGGGGCAAGGTCCCTGCCTGGCAGGCTCTTGGTGTTTTGGTTTGGTTTGGTTTGGTTTTTTGAGACAGGGTCTCACTATGTAGTGCAGGCTGACCTTGAATAGCAATCCTCCTGCCTCAGCCTCCTGAGTGCTGGGATTACAGGTGTGTGCCAAAGCACCCGGCATGGCCGGCTCTTGTAGGTGAGTGGGAGGTATGATCATTCTGTCCCTGAGGGCAGGAGAGAGTTAAAACCAGGGGCCACTGCCCTAGCTGCTTTTCAGTGACTACACCCCCACTGGCACAGGCCTCCGTGTAACCTGGTGGCCGGGTCTAGGCTCAGTCTCAGAAGACGTTCACCATCCCCTGCTTCCCCACCCACTCCCAAAGCCTGAAAGTTCTCCCATCTGCTAGCCTGACTCCCTCCTGCTATCCTCTTCCTTCTGGCTCCAGAGGATGGGGAGCAGCTGTCCACCCCCTCCTGCTGGCCTCCCTTGAGGAGACAATGTTCCCTTGTCTGGGGCCTAGGGCTCCAGTCACGCTCCTTGTCCTGTGGGTAGAAATGGTGTAGTATGGGCTCCAGAGTAAGAAGGAACAAGAAGAGCTGCCACACTTTCCTTATGGGGCAGAAACCAGTGTGAACCCAGCCAGGGGCTACAGGAGAACCTGGGGGCAGAGGAGACCCCAGACTCACAATCAGGCTATGGGGAGTCTCTCCCAGCCCAGAGCCCATAGGCACCCTCGGTGTGGTGTGGTCCTATTTCTGGACACATGGATACCAGGCTCAGCTCAGCCTCTGACTCACTTGTCTTTGGGCCTCAGCTTTCCCATCTGTGCAGTGGGAAGATAGATTACCTAGTTGCTGAGGCTCTGGAGGAAGGGCTCAGCCTGCAGGATGGTCCAGGGAAAGGGGAGGATTCAGAGATGTGGAGGGGAGAGAAGGGCAGCTCTGCAATGGCTGTGAAGACTGAGGACCGCAGTGAATGAGGGCAGCTCTTGGGGCTCCTAGTCTATGAACTAACCTTGCAGATGTGCAGTCTGGCCCTCCCTGTGTGCCCCTCCCTGCCTGCCCCTCCCAACCTCCTGGTTTCCTCCACTTAGGTCCACAGTAGCCTGGCTGTGACCCTTCATGGCAGACTTCCACTACCCTGGCCTTAGAGCAGAGTCCTGTAGTCCACTTTTGCCCTCAGGTACCTGATACCCAGTTGACACAATATCTGTAGCCCACAAACAGGAAGTGACTTATCTCTCAAAATCATAGATGGATGAACTCATGGAACGTCATCATATGGAACAGTGGTAACCATGGCTGACATTTATTAGTACCTACTATATGCCAGACACTGTTTCATCTTCCAATGTGAAAGCTTGGGTATTCTGTGGTGTAGAATTAGGCTTGTTAGCATATCAGTGTCTTACAGTAAAGGGATCCAAGGGGTCCCTGGTCCTTGTTGAGATTGGTCTGCCATCTACGAAGAGGCGCGAGTCAGGGAATTTGAGGGCATTCTTGCATATCTCCAACATCCTCAACACTATCCTCATGGTTATTTAATTCACTAGGGCCTGAGGTTGAGAAGGGAAAAACTTTGAGACCCAGAAAGGGAGAAGACTGGGCCTAAGGTCACACAGCACAGCTCGGCAGAGCCAGTCTTGAGCACCAAAACCATGGCTTTGTTCCTTCCTATAGCAGACATGCCGCCCACCCCATGCCTGGCATGCCTGGCTTGCCCAGCCAGCTCCCTACCTTCCAAGGATGCCCCAGGTACAGATCTTCCCATCACCTTTGTCTCTTTTCACCCCCTTTGGCAGGGGCCTGCGGGGGTGGGGGTTCTCTCCTTCCCCTCCTTGGCTCTTTGCTGTGATTTTTCCATGGAAACTGCTTCTGCTGGGAGAGGATGAGGCAATTAGGACATTTGGAATCCTAAGCAGTACCAAATATCTATAATTAAATATCTTGTCACCCAGCAGGAGGACAAAATGGGGGAGTATGGGCAGAAAGGCTGTCCCTTTCCTTTATTTATTCCCTGCCCCCTTCCTTCCCAAGGGCCCTGGGGTGTTGGGAGGAGTGCTCTCCAGGAATGAGTCCATCTAGCAGGGAAGTGTTGGGGGATGGACCAGAGTTGAGTGTGACATTTTCCAGCCCCGTGTTTCAGGAACCAGCTGGGTTTGGGAGGCTGCTGCTAATCCTGTCCCTGGCCCCCGCTCCTCAGGGTAGGGACTTGCCCCTCCTGCTTTCCTCCCTCTCATCTGTGATCTCTGGCTGCACAGCATAGGGCTGGAGACACCCCCAGGCCACCTGGGAGCTGAGACGCTCAGAAAGTTTAGAATCTAGAAGCAGTCTAGTGGAGTTTAGGATGTTAGCCTGGGGACTGGCAGAGGAGGCTTCCTGGTGCAGGCTCTTCCTGGCTTGGCTTTGAAACCTTCAAGAGAGGGAGGGGTTTTAGGAGGGGGGCACAGTCTAGGAGTGGGAAAGAACAGGGCAGGTTGTGTGTGGTATGTTTGTTTCAGAGACTTGGGTGGCCTTAGATAGGGAAATGTGAAATGCATTCATCCATTTAACAAATACTTATGTACTGTACAGGTCAGGCACTCTTCCATGCCTGGGGACACAGCAACTTACAAAACAGAGGATGCCCTCCTGGAGCTTCCAGACTAGTGAGGACACCAGCTTGGAAATTGAGGGGCTGGAGAGAAAAATAAAGCAGGATGAAAGACTTGAGAATGACAGGATAGGGTACTGGAATTTGGATCCAGGAATCTGGAAAGGCCTGTCTGAGGAGGTGTCACCTGAGCAGAGGCCTAGGGAAGTGAGGAAGCAAGTCAGGTAACTTGGGGAGGAACATTGTGAACAGAGAAGAACGGCAAGCGCAAAGGCCCTGAGATGTTTGGGGAACAAACTTAAGGGTAATGTATGTGGAGCTGAGCAGTGGAGATCAGAGGTTAGAAAGATAAGGGAGGGTAGAGATGGGCCAGGGTGTGGGGGAGCTCCAGGGCCAGTGTGAGGACTTTGCATCTACTTGGCGGGAGGGAGGCAGTCACTGCTGGAAGGTTCTGAGCAGAACAGTGACCTGAGCTGGGCTGGTATGTGAGGGTGGACTCTAAGGCCCACAGTGGAATCCTCGAGGCCAGTCAGGAGGTCACAGAGTAATCTGGGCAGGAGAGGATGGTAGCGTGGCCTGGGGCAGAGGTGGTGGGATGGTGGGTTTCTTGTTTTAGTTTTTTTTCTTTTTCCTTTTTCTTTTTTGGCTGTACTAGGGATTGAACCTAGAGCCTTTGGATTGAGCTATACCCAGCCCTTTTTATTATTTTTATTTTGAGACAAGGTCTTCTTGAGTCACTAAGTTGTCCAGGCTGAGCTCAAACTTACAGTCCTCCTGCCTCAGCCTTCCAGAGTGCTCGGATTACAGGCATGCACCACCATTCTTGGTCAAGGGTAGTGGGTTTCTACTATAGCCCAGAGGTCGGTGATGTCCCACATCCCCAGTACTCAAGGTAAACACAGAGCTACTGCCACTTCCATGGCTGGGTAGTATGTGAGAGGTCACTTAGGATAGGAAGGGAGAATGACAAAGCCCCTAGAGTTGCCTGGGGCTGTGTGCTGCACTGACCACCCCCGGCAGAGGTTTTTTCATTGAACTGGACACACATATGAGCTCTGGTCCCAGGTGTCCTCATTCCCAGGCCATGGCCCCAGAGAGTTCCCACTGAGCAGAGTTCGCAGAGGTGGTGGTGGCAGGGCGGGGGACGGGGGAGCCCATGTTTCCCAGAAAGGCTCAAAGCCCTGGCGCACTTACTGGGAAATGTGCCCAGGCAGCCTGGTGCCTTGTTGGCAGACTCTGAAATGGGGGCCCCAGGTCCCCCGGGAAGCAGGAGCCTATTGGAGGCGATGTTCCACGCACACCCCTGCACTTCTCAGCCCTCAGGGCCTCTGGGGCATTCCAGGTACAGAGGAGACGGAAAGAAAGTGCCAGGTTGCTGAGCTCTGAGGAGTGAGTGAGCCCAATAGTGAGTGAGTCCCGCAATATGCAGGGACCTGGGGTCACAACCAGGCTATCTGAGCCCTCAGAGGGGCTTCCAGGAAACCTCTCCAGGAGCTGTGGGGTTCACTAGGGGTTGCCTGGTAGAGCACATGGAGAGCCACATAGGGAATCAGGAGATCTGGGATCCAGCCTGGTTCACCAGTTCTCTGCTGTGAGGCCATGAGTGAGTCCTTTCTCTTCTCAGAGCCACAGATCCCTCCAGGCTCTCTGGCCCCATGATCAAACCTCCCCCCAGAGCTGCTGGGAGGGCAGCAGCTATCCTGAGCAGGATCTCCACTTGCAGACCAAAGTGCTGGCAGGCTGGGCCTTAGGCTACTGATGCCTGCTCGGAGTGGCACTGCTCCAGGGCTCTTCCCTTCCACCCCCACACACAGGGTCTTTGCTTACACTTGTGGCCAGCTATGGTGCTCTGAGATCCTGTCCCCAGAAGTAGAGATGCCACTCTGCATGGGACATTGAAATGGAACCTGGTTTATTTCCAGGGGAGTCACCAGGCTCTAAAACCCTCCCTGGGCAGAGAGAGGGTGGGGAAGGGTGAAGAGGGCACCTGAGGAGGGAAGGATGTGGGCTGACTTCAGAGGCTGGGGCTGCTGATGGGTAGTATATTAGCTTCCTATTGCTGCTATAGCAAATTGTTGTACTTCAGTGGCTTAAAACAACACAAATTGCTTGTTTAAGGTTCTTGAGGTCAGAAGTGAAATGGATTTCACTGGGCTAAAAGCAAGGTCTCCTTCTGGAGGGGAAAATCGGCCCTTTGACTTTTTCCAGCTCCTGTTGGCTGGTGGCGCTCCCTGGTTTGTGGCCCCTTCTCCCATTTTCAAAGCCAGCTGCATAGCAGTGATGGTGAGCCTTTTAGAGCTTTCAGTGATACAAACAGCCAGCTGTTGCACTTGCCACCACTGGATAGTGTCTTCAGCTCTCTCTTACTCTGACCCTCCTGCCTCTGTACTCTTGTGATTACACTGGGCCCACCTGGATAATAGAGGCTCCTCAGTGACATCTGCAAAGTCTTTTTTGCCATGTAAGATAATATATTCAAAAGTTGCGAGGATTGGGACACAGACATTTTAGGAAACTATTATTCTGTCTACATGGGACCAACTCTTACCTTCTGAGATCCAGAATCCCCAGTATGTGCTGGGCCTGGGCCTGCTGCACTTATCCTGCCTTTGTTTCTTTCCATGGTCCTTTGTCATTCATTCATTTAGCAGTCAACCATTGAGTTCCTTGATGACCAGTAGGGGCGTACAGGGAGAGCTTGGACACCATCCCTGCTTGCCAGGAGCTTTCAGGAAAGGTCCTAGCCCCCTGAGGTGGGTGAGGCCCAGAGGGAGACAGTGGAGCAAGAACAAGTGCCAGTGGGTCTGTTGGGGAGAGGCTGGCTAGACATTCCCAAGGGGGACGGTTAGAAGGACAATTCAGAGTCAGGGCAAACAGGGACGGTGGGGGCCTAGGGAGGGGGCCGACGTCATGTATTCCCCCCGCCCCATACTGGGTATTGAACCTGGTCTTTTGCGCTGAGCTACATCTCCAGCCCTTTTTATTATTTTTATTTTGAGTTGTTAAGTTGTCCAGGCTGGGCTTGAATTTACAATCCTCCTGTCTCAGCCATCCCAGCCAAGGTGCACATGGAAAGGAGTTCCCTGTCCTCCAGGGCAAGCACTTATAGATTCCCCTGAATCTATAAAATGAGGACAATGTCTCCTCACTCCATAAAGGATTATTGTTACGGTTAAATGCAATCATATCAAGAGGGCTTGACACATAGTAAGTGTTAAAGAACTTATTAATTCCTCTCCTCTTGGCTGAGATTTAAGAGTCTCACCTTCTTCCAGCAATGAAACAGAAAACAAAGCTCTAGACAGGAGGGCAGGTTGAGGTCCTGCCTATACCTGGGTAGGGCTGTGTCTCAGTGGCCTGGGACTTTGGAAATGGGGAGGAGAGAGAGGGACCAAGTAAGAGGGAGCTATTCCTTTCTCCAGCTCTCCCTCTACTTGTGCTACCACCAGCCTCAACCTAGGACTTGTATGGGATGTGTCCACCCAGGTTGGGAGGCAGAACAGAGCAGAGGCAAAGCCCCAGGCCAGGGAGATGGGGCTCAGACCCTCTGCTTCCCATTCTGGGCTTAGAGCCCCTCTGCGGCAGATAGTTGGAGAGTCTGTGTGCCTGGCAGGCCAAAATCTGACTCCCTTGCTGGGTGATATATAATATGTCATCAGGCCTCATCTCTGAGCCTCAGTTTTCTGCTCTGTAAGGTGGGGACACGGAGCAAAGAGATCATTCTTATGGCACTTTCAGCCCAGGGCCCTGGGTCTAGACAGCACCCAGATATGTGGCCACTTAGTGTGTGTTTTTGAGATTGTCACTCTAAGTCAAGCATCCTGTGGTTTCAAAACAAGGTTTCTGAATTCTTTTCCAAGAGTCCAGACTCCTTAGCTTGATTTTGCTCGTGATTTTGAGATTGTTACCTTCTCGGTTCTGTTGCCCTTTGTCCTGAGATCTTGGGGCTGGGGAGAGGCGAGGCCAGTTCTGGGCCAGAGGTAGAGCAATGGGGACTGTGATGGAGGGGTCAGCTGGGGGGCAAGTGCAAGGTTGGTGCCTGTTTCCTGTTTATTGGTTCCCAGAGGTTGAGCAGGCCCTGCTTCTCGCAGCACTTCAGAGTAGGAGGGAAGGAGGCTGCACTCCTGGCCGCCAGCCAGCCCCACAGCCATCCTCCTGGGACTGCTGAGACCCCACTCCTCACCCCCTGGACAAACATTCAGTGCTTTCCCAGGACAGGGCACTGGAGGTTAAGGAACAGATGTGAAAGGAAAGGCGTGGAAGGATGGGAAGGGACCCATCCCCCTCTTAAAAGCCTTGCCAACTCCATCTTTCCTGGCTGCCTGTATCACTGAAGTCTTGCTCCTCATTTCTCTTCAGCCCCCTCTGTCTCTCCCTGTTTCCTAGCTTGGCCTGGTGGTGCGATGTCAAACCTCTCGGCAGGCCAGGAGGGCAGGAGGAAGAAGAGGCAGACCAGGACCTTGAATGCCAGGATGGTCCACCTAGACAGACCCTTAAACACCAGCCACGTACTCTAACCACCTCTCACCTCTGCATTATTAGGATGGGAAAGCCGAGGCCCAGAAAGGGAAAACATCTGCCAAGACCCTGCAGCAGTGAGCCAGACCCAGAAATCTCTGCTCTGCTCCTCACTGTTGCTCCAGCCCCACACTTGGACTGCTGGTTAGAGGAGGCCACTGAGAGTTCTTCAGAGTAGGTGATATGGTTCACTAGGCATCTGAGGGAATCATTCTGAGCCAGGGCAGCAAAGGGAAGCATGTGTCAAAGGCCAGGAGGACGGGGAGCTCTCAGTTTGGCCAGAACACACAGACAGAGGCTGTGTGTACAGGAGCCAAGCTGGAGGCCTCTGTGTTGCGCTGTATGGTGTAGGTAGTCATGGAGGATGTGGAGGTGATTAGCCTGCTAGAAGGCATCTTCTGTGCAGCGATGGATAGTCAGACTGGGGGGCCAGGGAGGTGAAAGCCTGAGCTCAGGGATGCAGATGCCCTGTGGACCTTCCCTCACAAGGGGACTCCAGGGAACAGCCAAGCTCCACACACCATCCTCAGTGGACCTTCTGTGAGAGGCCTGATACAGGGAACATTGGAGGGAGGGAAGAGTCAGGCTGTGCTGCCTTGCTGCCACTGACTGAAGACAAGTTATTCTGGCTCGCTTTCCCAATCTGTGAAGTGGAGTCCCAGACGTGGCTCCAGGATACACGGGTGCTTGGGAGCTGGGGTGGAGTAACTGCAGGCAGCCTTGCTCACCGTGCCCATAATGGGTCCTGGGGTCAGAGGCAAAGAACTCTAGTGATAGTTGTTTCCTGGACCCTTGGGACCAGGGCTGTGCTGTGGCCCTGTGGCCCTGGAGGCCTTCTTGAAGAGGAGCAGGACAGGGGTGGTAGAGAGAGGAGCAACTTTGACTGGGGGCCTGATCTGAGCCTCAGTTTCCCCATTAGGTGCCCAAGAACTCTGCAGGCTCCTTGTTGTGCCAGGGCCTCTCCTCTCCCCTTTTGTTGGACCAGTCACTGCCAGGCTTCTCCCGAAGGCCAGCAGGGCGTTGCCTGGGGCGGGTAAGGAATTTCCGAGGGAATGGCTAAATTCAGCTCCAGCTAAAAATAGTCTGGGGCCTGGCCCCAAGGCTGGAGAGGGAGGAGGAGGAGGAGACAGAGAAGGAAGGGGGGGAAAGGAGGAGGAAGAGAAGGTAGTAGGGTGGCACTAATCCCTGCCTGCCCCACCTCATCACCTGGGCCAGCATCTCCTCTGTCCTCTGAGCACCTACTTCTTCCTTCTCACTCACAC
This sequence comes from Erethizon dorsatum, assembly GCA_028451465.1. NCBI lineage: Eukaryota > Metazoa > Chordata > Mammalia > Rodentia > Erethizontidae > Erethizon > Erethizon dorsatum. Next base: position 56,310,533 of record CM051827.1, on the reverse strand, counting down.
CAGGGCTTCTTCTCTGGGGGCTCCTTGCTTTCTTTTTCCTCCTCTGTCCTTGACCCTGCTCTCCTTCCTGGGTCTTGTGCCCTGAGTCTCTTCTGACGCTCTGCCTCCCTGCCTCCCTCCATGGAGGCTCCTGGCCAGGAATGGGCCTCTTGAGGAGGTCTGTGTATGGCTGTGTTTCCTGGCTTCCCAGCCCAGGTGTCAGGAACTGCCCCCACCCCAGGACACACAGCTAGTGCATTTCCACTCTGGTTAGTGGGAACCCACATCAAAGTCTCTGGGTGTGGACATTGGAGTGGAGCCCCCAGGTCTCTCTGGGACCCAGTGCTTGTTTCTGGACAGGTGTCCCCACCCGTTCCAAATCCTCCTGTTACAGGTACTCAGGGGAGTGTAAATAAATACTGTGAGAGAGACAGGAAAGGAGGACTGAGCCCTGCCCAGGGCTACTCTGTCCTGGGGGCTACTCTGGGCTCCCCCTACTACCCACACTAGCCCCATGTTGGCTCTGCCCTGGGGACCAGGCAGGTGGACCCTGGCACATGGACAAAGGATCCTTTTGCAAGTTAGTACCAATGTGGGCAGGGCAGGAACCAGACACTGAGGCCCAGAGAGGGTGAGGTGCCCAGCTTAGGTCTCTGAGCCCAGAAGAAAGGTGGTATTTGAACCCAAGCTGGCCTCACTCCAAGGCTGGTGGAGTGAATTTTGCCTAATGCAGAGAGATCAGGGAGGAAGCTGGGGGAGATCCTTCAGAGGTGAGGTCTACAGGTCAAGGGGTGGACTGTCATAAGAAATGGCAGCAAAGCTCATAAAGGTTTTCTGGAGCTGGGCACAGGTCTGAGCACATCACATGTATTAACTGACTCAAGCCTTACAACAACCCTATGGGGAGGTCCTGTCACCCATGTGAGCCACAGTTCTGTGAAGGAGTTGCATGGGTTAGGAAAGTTCAGTGAGTGGCAGAGCTGGAGGTCAACCAGCTGGCCTGGCTCCTGCACCCATGACTGTCACTCAGGTTCCTGGCTTTCAGGACTGCCTGCGGTGGGCACCGTCATCAAGTTGGGCACAGGAGGAAACATGGTGATCTCACAGGATTCATAGTCCATGGTCCTAGCTCCAGAAACTAGCACATAGTTGTCGCACAGTAAATGAGTTGAATGACTCGGTTATTTTGGAGGAGTGACCCTAGGGGAGTGGGAAGAGGTGACAGGTCAGCAGAAGGAACGGGTGTTCCCTGCATTCATGGCCCCAGGGGCCCTTCTCTTGGTGCTGGAGAGCATCTGAGGTGGGACTGGTCTCCCTGCTGGTGGAAAGAGCTCTGGCCAGTGAAGTTGGGAAGGTGCTAAGATGGGCCAGGGCAGGAGAAAGGGGGTCAGGCCCAGCAGTGCTGGCGCAGTCCCGCCTGCAGTATCTGGAAAGCAGATCTCTTGGGCCATGGCCGGCATGACTCAAATGGAGACAAAAAAAACCTTCCATATTTGGACAAAGAGCCCAGAGAAGCCCAGACCCACAGCGAGCCTTGGCCGACTCCCCCATTCTCGGCCTCCTGTCCTGTCTCCCTCTGGGCCCCTCACCCTGAGCCCTGTCCCATGAATCCCCAGGCAGCACTGTGGCCCCCTCACTTAGGCATCAGGCTACCTTCTGTGTGGTCAGGCCTGGGCTCTGGGAAGTGTTGGCCCCTGTGCTCAGGGCTGCAGATGCAGAGAGGAGCCCCAGCCGAGCCCACGGGCCGGAGGGCGGACACACACCGGAACCAACACTTCCCACACAGTGGGGTAAGTTGACTAGTCCTCACCCATCCCAGTGTGGGCAGCTCTGGAGGTGCACGGCATGCATGCAGGCACATGCATGTGTACTCATGTACGCATATGCTCATACTCCTTTTCAATCCCCAGCAGACTTCTGTGCCCAGAAAAACATCTGTGCAGGTATAAGAAGTGAAGACCCAGCCTGGAACCCCTCAGACCTTCCCTAGAGCAAGCTTTGATGTCAGCAAAGTTGGAGTAGGTAGATGTCAACTGGACAAATAATGTAAATATTCTTCATCCATCTGGGAGATGTGAGCACCCGAGCACCTGACAAGGGACTGGGCTGGGCAGTGGATCCCAGAACTAGGAAAGTCAGGGGAGGGCCTCAGCCCACTTGGTGCCTGGCAGCAAGACCTACTTCCCCTGGGGAAGACTGAGCGATCTGCAGACTGGGTGCTTATTGTCGTTGGTGGACTTACTGAGCACTGACTGCACGGTGCTCCTAACTTTTCTCATTAGCCCTGGTTTAACTGTGGCATAAGCTTCAGGTGGTGAGTTGGGAGCCAGGGTAACCTGTAAAATTCAGTTCCACCAAGTTCCAGTGGTACCTATAGGTGCAGGGTTAGCACCGGACTATAGGATGAATAAGAAGGGCCTCCTGCCCCAGGGAACCCATCTGAGAACGGGTCATAGGAGGCCAAGGAAAGGTCATGAGGCCCTGGGGAGTCTTGAAGGCCAGGCCTGAACATTTGGATTTAATCCCTGGGCGGTAATTTCTGAGTTTTTAAAAATAATGGAACTTTTTCTTTATCATCATCTTGACACTGAACTGTGAGCTGGATGACCTCATTGATTTAAGTGAACGTGGCGTGTATCTGCCCCCCAGACCACATCTTCCCCCTGTACCTAGATGGAGCTGCCAGGACTCAGCCAGAAAACGCCTGCTAAAGCTGGCTGTGGCAGCACGCCTGTAATCCCAGCATTCTGGGAGGCTGAGTCAGGATCACAAGTTCAAGCCCAGCCTGGGCGACTTAGAAGTTTAGTGAGACCCTATCTCAAAATAAAAAAATAAATAATGTTTGGACAATTGAATGCTAATGTCTGGTGTCCTGAATAACTAACTTAAAGATAGTAATACGTAATGTATTAACCATTGTTACCCTCCTATTATGTTGGTTTGAAAATTTGTTCTTCTTTTGATTTGTTTTGTTTTTTCTTCTCTTTAAAATAAAAAAATAAAAATAAAAATAAAAAAAATAAAAGGGCTGGGGATGTAGCTTAGTACAAAGTCTCTGGGTTCAATCCCCAATAATGGAGGGAAAAATAGAAAAGAAAAGAAAGTACCTATCGGTGGCAGAGGGGAGCCCACAGAAGAAGAGAAACAGGGATGGCCTTCCTTTTGGTGCCTCAGGCTCAGAAGTGGAGCCAGTGCAGTGCCCCCGGGGAATGATAACTCTGGGCCAGGTCTTAAGAGGAGCAGGCTGTTGGAGCGCCCCATCTGCGGTTGGGGCTCCTATGAGCAGGTGATGCCCCCATCCAGGACCTCTGGGGCTGGCCTGGGCCCCCTTGATTGGGAGGACAACCTGTTAGAGCAGTGGGAGACCCTGCCTGCCCACTGCCACCTAGAAGAATAAAGCCCTTTGAAGGAGGGAGGTGTTGGCAGCCAGCTGTGCTCCCAGAAGTATATCCTTTCTTGGCCCGGCTTAGTCACACTGACCAGTGGTACATTTTCCAGAGGCCCAGGAATCACCCCGGCTTCTCTGGGGTGAGGTGATTTAAGTTAAAATCAGGAAGGACTTTCCCAGAGTTGAGAGTGAAAGGAATGTGAATGAGCATGTGCAGGAGGAGCCCTGAGCCCTGAGGCTACCAGGGCCTGGAGTTTGGCCACCTCAGGCACCAGCCTACCGGCCCACCATTTGTCACCAGCCCCATTCTTTAAAAAACAGAGGATGAGTAGCAGTTGCCCAGCATAAAAATAGGATGCAGAGGCCTAGGAACATAAGAGAAAACACAATAGGCTGAACTTGTGTGGCCAGGACATGATGCAGCCACAGTGTGACATGGGTAGGGAAATTTGACTCTAATAGGTCAGCAAGGAGCAGGTCACTGAGGATGACAGGGGTTAGCCTAAGTGCTTGGACTTGATCCTGTACCCAGCCAGTTGGATGTAATGGTTAGGACAGACTGGAGCCAGATGGCATAGGTTCAAGTTTTGCTGTGTGACCATGAGTGACTGCTTAGCCTGTCTGTGGCTCAGTGCATCTACCTGTAAATTGGGGATAATGATGATAGCACTGATTATAGAGTTGTTATGAGGATTAAATGTGATAATGTCTGGTGCCTGGGCTGAGGCTCTGTGGGAAGCCCCTAAGCGAGTTGGAAGGAGACGGAAAATAGTGGCATCTCCTGGCTGAGGAAGGGCTGCAGGGCTGGAGGGAGCAAATGAGGGTTCCTGACAGTGGCTGGAGAGTCATCTGATGGGAGGATGAGCTGAGTTCCCTGAGAAAGGCATCTGTCCAGAGAAAGGGGGCTCAGCTCTGAGGTGGCTCAGCCTATGGTGGAATAGGGATTTGGCCTGAAGAAAGAACCCAGCAGATCTGGGCAGAAGGGGCAGGAGCCAGGCCCCTCTCTGCATGCATGGGGGCGCAGGGAGAGCTTCCTGGAGAACCATCCCCTGTGAGACTGGCAGTGTCCAAGAGGGGACCAATGAGGAAACCAAAGAGAGACAGCAAACACAGTGGCTTTATCCACACTCAGGTCCCAGGGCAGCACCCTGTTCTTCCCCGCAGTCTGCATTCGATGGGAGCCACCTTGGGACCTGGTCCTGTGTGCAGGCTGGGAATGCAGGGCAGTGCCAACCAAAGATACCAGGGGATGACCTGGCTGGGGCAGAGATGCCCCAAGGTGAGGGGAGGCCAGGGGTTCTCAACCAAGAGGGGAAGAACAGTGAAGGGCACAGAGGCTGCTCACAGCTGAGACAAAGAAAAAAAGGATAAAAATCCCTCCCACCCAACTGCTTGTTCCCTCCCCTGGCCCAACCCAGGATGGCCAGGTGCTAGGTTTCTATGAATCTCGCATGGCACACTGCTCTGCCCCTTGCTCTTTTCACATTAGTATCCCACACAGACCTTGACTTTTCAGTACTTTGAGGGCTTTCAGTCTCTTTTCTGTGCTACATGCTCTTCAACTGTGTGAGTGCCACACTGTATGGAACCGTGTGTTAAAGGGTATCTGGGTTATTCACGGACTTGCTCTTACAAACAGTGCTGCAGTGAACAAACTTATTTTTTTCTTTTTACTCTACTAATGATTAAATCCTACTGAGCTACATCCCCAACCCATTCATTCATCATTCATTCATTCATTTAATTTTGAGGTGGGTTCTCAGTGAATTGCTAAATTGCCCAGGCTGGGCTCAAACTTGTGATCCTCCTGCCTTAGCCTCCCAGAGTGCTGGGGCTATCGGCATGCACCACAGTGCCCAGCTCGAACTTATATACATCATTTTGCATGGGGGTCACTTCTTAGGAGTGGAATTGCTGAGACTAAGGGTGTGTACCTCTCCACCAGCATGAAAGAGGTGGTTCCAAACAATTTCACCACTTCAGACATTTGGATATTTTCCCAATCTGGGACGTGCAAAATGATATCTCGGTGCATTTTAATTTGCACTTATACTGAGCAAGGTTGAACATCCTGTCCTGTATCCAAGAGACACTGGATTCCTTCTGCCAGTGGTTCAGTTCTTTTGTCCATTTTTCTGTTGATTGTTGGCTTTTGGTTTTATTTATTTCTAGGAACCCTTTAAATATTTTTAGGGAGGTTAGTTCGTTGTCTGGGTTATGAGTTGCAAATATCTTTTCGTGATTTGTCAACTTGACTTCTGACTTTGTTTATAGTGTAGTTTTGCTATGAAGGAGGTTTTATTTTTATGTAGTGTAATTTATCAAGCTGTTATTTTATGGCTGCTGGATGTGGAGTCATAGTTAGGAAGCCTTTCCCACTCCAAGACTGTAAAGCAATTCTCCCATGTTTTCCTCTGGTATTTTATGTTTTCTTGTTTTGTTTTACTTTTAAATCTTTGATCTCTTTGGAATTTATCCTGCTGTGTAATGTGAGTTATGGCTCCAACACTGCTTTCTTTTTTCCTGGGGGGCTGGTGTTTAAGCTGATGGATGACTTGGTCTCAACTGTAGTATCTTTCTGGCGTGGGTGGAAGGTCAGCAGAGGGGAGTGAGGCTGTGGCTGCTGAGAGTCAGTGGCAGAGGGGTGAGAAGGAGCTGCAGTGGCACAGCATTCAGAAATTCTTCATCCATGCTGTGTGACTTTGGATAAGTCCCACCTTCTCCCTGGGCCCTGAGTATCATAGCTAGAAGGGGCCCTGGACATCACTCTGATCCCAGGGCTGCCTGTGGGGAGGAGGGTATCCCAGAGGTGGGAGCCCAGAGGATGGCTATGGATCAGCACCCACTTGTGCTTGCCTGAAGTAGATGGAGGGCTGGCAGCAGAATTCACTGTGTTCCTGGAGGGGGCAGGCGCAAAGGCGGAAAGGGGTGGGCACCCATTTAAAAATACCCACTGCAGCCTGGCATGGCAGGTGGGTGGGGCAAGTCCTTTGTCAGCCTTTTGGATCCAAGAATGCCAAGAGTTCCTGGGGGCAGGCATGTCATCTGCTGTCTCAGTACTGTGGGCCAGACCAGCCATAACGATTCTTGGGGTGTCTCCTTCTCCCATGATGAGCAGCACCCTTGTCCTTTACTCTGGAGATACAGGGACGCTGGAGTGGACAGACCATACCCTTAGGACCTAGGATTGACATTGCCCTGGACTTGCTTTGAGACTTCAGATGAGTCCTTAGTCCCTGGGGTCCCTGTCCATTAGAGGAGGAGCCAGCCTTGCTTACCCTGGCTGCCTCCACCATTGATTCGAACCAAAAAGTGACATTTTAAGGTCTGTGCCTCTTCCCCTTTACAGATGAGAAAACTGAGGCCATGGAGGGACCCTGAACCCTTGTCCTGCCCTGCTCTTTTTGGCTTTCCTAGCCCTCTGGACCCTCCTCCTGCCCCAGCATGGCCTGTACCAACTCCCAACCTCCACCCCTGGGCCCCAGTGGTCAAATTCCAGGGCCGCTGTTGCCATGGCAACCGCCAGCTCACAGGGCCCCTCCTCCAGGATTCTCCACCAGGCCCTTGTCCAGGGAGGAGGCAGAGAGGGCCTCCCACCCATGGAGGACTGGAGAGTCACAGGCTGGGGAGGCTGTCAGATCCAGCTGGTTTCTCAGTTGTTTTCCAAAGGAGAAAATGGAAAAGGCACAAAGTACGGCCAGCAAATGCTACTCTGTTATCACAGCACAAGGAACAGAGATGGTCACCTGGACTCAGGACAAAAGAGCCACCCAAAAAGCTCCTAATCTCTCTTCTGGAGAATCACCCCGTAGAAGGTCCAGAGACCAAAGCATTTTAGAATGGAAGGTTGAGGGAGATTTCCCCGAGGTTACAGCTGTGCAATGCTAAGGCCACCCAGAAATGCTAAGGACACAGAAGTCTCCCAAGCAGACCTGCCTATAATGGAAGGAGTTCCTACGGTACCATTGGAGGGGGTGAACTCCTCAGCCATGGGGGTTTGCAAGCAAGGCTTGGCAGAGCTGCCTGCCCTGGGAGGGGGCTGGTCCAGTCAACCTCTAAGATGTCCTGTCTTCTAAGATTCTCTTAGAATTTTGTTCCTGAAATAATAACAGTCCTACTCACAGCAGCCAGTATTTATTGAGCATTTCCTTTGTTCTAGGCACTATGCTAAGTAAGCCCTTTATGTTCTCCACTTGATAGATGAGGAAGCTGAGGCACAGACATAGTGGAGAATGGTCTCAGACTTTACCCTCTCATGATCAGGGGCACTGTTAATGTTCTGGTGTATTCTTTTTCTCTCTACCTCATTTTTTGGTATTATCTTTAAGTGATGTTTAGACAGTGGGATTATGCATGCTTCGTGCTTCTTTCACTTGGTATTACAGCTGAACCCTTCTCCATAGCATTTCAAAGATCCCCGTAACTAGATCATGCCTGTAATCCCAGCAACTCTGGAAGCTGAGGCAAGAGGATCACAAGTTCAAACCCAGCCTGGGCAACTTAGTGACTCAGTGAGTCCCTGTCTCTAAATAAATAAATAAATAACCGGGGAGGTAGCTCATTGTGAACGCCCTAAGTTCAATATTCAGTCCCACTAAATAAATAAATAAATAAATAAATAAATAAATAAATAAATAAATAAAAAAGGGCTGCAGATGTAGCTCAGTGGTAGAATACTTGCCTAGTATAGGTTCAAACCAGTTCCACCACCAAAAAAAAAAAAAAAAACTCCATAAGTGCAGTGACTCACTGGACCCTCAGGTTGGATGTTCAAAGCCTGGGTGCTCTCAGGGTTGCTCCTGGCTGAAAGGTGCCCCTTCTCCTGACACTGTGGATAGATGGGGCTTCTCTGCTGCCTGGGGTCCCCTGGGAGCAGGAATCTTGTGTACCTGAGAGACCTTGAGTAGGGTCCTTACCTCCCCTGCTGCTCTACCCTCTTCTGTAGAGCCGGTAATAACAAGGTCTACCCAGGACCATATCTTGAGGTTAAATCAATACCTGTGAAGCGCTTAGTAAGCAGACAGCGGAATCCCTCAACAGGTAAAGTTACTGTTTTTAGGTTTTTGCTCTCTTTCTGTCCTCAGGCTCTATGAGGTTGAGTGATTTATCCACAGCTCCAACTGGTCAGTGGCAGAGGCAGGGTTTGAGCCCTGGCCCACCACTGCTTATTCGTGAGAACCTGAGCAAGTTGTGACTCATCACTGAGCCTTTCTTTCCCCATGGAGTTGCTGTGAGGGTCTCTGAGATTAGGTCCTGCAAGTGTTGTATGAACTCAAAGGTATAGGTGACCAGCAGTGCCATTTACTAACAATAGCTATGACGGCAAGACTAGAGAGACCCTGATGTTCAAAGCTGTAGCTCCAGAGCTCAGAGGAGGGGCAGGTTTAAGTTGTCAGGATAGCTTCCTGCATGTAGTAGCCTTAGTCCTGGGGCCTCAGGAGAGAGAAGCCTTGTCCTGGCTCAGGCTGACCTATGAATCTTATTGTCCACTTTGTGCCTGTGTGCACACGCACATGCGCACACTCACAGATTCACTAATGGGTGCGAGTCCAGGCATTGGGGCTGGTCACTAGTTGTGGATAAAGTACAGTAAGGCCCGGATGTCCAAGGTGCCTCTGGTCAGCTGGGGCACAGACTACTTCTGCCAGCATGGTCCAGGCCCAGTGACAGCCCCTGGAGGGTGGGGTAGAGGATCTTTGGAGCAGGGTCTAGTACTGTCCCTGGACATCAAGATCACCTCAGGCTGACCTGGTGTCATGAAAAGGGGGTTTCCTTGGGCTCTATGTTAGGCCAGGGTCACCAGGTCCAGGACTGGAGTGACTAGCTGATGGATAGAACCTGACACCCCCCTCATTGTCCCCTGGGTCCCAGAACAGGGTGGGGGTAGAGAAAGTGAGGCCATAGGCAGCCTAGCTGGCTGCTCACCTCTGGATAAACTGTAGTGAAAGAGCCCCAAAGGCCTGGTTCAAGCTCAGCTCACTGCTGCCACCCTAAAGTCCTGAAACACCTTCCTTTTAAGCTTCAGTGTCTCATTGTATGTCCCATGGGAAGGAATGGTCCCTTCTCTGCCTCCCTCTGAGAGAGGGTTGAACAAAGACTTTGTAAATGTGTTCTGCACATTCATTACACTGTTACCTACCTTCCTCATCCACTAATTCACAACTAGGCACTGAACACCTCCTGAGGCCAGGCTCTAGTCTAGGCCCTCAGGCTGCAAGGACAAGAAAGAGGCGTCCCTCTCTGGAGCTCACAGATTTCGTTATGCAAGACTGGCACACTGTAGGTCCTAGCATGTTGACCAGAAGAATGCTGCCCGGGGAGTTATCCTAGGATAGTTGGCTCTGCCCTGGCCTATAGTGGGGACAATCACTGAGGAGGAAGAGGTAGGGATGGCAGAGGGTCTAAGAGGCTTCCTGGAAGAGGCAGAGCATTAAAGTTAGATGGGACTTAAACAGGACCAAGAGCAAGGAGGCACCAGAGAGGGGAGGGCTCCAAGGTACGCAGGTGGGGGTAAGCCTGGTGTAAGGCAGTGAAGAGGCCAGCCTGGCCGCCTGTGGGGGTTGCAAGGTCAGGTGACAGGCTGGTGGGGGCACCCTCCACTTTAGGTCTCCTGGGCCTTGGATGGCCTGAATAGCATTTCTGGCACTATGGTAAGTGGGGAAGATGGTCTCTGTGGCTGTGGGACTTTGAGAGCCCCCAGGATTTATCCACAACCCAAGCAGCTCTCCTCCCACCCCCCACCTCCCTGGGGCTCTGGCCTGGGGCTGGCCTGGCCTTTCCCAGGGTGCCTGGCTCACTGCCTAGTGAGTCATCTTCCGCCCCAGAGGCAAGACACCCCATCTCACCCAACAACACACACAAATGGAGTCCCTCCCTTTGGGTCCCAGGCGGGGAGGGGAAGGAGGGGCTGAAAACAGACTCTGGAAGCTTCCGTTCCCACGACCCCTCACCCTAGCCTCCCTGCATGCTAGAGAACTGGGGAGAGGAGAGAGAGGAGCCCTTCTTCCAGAGCACCTCCTGAGCAGTAGGTGCCCTCCTCTTTCCCAGTAAGGAAACTGAGGCTGGAAAAAAGACATTCATAGCCACAAGGTGGTGATGTGGCCCAGACCATATGAGGCTCAGTTCCCTGCACAGTGTCCTGTTGCTGAGTGAGGTACTTCGACATTTTGTATGAAGTATTAAATGTAGGACTGGGAACGGAGGGCTCCTGGAGCTCATGTCATCCAGAGGTGCTGAGCAATGGCCAGGACGCAGGACCACCAGTATGTGGGCAAAAGTGTGCGTGGGGGGGTGCATTTCCCAGGAGCCCCTAAAGTAGGGCTACCAGATTCAGCAGATCACACTCTAAGAGGTGTGCCTGCCTCTGCCCCCTCCCTCAGATGTAGGTCTGAGAAGATACGGCTTTCAGTTTCTCTGCCTGTAAAATGGGGTTCCAGTCCCTTGGTCTTGAGCCAAGAAGATAATTAAATGCAGAATTTACCAGCTTTTCACATCTGTTGGGGTCTGACAAAAACCCCACACCCACCTCCTGCTTCCTTCTATCATCAGTGATGTTAAGAAATTTCCCTTTCCAGCCTAGAAGGTCCAGATGTATCATCTTGAAATTAAAGGGGGTGGGGTGACAGAGAAGAAAGAAAGGGAAAAAAAAAAATCCCACATGAAAAACACTGGAGTTAAATTCAAACCACATGCTGCACAGTCCCTGCCATGCAGGCCTCTGCTGCCACCTTCGGGCGTCTGTAGTCCCAGCTTCCTCCCCTAAACCAGGTTTGATTGTCACTGAAATCAGGGAAAACAGTCAAACTGTCCGTCCATTGTGGTCTCTAGGTGTGATTCTACGGCCCCTGCAGAGAGCTGGGTGGGGAATTTAAGAGTCTACCTGCACCTTTCTTCCTTCCCCATTTGTTTACAGAAGGGGAGTTGAACCCCAGAGTGACGAGCAAGTTGGCTAAAAGAGCACAATGGTCAGTAGATAGGTATTATGCACCTACTGTATGTTGAGACCTGGTCTTTGCTTTTATGGATCTTGTAGTCGGGGTGGGGCAGGCATTGAGACCTTCCTCCTATTTCCATCTCTGTCCCAGCTATCCGGGGAAGAGAACACACCCATCCCCTGCATTCAGGGTGTCCTGTTCTTTGCTTGCCTCCTCGCTTATGGCTCTGTGTCCCTGGTGAAGTCACTCAACTTCTCTGATATACCAATTGTAGTCAACTCTCAGTTTAAGTTGCTTCACTTCTTGGAGCCTTTGTTTCCTTATCTGTAAAATGGTGATAACCCAGAGGATTGGTGTGAGGACTTAGACAGTGCATTTAAAAAACACCTCATTAAACATTAGCTAGCTGTAGATGGAAGTCCCCACTGAGGATATGGGGAGTGTACCCCATACCTGGACATCCAGCAGGGCTTGGCATGCAGCCCTTAGTGTGTCTTTTCTGGCTGAGAGGTGGGCCAGCCAGGTTCAGCTCCCAGAAGCCAGGCCTGAGCCCCAGCACAGGACTCCCTTGCCACCCAGTCCTCCTTTCAGTCAGCAGTGATGGTTTCTGGAGGGGATGGTGAGGTTTCCAGTGCTACTCGTGGTGGCGTCCCAGCTTGACCCTTCTGGCTCAGTAGAGGAAGTTTGATTCTATGCAGAAATCATCCCCTAGCTTCACTTCTTCCCTCAGCACATTAAGAACCTTGGGTTCCTATTCCAGCTCTCCCACTTCCTGTCTGCGTAACCCTGGCTGCCACCTCACTGAGCCTCAGTTTCCTCAGCTCGGTGGTTCTCCATGCACCTGTGGTCAAATGGTGCCTCCGCTGGGATCTCCTTGAAGGCATCCTCACTCAAAAATCCGGTGCCTAATGCTGGCATGTGTCTCGGACCTCACAGGGCTGTCACACATGGCCTCTGCTTGTGGCTGGGCTTCCAACACAAAAGCTTCTTCAAGAGCGAACAAGTGGGGCTGGTGAGATAGCTCAGTGGCATAAGCGCCTGCCTGGCAAGCACGAGGTCCTGAGTTCAATTCCCAGTACCCACATAAAGGAAAAAAAGGGCCAGTGATATCGCTCAGTGGCACAGGCGCCTGCTGGCAAGCAAGAGGTCCTGAGGTTGACTGCCGGTACCCACATTAAAAAAAAAAAAAAAAAAAAAGAGTGAGCAAGTAGAGAGATCGAGGTGGAGTACATGGCATGTGAATGTCACATAGCATTACTTTTGCTGTGCCCTATGGTGGAGGCAGTCACAGAGATCTGCCCAGTCTCTGGGGGATAAGGGGGTCCTGGATTTCATCTCCTTATGGGAGACTGTCAGCACCACGATGTAAGATGTGGCATGGACAAATTATGGTAGCTATCTTTGAAAAATATCATCTACCACACTTATGTGGGATGAATGAAAATAAAACAGTGATATACTTAATGAATACCTAGCACATAGTAAGTGCTCAGTAAATGAGCTTTGGCTATCTTTTTGTTTGTTCATTTGTTTGTTTTGAGACAGGGTCTCGCTATGTAGTTCAGGCTAGCCTTGGACTCACTACGTAGCCCAAGCTGGCCTCGAACTCAAAGTGATCCTCCTGCCTCAGCTTCTCTAGTGCTGGGACTACAGTTGTGCACTACCATGCCCAGTTATTTTTTTTATCATTATTGAAGTGGCCCCTTTACTTTGCACCTGTCAAAGAACCACATGGACTGTCACCCTCAGACCTCTGTGCAATCACATGTCCACAGATGACCACTGACACAGGTGTACACCCACATAGAAGAGCCACAGAAGGGACACATGCAGTATCACTCAGTTGCACCTCCAAGTGCACACACAGAGCCACCTACACAGGTCAGTGCCCCCATAGCAGGAGGGTTCTGAAGGTCCTGCTTAGGTTCCATTCCCAAAGTGTGTTCTCTAGAGTAGCCAGTCCCTGGGGAGCGCTGTGGCTTGGACACTTCCCTTCCAGTAGCCTCTGAGGCCTAGGAACTCTGTGGATCCTTAAGGGACCCTCCTTCCTGAAGGGAAGGTCTGAGAGAAGAGGATGTGACCTGGAAAGGCAAGGGGAAGAGACCAATGAAGAAGGAAAAGGCCCCAGAAAGGAACAAATGAGGCCAGACACTGAGGCCCCAGGAAGTGAGGTGTTTTGCCCAAGGCCACACCCCTAATAAGTAGCAGAGCCAGGATTTGAGTCTCAGCCCTAAGGCTCCAGAGCTGTCCTTAGTCTCTATAGCAAGTTGTCCCTTTTGGGGAACTTTCATCTCTTTGGTGAACCGAGGACCCAAGGAGGCAGCAGCCATCAGTGAAATGGATGGTCCATTAGGTTGGGAATATCCAGTGCCAACTCCATACTTGATGACGTTGGTGGGGTCAGGAGCGCAGGCCAGTCCAGCCAGGCCACTGGCTAGGAATGGGTTCCCAGGGCAGAGGCTCCTCCTTGATCCCAGGTTCCCTGTGCATAGCATTTTGTTACCTTCCTGGATCAGGAGAACCTGTTTCTGTCACTCTTCTTGAAACAAGAGACTGGAGAAAGGCAGCTCTGGTGACCAGCCTGCTAGGGAGGCGGGAGGAGGCCCAGCTAAGTGCCTGAGGCCAGGGAGGGGCCATGGGCTGTCTCCCAAGGGAGGGGGCTTAGGAGCATGGGCCTTGAGGCAGCCAGCTGGACCCTGTCCTTTACCAGCCAGGTGACCTCTGTAAGCCTCAGTTTCCTGGTTTGTAAAATGAGAAAATAACAATAATAGAGCCCTTAATGTAGGGCTGCTGTGGGTGTTGAGAAGCCAGGGCCTGCTGAGCAATGGTAGGGTCCCTGACCCTGAAGGATGTTCAGACAGCATGGAGTCTGATTATAGGGTTCTCTGTGTTCCAGTTTGGGCAGCTCTGGGGCCCAGTGACTCTCTTGACAAATATTTATAGAGAACTGCAGATGGGGAAGTCTGGAGACTCACCCTGCATGAGCCTGATGAGACCTTTCCAGGATTGGTGTCTCCTTCACAAACTGTCCACACTTGTCACTTCTTTTTCTGTCCCTGCCTTCCTACCTAGACTGTGATGCCCAGCAGACACAGACATCTTTTCTTGCTTTTAAATCCCCAGCACAGTGCTTGGTACCTAGTAGATGCTCAATAAATATTTATCGAATTAATCAACAAATGACTAAAACAAAAAAGCAGCTCTTTATCCATCCACAACTCTGTGTCTATGTGGCCATTCATGGATTCACCTGTCATTGATTCACCCACCCATTTAATATTTATCCATCTGTCATCATTCCATCCTTTCACCTTACTCAGCCGTTACTCATGATCCATCCGTTAGTCCATGGTGTGTCCAAACTTGATCATCTTTGGTCCCCCAACTTGTCCAGCAGTAGCTACAGGACCCCATGTAGCCAGTGCCTAGATGCAGGAGGTCTTGGTGGGGCGATGTGCCTGGAGGCAAGTAAGCTGGGTACCAGGATTCCTCAGAGATGGAGAAGTTGTCAGCAGCTGGGTGCAGGTAGGAAGAATTATGGGTTCCCCACCTGCTGGTAGAAGGGTGGTCCCAAGGACCTGGGATCCTGAGCCTCTCTTCCGAAGTGGGGTGGTGGTCTAGTGGGGCAGAGCCCTCCTGCCCTCTCTGTCCTTTGCCTTCCCCTGACAAGGAGCAGGTGCAGGCTGCTTGGTGAGGGGAAGAGGGTGTCTGTGGGAGGGTGTGGGGTATGGGGAGGAGGGCCTGTGGGCCTTCACTGACCACCTTGTACACTTACAAAAATTCTTCTGAGCCAGGCTCGCTCTAGACAACTGCAGGCGCCTGGAAGGGAAGATGAAATCAGCACCCAGGTGGGAGCTCAGAGGAACAACAGATTCATACTTGCGGGGGTGCCCTCGGCCCCACCCTAGCTGACCTCATGCTGAAGGGCTCTGGTGCACTGTTGTGGGGCAATCCCTGGAGACCCTGACTAAGCCACTGTGCTGCCTTGCTTCTCTTAGCTTCCTTTCATTTGCCTGCCCTATCAGGCTCCCCTGGTTACCATGGCAACAGGCTTGGATCTAATTAGCCATCCTTGATGTAGCAGTTAGCAGCAAGCAATGCCTGTGGCACCAAGCGAGGCCCTCTTTCGGGGCAGGGGCCTCCAATGAACTCTGCCTTCTGGCACCCACATGCTTCTGGATCTGTAGGCCTTAGGACCATGTTCAAACCCCACCTCCTCCAAGAAGCCCTTCCTGGTGCTTTTTTCCCAGGCAGCGGTGCCTCCCTCTGCTGAGCCCCTGTGTGTGGTCTGGGAGCTCCTGGAAGCCAGCAAGGTAGAGTCTTGCTTGCTGGGCTCTGTCCTGCTCCAGTCATTGAGGGAGTGGATCCATCTGCCTACCAGCCCCAAGCTCTGCACTGCCTCCCACCCGGTTGGAAGAAGCTGGAGGTCAGGTGACTTGAGTCAGGCTGGAGGAGGTATCCTGACAGAAAGGCACATGTGGGTTCAGTATCCAAAGTGGTCTCCAAGTGGGCCAGGTCGGGGCCCTCAGGCCAACGGTGCTCCGGTGGGGTTACCTGCGGGACCTGGGTATCTGTCCTGGACACAGGGTGTGTCCGCCCCCTGCCCAAACCCTACTCAGTCAAACAGTCTGGCTGCTCCAGACCCTTCCCCTACAACCCTATCCCTGGGAGGTGGAAGGAAGAAGCAGATATCCACTGCCCACATGGAAGCCCGCTGGCCATCCCTTGGGAGGGAAGAAGGCAGAATCAACTCACTGAATTTTTGGGTCCAAACTTATGACAGAGGAGGGCATGGGGGCTCCTAGAGGCCCTTTGCTTCTGCTACCCAGGAGCAGAGAAGGCTTGGCAAGGACCTGCTGCTCTGGGATGGGATGTGGTGGCTGTCGGGACAGGCTTCAGGCCTTGTAGGCTCTGTGCTGCCATGCATTAGAATTACACGGAAGGCTGGTTAAAGGCACTTGTTGGACCCCACCTCAGAGTTTCAGATTCATGGAAGGGGGTGAATGTGCATTTGCAGCACATTCTCAAGAGGTACTGAAATTCTTGCTCCAAGGGGTGTACTTCAGGAACCCCTGCTGTAGAGGCACCAGACAGGGCCTTTGTGCAGAGTACACTCCACTCTGCAAACTGGAACCTGACCTTGAGGGGGACACAAGGGAGAAGATGAGTTCACGCACAGATGGTTCATTCACTCACGCCACACAAACTCACCGAGCACCTCTCAGGTATCAGCTGTGACTGCCACCCCACCTCCCCCTCATCTGTGCTGTGCTCATTGCCCTGGGACCAGTCGCCATATGGAGGTCACACTAGCTTTCATCTTGCTACTCTCTTGGAAATCTGTTCTGTTTTCATTTTTGGATTTTTGGGAACTGACTGTTGCATGTGGAGTTAACATTCTCATGTTGGATGTTTTGTACTCTAAGGAGGCCAGTGCTGCCTCGAACATAGCCTGCCCTTTCAGGAGGGGAACAGGAGTAATTCCCTTGGAAGGAGGTGGGGACAGGAACTGCCTAGTTGAGGGCTGAATGGGGGTGAGGAGTGGGGGCTGGGGTGGAGTAGAACAGGAGGCTGCAGGGGCCAGCAGGAGGGTTTGGTCCTGCCAGTGGAGATGCCAGGGAACCTGCGTGTGTTGTTTTGCTTCTCAGCCAGCTGGTAACTGCTTGGTTGGGGGAGAAGGAAGGAGGAAGAATTACTGGGGGCTTGTTACAGTGCCCTGGCTTACAAGGACATGGACCCTTCCTTGAGGGAGCCCACAGTCTCCCAGGAGGATATAAGTATCAATCTAGTCATTGCTCAAATGTTTAATTACAAACTGTGATACCTGATTAAGGTAAAGAAAACTGAAACTCTGAGAGCACAGAGCAAGCATCCATGAGCTAATGTGAACATCAGAGAGAGCTTCCCGCATAGAGACTAGTCTTAAAGGAAAAAAAAAAAAAGGCATTGCTAGAAGGAAAAGGCTTGCCAAGGTCCTGAGGTAGGGGAGGCATGGTCTGTTTCTAGATGTTAAACAGAAATGGCTAGGGCATGTCGAGAAAAGGGGCGTGTATTAGCTCTCCTGTCACTGGACACGATACCTGACAACCACAACTTAAAGGAGGAGAGATTTATTGTGGCTCTCAGTTAGTAGATTCAGTCCATAGTCAGCCAGCTCCAGGGCAGAAACATCATGGTGGAAGGCTGTGGTGGAGGAAGGCTGCTCACCTCAAGGCAGCCAGAAAGCAGAGCGGAAAGGGAAGAGCTGGGGAAGCTGGTGCATCCTCCACAGGCATCTCCAGTGACACGCCCCTTCCAACCAGGCCCTGCCTCCTAACAGCAAATTTATGATGTGCTGATGGATCAGTCTGATGAATATACCCCTCGGAGTGAGCCAGTCATCTTCCAAAAGCCCCACCTTGGAACACAGGAGACTTTTGAGGGGCATTCTAGATCTAAACTATAACAGGGTGGGCAGGGTGGACAGATGGGCCTTGCTTGGATGATGAGGTGTGGATGTCCCCTCTGCAAAGGACACCCAGGTGAAAGCAGGTTTGGGAGGAGTCAGCTGGGGGCTAGGTGAAGGTCAAGTTAGCCAGGGCCAAGACCCAACTGCAGGGTGCATCAGAACCACCTCCGGTGCAGGGTGGGAGCCAGTGCAAAACCAGCTTGCTCACCATCCCACCCCAATCCTGGCTGAGTGTGTGTGGGACAGGTTCTGGCCTCACCCGGGGATTTGAGGAAGTGAGTCCTGCTTGGAGATACTGGGGAGCACAGACTAGTGGAGTGAGGAGGAATGTAAGTGCCAGAGCCCCTCCTCAGTGAGGGTTTGGGGGACCAGAGAGGACCAGGCCTGGAACATTCCGGGATAGTGCCAGGTAGAGGACACAGGCCAAGCTGGTCGGGTTGCCTGAAGGGATGGGGATAACGATGACTCCAGGTGGTGCCCTGGTGGTCGCCTCCCTCCATCACATCCAAGTGCCCAGGAGCCTGTGGAGTCACCAGGGATGTGTTGCCTCCAGGGTGAGCCCTGCTATAGATAAGGGAACAAGGAAGCAGGTGTCACAGTGTGCAGCCAAGGTCAGGTGCGTGGGTCAGGGTCCAGACCTGTGTGCGACTGCAGTGTGTTGACGTGCGTGCACTCGACTGACCCATCCGGCACGTGGGGAAGGTGGTGCACACGGGCCTGCCTTGTGTAGGGATGCGCGTGCCCCTGTGTGTACGTCCGTGCTTCCACAGTGTAAATCGGGTTCAGTGTGTGCCCAGGCTGGGTACCGGTGTGGACGGAAAGTGCGTGTCGCGGCGCGTATTCGCCTTTATCCACGGGTGTGCACGGCGGGTGTCCTGGGGCGGGGCGGGGGAGAGACTGGCGAGTGGAGGTGAGGTCCCGCGGCTCTGGGCGGGCCATACGAGGAGGGGCCACGCGGCTAGGCTCCGAGGGCGGGGACCCCTCCCCCAGTGGCGCGGCGCGTGAGGCTCGCCGGGCGCACTCCCTGCGCGGAGGAGGCCACAGCGCCACCGCTGGCCGCGCCGCCGCCGCGCTCGCAGCGACGCTGGAACTGACTCTGCCACCGCGGTGGGGCCGAGTCCCTAGAGAAGCAAGGGTGGGAGGGGGCCCCCGACCCCGCACCGAACCGCCCCCCACCGCACCCCCGCCACCTAGGCGACCCCGCCCCAGCGGCGGGCCGGCCGTATGCTGCAGATGGTGAAGACTCTGGCCCAGTTCACCATCGCGCTGGAAGACATGCGCGAGCTGGGCCCGGCCGCCGCCTCCGGGGAGCCCGCCGAGGGTAGCGGCGCTGACTCTGAGGACCTCGGGGAGGCCCAGGTACGGGGAGGAGGAGGACAACCAGGACTGGGCCCTCGCCTGGGACTCAGCCGGCCCTGGAGATCAGGGAGGCAAGCAAAGGCAGATGATGGCGCACAGGGCTGAGAACTCAGATCAGGACCCTAGCTCCCTGGCCACTGGACTTAGGGCGCTGTGACCTGCGATGAGGTCAGGGAGGTTGAGGGTGAGGAGCCTTGGCAGGGGGTGATGTAGCTGACAGGGTACTGAGGTCAAGGCCTGGTGACAGCTTGTGGAGCGGGTCAGGATGGAAGCAGATTTGTTGCGAGGGATCTGCTGGGGCCACAGGCAGGCAGCAGGACCGTTTCTAGTGTCTTTCTGAGGCTTGTGCTGTCCCCAGGGTGTGTGTGTGTGTGTGTGTGCGCGCGCCCCGGAGGGTAGCCAGTTTTGCCTGCCCCTTGCCTTCCTCTCCCTGCTGGACCTGCTGGACTTTAGAGATGATTCTGGGTGGGAATTGTGGTGTCCCCGCCCCACCCCAGTATGCGCCCTGTGGGGGAGGAGGAGGCCTCCCGGCTGCTGCCTTGTTTTTGTGTGTCTCCCTGGGCTTGGACTCTGATTGTTCCAGTCTTACAGCCCAGTGAGGGCTGCATCGCTGTCCTCTCCAGGAGCTGTGCGGTGTTGTGTGTTTTTGCTGCCCTACCAGTCTTTGCCTTCACACTGTGCACATCAGGGTCTGTCTTTGGGTTGGGATGGCCCTGGTCACACTGAGAGGCCTTCCTCTGTCTTCCTGCTGTATCCCTCCTGTCCCCACCCCCTTATTCCCACCTCAGGGCCTCATGTAGTGACCTAGGGTTGGAGCTGTTGAGGGGTGAGGGGCTCTGGAGGGAAGCTGGGCCTACAGGGCCGTCCCGCCCAGAACAGGTGGGCCTGCTGATCTGGTTGACAGCTGCGTTGTCCTTCCCCTGCTCCTGCAGTCTCTTCCCACCCCATGCACTACTCCTGTGTCTGGGCACGTGCAGAAGGGGGCTCCATGCAGTGACAGGGAGGTGGCCTTGCTTTCTGTGCCTTTACCTGACAGCTGAGTGACAGCCCAGTGTGCTTTGCAGCAGGGAGGAGGCTAGGAAAGGCGGGTATTGCAGCGTCAGCTTCCCTGTGCTCCTCCAGCCCCCTCCCACCGCATCAATCCCAGTGCCAGCCCTGTCTCTCAGAAAGCCTCCCTGACCATGACCCTCACTGTGCCCACTGGGCTGGGCCTGGCCAGGAGAGAGGTGTAGGCGGTGAGTGGCCGAGGGGCCCAGCTCCCAGCCTGGCCATCCTACTGTCAGGAAGTGCTCTTCGTGGTCTCACTGAGGTAGGATGAAAGTGGACAGTGAGGGCTGCTGTGTGTTGACACTGCCTGACTCGCCACTGCCATGTCTTCGCAGCACTGGGAACAAGGAAATGGAATTGTGATTAATTACATTTCACAGAGGACAACATGGAAACAGAGTGGTTAGGTGACCACCAAGGTCTCACAGCCAGGGAGGGCGGAGCTGGGGATCTTTTGCCCAGTCAGTCTGGGTGAAAACTTGGGGTGCTGGGACCCTAAGACTCAGCATGATGTGACTGAGGAACTGGTCCTGGCTCTGCCAGTCACTGACTGTGACCTCGAGCTAGTCATGTCACCTATCTGACTTGACTCATCTGTGTAGTGGAGATGACAGCACCTGTGTCATGGAGCTGAAGTCTGAAGCTAAAATGAGGCCACGTCTGGGAGATGTAGAGGTATCCTGGGGACGGCAGCAGGGGTGGGCATCTGGGCCTTTCCTTGGCAGCCCCCCCTCTACTGTGTGCCCATCTCATACCAACTCCTACTGGAAGTTGTAGCCTCAGAAGCGCGGAGGAGAGATGGCACTGTGAGGCAGGACCTGGTGAGGACATCAGAGCACAGGGCTGGCGGGAGTGGGCAAGCCAGCCCGCTCCCTTCCCTCAGGGGGTGTCACTTACCTCACAACCACCGAGTTCCTGGCATGGGAGCCCACTTTTCTGAGTGTGCCTCGTGGTAGGACACTGGGGGACAGGCCTGAGCCCTGAGCCCCTGGGTCAAAGGGAGGCGGACCTGAGGTAAGTTTAACACAGGGAGAAAGGTGCGCAGTGGGGCTGAGCACCAAGACCACATTCTCCAGCCGGCAAAGCCTGCTCACAGCACAGGGCTCTCCTGGCAGGGGTGGGCACCCTGTCTCCCACGGGGTGTGGCTGCAGGAAGCTGAGCAACCTCTTCGGGACTCTATAACTCAGATCCTCAGGACGGAGGTGTCATTGACTGCATCTCCTTTTCCTAATCCTTAAAATGAGGAGAATGTCATCTATTTCACAGGGTGATCAGGAAGGTTAGATAACATACAAGGTACGATCAGAAAATATGGTCAATGTTTAATTTTTTTAAAAATTTATTATAGTAAAAGACACATTACCATGAATTCATCTCAGAGCGTTCTTCACTTTGAACACACTTATCCCATAGTTCTTGCCACTTTCTGAAGCAGTTCTGAAAGTCCTCTTTCATGTCTTTAGTTGTGCAGTTGGGGCTGCCTTAATGTCCTGAATTGATTAAAATGTTTACCTTTCATGGTCATTTTGACTTTGGGGAAGAGCCAGAAGTCCCACAGTGCCAGATCCTGTGAATAAGTTGGATGAAAACACACCATCATGTTTTTATGAGCCTGCTTTTCCATTGGATGGCGCTCAGCAGCAGCATTCTTATTTTTTTATCACACCGTGTAAAGACATTCAGGAAAGAGGACTTCTAGCACTGCTTTAGAGGGTGGCAAGAATGATGGAATAAGTGTGTTCAAAGGGAGGGAGTGTATTTTGAGGGAGATAACAGCAATTGTGTCTTTTATTGTAATAATTTTTAAAAATTCAGTGCCGGTGAGATGGCTCAGCGGCTTAAGCGCCTGCCCAGCAAGCGCGAGGGCCCGAGTTCGACTCCCGGAACCCACATACGAAAAAGGGGCCGGTGATATCGCTCAGCGGCACGGGCGCCTGCTGGCGCACTAGGTCCTGAGGGCGACCCCCCGTACCCACAAAAAAAAAAAAAATTCAGACCTTCACCATATTATATTTTGATCACCCTTTGTAAAATGCCTAGGATAGTGCCTGGCATGTTGGAGGGCTCAGCAACCTTTTAAAGGAGAATTGGGGTCCAGCCTTGTCTGACAGTGGCTGAACCCTGGCACTGCCCAGCTATGTGACCTCCAGCACTGACTTCACCTCCCTGGGCCACAGTGTCTTTATCTGTGGCGGGGTGACAGTGTCTACTCTAAAGGACGGTGTGGAGCTCCGCCAGGTATGGCGTGTCCCCATAGCACTGAACCAGAGCTGGGGTTTTCAGAGTTGGCAGCTGGAGTGAGTGGTGGCCTGGAGGCATCTGCCTTTTCAAATGTGAGAGTTTATTGATTTTTTTTTTTAAGTACTTTTCAAGAGCCCAGTAGGGGAGCCAAGAAGTAAACCAGAGGTCTCAGATCTGTCCACAGCTGCAGCAGGGATGGGGGTGGAGAGAAGTAGTGGAGCCTAACTCAGGGAGAGGTGTGTTTGAATGTTGGGGGGTCCTGCAGGGGAAGCACCTGAGTGAAGGCCTGGCAGAGTGGCATCCAGGATGCTTTGGAAGAAGAGCAGAAGCCCTGAGGGAGGGCAGGCCTTGAAGGCCAGGGAGCGGGTGTGAATGGGTTCTCTGGGCCTACAGGAGAACCTGCATGTGGCTGCATGTAACAGGATCCGAAGGATCAAGGCTGCTCACCTTCTGCTCCTGTCCCCATAGGACATGCGGAAGCACGTGACCATGACCCTGCTGGACACGGAGCAGTCATATGTGGAGTCACTGCGCACCCTGATGCAGGTGAGACCCCACCCAGGCACCCGAGAGCAGCCGGAGGGCAGTCAGACCAGTGGGAGCAAATGTCTTGGTCCAGGGAGCTGTGATCCGGGGACATGCTGCCTCTCCGTGGAGAACCACGATATGATGGCCTCATAGAGCAGGAAGCTCCCTCCAAGGCAGGAGAGAGTGGAGAGGGACCAGGCCAGGCTGCCTCTACAGTCCCCATTCTACAGTCCTCTTCCATCCCACCAGAAGCCCTGGACTCAAGCTCAGAGCTGTGCACCCCTTCACATCTGCCCTCTCTCTGTTCTATTCATTGACAAGGAACATGTTCCTTGAGTGGAACAGAGTATTGGGCACCTGCTGTGGCAGGCCCTGCTGCAGGTGCAAGAAGCAGAGGGATGAGTGAGAGCCCCTGCCTTGGGAGCTCTCAGTCCTAGTCAGAACATTCATGAGTTCATGGGACACTCCAGAAGCACAGTGTCAGCAAAGGATGCTGGGAGGAGGTGATGGATTCTGCCAAGACCTGCCCTCTCAGCCGCAGGAATATTAGGTGCAGAGTCACATAGGCGATGGCCTGGTGCATTCAGTGGTCCACAGGACTGGCATGGAACATAATGGGTTGGTTGTAGGGTGACACTGTAGGAATCAGAAGGGACCACACTGTGGGGGCTCTGAACACCAGGAGGAGGGTTTGGATTCCACCAGAGGCCCTGAAGGGTTTTGAGCAGTGCAGGTGTGTAGACTGCTTCATGCTTTATGAAACCTGTCTGACTGTTGGGAAGGTGGGTGGCAGAGGAGGAGCTAAGGCCACTGAGATCAGGCGAGGGCAGAGGCAGCAGAGGGAGCTGGGGCCAGACACTTAAGAGGTGAGATGGCCAGGCCACGTACAGTAACTGGTGGGATTTGGGGGCATTGTGGGGAAGCCCAGGGTTGTGTCTGGGCTCCTAGCCTGGGAAAGGTAGGGCACAAGGGAGAATCGTGTCTGGGGAAGATGGTGAGTTGAAGTTCAGACACGTGGGTTTGGGGGCAGTCCAGAGCCTGGATGCATGTGCTAAAGTGGGGCTGACAGTGCAGTGGAGGGTGAATTTGCTCAGGCCACCTGGGCCGGGGGTAAAGGTAGAGCCCTAGAAACAACTGTAGTGTTTCTTTCATTCATTTATTCAGTCATTGAGTTAGTCAGTCAGTCAGTCATCCATTCATTGCACAAATCTGTGTTCTGGGTAGGGCATACATAGTCTATGGCAAAGGCCACCAGGCACCAGCTAGACAAATCACACATGATGACCGATGGTGACACAGAAGTTCATGAGAACACAAACATGCAATTGGTATTTCTCAGCCAGGAAAGGAGGGAAATTCTGACATGCACTGCAATACCAGTGAGCATTGAGAACATGATCCTAAGTGAAATAAGCCAGTCATACAAGGACAAGTGCTGTGTGATTCCACTTACACGAGCTACCTGGAGTGGTGAAACTTAAGAGACAGAAGGTGGAATGATGGCTGCCAGGGCCTGGGGAGGAGGGAGTGGGGAGTAGTGTTTAATGAGTCCATTGTTTCAGTTTGGGAAGATGAAAAGTTCTGGAGCTGGATGATGGCCATGAAGACACAACAATGTGAATTACTTAGTGAGAGTGTACTGATCAATGCACCTAGAAATTGTTAAAATATAAATTTTATATTATGTGTATATTTTGCCACAAAAAATACATTGCTTTTATTTAAAAAAAAAAAAAGTTCATGGAGAGATAAGAACACAGACTGGCACCTGCCTTCGTGTGGGTGGGGGGTTGTCAGTTCTCTGAGGGTACAAGTCTAGTAGAGACCTGAGGGTAGGTAGGGTTTCAGCAGAGAGAGACGCTGGAATGCATGGTTCCAGGCAGAGAGTATAGCAAAGGCCTGCAGGCTGGGGCAGCCTGGAGCAATTAGGAAACCAGAGGTGGCCTGGGTGGCTGCTGGGAGGGAGGCAGGACTAGACTGTTGCAGAGCCTGAGGGCTGCTAGGGAGTGACTGGGCTCCTGCCTGTACAAGGAAGGACCCCACCAGAATGTCAGACTGGAAGAGTAGACACGCAAGGGTCCTTTGCCATCCCCTAGATGAGGGTTGGAGGCAGTAGAGTCAGATGTCCAGAGTTTGAGTCACTTGCCTCCCATTGAATGACTCTACCTAATCAGCTCCCTTTCCTGAGCTTTGATTTTGGCTGCAAAATGTAGCTAATCCTACCTGTTTCATAGTGCAAAGATTGAAGGGTGATGTCGCTACCCAAGCCACCAGGGCAGAGAGGCAAGAGCAGTGGGGAGAACTCAGAGCAGGCAGGGCTGGGCATGTTTTCCCATCTCTGAGTCTCCCAGGCCCAAAGCAGGGCTGCACATATGGAAGGTGTGCAACAGCTGTGGGTGGAGGCAGCCAAACCCAACTGGGAGGTGACACCCAAACCTGGGGACTCTGGCATGGCAGGAGTCAGGAGCATGGCTCCAGCATTCAAACTTGGCTGCACTCTGGACGGTGGTGTGACCTGGTGCCTCTTCCTTGACCAACCTGTGCCTTAGCTGCCCAATCTCCAGATAACAGGGAGACATGTGTCTGATTTTACATGCTGCCAGCAACCCTGTGTGTGTTCATGTGTGTGTGTGTGTGTACGGTTGTATTAAATTTTGTGTTAACCTTGTGAGATAGGGATTATGATTCCCTTCTTCAGATAAGGAAATGAAAGCTCAGAGGTTAAGTCTTGTGCCAGGGTCATCAGGGAGTGGTGGCAGTTGATGCTAGGAAATGTCATAGCCTGGGTGGAAACCCTGCCAGTCTACCCACCCATCTGCATTGCCTGAAGCACAGTGCTGTTCAAATGAAGTTTGGACTCCATGGCCCTGGTGCTGACCTCCCGTTGTCACAGCCAACAAAACTGATTAGTATTGTTCTTGCAGGCCAGGAGAGTTGCTTTTTGTCTTACTGGTTTTTTTAGTTTATTAATACATGTATGTAGTACATAATGTTTACATTCCTTGTGGGAAATTGATACATGTGCTTAAGAGTTTAAAATAAGTCAGGGCTGGGGATGTAGCTCAGTGGCACGGCGCCTGCCTGGCAAGCGCGAGGTCCTGAGTTCGATTTCCGGTACCAAAAAATAAAGATAAAAATAAAAAAATAAATAAAATAAAGAAGTTAAATACTGAGATTAGCAGCCAGGAGGAGGTAGGATTTGAATCCGGGCCCCAGGTGGACCCCCTTTCCTAGATGTGACTCTTGCAGCCTGTCTTCAACCTCAGTACTCCCAGCTAAGAAACCCCTTTCCCCGAGCACCCTGACCAAGCCCCCTTGTGGCACCCTTACATCACCACTCTACTCATTCCTGGGTACCTGCTCCCCTTTTGCATCCTGTATGTAATCATTCACTTATTTGTCGTGCTTGTTTTCTGCCCACTGCATTCAGCTGCCAGCCCCACAGGTGCAGGGGTCTGAAGCCCCAGGGCTTGCGGCCTCACGTGCAATAGTTGCTTAGCAGGCATTTCTTGATTGAATGCGGTGTTAGCTTTCCCACCATGTGTGCCAGCCTCTCTGTGGGGTGTGGCACCCAGAGGTGAGTGGCATTAGTTTCTTCTTGGAGGCCCCAGACCCTGCCCCAGGCACAGTGCTGGCCCACACAGGCTTCAGAGACCCAAGAGGAGGCGGCCTGCCTGTCTCTTTACCGTCACCCTGGGCCTTTCGCAACCCCCAGTCAGGCAAGAGGATTCTGTGGAGCTTGGTTTCCTCAAGTTTGTTTTACAAAACAAGCCAGATTTTTTAAAATGTTTAGTATAAATGTTGTTGCATCATCACATATGCTGCAGTAACATCGTTTCAAATGTTTCTTTGGCCTGTAGTTACAGTGTGGGCCAGTAGAGGGCAACCTCTCCATGTGAGCCCCAGCCACTGAGCTGGGCAATTTGTGCTCAGGTACACCATTGACTGCAGATTTGAGGTGGAAAACAGAAATTTTAGCCACTGACTGACCAGCACATCTGAAACCTATTAAATCAGTGTTTAGATAGTGTCACTGCAAGCATCCAGTAACTTCTCAGGACTCTCCCATGCCCCGGCATGCTAGGTCTTCTCCTAAGCAGTATCACCTCTTACCCCATGATTTCTACATACAATTGATTCTAAGACACACGGTCATCACATTTTAACGTCTCTGAAGCCCAAGTTCATCCTATAATTAGTGGCAAATCCTAATTTAATTAACAACAGGTTTTTTTTTTTCTTAAAGATAAATAAAAATAATGGTATTATATTTTTTTTCCAGTTTCCTTTTGTGTGTTTCATCCAACTAGATGCAAGCTGTATCAGGGCAGGGTCTTTTCGTTCACTGCTGTCTCTCAGTTCCTACAACAGTGCCAGGAACATAGCAAATGGTCAGTAAATATTTGCTGGGTTAGTTTGGAGCGGTCTCCCAGGCACCTCTCCTTTCTTGCTTTCCTCATTCCAAGTTCTATTCATGCATCCAGCAAACCTTTCCTGGGCCCTTTACCTCCATCTTGTGCCAGGCCCTGGGCTGGGCAGAAGGGCAGGTGTGGGAATAGGGCCTCCCATCCCCTCTGGAACCTTCAGTGGAATGAAGGAGATACAGAAGTCAGGGCAAGTGCAGAGGCCCCAGTGATTCCCCGTGCACTCACCTAGGGATTGTGCAGGTGGGGTGAGGGTGCCATTTCTGCAGGAAGGCACACTGACTCTATGAGTCCCCCAGGGCTACATGCAGCCACTGAAGCAGCCAGAGAACTCCTTGCTGTGTGACCCATCACTGGTGGATGAGATCTTTGACCAGATCCCCGAGCTTCTGGAGCATCACGAGCAGTTCCTGGAGCAGGTGCGGCACTGCGTGCAGACCTGGCATGCCCAGCAGAAGGTTGGGGCCCTGCTCGTCCAGTCGGTGAGTGCCCCAGATGCTGCCCGACTTCCTACCCCACTTGCCCCAGACACTGACTCTGACCTCAGATCTGATCTGAACCTGGACATTGCCCAGCCCCAAATGTGGCCAGACTCTGGTATGGACTCCAGTCCCAACCAGACATTGGCATAGATCTGGGCCCAACTCCAGTGGCTGGTTCTGACTTGACGCTAGTCCTGACCCTGAGCTGGTGCTGACACTGACCCAGACATTGCATGGATGCTGGTGCTGTCCTGTCTTAACATGAACCTCAACTACTGCCCTGACCCTAACCCTGGACATGATTTGGTATTGACATTGGCCTTGTTCTGACTAGCTCTTTTCTCCACCAGTGATTTTCCACTAATAATCATAGCTAACACTCTTTGGCACTTACATGCTGGGCATTATTTTAAATACATTATGTGTACCAAGTACCCTGTGAGAGCTGGGCATAGTAGTGCATGCCTTAATCCCAGTACTCTGGGAGGCTGAGAGGCAAGAGGCTTGAAAGTTGGACAAAAGCCTGGGCAACTTAGCAATTTAGACCTTATCTCAAAATAAAAAATAAAAAGGGCTGGGGATGTAGGTCAGTGTGAAGACCCTGGGTTCAATCCCCAGTACTTGGGGAGAAAAAAAGAGCTCTGTGAAGAAGATTTAGTTGTAACCCTGATTTTAAAGTTGATGACTGAGAGCCAGGCACATAGCTCAGCGGCACAAGCGCCTGCCTGGCAAGCACAAGGTCCTGAGTTCAATTCCCAGTACCAAAAATAAATCAATAAAGTTGATGGCTGAAAAGCCAGGCATGGTGGCCTACACCTGTAATCCCAGCATTCAGGAGGCAGGAGAATCACCATGAGTTCAAGGGTAGCCTGGACTACATAGTTCAAGGCCAGTCTGAACTACATAGCAAAACCCTGTCTAAAAAACAAAAAACAAAACAAAACAAAACCAAAAAAGAAGTTGATGGCTGAAGCAGAGAGAGATGAGTAACCTGATCAAAATCGCAAGTCATGAATGGTGGAGGAGTCGGCTCCAGGCCCCAGCCTGTGTTGTATAGCCCCTCACAGGTCAGGCTGTCCCATAAGCTTTTTAAGGTCCGCAGTAGTGACTCAGAATTCAAAAAGAGCAACGGCCTGAGGTGACCTGTGAAAATGGTTCGCTACTCTCTTGAGCCAGAAAACCCCAGAAAATCATGCAAATCAAGAGGCTCAAATCTTCGTGTTCACTTTAAGAACATCCGTGAAACTGCCCAGGTCACCAAGGGTCTGCGTATCCAGAAGGCCCCCAGTATCTGGAGGATGTCACTTTAAAGAAGCAGTTTGTGCCATTCCGGTGTTACAGTGCTGGTGTCGGTAGGCGTGCCCAGGCCAAACAGGAGCTGGACATAGGGTCAGTGCCCCAAAAAGAGTGCTGAATTTTTGCACATATGCTTAAAATGCAGAGAGTGATGCTGAACTGATGGGTTTAGATGTAGATTCTCTGGTCACTGAACAGATCCAGGTGAACCAAGCCCGCACGGTGCGCCACTGTGCTTACAGAGCTCATGGCCAGATTAACCCATACGTGCATCCCCCTGCCGCAGTGAGATGATCCTGACTACAAAGGAGCAAATTGTGCCTAAAGCAGAGGAGGAAGTTGCACAGATGAACGAGATATCCCAGAAGAAACTGGAGAAACAAGAACTTATGCACGGGAAGAAATTAAGCATAAAATAAGTGCAAATAAAAGTAGAAAAAGAAAAATTCAAAAAGAGCTCCAAAAGCAAAACTGGTAGAAGTTTAATTAAATGTCTGTAAACATGCCATTTTATTCCCCTGTTAAATTTAGTACGTACTTACAAGAAGTTAATTACATTTGAAAAAGTGTTACATTTTGTTGTTTTTCTAGATCTTATAATGTCCCTGTGGACCTGGAAACTGATGTGACCAGGGCTCTACCCTCTCCTGTCCAGAGGCAGGGGCAGTTGGCATCTTAGAGAGGCAGGGACTCAGCGGCCCAGAGAGAGCCAGAGACACCCTGAAGGTCATTTGGCCTGGTCATGGTCCTGGGATGGGACCCCGGGTGTCCTCTCAGCCAAAGCTTCTGACCGAGAATGTCACACTTAGCCCTTCCATCAGTCCGCAAGGATCAGCCATCACCCAGGCGCTCTCACTTGAGCCTGGCTTTATGGGCTGGGAAAGCCCATATGAGCACTTCCGTCCTCAGAGAGGGAGAACTTGTTGGGTGCATCAAGAGAGGCCAGAGGCCAGGTGTACACCAGGCAGAGCCCTAGTCAGAGCAAGTGCTTCCTGGAAGAGACAGACCTAGAGCTTGGCCCTGAGGGTGGGAGTAATTGGGATGGGACTACATTCCTGGTGGAAGTAACTGAGTGAGCAGAGGCCAAGTGGCTAGAGTGAGTCAGTTCATTCTGAGGACAGTGAGGAGGGACCTGCCTGGCTGGACTTGGTGTAGTCCAAGGTCTGGGGACAGAGAGCTCCAGTTGGAAGTGAAAGAACCAGGTCTGAGCTCAGAGGACACATCCCAGCACACAGACGTGTACTCGCACACAAACGTTCACAGATAAGATACACCTCTGTATACATGTACACACACACGCACACACACACACAGAGTGTCGGAGAGCTTCTGTTGCTGTGACAAAATGTCTGCAAAAAGGAAAGGTTTATTTTGGCTCGTGGTTTCAGAAGTTTCAGTCCGTGGTCAGCAGGCTCCATTCTTTTTAGGCCCGTGGGGAGATAGAAGATCAGAAAGGCACGGCTGAGGATGCTGCTCCCCTCATGGCAGCCAGGAAGCAAAGTAGGGGGCTAAGGTGGAGGGCTTCCTCCTTCCACTTTTAATCCTTCTGGTCCCCCACCCTATTGGATGGTGCCACCCACATTCAGGGTGGGTCTCCCCCATCCATGTGCTGTCCCACATGCCACTGGTCTCTGGAAACACCCTGACAGACACACCCACATGTGCTGTACCGATTTCCCAGGCTTTTCTCAATCTGGTGAAGCTCACAATCTAGATTAACCACTGTGCACACCTAATCACATGGCCGTATGTACAACATATACATACTTAGAGGCACAAGACACAGATGCACATGCCTGGTACCATCAAGACTGCATCATTTCTAGTTGTAAGGAAAAAATGTTCACTCATAGGTTAGTGGAAACCAGGACAATGTGAGGGGGGATGAAGGATCCCTTGAGGGTCCCTAACTGCCTTTTCACCCACAGTTTTCCAAAGATGTCCTGGTAAACATCTATTCTGCCTATATTGATAACTTCCTCAATGCAAAGGATGCCGTGCGTGTGGCTAAGGAGACAAGGCCTGCCTTTCTCAAGTTCCTGGAGGTATGTGGGCTAGGCCATGGGGTGGAGGTGACCCTTACCCAGAGCCAGCTTTGAGGGCCCCAGGAGCTCCCAGCTGGGGCATCATGGCCCAAGCCCTCCTGGACTGAGCTGGAGGGGCTGGCCAGGAACCCGTCTCTGGATATACCCTCTCTGACACATCATTTCTCTCATGGATCTCATTCACCCTGCTTTGGGTTTCAGCAAAGCATGCGGGAAAACAAGGAGAAGCAGGCTCTATCCGACCTCATGATCAAGCCTGTGCAGCGGATCCCACGCTACGAGCTCCTGGTGAAGGTGGGTAAGGCCAGGAGGCATGGGGGGGTATAGGAGACCCTGAGGGCCCCTCCTGGTTGAGCTTGGCATCAGGGTCTCCAGGGGTCAGGTAGGAAAGGAAGTCCTCCCTGGTGTCTGCCCATAGTCCCCTGCTGCAGCAATCAGTTGGGCTCCTGGGACAGCTAAGTAAGCAGGTCTGGTCCCCGTTCCCACCCAGGACCTCCTGAAGCACACGCCTGAAGACCACCCAGATCACCCTCTGCTGCTGGATGCACAGCGGAACATCAAGCAGGTGGCTG
Organism: Erethizon dorsatum; assembly: GCA_028451465.1. Lineage (NCBI taxonomy): Eukaryota > Metazoa > Chordata > Mammalia > Rodentia > Erethizontidae > Erethizon > Erethizon dorsatum. Next base: position 56,278,789 of record CM051827.1, on the reverse strand, counting down.
AACGCATCAACAAAGGCGTGCGGAGTGCCGAGGAGGCAGAGAGGCATGCCCGTGTGCTGCAGGAGATCGAGGCTCACATCGAGGGCATGGAGGATGTGCGTGCTCCCCCCAGCCCGCCCCAACTGTTCTCCCAGCTTCTGTGTCTGCTGTCACTTGGAATTGCAGCTGTGCCCATGTCCACCTCAGGGGCTGTGGTGTTGCTTGGCATCTCTGTCTCCCAGCATCTGTGATCACCAGCTCCCTCCATACCTGTCCTTGGCCTGACGGCACAGTGCTGGGAAGGTGGACAGGATGTTGCTTCCACTGGTCTGGACCAGGCAGTGGGGCCGAGAGGTCACTGGGGTTTGTGCGTGGATAAGTGTTAGGAACTACCTTTGAGCTGAGTCCCTTCTTCCCCACAGCTCCAGGCCCCTCTGCGGCGGTTTCTGAGGCAGGAGATGGTCACTGAAGTGGTAAGAAGTATCTGTTGTCTGCCTACCTGTCCCTACCTCCCTCTTAGTTCCTTCTTTTTGTACCCACCACGTGTGGAGGACCACCTGGATGACTCTCCTTGAAAGAAGAGCAGTTATCTCCATTTTGGCTGAACGTGGCCCTATTTCCATGTGCTGATATGTACAGAGCTGGCTAGGACTTTTCCTTACCCCTTCAGTTGGCTTTAAACAATGCAAATCGGTCCGGCCAAGGTGCTGATGTGTAGTCTTTGAAGCAAGGTGACAGGTCAGTGTTGCCCCGCCCCCGTAGTGCCCAAAACACATGTGCGAGCCGGGCAGGGGGGCGAGCCGTGCTCCACATGTCAGCTGGGATCAAGCCTCGAGATAAGAGGCTGTGACTTCCCAGGGCATAAAAGATTACACATCAGAGCTGAAGCACTGACCCTCAAACATTAGATACTACCTCAAACTGTGTTATGCAGATTACTCTTTCTGTATATCCTTCCCTCTGCATATGCAGAGGGTATTTCAGGCCTCCTACCTAGCCCAGCTCACAGCACTCACATACTTCCCGCCATTCTCACAGTCACTCATCCTCAAGCCACTCCCTTCACGAATGAATAAAACCTGGGTTTGGCCTCGGGTCGAGGCCTTTGTTCGGTTATCCATCACCTTAGCTGGACTTAGGACCCCCTTGGCTCCCCACAACTACAAATATGTTTTAAGACCTTTATTCTCACTATGGTTTGCACTGGAAGTGGTAGATGGGAATTAACTCGCTAGAATTCCAATAACTTTTCCATGGGATTACAAATATAAACTTCCTGGACCACAACGAGGACCGGACAGGGCTCTATAACCACTCACAGTTCTCCTTGCTTGGTTGAGTCCAGACTCTGGTTCTAACTCTCTTAAGACAGCCAGGGAGAGCCTTCTCCCCCACCTGGGCCTTGCTATCCCCTTGGGCACTGTGGGCAAGTGGGTGGGCTTCTGGACTCTGCACCCAGTCTGAATCCTACCTTGGGCCCCACAGAAGGCCATCGGTGGCAAGAAGGACCGGTCCCTCTTCCTGTTCACGGACCTCATCGTCTGCACCACCCTGAAGCGAAAGTCAGGCTCCCTGCGGCGCAGCTCCATGAGCCTGTGAGTGGTTAAGGCAGGGATGGGTCGCACGGGCAGGAGGAGCAGCTGTCCTGTCCTGGGCCCCATTCACCCACTCTGGCCGAAGCACCCCATTGGCTGCCAACAGGTACACAGCTGCCAGTGTCATCGACACAGCCAGCAAGTACAAGATGCTATGGAAGCTGCCACTAGAAGATGCAGACATCATCAAAGGTAGGGCTCACTGATGCCTGCTGGGGATCTGGACAGTCTGGCTGGCTGTCCATCCACTTTTGGGCCTCTCTTTCCCATCTGGTTTGAGGGGCTGGTGTGAGGGACTTGGTTAGTACCCATGGAACCAGAATAGCCTGTCATGCAGATCACCTTCTGATTGGGTGGGACCTGGGATGGTAGGTGGGCTAGATGGGGGTTGCAGGGAGAGCAGGCATACTGTAATTAGCCATTGATTCCTCTGTACAAGCTCATTTGAGCACCTCATATTAGATAATGTTGCACCATTCCGACTCAGTGGTTTTATACCCAGGGAACAGAGCACAAGTGAAAGATTGATTGAAGGAACCCAGGTCATTTGAGGTTGAGTTTGTCAGGAGCTGAGACAGCCTCAAGGAGATGCCCTCCTCCTGTCTCTCTTTTCCTGCCTTGCTGAGTCAGCCCCATGTGAGTCTTACTGCTCTTAGCTTTCTCTGCTTCCTGGTAGCCCAGTGATAAGACCCGGACTGTCGCCAAGCCCAACTGAGAGCTGCCCCCAGGTGAACCAGACTGTCTCTACAAGGCCCTATGTAGGAATTCAGGCTGCAGGTGATGATTATTGGTCCACCTCATCTCTTCTCATTGGAGAACAGGCCGCTTTTAGGTCAGGTACCCATTCCTAGTCCATTCAGCTGTGGCCAGGAGTAAGGCAGAGTTATATGGAAGAAAATATGGCTGCCCAGGCAGTGAGCAAGGTTGGGTGGGACAGTTTCTCTCAGGAATGGGAGATTGTTATAGTCTGTGTGGGCTGCTATAACAGAAATACCACAGACTATGTAATTTAAAATGAGCAGGAAATTATTGCTCACAATGCCAGAGGCAGGGACATCCAAGGTCAAGATGCCAGCCTGGTGAAGGGCCTGTTCCTCATATGTGGCCTCACTTGGCAAAAAGGGCAAAGCTCTCCCAGGCCTCTTTAGAAGGGCACCAATCTCATTTATGAGGGCACCATCCTTAATGACCTGTCAACTTCCTAAGGGTCCACCTCATACCAACACACGAGGGATTAGATTTCAACATATGAATTTTGAAGAGACCCAAACATTCAGACCATGGCAGAGAGATTCCAATCCTTGAGTTGCCTAGTCCACACCACTGCTGTCTGTCAGCACCCACCATTTTTTCTGTAGACACAATAGCACAGCTTTTCTGTCCAATGTGATGCCACCTTGCAGTTAATTTTGTGCCCCTACCCCTCCTCAACAGCCTACCCCTGTCCCCTGCAGGGTCCCTGGCCACAGAGCCATTCCAGGGCCTGTCTCAAAATCTGTTCCTCCTCTAGTGCTGATGTGACCCTTTCTTAGCATTCAGCAGCCTGTGGCCCAACTAACTAAATGTGTGTTCACCACCAATATACTCCGTAAGAACAGAAGATAGGAAAAAAAAAAAAAAAAAAACTGTCATTTAGGAAAGAGCAAAAAGAAAGAAGTTTCCTGTCTCTTGATTTGAAGACTTGGTGTCCTGGTCCAGGGAGTGGAGGGTCCATGTTTGGGCCGTGGTCCAGAGTGTAGGCAGGCAGTGAGGATGGGGGGCAAACCATTTGGCAATGGTCAGGAGTAGGATAAGACCAGAGAAATCCAGGGCATCAGCTCATTGCTGCCTCCTTTGTGGGGATGTGGTCCCTCGGTCAGCAGATTTGACTGCCTGAGGCTCTGCCTGCTTAGCAGTTCTGCTGTGGCTGGCTGTACCTGCCACAGCCTAGTGCCTGCCAGAGCCTGCATAACCTGTAAAGCTGTCTGCCACTACATACTTTGTGCTCTCCCAGTGAGTTCTCTAAGGGCCAGACATCCTTTGTCATGTGGCTATGAACAGGCCAAGCTCCGCTCTCAGGCCTGGGGTTTCTCTGGGAGCCGGCTTAACTATTAATGGTGTTCCTGAGGACGTGGGGTCTGTTGTTGGGCCAGTCCTCTTGTCTAGCTGCGAGTTGTCCAGTGAGAGAAGAATGTCTGACCAAGTCTGACCTTTTCCACCTGTCTGTCCGTGGGCTTCCTCTGTCCCCACCAGGGGCATCCCAAGCCACCAATCGGGAGAACATCCAGAAGGCCATCAGCCGCCTGGATGAAGACCTGACCACCCTGGGCCAAATGAGCAAGCTCTCTGAGAGCCTCGGCTTCCCCCACCAGGTCTGTGCCCTGTGCCTGAGGCTAGGGTTGGGGGCGGGGGCTCGCTGACACTCTCTGAGGGAAAGACACAGCCTTGGCATTTGCCTAAGGGAGGAGACACCCCTGTCATTTATCAGAAGGGGAAAATTACAGCCTGACTCCTGTTTGAGAGAAGTAACATGTTCTAGGTCTGAAGGTAGAGACATGGCTCTCTCCCATTGGAGGGGGAGACACAGCTCAGCCCCTGTCTGAGGAAAATCTTAGCTTCCTCTTGGTCTAAGGGAGGAGACAGTGTCCCACTTTCTGTCTGAAGGAAGAGATCAGTCCCCACACATATTCCCAAGGGCCAGTGCTGGCTATGGTGAGACCTTGGACCTGAGGCCTGGGCATTCTTCCCCACAGAACCTGGATGATGCTCTGCGGGACCTCTCAGCTGCCATGCACCGGGATCTGTCAGAGAAGCAGGCTCTGTGCTATGCGCTTTCCTTCCCACCCACCAAGCTGGAGCTGTGTGCCACCCGCCCCGAGGGCACCGACTCCTTCATCTTTGAGTTCCCCCACCCTGATGCCCGGCTGGGCTTCGAGCAGGCCTTTGATGAGGCCAAAAGGAAGCTGGGTGAGCCAGGGCGCACACCAGCTGTCTCCTCCTAGAGTCTGTGGGCAGTGTCTGACTTCAGAAGCCTGAAACCCCAGAACTGCAGTGTCCTGTGCTCCAGCAGATGGCGGGAGGGTGAACTGAGACTTCTGCAGTGAAACATGGGACTGGATACTAACTGTGGCCTCCCCAGGTCCTCCCTGACAGGGAGGGGACTCCATAGATGGGGTCATCTTAGGGCAGGAGTGCCATCATGGTCATGACTAGACAAGACCCTCCCCACCCCACCACCACACATGGCTGTATCAAGGAAAGCTGTTGATCAGGGTCCATGGCTTAGAGATTCCTAGGTCTAACACCCTTGTTATAAAGATGGGAATACTGAGGCCAGCAGAATCCACAGTCCCTCACTGTAGTTTGTCTGGGATCAGGCCCTCCCTAGATAGACGCCGAGGGTTAGGGGAGGAAGGGAAATGGGGCTGGGGCAGGACCAGGGTAAGGTGGATGCTAAGCTGGGTCTGTATCCTTCTGCCTGTCCCTTCCCTTGTCTATCTGTCCATCCATCTCCTATAGCATCCAGCAAAAGCTGCCTAGACCCTGAGTTCCTGAAGGCCATCCCCATCATGAAAACCCGCAGTGGCATGCAGGTGTGTGTATGCACATGGGTCATGCGGATGCTCGTGTCAAAGCCAGCATGTGTTCATAAATTTTCATTGTGTATACAGCACTGAATATATGTCTTAAAAGTTGCAGTTCCTTTCTATGTCTTTCAAGTATACAGCTCTCTGTATGTGCATGTGGACCCTGAGTATGTATGTTTCTTAGGTAGCTATATCTGTTCATGTGAAGGAAGGCTGTAGGATTGATGTGATGTGTCTACTTTATGCACTTGCATGAGACTCCATACAAATGTTCAAAGGTTACCAGTGTCATACTTGTTACATGCACATATCCATGATTGTGTTCAGGGTGTATGTGGACATGCAGTGAGTCTTGTGAGTATGGGTGAGGCTTGTGGGTGAGGCTTGTGTCACACAGCATGAGTGCATTCGATGTGTAAAGAGTGTCACGTGGGCTGTGTGCGCTGTGTGGAGAAGGGTAGAGGGATGCATGGGGAATCCACACATACCCATGCAGGCCCTTCTCCCTCCATTCCGCTGGGATCACCTGCTAGAAGGGATGCTGGCAGCAATTCCTCTATTCACCTTTCATTGTCCTTTGGCGCTCCTGCAGTTTTCGTGCGCGGCCCCCACTCTCAGCAGCTGCCCAGAGCCCACGCCCGAGGTGTGGGTGTGTAACAGCGACGGCTACGTGGGCCAGGTGTGCCTGCTGAGCTTGCGTGCCGAGCCTGACGTGGAGGCCTGTATCGCTGTCTGCTCGGCCCGCATCCTCTGCATCGGGGCAGTGCCCGGCCTGCAGCCCCGCTGCCACCGGTGAGGCCTGGGGTCGGTGTGCCTGGGCCTGGGAGACAGCCTCTCCCCCACACCCTCTGAGGTCTCTCTGACGTGGGTGTGGGCGGAGCCTGCCCCAGTGCCTCTGCAGCACCTCCTAACCACTCTCTCCCCACTCTTTTGGTTGCTCAGGGAGTGTCCAGAGTCACTGAGGAATCCCCCAGAGACTGCCCCAGAGCCAGCTGGGCAGGAGCTGGACGTCGAGGCTGCAGCAGAGGAAGAAACAGTGGCGATGGCTGAGCCAGGGTCACAACCCTGCCTGCACATCTCCATCTCAGGCTCTGGCCTAGAGATGGCGCCCGGCCCCACTGAGGGTGATTCCCGCCCTGAGTTGGTGCCCTTTGACAGCGACTCCGATGATGAGTCTTCGCCCAGCCCCTCGGGGACCCTGCAGAGCCAAGCCAGCCGGTCCACCATCTCCTCCAGCTTTGGCAGTGAGTGTCAGACTTGGGGCCAGCAGCAGGTGGAGGAGAGGGTGAGGAGGGGCAGGTGGAGGCCAAGGCTGGAGTCAGATCTCAGGATGCTAGCACACAGAGTGGTGGTGGCCAGCAAGGTGCACCGGGGTTGTGACACTGAGTACCCGGAGGACAGTGGGATAGGCAGGCAGGATCCTGAAGGTGCTGGAGTGCTCATTTAAGGCAGATGGGTTACTGGGTGGACTGGTTGGTCCCTCTGGCCAAGGCTGGTGGCAGCTAGGACTAGGAATCTGTAGGTATGGTCACTGTCAGCAGGATAACAAGGTCTGAGCAAATGCAGAAGGCCCTCAGGAGGGGATGCAGAAGGAATAGTAAGGGGGGACTGACGCTTAGAAAGACATCATATCTCTGGCCTGATGGAGGGGAATAAAGACAGAGACCTTTGTCCCCTTCAGATGAGGAGACCCCAAGCTCCAAAGAGGCCACGGCAGAGACGACCAGCTCCGAGGAAGAGCAAGAGCCTGGCTTCCTGCCACTGTCTGGCTCCTTCGGGCCCAGTGGACCCTGTGGCACCAGCCCGATGGATGGGAGAGCCCTGCGCCGCTCCAGCCGTGGCTCCTTCACACGGGGCAGCCTCGAGGACCTGCTGAGTGTGGACCCGGAGGCCTACCAGAGCTCTGTGTGGCTGGGCACTGAGGATGGCTGGTAGGGGCAGGGGTTGAGTGTCAGAACTGAGTTCCATGCTCTGGAAATCATGTTGTCCTGAAGCAGAAGCAGGAGGGCTTTGAGTCAGGGTTCAGGAGTCCTGTCAGCCAGGATACCACATGGCCTAAAATCCACAGAGAGGCTGTGGGATCTAATATCTTGTGCAAGTATCTGGTGCAGGGGAGAGGGGGATGGAGGCTGAGGTGGAGGGATCACTCCTGGGGCTGTGTGTGTAAGCATTTGTCACAGGTGCCTACCCTGATCTGCAGTGTCCATGTGTACCAGTCCTCTGACAGCATCCGTGATCGCAGGAACAGCATGAAGCTCCAGCATGCAGCCTCTGTGACCTGCGTCCTGTAAGGCCCCCCTGTGCTCTTCCCATCCAAACCCTTCACCGCCACACACCCAGGCCTCTTCTGTTCATCTGGGCCCCCTGCCCTATCAACCCCTCCTTTCAAGGGAGGTCCTAGGACAGAGCCTTGGGCCAGCTGTGCCTCTTATACACTGTGAACTTGGGCGAGTTGCTGCCTGTTCTTAGTCTCGGGCTGACCCACCTGGAGAACGGGTGGTCTCTCAGGAGCCATGGACATTTAGTGATTCCGCTGGCCCCAAGTAACCCACTTTGTCCTCCCGAGATCCCTGACTCCTCCTTTTCCCTTCCCAGGTATCTGAATAACCAGGTGTTTGTGTCTCTGGCCAATGGAGAACTTGTCGTCTACCAAAGGGAAGCAGGTGGGTGTCCCTGCACCTGCCCGCCCTGATCCCTTGCTCATGGTGGAGCTCTCTCCTGGGCGAAGTGGGGGCCTCCCACTCATGGGGCTGGAGATGTGGCTTTGGGCAGCTCTCAGGCCTTGGTGTCCTCGCTTGTAAATGGACGTTCACATTTCATTTCAGGGGAGGGTGAGACTTAAATTCAGGACTGCACTGAATATCCTCTTTTCTTTACCTACTCCCACTCCAGGTCGTTTCTGGGACCCACAGAACTTCAAATCGGTGACCCTGGGTGCTCAGGGGAGCCCCATCACCAAGATGGTGTCTGTGGGTGGGCGGCTGTGGTGTGGCTGCCAGAATCGAGTCCTTGTTCTGAACCCTGACACGCTGCAGCTAGAGGTAGCAGGGGGAAGGGAGATGGAATGAATGACTTTGGATAAGTTGGGCCCACCTGAGAGGGAGATGAGACAGGGGCGCAGAGAAGCATTCGGCTGAGGGCTGGGGACCTTCCCCTGACCACTGTGTGATGCTGAGCTACTCCCTGTCCTCTCATCCTCATTTCTTCTCTAGCTGATGAGGAAGACAGTAAGTGCCATGTTTGTTAGGATTCCTTAGTCAGCCTCCTGCCCACCCTCTCTTGTCAGCACAGGTATTGGGGTCTCCTGGAGATAAGGCAAGGATCCTTCTGATGTTTCCACCCTTTAGCATTAGACTCTGGCATGGAGTTCTGGTTTCATTTCACGCATGACAGAGGTTTCTGGCCCAGGTGGTATCCTGGGTCAGTAAGTCGCCTTGATTTCCCTCTCATTGCCTCATTGGCTGGGCTGGAAGCAAAGATAGGTTCAGGCCCCACCTCCGTGGCTGACACAGCTCCTGTGTGACCTTGGGCAGGTTGGTTTTCCCCCCTAAGCTGGGCTTCTTCATGTGTTCAGGGAGAGGCCAATGACCAGTCTTAAAACTCTCCAAGCCCTGAAGTTCTCTGAGCCTTAAGTCACTTGAGGTGCACGGGGAAAGGGCACCCCCATTTTAATTCCCAGGAGCTGAATGGGGAGGCACCAGTGCACCAAGCTTTGGAAGGTTCGTTGTCCAGACCCAGGGCCAGCATGGCCTGGCCTGTCTGTCCTGATGGGGATCCAGATAGGTTTGGTGGGCATCATGAGGAGGGAGGAATGGGTGCAGGGGGATCAGGGGACAGGCCTCCTGCATGTCACCAGTCTGCTCTCTGCCTTCTCACCCACAGCACACATTCTGTGTGGGGCAGGATTCAAGCCGAAGTGTGGCTTGCATGGTGGACTCCAGCCTGGGCGTGTGGGTGACGTTGAAAGGCAGTGCTCATGTGTGTCTCTACCATCCGGACACCTTTGAGCAGCTGGCAGAGGTGGATGTCACCCCTCCTGTGCACAGGATGCTGGCAGGTACTGACCTCAAACTACCACTGCACCTTTGCTTAGAGCCTTTGCCCCACCGCTGAAGAGGCTGAGCTGGGGCCACCATTCTGCCCCAGAGCTGATCTCTTTCCCACACAGGCTCGGATGCCATCATCCGGCAGCACAAGGCTGCCTGCCTACGGATCACAGCGCTGCTGGTGTGCGAAGAGTTGCTGTGGGTGGGCACCAGTGCTGGCGTGGTGCTCACCATGCCCACCTCCCCCAGTACTGTCAGCTGCCCACGGGCACCTCTCAGCCCTGCTGGCCTAGGCCAGGGGCACACAGGCCATGTCCGCTTCTTGGCTGCAGTCCAGCTGCCAGATGGCTTCAACCTTCTCTGCCCAACTCCACCACCTCCTTCAGACACAGGTGGGTCTGCGCATCCTACCCAACCCAGGGATTCTGGACTTTTGGTTTAGGACTCCTTGCTGTCCTTCCAGAAGAGTTTTAAGAGGGAGGACAGGCCAGGGGTCTGGCTCAGCAGTAGAGCATTTGCCTAGCATGTGCAAGGCCCTGGGTCTGATCTTCAGCATCACACAAAAAAGCAGGGGAAAAGTATAAACACCCCCAAAATGAAATCTACTAGGATACTGTATATGTGTTGAATGTGTGTGTTGAGTGTGTACATTTATGTACATAAAATTCTGTTCAAAGAAGTGTCATGAGAGACAGGAAGTAAACTGTAAGAAGTAAACTATAGCACAGATAACATATGTTTATAGGAAATATATCCTGTTGTATATTTTTCTTATATGCAACAGGAACTATAACACTAGAAACGATGTATAGGACAGGAAGTAGACTCAGGAAGTGATATACAGAGCAGGAAATGAAATAGCACCAGAAAAGAGGACATAAAATGACATATATGGCAGGATGTAGCCTGTGAGAATTAGAAAGTGCAGTAGTGGGAAATGAGGTCCATCACAGAGGTCACAGTCAGAAAAGTCTTACACAAAGCTGGGTGTTTTGGCACACACCTATAATCCCAGTACTTGGAAGGCTGAGGCAGGAGGATCACCATGAGTTCAAGGCCAGCCTGGGCTACATAGTGAATTCAAGACCAGCCTGAACTACATAGCGAGACCCTGTTTCAAAAAAAAAAAACAAAAAAAAAGAAAAGTCTCGCACAATCAGGAAACATATTCCCAAGAGCAAGAGGCTGTGGGAATTAGGAAGCAGTAAAGCTTCAGTCAGAAGCTGTCTAGGTCCAGAGAAGACTTAAGCTACCAAAAGGGGAAATGGGTGTTAGAAACAGGAACAGTGTATACAGTTGGGCACCACTTACCAACTGGGACACATGTCGCTTTTTGTTACGCAATTTAATCATTGTGTGAACATCATAGAGAACACCCCCCCCTCCTAGATGGTGTAGCCTGCTATGCAGCTAGGCCATATGGTTTATATAAATGCTATGGCCTATTGCTCCTGGGACTATGATGAACAAAACAATACAAGATAAAATCAAGGACAAGAGAAAATGATGCGGTGAAGAAATACGGTAACACAAGATATATGAGGCTGCTGCCAACATAATATGGCATACTGTTTACAGTAAAAAATTTTTTGCATAAGTAGTGTACTATGAAACAACAATAAAAAGTTTAGTTTATCCAGGCATGGTGGTGCATGCCTATAATCCCAGGAGGCTGAGGGAGGAGAATGGCAAGTTCAAGATCAGTTTAGTGAGGCTTTATCTAAAAAAAAAGAGTTTAGAAAACACAGGGCTGGGAATGTGGCTCAGTGAGAGAGAGCTTGCTTAGCATGCACAGGCCCCAGGTTCAGTGAATCCCCAGCACCCCCATACATAACCCAGTGATATAGTCGTTTACTAGCAACTTCCATATTATGTATTATACATAATTGTATGTGCTTTCCATTTATAGAACTGGTAACACAGTAGATCTGTTTATACCAGTATCATTGTGGACCCTTAAGTAAGGTGTTGTGCTGTGTCCTTAAAATGGCTACAACAGTCAGCTGGGTATGGTGGGGCACACCTGTTAATCCAACATCCTGGGAAGCTGAGGCAGGAGGATCAGAAGTTTGAGCCTGGGCGACTTAGTGACTTAGCAAGACCCTGTCTCAAAATTTAAAAAAGGACTGGGATGTAGCTCAGTGTGAAGCCTCTAGGTTCAAGCCCCAGTACCATTTTTAAAAAGTCACTAGGCAGTAGGATTTTTTTTTTTTTTCTCTGAAACAGGGTTTTGCTATGTAGCCCAGGCTGGCCTTGAACTCACAGCGATTTTCCTGCCTCAGCCTCCCCAGTGCTGGGATGATAGGTGTGCACCACCACACCCAGCTGGCAATAGGAATTTTTCGGCTCTACTAAAATCTTATGGGGCCACCATCATATATGTAGTCTACCATCAACTGAAACATTGCCATGCATCCTGTGACTGCAATTAATTATAACAAGAGTACTTATATGTGCAGTAATCAAGAGAGAAACGGGGGTGGCCCTGGGAAGTTAGATCATTTCTAAGTAGAAAATTTAGGAGGGAGTTAAGAAGCCTGACTGCCCAGAAGTGGGCATTTCTTTCCAAATAAGCTCTTGGCTAACAGGAAGTGGGAAGCCTCATAGGAAGTGTCATGTCTTTCTTGCTGTCTTCTGGAGTATGGCAGCTCAGTTCATGATGGGACAGTAAAGCCCAGTCACCTCAGGCTGATGGATCCTCCCCTGTTTCCCCCAGGCCCTGAGAAGCTGCCATCCCTGGAGCATCGGGACTCCCCTCGGCACCGAGGCCCCACCTCAGCTAGGCCTAAAATGCTGGTTATCAGTGGAGGTGACGGCTATGAGGACTTCCGGCTCAGCAGTGGGGGCAGTGGCAGCAGTGAGACTGTGGGCCGAGATGACAGCACAAACCACCTCCTCCTATGGAGGGTGTGACCCTGTCCACTGTGGCCCAGGACTTGCCTGCCCACCTGCGCTCAGTCTGCTTGCCTCTCCCTCGCCCACATGCAGACCTTGACCAGGAGTGTCTGGGGGCACACGCGTGGCTGCATGGGCTCCTCTTGTCTTCGCGGAAGCATTCCTGCTGGAACACTGCTGGCCAGCCAAAGCCTCCCCCGACCTGCTGGCTGCTCCAGTGCTCCCAGTAACCAGGGTGGGGGCACGAGGGCTGCTCAGGACCTCTGTCCCTGGAGCTTCTACCAAAGACACGGCCAGCCTGGACTCCACAGGGCTGGGGAGGGCCATGTGCAATATTTGGAGGATTTTCTGGGGGCAGCAGAAGGCTGAGGGATAGCATCCTTTCCCATGTACAGTATTTATATTCCTTTTTAGATGAATACTTTCCAAAGCACTTATTTATGCCATGACCTGGGGCAGGGTATGATGTGAGGAAATGACAGGAGGGAAAAACCTATTCCTGCCCAAGGGGCCACCCTGGGACCCTATCCAAGCCTTCCGGAGGAACCAGTGTCTCCCCCTATTACACACACACACCCCCACACATTCTTTCTCACACTCTGCATGTTCAAGGCACCAAAACACCACCCCTCGATAACAACTTCCCAGCTCATCTTGATGGGGCTGCCCATCCTGACCTAGAGGCAAGGACCCGGCACCTTCAGTCATCCAGGACAAAATGATGGCTACTGGGGGCTGCAACTCCTGTGACCCCAGGCTTTAGTATTTCCTGGTGTGATAGTGGTGCCTTCAGTGGTTTCTTAATTTGGGAACACTGATGGAGCCTTGGACAGGGCTTTCTCTCAGGTAAGAGAAAAGGGCCCTCATTCCTTGCAGTTGGCCCCGGCCCCCAGCCCTTGCCTTCCTGTGTCTCATGCACTGGCATAGATGGTCACTTTGGGGGGTAGACCTAGGAGCCCCTCACTCTGACCACTGAATCCCTCTCCTTACAACTCCTCCTGTCAGAGGCAGCCCCTTTGGGAAGGACTCCCAGAGCTGAGAGGCTAAGCTTGGTCTCCAAATGGGAAGCTTCCACTGATGGCAGCTTCTCCCCTGCCTCCCAGGCTGCAGGGAGGCACTCAGACTCTCAGCCCCTCGCTTCAGCTACAACTCCAAAGGTCTGGTTTCAGGTGGGGTTTGTTCTGTTTGTTTTTGTTGGGGGGGATCATTGCGGTCTTAGATTATCTCTCTCTTGCTACCGAACAGTCATGTATTAACTCTTTGGAATGATGAAATTTAAAGAGTCAATAAATAGAAACACAAAATGACTGCTCCCCATTGGAAGCCATACTGGCCTCCTGCCAGCAACCTCGGGGCTTTGTTTCCCAGCCATGAGGGCTTCCCGACACCGACTCACTTGGGCAGAAGGGAGGCCTTTGAGACCACGAGTCATGCTGAGGTGGCGAGGTTGCCACTGGCTTGCTGTTTTACCTTGAACAGGTCACTGCACCTGTCTGGACTGTAGTTTCCTTTTGGGAAAATGAAGGAATTGTGCTAGTCCAGTGCTTCATAACTGGGCTACCTATTAGAATCCCTTATGGTTGACATATGCAAATGTACAACATAATGCAAACACACTGTGTGTATTTAATGTATCAAAAGCTTCTGAGTCAGTCTGGGATGGCCTTGGGAATCTGAAGCTGACAGCTGCAGCCAAATGATCAGGGCAGTAGAGACCGAGGCTCCTCCAGCAAACACTGTTCTCCAGTGAAGCCTCACGGCTGGGGAACCCTGACCAAGACCAAGGTGAGCCCAGTGTTCCAAGCAGAGGTAGAATCCAAGTCTGATTCCGGGCCAAAGAGGTGTGTCACTCAGTCAGATGTAACAATGCAAAGGCAACATGGGGCCACTCCATGCAGGACCAAAGAGCCCTTCACATCATGGTACACCCACAAGGATTCCAAAGGGCAGGTCATGTGTCAGCTCTGCCAGACATGTGAACATCTTCAACCTAAGCAGTTGACTGAAAAATGCCGGGGTATAGCTCGGTGGAGCAGGTGCTTAGTATGTGCAAGGCCCTGGGTTTGATCCCCAGCACTTAAAAAAGAAATAGTTCCTGCAGGGGAGAGCAGACTCGTGCTTTGCAGACTGATAGGTCTCACAGGGGTTTGCTGGGTCTTCAACACCACAGCATGCACACAGAACGTCTCCCTGGGGCATCATTTTCCCAGGGAGGAGGAGATTAAGCAGATCTATTACAGCGAAGAAGGCAATGTTCATGTGGAATTTATGATGAAACCAAACATTAGGAGGACCACAGGCTTTGCAGCTGGACGGATCCTGTTTGGAATCTCGACTTTGCCACTAACCAGCTATAGTGTATGACCAGGTGGCTTGTAGCCGTCTGAGCTGTTTTCATCTTCTGTAAAATGGGGTCATAATTTTTTCCAGAACAGGATGGTTGCTTGGTGTCCACGGGTCTTTAGGTTGCAAGGAAGAGATTCCTTCTTGAGGACTAACCGGCAGCAAATGACTCAGAGGGAATGTGGCTCAGACATCAGACCTCCATCTCAGGACCCCTTGGCCCCTCCCCCTCAAGCCTCTGGCTCCTCCACTGCTGCCAGCCAACTGCTCCCAGTGTTTTATGACCTCTGCTGCCACATGACTCCCAGCCCTTCAACAGAGGCCTAGCCCAGACTTCAGTTTTGGTACAACATAGCCAAAGTAAATCTACCATGTTCCCAGCATGAGTAGTCAGTAGGAACGGCACCTGCGCAGCCTGCTCTTACTTGAAAGGCAACCTCCCAGGGCAGCGGCAGCCGGGGACAGCTGCCCACAGTCAGGTGCTCAGCTTGAGCCAGTCAGCTGTGGGCAGGGAGGTTCTGGGTGAGGAGGCCTCAGGCCTTCAGCCAAACAGAGACTCCTGGAAGACTTAGCTCCCTAAAGCCACAGTTTTCAGCTAGGACCAGGCCTACCCGAGACCAATGCAGTCAGAACCCTCAGGAGGAACCCAGGTATCAGTATTGTTATCGGAAACTTTTTATTGAAGTATAACTTTTATATGAGAAAGTTCACATCAGTGTGCAGCTCAATGAATGTTAATATAGTGAACACACTCAGGCAAAGAAACAACATCCTGTCACACTGCTTATCTTCCGCCTGGTCACCCTGGCTTCAGACACCGTGGAGCTGTTTTGCCAGCCATGATGGAAAACTACTGCTTCAAAAAGGGAGGCCGTGGCTGGCCTCAGGGTGAAGGGGAGAAAGCAGAGCTGGGTCTGATGTTAAGAGGCAACAGTTGAACCAGAACAAGGAGCAGTGCAAGAGCCTGGTGCGAGGCGTCCCTGTGCAGACCCAAGTGGAATGGGAATGAGGAAAGGGAGGAATCTAGAGTGGGAACTCTGGGATGAGGGACTTTTTGTTTTCCATCCCCAGGCCTGCTGCAGCACCTAACACATAGTAGATGCTCAATAAATACTTGTTGAGTTAAATCTGGAAAATCCAGCTTGGGTCTTGAATGTGACATGATAACTAACCCCAGCTTCTACTTACTGTTTGCTGCAAGGCCAGAGCTTCATAATGGTCTGGGAGGTGGGTTCCACTGCTACCCTGTTTCCAATGACAAAAACAGTGCAGAGAGGCTAAATGCCTTCTTCAAGGTCCCCCTTCTACTACAGGATAGAATGTGGATTCACATCTGCTTTGCTCAGGTCTCATGCCTCATGGAAGAGGAAAGGTGGCCATATGGGAGGCTGGAGGACAGGTGAGAGCCCGAGCAGTCACATTGAGTCACTCATGGATGTCTGGCTCATGTTACTTACAGCAACCCTGGGAACAGTCGCCCAGAGTTGTCCAGGCCGAAGGTCATCTCTTCTTTCTAGGTAGTCCCTTGGGGTAGGGACAGAGAGCAGGGTTAAGCTGGGCCATCTGCCTCACAGGAAGATAAAGCACAGAGATGGACAGAGACTCACCTGAAGTCACACAGTAAGGCAGCATTAAGGCTGGGGAAGAGTCAAGGCAGGAAGGTTTCCTGTGGTCAGAAAAGCTAGGAAATGACCCTTAGAAACTAAGGGAGGCAGAGGGCTAGATTAGCTGGCTACTGTCACACACATCAAACCAGCCTCAGTACACCAGTCTGTAGATCCAGAGAGCTTGGTGAGAGGAGCAGCAAACTCCCAGGCAAGGGTCAGGGAGGGGATGGGGGACCCAAGGGCCTGAACACAAGCTCCAGCCCCGGTCCCTCCTCACTGTGTGACCCGGGACAAGTGCCTGCCCCTCTCTGGACCCAGGTGACCTCTGACAGCCCTTCACATCTTTTGCATGCCTGCCAAACACCAAGTCTCTCTCTGTCCTCCCAGACTTAAGCCACGGACTGACTTCAGGAAGCTGCAAAGAGAAGGGCTATTTTGGGCTCGGTTGTGGCCAATGAGGAGCCCTGACCAGCAAAGGCAAGTGCCTGGGTATCCCAGGTGGGTGTGCAGTGGACTGCGGGGCTGGACTGGGGAGGAAGACAGTGAGCTGGCATCAAGGATCAGGCTGTGGGAAGATACTCAGGGAAAGCATTGACTGGGAGAGGGGAGGAGAGGTGACAGACTGGGGCTCCAGAGCTCAGTGGCCTGGAAGAAGCTGTTACCCCAACATGGGGTCTGTGCAGATCCACATAACCCCCTAGGTGGGTGAGCTCATTCTCAGAGAGTTGAAGTCACTTGCCTAAGGCCGTCTCAGCCAAGGGCAGAACCAGCGATGGCAGACTCTTCTGCTGTCACTCTAAAGCATGTATTCCTCCATTTTCCCTGAGATTTCTCTTCTCTGGGCTCCTTAATCTCAAATGCTTCAGCAAGCGCCTGCCTCCCTGGGCATAGCCACACACTTCCTGGTCCTTGACCCATTCTTGTTTTGTACACAGAGGGTAACTGGACTGCAGGTACAAACTGGGCAGTCCCCAGGAACCTCCCAGCCCCGTCACCTGCAGTTGGTGGCTCTGAGCTCCTTTTTCAGACCCACCATAGACCCAAGAGATCCTCAACCCTGCCTTCCTGAGCATCAGTCAGGTGAGCCAATAGGGCCAGGCTCAGGAAAGGTATCACTGTTAGGAGCCCAAAGAGGCCAGAGGGGGTCTGGACTTCAGACTCCAACCCTAGTGGGACTCCAGACCTAGCGGGCTGTAACTGATCCTTGATGCGGGCCCACTGTCTTCCTCCCCAGTCCTCCCTAGGCTGAGCCCTTCCCCAGGGAGCCAAGGCACAAACACAGTGTCACAAGCACACCTTCGGGAGGAGCAGACTTGGCCTGCTAGGTGTTAGCCTAGGGTAGAGCACTGAAATCTAAGTGCGAGCCTCTTGTTCTTCCAGCCTTGTGCAGTTAGTCTTTGGTATCCATGCCTTCTGCATCTGCAGATTCAACCAACCATTTAGTTAGATTTATGATGGTTGTGTCGTCCCAAACAGGTACAGTTTTTTCCTGGTCATCATTCTCTAAACAGTATAGTATAACAACTATTTATATAGCATTTACATTGCATTCGGTATTATAAGTAATCTAGAGATTGATTTAAAGTTTAGGGGAGCATATGTATAGGTTACATGCAAAATTATCCATTTTATATAAGGGACTTGAGTATCACAAATTTTGGTATCTGTAGGGGTCCTGGAACCAGTACCCCATGGATACCAGGGAGGACTGTTTTTCCTTTTTTTTTTTTTGGTACAGGGAATCAAACTCAAGACTTTGTACTTGGGCCGGTGAGATGGCTCAGCGGCGTAAGCGCCTGCCTGGCAAGCATGACGGCCCGAGTTGGACTCCCGGAACCCACATACGAAAAAAGGGCCGGTGATATCGCTCAGCAACACGGGTGCCTGCTGGCACATGAGGTCCTGAGGTCGACCCCTGGTACCCACACACACACACAAAAAAAAGACTTTGTGCTTGCCAGGCAGGCGCTGTGCCGCTGAGCTATCCCCAGCCCCTGTTTTTCTATTTTGAATGTGGTACAGCCAGAAGGAGGTGCCCCACTCCCCCCAAAGCAGTCACCCATTCAGATTCCTCACAAACAACCCAAATCCCATGGCTCCTGCCTCTGGGTCACCATCATAGCTCACCCCAATCTCCTGAGGACTTATGCTATGCCACCTGCATTGGGGTGTGGCAGTGCAGGCCTTCTCTGGGCTCACTTTCCTAGCTATACTGTGTGAGCTTCAACAAGATAGTCTCTGAAGATTTCGTGGGTTCACCAGAGATGGCAGCATGTCAGAAATCCTGAGATTCTGAGTCCTTTGTTCTGGAGCCTGGGGCTCTCTGAGACCCATGAAAAGCTAGCCTGAATCCTGTGGCCTCCACCCCTCCTTTCGTATCCTCACAGATGCTCCCAGGCGCCCAGGGAGGGTCACTTCTCACATGGACTTGGGAATCAGAGTCAGTGGGAGGAAGATGTGGCCCATCTTGACCAGCAGTAAATAATAATTAGGTTCCTTCATAACCCGAGGGGTGCGGGGGTGGGAAGTGTACAGGCTGTGGCTCTGGTGACCTGCCCTATGGAGCCAGTGTGGCCAGGTAGCCTCTTCCCACAGAGAACTAGAATGGCCTTGAGGCAACAAGTTTTGGCACCCCAGTGTTCAGATGGGGAACTAAGTTGGGGGGATTCAATCGTCTCCCGCAGAGGTGGTAGTAGATATGGGCTTGGACCTCCTTTAGGATGTCTGATTAGTTGCCAGTGCTCCTTAATCAAAAAGCATATCCCTATCTGCTTTATTAAGTGGTGTCTCAAATGCCACTGTTTGACCCCAAAACTTGGAAATGGGGTATAAAAGGTCCTTTTACCAAGAAAACATTTCTGGGAGTAGAGGGCATCCTGGGCTGCTCTGGCCCCCTCACTGGGCCCCAGTATTGGCCCTCCTAAGGCTTCCTCCATAAAGTAGGATGTGGGGCTCTGTAATAATCCTCACCCCCAAGCCTGCCGCTGGCTGCCCCCATTGATAAGAAGGGACCATGACCCTGACACCAGTAACCTGGAGTTCCCTCTGCCCTTCTCCCACAAGCTGGGCTCTGCCCAGGGAAATGGAAACTCTTTCCCTACCTCCCTCCCCACACAGGTGTCCAGTTCTTCTCCTGGAATTTCCTGGACCCTGGGAACCCGACCTTTCCCATCCCTTACATGGCTCAGATTCTATGACTGTTTGTTTAAAACCCCAGCCCTAGCCCATCTATCCCCAGAAGACTTACTTACGTTCCTCTACCTCCCTTCACAGGCTGTGATTATCTTGACTGCAGCCAGGTCTCTGTCCCCAGCAGTAGGCCTTCCATGCTTTCTGAGTCTCTTCCAGCTCTGGGAGAGTCACCTGAGCTCCATGAATGGTACTGAGTTGGGGACAATTGTTGGGGAGCTGCTACCTCTGGCATACCCCTTCGAACAGGGGCACGCACAGTTCACAGAGCTGGGAATATAATGTGAATAGTGGCCTGGGCTTTTGCAATTTATGCCTCCAGCTGCTGCCCAGCTGCGCACTCAGATGGCTGGCACTATAGGACAGTTGTGGAAGGGAGAGAGAGGAGTGTGTCACCTGTCTTGCTGGAGGTAAGGACTAACTACCCTAGCAGAGAGGGGTGTGCAGGAGCCCATCGGGTGGGTTTCCTTTATAGTAAACACCCTTCACAGGGCCTTTTTTTTTTTTTTTTCTTGCCAGCTAGGTGAGCCTCATCTGACAATGCAAGGTGGGGTTATTCTCTCTGGCCACTCACTTCCAGGTGGCAGGACCCAAGCAACATCCAAGACTCCAGTCTCTCCCCACCCCCATTCAGTAGAGGTGATTGAATCCGGAGGCTCTCCATCACCGAGCTATGTCCCCCTCCCTTTTTAAAATTTTGAGACAGAATCTCGCTAAGTTGTCCAGGTTGGGCTCTAATTCTTATCTCAGCGATCTTGTTACCTCAGTCTTCCGAGTAGCTGGGATAACAGGCGTGCGCCACTGAACCCAACAGGACTCATGTGTCTCTTTATAGTGCATTGTGCAACTCCTTTCTTGGTGTAGAGCTCTGAAGGGGCGCATCCGAGACGCGCCCTGAGCCGCGTTCTGGCTGCCGCGCATCTCTGCAGTTCCTGGGCGGCTCGACAGGTGGCGACCTAGAGCAGCTTGGCTCGACCGGAGAGCAAGGCCCCGCGCACTCCCCCGTAGGGGGCTCGGGAATAAGAGCCGGGACTCTGACGTAGAAGGCGGAGCTGTGACGCGAGGGGCGGGGTTGCGCGCCTCCGGGCCGGGCTGGCGATTCATTCAAAAGGCGCGCAGGCTGCGCTGCCGCCTGTGCGCTTGCTGAGCTGGCCCCCGGGGGCAGTGTCAGACGCGGGGCCAACCTGGAACTGCCGCGTCCAGGTAAGGGGGGCGCGGGGGACGCGCGGGGCCCGCAGCCTGGGGCTGCAGTCCGGCCAGCGGGATGCGCCTCTGCCTTCCCGTCTCTGAGGAAGTTCGCCCGCGCGGCGGATGCGGCAACGCGGGGCGCACGCCCCCTGCCCGTGCCCCGTCCTGGCGCCCTCCGCGCCCCCGCTCCGCCGCCTGTGAGCCCCAGGCTGGGACTGCGTGTCCTGCGCCGCGGCTACGGGCCCGGCCCTGCGCAGTGTCTGTCGAAAGGTGCGTGGCGGGGAAGCGGCGGAACTTGCAGTGTGAAGGGCGGGCCGAGTCCGGAGCCGCCCCCGGCCCCGGCAACTTGGACAGAGACCAGGATGGGATGCGGGACGGGGCAGCGGCGCCTCAGTGCGGCTGCGGCGCGGGGCGGCGGCGGGGGGGCGTCTGAACGGTGTCAGCCCGTGACTGTGGGTGACACGGCGCATGAGGCGGCTTGGCTCAGGCAAACGTGTGGCCGGGACACTAGGCGGTGACGCGGAGCTGAGCGGGTGACACAGAGGGGCTCTGTGTGTCTGAGGCAGGCGGAGTGTGTGCATGTGATTGTGTGTGAGAGACCCTGGGTCACTGGGGTCACTGTGTGTGGCCTGCAGTGTGACCAGAACAGGGCCAGGACCACTCGTTAATGTGAGTGTAAAATAGAGGGGAAGAACCCCAAGCGACTGAGAATGAGCCATAGCATGCGTGTGTGGGATGAAGTAGTGTCAGTGTGTTTGTGCTTCAAGGCAGTAAGAAAGAGGCAAAAAGAAGGGTGACCTCAGACACCTTCCAGCTGATGGGAGGACAGGGAAGTTGGGGGCCCAGGGACAAGGGTATCTCCAGGACTACCCCAAGAAGGCACCCCTCAAGATTCAGTTTCGGGAGTAGATGGAACCTAAGGGACATGCCCTGGCAGAGGGACGGGGGCCAAGGCTGGGTGGTATCTCAGCTGAGGGGCCCTGAGGTAGCCTCAGTCTCCACCCCACAAACACTCACACACAGAAGTCTCCGTGGGAGGCAAAGCTGCGCCCCTTAGTAACCTGTATTGTCAGTGGGCCCAGGCTCAGTCTTGCTGTCAGACCTCGGTCTCCCCATCCTCACACTGAGGTGTCGGGCTCTGAGTGGACTGTGAATCATCACTTTGGGATCCTCTATTGTTTTTTGGGTCAACTGCCTCTGTTTTCCCTTCCCTCTCTTCAGGCAGAAAGGCTGCAGTGGGGGTTGGTGGCAGGCTGACATTGAGAACATTGTGGTCCAGGGGCTGCACCCAGGTGCTAGTGAAAAGTTCGGAAGCAAAGCCCTCCCCGAAACTGGTCAAGGAGATGTCAGACCCAAAGGCTGCCTGGTCCTTGATCCCAAAATGGATCCATGGACACCATGGGTCCTGAAATGCTGGTCCGTAGACATTCTCCAACCAGACCTCGTTTCTTTGGCTCCCTAGTTTGTTCCCCAGGCTTCTGGTCTGGTCAGGGAGGCCAAATTCTTGCTGGAGAACTGACCCAGGATCCCTTCCCCATCTAGCAAGACCCCTCTGAGGGCTCTTCTCTGACAAGAGGGTCTCTGGGGTTCATGTGGGGTTGGTGGAAATTGGACTGCCTAGCCCAAGAGTTGGCAGTGGCAGGGGGTGTGGCGCCTGCTGAATGTAGGATCAGGAAGTTCTGTCTTCTGTTCTCTTCTGAGAATGTTGATTGCCTTCTGGGGGGATGGAGTGGGCACAGGGCCAGGCTGTGTTCTAAACTCTATGATGTGCTTTCTTGAATCCTCACAGTGGTTCTGTAATGTGACTATTTCAAAGAAACTGAGGCTCAGAGAAGGAAAGCAGTTTGCCCAAGGTCATGGGAGAGTCAGGACAGGGTCAGGACTGGAACTTGGGTCTTCTGACCCTATGAGGTGCTTGGAGAGGATCACCACCTTCCTGATAACTGCTTTCGGCATACCTGGGCTTGCATCTCTCACACCTGGGCTGGCAGGCATGGCCTTGCAGGGTGTCCCCTTTGAGTTCTGAGTGTGATGTATGTGTGTGCACATATGTCTGGAACATGGGACATGGGTAGGTTACCTGGTCTTCCTGTTCTTGTTCTTTCTCCTGCTGGTTGTCACCCCCAGCCAGAGGTCACCAGAAAGGCTTGTGTCCTGCCTTCTAGAGTCCGTACCTGGCCTTGGAAGTGTCCACTTGGCTCTGAAGAGTGGAGTTAACAGCATAGCTCAGGGGTGGCAAGGATAATTGACTTTCACCATGCCTGAGAGGCCCCTACTCGCCTCTTCGCCATCACTCTAAGGACTTTTTCCCATATCCTCCCACTTTCTGTGGTGGGGAGCAGATGGAATGACCTTGAATGGCTGCTCTGCCCTCTCTGGGCCTCTGTCTCCCCATTTTTTCCCAATGCCCCTTCCAGCTCTGACCACTGCCACCGGTTTGCTTAGAGCTGAGACTGGGGATCAGGGTGTCCCTCAGTCTTCTCTGAAATGACTGGAGCTGTGCTTCTTGGGGCTGATGAAAATAGCTGTCTTGGTCTCCAGGGGCTGAGCCCAAGTTATTTCCATCCCCGGCAAAGAGGTGGAAATAGCTCAGGGCCTGGGAGGGGAGGGAGAAGAAGGGTTAACTTAAGCATTAACCATCTCTCCTCATCCCAGCCTTGTGGAGGCCCTGTGCTTCACCCTGTGCCCACCTGAGCCCAGTCTTTCTGGGAACTTGGACCTGGGACCAGACTTGGTGACAGTTCCTGGTGGGACGTATCTGTGTCTGGCCAAGGATAGGAGAGGTTGAGGGGCACTCAGCATCCCTCCTGCTCATAGGGGTAGGAATCAGCCAGCAGGTTATTTTGAATGCTCCCCATTTTACAGAGAGAGAGAGAGACTCAGTTCCGAGAATTGCAGGGACTTACCCAAGCCCCCCGTCCCTGCTCTTCCGGCTCTTCTGTTCTAGACAAGGGACCCACCTTCCACCCTGCCACTCATTCCCTGGCTGGAGGGGTGTGGGCCAGCACGGGAAGTAGGACCAAGACACAGCTTCACGAGACCAGGCTGCTCTTATATTCTGGTTCAGTCCTGTTCTCTGGGCCCAGACTCATTTTTTTTTTTTTTTTTTTTCTTTGCAGTTCTGGGGTTTGAACTCAGGACCTCACACATGCTAGACAAGCACTCTACCACTGACCTACGTCCATAGCCCTTTTTATTTTTTATTTTGAGGCAGGGTCTCATTAAGTTGCCCAGGCTGGCCTTATACTTTTTTTTTTTAATCTTTTTATTATTGGTACATTTTAGATATACGTAATGATAACATTCATCATAGGGGATTTGTACCTGCACTTGATATATCTTGCTGCTGCTTTTTTTCCTATTCCCCTCCCCTCCCTTCAACCCCTCTTCCCTTTCTTATTTACAAAAGCTTTTTTTTTTTTCATTTTTTTCCTTCTATTTTTTTTTTTCTTGTCCTTTCTTTCCTTTCCCCCTCTCTGGCCTTATACTTTTGATCCTCCTGCCTCAGCCTCCTGAGTAGTAGCTGGGATTTCAGGTTTGTGCCACTGCACCCGTTTGTAGGCCTAGACTCTTGTACCAACTTCTCTGCCTGTGTTTCCAGTCCTTCCCACACACTGCCAGAGTGAATTCCCTAAAATGACTCTTGTCTTTTGCCTGCAAAATAGAGTCCAAGCTTCTTCTTGTGGCCTTGAAGCCTTTTCCTTCTGAGACCTTTTAACTTTTCTTCTTTACCTATGCCCCTCCCTGCCAGATGCTTCAGTTCTTTGTGTTCTCTGTCCCCTCTTTGTAGAACGCTCCTAGCCATTCCAGGTTCAGCCTCAGCCTCACCTCAGCCAGGAAGTCCTCTGAGCCCAATGTCAGTTCCTCTTCATTGTCGTGGTCCACCTTCCAGGTGTCCTTCTTGCCTCTGGGGTGCAGGCACAGGTGTGGGTCACCTGTGACCCTGCTTGCCCAGCTGGGTGGCTGGCCTGACCAGCGGCCTGCCCTCTCCCACTGCCACATGTATACTGACGCACTCTCCCCTGAGGAAG
This sequence comes from Erethizon dorsatum, assembly GCA_028451465.1. Lineage (NCBI taxonomy): Eukaryota > Metazoa > Chordata > Mammalia > Rodentia > Erethizontidae > Erethizon > Erethizon dorsatum. The sequence goes on along the minus strand of CM051827.1, from coordinate 56,254,350 downwards.
GGGGTCACATCGGATCCCCGTGCCTGTGTGCTGGGGGTATAGGAGGTTACACTCAGGTCTCCGAGGCTCACCAAAGCCTGGGGCTGATTGTGTGCTGGGGGTCGAGGCCAAGACTCAAGGCCAAGACTCAAGGCCACCCCTGGGGTTACAGGCAAGTTTGATGCTTGCCGTGGGCCCTCCTCTGACAAGGCTTTCATTCTGGGCCGGCAGAGGAAGCTGTCCCTACTGATGGTCCTGCCGCGTGCCGGACCGCGAACTCAGCATCTCGCACAGCAGCACTCCCCTTTCCAGGTTGTTATGGGGGAGCTGAGACTCAGTGGAAGGGAACAGCCCTAGTTTGCATCACACAGCCACTGTGCTAGAGTCTAACACACTAGCTTTTTTGCCCACTCCTGGCCTGGTCTTCAGGTGGGAGTTGAGGGTCGGGGGCTTGTCTGACAATTCTGGCATCAGCTTCTAGGGGACTAGTTCGGACTACTGAAGCTGGAGGACTGATTGGTAGGTAGTTTTCAGCACCTGGCCTGGCTGGGCCGGGTACATAAGGGAGCCATGCCGTTTGGCAGGTGGGTGGGTGGGGGAATCAGAGAGGGAGGATTTTGCCTGAGATCACCCAGCAGGGCCAGTCCAGCCCCATCCCCCACTCAGGATTGGTGGGTGCTGGGCAAATTAGCATCCGCAGTAAGATGAACTTCTGTGTGCCTAGGCCAGTGATGGTGAACCTTTTAGAGTTTTCAGTGGTAACAAACAGCTGATAACAAAGAGCATGCGTGCCGTAGATTTGCCATCACTAGCCTAGGCCTGGGCTTGGTGCTGCTGGATAGGGCTGTGTAGCAGAGCGCACAGGAGCTAGTGCTGTGACCCTACTGTGTGCCCAGCCCTGACATTAAGGCCCCTGAGGCTGCCACATCTCAGCTTCATGTTCCAGAGTGTCACCAGTCTTCCAGGCACAGGCATGGAAACCCAGACCCCAAGAGGGGAAGGCACTTGCAAGACTCCAGTGTCACTGGGATCCAAACCTGGATCTGTCAGCCTTGAAGGCCAGAGTTCTTTCCTGGGCCACCCTGGGAAAGATGAGAGCTCTATAAATAACCTGCCCATGTGGCTGTGAGAGTGTGCCCTCGCTGGTTGGCACAGAGGGGGCCTCTTCAGCCAGTTAGAGGCAGGGTCTGAATGTGGTAGAGAGAGGAGAGCAGGGCTTCCAGAAGGAGGGCCTCACTCACTGCTCACTGAGAAGGAACAGGGAGAGCAAAAGAGCCCGCAAGGTGCCCAGCCTCCCTCAGGGTGCCCAGCCTCCCGCATGCCTCAAGCACTGCTTCCCTCCCACAGGGAGCCTTGTCCTTCTGGCAGGGGTCAAAGGAGGCTGAAAACTGATAGCCCCTCCCCAAGCCCAGCTTCCTGCAGGAGGGGGCACCTGAGCTTAGGTTTGATTGTAGGAAGTCACCATTCATCTATGAACTCTGAGCCCTCCACCACACTGTGGTGTTATTCATGGACGAATAGGCACAATTGCCCCAAACTACAGAGGGGAAACCGAGGCTTGGGCAGGTGGGACTGCATCCTGACTACTTAATTGTCCCGCTCAGTGCCTCTCCACTGTCCTGTGGCCTCAGCTGGCATGGAAGCAGGTGACACAGGTCTGGAGAGGGCTGGGAAATGGGCACCCAGGGTCCTCCCAGTGAGGCCAAGCAAAGCACTCTTGCCACACCCAAGCTTCTGGGTGATCTTGTCTTTTTTTTTTTCATATTTTATTTATTTTATTAGTACATGTTTACAGTTTATGCATTTTACAATCATCTTGGGGAGTTGGTGCATATATATAATACAGCTTGTTTCTTTTTTTTTAATCCCTTTCCTTCTCCCTCCCACTGCTTGGTTCTTCACCTGGGTTCTTCCACTTAGCTCCTCAGCATCCCATGAGGCAGAGACTTGCATCCCTTTGCAGAGGAGGACCTCAAAGTTCAGAGAGGGTAAATGACTTGCCCAAGGTCACAGATCCACTAAGTGGCAGAACCACAGCTTGAGCCTAGGTGGACTCTCAGAGCCTGGCCTGGCTTTACCCGCTCCCAGCTCCATCATCGTACACATACTTATCCCAGGCCTCAGGAGATCTGTTGGATAGGGCCTCAGGGGAGCCTCTTTCCTAGCACCCCAAGCCTGGGAGCATTGGAGAATGGAGCATGGGGCTGTAGTCTCCCCTCAATCTCTCCTAAGTCCTCTGTCCAAGTCAGCCAAATCAGGGTGTTGGGGTCAAGGCCTGTACTGAGCAGACTCTGGGCCGCCTGGGCACATTAGTGATGCAGTACTAGGTATATGGCCAGGGCCAGAGGCCAGGGTGGCTTCTCAGAGGGAGAGGTAGCAGTAGCATGAGTGGGGGCTGTAGTAGCGTATCCTCCAACCCCTTTCTGGGCCCTTGCTGTGCTGTCCAGGGCCAAGGACAGATAGCTCAGGGCTGGCTCATGGTGCTAAGAGGTTGTGGGTGGACTAGAAGTAGGCCTCGTGGGAGCAGCAGGGATGCCGGGCCTGGGGGGCAGTGCAGGAGCTGCCTGCTGCCTTCCCCTCTCCAAGCTGGCTAAGCCTTGCTCTTTGTGATCAGATTGTTACAGGTTACTACTTAGGCACTGTGAGCCTCAGTTTCCTTGAATGTGGAGCATAGGACCCTGTGTTTGAGGGGTCAGTGGGACCCTGGCTGGAGAGGGTGATTAGGGAGCCCTAGCTCTGCCCCAGAGATCACTCTGGTCTCACACACCCTGTCCCCTAGTCCCAGACTTGGCCTGGAGTGGAGGGAGGAGAGCTCATCTGTACCCTACGCAGACTGGGAGGAGCTGGGTGGGCCAGGTCTGGCCGCCTCAGCCCTTTCCTTAGCCTCAAGGAGCCAATTAGCCCCTTCAGCCTCTCCTGCCCACCTCACCTACCTGAGCCACTGAAGTACGGGCCCAGTGGCAGGCAGGAGGTCTGAAGGGCAGAACCAAAACCAGCTCCTGGCAGGGTGGCTGCAGTTGCTGCCTGGCAGTGTAGTGGTACAGGATTAGGGGTCCAGCATTGGGGAGGTACTCACCTGAGGATGGTGACCCAGGAAATCATGGTTCCCCAAGGCTGGGTAGGACTGGGCATGGGGGTGCCCTTCTCACCAAATAGCCCTGAGTCAGCCTCTGCACCTCTGTGGGTCCCCAGTCCTGGCAGCAGCCGTAGGAAGCTGGGGCTTTGCCCTGGGACCTCTTCCTCCTAATGGGAATTCCCAGACTTTCCCAGTCTTCCTGCTTCTGATAGTTCCCAGTATCCTTTCTTGCCAGAGCTGGCACAGATTGGGACAGTACACAAATGAGCGTGGGTACAGGCAAATTCCAGAGGCCCCGAGACTGCATGTGGGGACAGAACCCACTCTGGTCTTTGTAGTAGACCTTCAGTTGAACCACTTACTGTGCACTGCAGTTTCTCTAGCCTCTGCCCTCAGATGGGCAAACTCTGCCTTTCAGGCCATGGGCAAGTGTCCGGGTGAGGGAGGCAGAAATGAGACAGTCTGGCTCCATCCCTGCTTCAGCACTTACTGCCTGTGTGACCCGTATGAGAAACCTCCCCCAACCCCACTTTACCCAGTATGAAACGGGATTGTTCTTCTCTCTAGGAGGATGGTCACGCCTGGGCGGGGGTCAGTGTCCTTCTGTTAGGGGAGAAGGGGAAGCAGGCAGCGCGTAGTTACCCTCACTGCCCACCCAGTGTGGGTACTGCCCTACTTCAGCCCCAGTTGCCAGGAAACCACTGGGTCCCTTGCTAACCTGGATTTCTCTATTGATGGGCAGCCTTTGTCTTCTTGCCTGGTGCGGCCACTGCTGAGGGAAGCTGGTGTCCAGCTGTGTTTCCAGGCAACCCTCCCTCTGGAGGCTAGAGGGAGGTCCACAGGACCTCAGAGCTGGAGCTGGGCAGTAGTACCCTCATTCCCCTTACTTGGCAGGCAGCCCTGTGTACCAGCTGAGATGCGAATCCTTCCTTGCCTCTCCTCAGCCTGCTTAACCTTTCAAGCTCCTGTAGCTCCTGGGTAAAATACAAGCTTCCCAGCTTGCAGCTGAGGTTTGGCATGACCTGGGCACTACCCACCAATCTCTCCAGACTCCTCTCCTCTCCGGCTCCACCCCCCACCCCCAGAGGCTTAGCATGGCTGATCTGACACCTCCTATACAACCCGGCTCTGCACCAAACACTGTACATAAGTACAAAAGAGAACCTTGAGCGGGGTGTGGTGGTGCACACCTGTAATTCCAGCACTCTGGGAGGCTGAGGCAGGAGGATCACAAGTTTGAGCCCAGCCTTGGTAACTTAGCAAGACCCTGTTTCAAAAAGTTTTTAAAAAGTGTTTTTAGGGCCGGTGAGATGGCTCAGTGGCGTAAGCGCCTGCCTTGCAAGCGCGAGGGCCCGAGTTCGACTTCCGGATCCCACATACGAAAAAGGGGCCGGTGATATTGCTCAGCGGCACAGGTGCCTGTTGGCGCACAAGGTCCTGAGGTCGACCCCCCGGTACCCACCAAAAAAAAAAAAAAAAAAGTGTTTTTAAAGGTCTTAGTATAGAGGCTCTGGATTCAACCCCTAGTACTACCAGAGAAAGAGACAGACAGACAGAGACAGACATAGACACACAGGGAGAGAATATATGAATGAATCTCACTTGAAAAATAGTGAATACTTACTGAGGGCTTACCATGTCAATCCTTTTTTGAGAAATTAATGTGAATTCTCTCGTTTTACCCTCACCACAGCAGGGCACTCCACAGCCACAGTCAGCGAAGAGCAGAGCAGGGAGGCTTGTGCTGCTTCGTATGTCCCCAAGTTAGCCTAGAGCCTCAGATCCAGACTCAAACCCAGCCTTTTCTAAACCCAGCTCTGGGCTCCTTCACCAGCAGCCTGCTCTCTGGTTCTCCCTCCCCTGGCATAGCTGGCCTGTCTCTTGAGGACACCTTTTCTGCTTCCTGTCCCTAAGGCAGCACATACTCGCCCAGCTTGGCACTGGCACCACTCATGGCAGGGAAGGGGCTGGGTAAACAGGGTGTTGAATGCTGATGGGGAGGCTTCCTGGAGGAAGTGACTTTGAACTGAGCTGAAAGGAAGAGTAGGCGGTGGCCAAGTGATGGGCGGGGTTTCCGAGCAGAGGAAACTGTAGGTAGCATGCTCTGAAGGAAGCCGAGGTGGCTGGTGCGAGCTTGCGTATGTGTAGAGGCCTGCAGGGCACATCCTGAGGGTGGTGGGAGCTGGCTAGGGTGCAGTCTGGGTGCCAGGACACCTAGGCTGCAGGGCGGGGAGCTGTGGAAGCCAGGAGGCATGAGTGGGCAGGAGGGATGGGCAAGGGCCCTGGGAGATTCTGGAGTGTACTGGAGGGGAGGGGGTGTGACAGGGGCCTGGGTTACCCCAGGGGCTTCAGTTCTGGGAAAGGGGAAGCTGTCTGAGGCCTGGGCGGTGGCACAGCTTCCTCTCTAGAGAGGCCTCAGGCTGCTATTCTCTGGGCTCCGCTGGGTCAGGCTTGCAGCTTGGGGGCCTGGTCATGGCTTTGCTAGTTTGCTTTTATCCAGGGAATTTCTGGTTCTAATTATTTGGGCGCTGTTTTGGAGGGCTGAGTCTGAGGAAGCCCTCCTTGACCTTTTGGTCTGGTCAAGCCTGTTTGGTGGAGGCCTCCTGCTCTAGTCCCGGGCTGGGTGCTGGGCTTTGTGGTGAATAAAGCAGACATCCCTGCCCTTCCTGCTGTCTGGTGGAGAAGCAACAATAAACAAGTAAGCAGACAAATACTTAATTACAAACCTGCAGCCCTAGAGAAAGGGCTGTTGGAAAGGAAATCCCGTGACCTACTTTGGGCCCATTACCTCATTTAAGCCTCACAACAGCCCAGCCTTGCCATGGGAGATAAACACCATCTTGCAGTTGAGGAAACTGAGCCCCATGGAGGTGCTCAGGGCCCAGGGAGATGGTAGCAGGGGGATAGGTGGGGCTAAGAGACTTGAGGGAGGAGTGGCCTCTGAGCTGACTTCCTTCTTGGCTGGGACCTCTGGGGCCGACTTCTCCCACCAGAGTGGCTGGGGGAAAAGAGCTTTCTTCCTCTCCTCCTGTCAGGCCACAGTCTGGCCAGGTGCGTAGGAGCTCGAGGGGAGGCTCGGGTCCCATTCTCTACCCTCTGAGCCTCAGTCTCCCCATCTTTGACAGCTGTCCTTCAGAAAGCCCTCAGGAGGTGCTGGGCTTTGGGTCATCACTGACTGCCTGGCCATGTGGACAAGGCACAGTGGGGATGGGACTCCTGGCTCCTGGGCTTCTCTCTGAACTTGCTTTGCCGTCCCCTTCAGGGCTGTGGCTTAGACACTAGAGGCCTGGGGGCAGGGGTGTGAACAGCAGGTGTGTGCATTTGTGCAGTGGGCTCTTTTGCCTGACTGTGCAGGTCCACTGAGGGCTCAGTCTGGGTGAGTGTGGGGGCCAGGGCAGCCAGACTGGAGTAAGTGCCGGTTTGGGGGTAATTAGAAGGCGCGTAATTAGAAGGCGCAAGGGCGCTGGGTGGCAAATGTCTGTGAATGTGCCCGAGTGGGCCTCTCTGGCTCTCAGTCTGGGCCTCTGGATCCTTGCTTTCCTCCTGGAAGTCTCCAGACAGGCACCGCTCCATGCCTGTCTACAGATGAGCAGCTGCACAGCCCTGCTTTTGGGCTCAGGTCACCCAGCAGGTGCCACCTGGCGTCAGGGGTGTTTCTGGGACTGTGTGTGGTTTTGCTTCTTACTTTTCACCCACTGCCCGGGGGCTGGCTGCAAGCTCTGCGGAGAACCTGAGGGTTTGGGTCTGGCTGCAAGCTCTGCGGAGAACCTGAGGGTTTGGGGCTGTGGTCAGGTCTGTGGCTTAGAGCCCTTGAAGGACTAGGAACGAGTCATGGGGAGATGGGCTGTGGTGGGGGTACTGAGCAGGGGAATGACATTGTGGGGCAGAACCTGAAAGGAAAACCTGTGACTGAATCTGAGGAGGAACGGGTTAGGGAGGAGTCAGAGTACCAGCTGTTGAGCGTGGACTGTCAGACGTGGCCTTCACTTACTCTCCCGGTCTCCCCTGTCCCTGGTTTTCCCCTTGGCCAGCCTGGGGCAGAGAGCGACTGGCTGCCAGTGACCTGGAGAGTCCCGAGGATGATGTGACTGCTGCCCCACCCCCTCCCTGGGTGTAACTCAAGCCTGGGCCAGGTCAGGTGGGCAGATCGGTTTCCTCTGCTCCTTTTCCAGCGGAGAAGGCCTGGCTGCCCATAGGGAGAGGGGCTCTCATGTGACCTGGAACCTGCTGCAGGCAGCCTGTCTCCCGCTGGGCTTAGCGTCTGACAGGCCAGGGCCTGGGTCAGTGTCTGGATTTTCTGAGGCACATGGGCCACCCTTGAGCTTCAGAGGTGGCCTGTGCCGAGGCCTGCCATTCATGAGCATGGCCATGCCATTCCATCACACCTCCCTGATGACCCTGAAAACCCTGGCCTCTGGCAAAGACACCCAGGAACTTCCTCGTTCTTCTCAGTCCCTTCTGTTGTCCAATCTGAATCCGGCTTCCTGTTGTCCCAGCCTTGGCCATTGGCTGGAGACTTATCTGGAAGCAGCCAAAGTCTAGGGCCAGATTTGATAACTGATGTTTCGGGACACATCATACCCTCACCCTGCTTTACTTTATTTCTTGGTGCTTCCCACCTACTGGCAGGGGCACTACTCTCTCTCTCTCTCTCTCAGTCTGCTATTGTGTCTCCTAGGATGGGGTCCCCTGAGGACAGGGCCCTCATCTGTCTTGTTCATGCCTCATCCTTGGTGCTGAGAGCTGTAGACACATAGGAGGCTGTAGGCTGGAGAGATGAAGGGGGCTGGATGCTGGCTGCCGTGACAACCCCATCCCTGCAGGTCTGCTGTGGCACCAGGCAGGCAGGGATGCAAGCGGACATGTTCCCCACCCCCCCCAACCGGGGGGACCAGGACATGGAAGGACCAGGCCTGTGATGGAGTGTGGGGGAGGGGCAGAGGCTAGGAAGCTGTGGGAACCAGATTCAGCTTTGGGGAAAGCTAGAGAAGCTTCTAGAAAGAGGCCTTGTGTTGGGCTTTGGTGGTGGTGATGGTGGGGGGGTGCAAGTTCTTCCTTGGGCAGAACAAGCAAGAGTGAGGGCAGAGGAGCAGGAGAGGCAGCAAGCTTGCAGACCTGTGAGAGACCTGGCTGGCAAGAGCCCGAGAGCTACAGAGGGAGCAGAGAGGCCACAGCTGGGGTGCTGCAACCCTCTCAGCCTGGCCCCAGACCTCCCCACGCTTCCTTCCTCCCTCCCTCTGAGCTCCCTTGCCGATGCTGCAGGGCACCTGGCTGTTTATGGGAGGGGAAGGAAGTCCTTCCTCCTCAGGGGAGCCTCCCCATCCTGCAGAGCCCTCCGCCTGCCCTGCTATCCTGGTCTGGCCTGTGAGCTGGCCCCAGACATGCAGCCCCTGGCTTCCATCTGAAGGAGGGAGGGCGAGCCACCCCAAGCTCTGCCTGCCCAGCAGCACCCTGTGAACTCCTTGTAAAGTCCCATCATGCCGAAGGTGGCCTGGGGGCACAGCAGCTGCCTGCCTGTCCCCACTGGCCCCTGAACCTCCCCATCTTCTGCCCTAGGCCATTGTCCACTCTGGGGCCTGATGATGAAGCTGAGCCCTCTATGCTGCCCTCTGTCCTGCCTCTTTGTGGTAAGTTTGGGATGGCCTGGGAAAAGCCAGAAGAACCCTGGGCCCCACACCCAGCCCTCCAGGGATTCTGCTCCAGAACCTTGCTGGAGTGAGGCGTGGCTTCTTAACTCTCCTTGGGAAGAACTCGAGACTGCCAGACCCTAGGAAACACCTCCATGTCCCCCCACATGAGATGTTAACCAGGTGGGAAGGCCATGGCATCCGAGAAAGGGGGACCTGGATTTCCCAACTCATACCCACCCAGGCCAGGTGGAGGGGAGAAGGCAGGACTTGCTGATGTTTCTAGTCAAGGGGGGCGTGGCTGACAGCAAGGTACCTGTCAGCAGGCAGGTCTGGGGACTGAGACCAGCCAGGAGGTGACCCGGGACATGGAGGAATTTGGCTTAGGATTTGGAGCATTTTAGACTGCTGGGGTTAAGATCTCTGTTGGTCTAGGGACCCTAGAATGCAGCCAGCACTAAGGATCGGATATGAGTCAGAATCAGGCCACCGGCACCTACAGACTCGTAGCCTCAGGCAGCTTCTTAGAGTCTGGTCTGGGATCATCTTTCTGCTAATGTCCAGGGAGGGTGAGACTGGGCCTTGGGCAGGAGGCCTCCCAGCTTTAGCAGGTGCAGGCAGCTAGCCCTGGAGATCCCCAGAGCCTCTGTGTGAAGTTCCACCTCCAGGGCAGCTTGGTCTGTGCTGTGACTGGTGTCCCCCAACAAACTGGGCCACACTGGAGGATGGGATACCCCAGCGGGAGTTCAGTTTCATACAAGTGGACCGAGTGGGAAGCAAAGTGGGGAGCTGAGGGAGCACATCATGGAAGGGGCTGGAGGCATCCATTGAAAAGACCCTTCCTTTTCAACGTGGCATACCTTGTTTGGGTACAGGAGTGTGAATGGGGTGACCTTGCCACAGGGAATGGTCACAGAGGAGGATGTGGTCTCAGAGACTCAGCCCAGGGCTCAGAATAGTAAGTACCAGCTGTAGACATGGCTCCAGGGAGGATAAACAGAGGCTGGCTAATGACATACCCAGCTGTGATGGGGGGTGGGGGTGACAGGAAGAGGGACAGAATCTGAGTGAGGAATTCGGAAGCATTTCCTCATCATCTGCTTGGTCAGCCGGAAGGAGTGTAACTCAGAGACCCAAGGGTTTGAGGTCCTGACCTCTTGTCTGGTTCTTTCTAGAAGCAGGTATGATTCTCTCCTTATGGACACTGGTTATGTTTGGGCACTGGTTATGTTTGGGACAGGGCAGGTTTTCCTTGCAGTGTGAGGCATCGAGGTTAGAAGAGTGTCCTTGAAGCCTGAGGGATTGTGGGGTGGCCTTGTGTGGTCAGCGATCCCCACACTCAGGGCCTCAGGAAGTAGGCACTGGACAGATGACCCCAAAGACCCCACAACCCAGACTTTCTGTCCCTCAACATGCTCCTGCCTACTATTCTTTCAGCTGCTGTCAGGGGCTCTGGCCACTCCAACATCAACGACCCCTTGGCAGTGTCCGCCTGGGGAGGAGCCTGACCCGGTGAGCACTGCGCTGCCCATGTGCCCTGTCCTGGGAAGACTCCTGGGGACCAGCGGTGGAGTCCTAGGCCTGGCTTTCCCAGGGACTTCTGCTCTGGCTCCTGGCCTTGTTCTCACCCTTTCTCTCCCACAGGAGCTGGGCCAGGGTACACCATGCAGGTCCTGCCCCCTGGGCACCTTCTCAGCCTCCTGGGGCTCTAGCCCATGCCAGCCCCATGACCACTGCAGCCTTCAAAGGAGGCTGGAGATCCAGGCCGGCACTGCAACTCAAGATGCACTATGTGGAGGCTGCCAGCCTGGGTGAGCATGGGTGGGAGGTAGGAGGCTCGTGTCTGGGAGGCCAGAACCTTGAATCCTGGGGTTCTAGCCTCATTCCACACTGAGCAGGCTTCAGTCTCCCCATCCATGAAATGGGACAGGCAGGACCATTGGGGGTACAGGAAGGGATCCAGACTCTCTTAAGGATAGTTTCTTGGAGAAACTTCTGGACTTCAGTGACATCTTCCCTCTCTGCAGGTGGTTTGAGCCTGGGGGGGCCCCCCCTATTATATGTCAACCATGTTCCTGGGCACCTCTGAGTACTCACAGCTGTGATGGTGAGTGGCAGATTGGGGGTGTGTGGGAAGGATCCAGTGAGCTGAGCCCGGGAGCCCCACAGTGCCCACGCGGGACCGTGGGATCCTCTGGAGGAGGACTGGTGGTTGGGGGGGACGTGTCTTGAGGCTACGGTCACTCAAACACCTTGTTTCTGAGTGACAGAGACCATCCAGCAGGTGGCAGCCACAGTTAGAGACTTGGGGGTTCATCTCCTGACCAGTCCTCTCCATGAGACCTCTGCAGCGCGTGCACCCCCACACATATGTGCATGTCCACACAGCTCCTCTCACACTGAGCCCTACGCCTTGGAAGCAGCCGGTTCACGGACCAGGCCACGGGGTTGGGGGACGACCCTGGGCCCAGACATTTGCCACATCTTACTGTGTGCACATTCCTCTCTCGAAAGCCTGAGGGTCTCATGATAACTGATCCACTGGCCAAAAAAAGGAAAGGAAGGGCCCTGAGCTGGCCTTTGCCTCCTGAAGTGGCTGGTGGGCACATCAGTTATTCCTCCACCTCCACTAATGGGGCGCAGGGCCTCTGCCTCTCTGTGAACGTCTGTTCTCTCTGCCTTGGTCTTGCCTCTATCCGTCGTGGTGCTCAGAGTCGGGGCGGAGGGCCCGACGTGGTGTGGAGGTGGCAGCAGGAGCTGGGGGTGGCAGCAGCAGTGAGACAAGGCAGCCTGGAAACGGCACACGAGCAGGTGGCCCCGAAGAGACGGCTACCCAGTACGCAGTGGTTGCTATTGTGCCCATCTTCTGCCTCATGGGGCTGCTGGGCATCCTGGTGTGCAACCTGCTCAAGCGGAAGGGCTACCACTGCACAGCCCACAAGGAGGTTGGGCCCACTCCGGGCAGTGGAAGCAGCGGTGAGGCCCGCCCTGGGGTCCAGGTGGGAGGCTGGGGAGTGAGGACTGGCTGGGCCCCAAGCCAGCATGGGGGCTGCCAGAGGGAAACTCCTGGCTGGGGTCCAATGGGAGAGGCCTGCAGGTGCTGCTGCTGCATAGGAGTCTTAGAGGAGACAGCCACAGCCTGACAGAGGGGGGAAGGTGAGGGACTGAAGTGTGGGATCATGGGCAGAGCAGGAGCCTAACAGCTGATCCAGTGACAGCAGTGGTATTTCATCTTGGGTAAGGCCCTCCCTGTCTAGCTGTGGGTTCTGGACTCCCTGAGGGCTACAGTTGTGTGTGTGATTCAAAGGCTGGATGGCCTTTCAAGTACTGATGGGACCTCCGACCTCTGGCCTGGAACTGGAGGAATGCCCTCCAGCCAGAAGGCTGGCAGGGCAGCTGCCCTGGGCGGGCACCATGAGGGGCTCAGGTTACAGCTCTAGGCTCAGGTTTGAGTTACAAGTTCTGGAACCAGAGGAGAGGAATGTTCTTCTACCCCCACCCCAGGGCCCCAGGCCCCTTTTTCCTCCCCAGCGGACCGATGCCCTCAGAAGGGCTGGGGACCCCACATGCATATACACTGCCCTGGGCCCATATGATCCTTCTGGCCAAGTCCAGGGTGAAGCGGTACCTCCAATGCCAGTCTCCGAGGCTGCCTGGGACTGGTAGCGCCCCTTCCAACTCCTGATGCTGAAGTCCGGAGCGGAGGGTAGGGAGAGTCAGGCAGGTGGTAACTCAGGGCTGTTTTCCCTGGGACAGTACTTGTTTTCCTAGCCTAGTGACTTTCTTTAACTGCTGGCTGCTTCCCAGGTGCAAGTTCTGGGACACCCTGGTGCTGGGCTCAGGATGGGATCATGGTGGTCCATTCCCACACCCCTGAGGTTTAGGCCCCGAGCTGACCAATGGCCCTCAGTTAAATAGTTCCATGGACAGGGTGGTGTTGCAGGGAGGTGATGGGCCTGGAAGGGCAGTTTGTTGTAGATGTTGGAAGTGTTCCCTAAGGCCGAGGCAGAGCGGGGCCATCCCAGAAGGGGCGACACAGTCTCTGCCCTCCACAGTCTGCAGGGACTGTGGAGTTCAGATGGCCCTGAAACCACTAAATACCCGGGACTGTTGGGTACAGGAGTGATGTGGATAGTAAAGGTGATAATGGGCTTCCCTGAGCGGCAGCCTTATCTGAACACACACGTGGCTCTTACAGCTGAGGAAGGCCTGGGGCGCCCTCTGCCGGCAGATCCTGGTGTAATGTGGGAGCCCAGAGTCCTCCTACCCCCTCCCCTAGGATCATGGTCCTCTGCTTTTCCCCAGGGATAAACGCTGCCTACCGGACCGAAGACACTAATGAGGACACTATTGGCATCCTGGTGCGCCTGATCACAGAGAAGAAGGGTGAGAGGAGGGTCTGACCCATCCCAGTGTCCAAGAGTGGAGGGTCTCCTTTGAGAGCGAGCGAGCAGGCAGGTCATCATCCTACCCTGGCCTCCCCGCCCTGGGGCCTCAGGCTGGCCTGGCGCTCTGACCTGGGTGCCACCTGTGGGTGTCTGGCCTTGCCAGATGTGGGGCAGAGGAAAAGGCTCACAGGCCAGACTAGGGACAGGTGGTGGGTAGATGAGGGGGTTCTCTGCTGGGGCAGGGTGAGGGCTCCCATCATGTCAGAGCAGGGTTCTGACCACAGCTGCCCACAGAGAATGCGGCAGCCCTGGAGGAGCTGCTGAAAGAATACCACAGCAAACAGCTGGTGCAGACGAACCACAGGCCTGTGCCCAGGTGAGAGGGGCAAGGCCCTCAGCCCATCAACTTCCCTCCCAGGGCTCCCCACTTGGGTCTCTTCTGTCTCGTGACACCTTGTCCCACCTCTGCCTGCGGATCTCCTGGCCCTGGGCCTGGCCTGCCCTAGTGACCGCACCCCTGTGCCTTCCTGCAGGCTGCCGCCAGCCTCCCCCAGTGTGCCGCACATCTGCCCACATCGCCACCACCTCCACACCGTGCAGGGTCTGGCCTCACTCTCGGGCCCCTGTTGCTCTCGATGTAGCCAGAAGAAGTGGCCTGAGGTGCTGCTGTCCCCTGAGGCTGCGGCTGCCTCCACTCCAGCTCCCAGCCTCCTGCCCAACCTGGCCAGGGCTCCCAAGGCTGGGGCCAAGGCAGGACGTCAGGGTGAGATCACCATCTTGTCTGTGGGCAGGTGAGGTGACAGGCACAGCAGTGTCATGAGACACATGATGGCTCATGTCCAGCCCTGAACCCCTTGTTCCGTGGTGGCTGTGCTCTTCCTGGGCCTCTGGGCATAGTTGGGTGGCCAGAGGAAAGTCAGGACTCCCCAGCTGTGCTGTGTCTTACATGGAGCTCTTGGGTCCCCAGGGTACAATCTTGGCCCTCACCACATCTGGGGCCTCACAGGCCAAGGCCTGTGCATGTGTAACCTAGAGTTGGGGTGCTGGGGGCTGGGCACAAAGAGCAGAGTGAAGCCCATGTCTGTGGAGGGGTGAGGCTTCATCCCTGAACTTACTGTGACCCTGGCAAATGCTGCCCTCTCTGCACCTGGGGTTCTCCTCTAATGGGGGATGGTCACACCACCTCTCCTCTTAGGTTCCGTGTGGCTCGAATTCCTGAGCAGAGGACAAGTTTAGTGGCATCTGAAGTGAAGACCATCACAGAGGCTGGTCCTTCTGTGGGTGATCTCCCTGACTCCCCACAAGCTGGACTCCTACCTGAGCAGCGGGCCCTGCTGGGAAGTGGTGAAAATCATACTAAGTGGCCGAAGCCCCCAGCAGAGAACAGGGTCGAGGTGAGGTATGGGGAAGGTTCCTGTTAACACCTGACTGAAGATAGAATAGGGCGGAGTGCAGGGGACCCTGGGCAGGAGCTACTTTCCTGGCGCCCAGACCTCTGGATTTTACTCTGGTCCCTCACCCTTGCCTCTCAGGAGAACCGCTATGTGGTCCGGCTCAGTGAGAGCAACCTGGTCATCTGAGGGGCTGTCTAGTCTGAGGACACTCAGCCTTGCCCTGGGAGGTCCCCAGGACTTCTTGGAGGAGGCAGAGCTATAGCTGGGACTGTGAGGACCAAGAAGCAATGACCCAGCAGCACAACAGCAAAGGTCATAGCCTGGAGGTAGGACCATCCGCCCCAGTGAGGAGGCAGTCAGCGGGCACCGTGTACAGCACTTCAAGAGCCTTGCCCTGTCCCTGTTGCCCCAGTTGCTCGCCTGCAGGATGCCCTAACCCTGTGCCTGCCCTGGCCACATCCTAGGAGCCCACTGGCTTCTCTGTACCACCAGGGGTCTGGGCTTGGTGGAGGGGTGGTGCCTGTACCTGGTGCGCCAGCCCCACCCCTTGGTGACTGGCTCTAGAGCAGATGTGCCTCCCCATCCTCTTCCGGCAGGTCCGGTGAAGGGAAGGGACAACGAAAAGCCCTGGGCTAGGAGGCCGAGTTCCTGGGTTCTAATCCTGGGCACGTCCCTGGCCATCACTGGGCCATTTTCCTGACTGTGAAGTGGGGAGAGAATGTCTCAGGACCCAGGGCCTCCCCAGCTCCTTGCAGGTTCTGGGCGGGGTCCTGTTGGGGGAGAGCTTGACTCTGCCACCCCTCCCATTAGTAGCTTTATCTGGCCCATTTTTGCTGCTTTCTGCCTTCAAGGCCTCCATGGAGCTGTCCATCCATGGCTTCGCCTACAGACGGGGCTGAATGCATGTGCCTGCCTCTACCTGCTGTTTTTAACAGAAGTGAGAAACTGACTTGGGCAGTGGCAGAGCCTTGCCTGCCCTGCTCCCCCAAGGTCTCAGGAGCTTCCTGGAGAGGAGCACTGGTGGGGCTGGCGAGTGCCTCTGGCCTCAGTGGTTTCCCTTTCCCTGTGGTGCAGTGTGTCTGTCCCCAGGGCCCTGGGTAGCACAGGGGACTGCAGCCCACCCCCCATGTCTCCACTCTGGCTCAGCCATCTGGTTAGTTATGTGGGGCCGTGCAGGCGTGGACCCACTCCCCACCCCCATTTCTCTTATTTATTAAAACCTACTGTTGTCCTGCCCTTGCATCTGTGTCCCCATCCACTTGTTGAATAATAAAAGATGGGAAAATGGTGTCCTGAGGAGCTTCTTTTTCCCATGCCCCTTCCCAAGTCCCCTGGGCCCTGCTTTGTGCCCACTGTGTGCCACACAGGCTGCCCCTCCCTTCCTAGCATCTGCTGCTCAGCAGCGGGGTACACAGGCCAGGGGAGGCCCCTCTCCCCACCTGCTTCCCACTGGCCAAGACAGTGACTGGGGAACCTGACAGGTGATTTAAAGTTTTCTAATAACCTTGTTCTAGGAAGCAGAAAGAAACAAGTAGACTTAGTTTTAGTATATTTTAACTCAGTATATCTAAAATAGTCTCACTGCAATATAAAATCAACATAAAATTACAAATGAGGTTTTTTTTTGGAGGGGTGCTTTAGAATCTAGTGTGTATTTTACACTTTTTTTAGAGACAGGGTCTCAGTATGTAGTTCAGGCTGGTCTTGAACTCAGTGATCCTCCTGCCTCAGCCTCCCAAGTGCTGGGATTACAGGCTGCGCCACCACACCCAGCTGTGTTTTACACATTTTGAAATGATCTAACATTCATCAAGGGCTTATGGGCTGCAAGTGGCTGTCATAATGGACCCTACAGCTCTGGCTAGAGGAAGCAACATGGTGTTGAGCCTGGCAGATGAGGTGAGGGAGATGCTGGAAGCCGGAGAGTGTGGGAAGGGGAGACATGTTCCAGGGAGAGGGAACAGCATATGCAAAGGCCACACCAAGGTGGTGCTGTGGGCTTTGTGCCAAGGAACGTCCAAAGTGGTTAGGAAAGGAAGAGCCTGACCTATCAGCTCCCTCCTGGCCACCATGCAGGGCAGAAGCTGCGGAGCTGGGCACCTTGAGGCAGCTGGTGGTGAGAAACAGATCCAAAAGATTCCTTGGGCAAACCTGCTAGGGAAGTCCAGGGCTTGGGCGTCTTTACAGGATGTGAGCCAAGGGATTAGGGCCAGCTGGGTGGGGCAAGAGGAGGAGCAGTCCTAAGGTCACCTGATAGCCCTGGTGGATGTCCTGAGGCATCTGAGTATGAAAGCCAGGAACTCTCAGCAGAAGTGGGTGATAACAGTACCCACCAGCACTAAGGTGGGCATTTATGCCAGGACTGGGCAGAGAGAACACATCTCAGGGAAAGGCCTAGGGCAGATCCCACTTCGAGAAAGCAATGACAGGGAGGCCCAAAGAAAAGCAGGAGAGGGCTGGGTCCTGGCAGCCAGGCAAAGATGCTGCTGCCAGATCAGGTGCTCTGTGGGGCCAGGGGGATTACTGTGTGACATGGTAGACATGGACTTGGGGTCATCTCCCGGGAGCGGTGAGAGCAGGGCCAGATCTGAGAGGCTTGAGGGAGACAGCCTTGTGGCAGAACCCTGGCTGTGCTAGGCCATGGCTGATGAGGCCTTAGGTTCTGGGAGATGGTTTTAGTTAAGTTGAAGCTTCTTTGGTGTTAGGTATGTTGTCTAAAGATGGAAGAGCGTGACACCTGTAAACACGGTTGGCCCTCCTATGGAGAGGCTGAAGAGCCAATAAGAAAGCAACCGTTGAGGGAACCAAGGAGGTGGGGGGCTGAACTCCAGGAGGTGTGGTGTGGGCATGTGGAACATGAAGTGTGGGGGCCGGGCCCTGGGAAGGAAAGCTAGGCAGACCCAGAGAAAGAAGCCTAGACAAAGGTGCCACTCGGAGGGGATACAAGATTCAGATGTTTAGGGGGTAAAATTGACAGCACTCGGCTGCTTGTATGAACCCTGAAGTTTCTCTCTACTGTCTCCCTTGACCCCCATGGCCAAATGGACTGGCCGTCACTAAGCTGGAGGAGGACATAACAGCACCTGCTTCCTGTGGCTGCATCGCCATTCGGTATCCTTGCTGTGGAGTGAGTTTCTACCCATTCCAGCCCTGGCGAAGGCCTTGAAAAACCCATGCTTTAAGAATGCCCCTCCTTGGAGGGGGAGGACTCGGGCCTTAGTGCCTGGGTTCTGGAGCCAGACCAAGTGTGAGTTCCACCCCCGTCCCTACCAGCTTTGTGTCCTGACCAAGGTTCTCACCCTCCTTAGCTGCCCCGCCTTAAGATGGGGCTAATGACAGGCCTTACCTCACAGCGAGTTACCAGAATTACATGGGTTAACAAGCACAAAGCAAGTCGCTTTCAATAGATGGCAGGGCCTTTTTTTTTCTTTGGTTTGTTTTGAACCTACGGCCTTGCACATGCTAAGCACACTCTGCCACTGAGCTACACACCCCAGCCCCACAGGTGTCAGCCCTTAATGGCCTCCCATTACACAACTCAGGCCAGCTGCGGAAGCTGCTGCTTGATAAGTCAGTCACCTATCAACTACGAGGCAGTGGGCCTGTGCTGTGCCTACTCTGAGATGTAGCACAAGTATTTCTTACCAGTTCAAAACACACTTAGAATCAACCTGGCAAGACCCCCAGGGGCCCCTGGCCCAGGAGGCACCTTCCATGCCTCCTCCCCCAAGAACCACTCAGTCTGGTCACCTAGGGCTTTTTTTTTTTTTTTTTTTTTTGGAAACTTTTTTAATAGTTATTGAATGTTCTACAGCTTACAGTAAATATCATAGTTACAAACTCTTGGCTTCAGTCTTTCATAGTGATCACTATCTGATCTTCAAAACAAAACAAAACAAAACAAAACCCAAAAGAATCCAAAACAACAAAACAAAACCAGATTTACACTTCATACACACAAGCGAGGCCATGGGGCTTTCCAATCTTTACACTCCAGGCTGTTTTGAAAACACCTTAAATTCTTTGATCAAACTACGTGGAAGACACCGGTCAAAGGTTTATTATTATTATTATTATTATTTTAAATGTTTTTATTTCTTTTTAAAATGTGAGTTCCAATAAATTTAAAAATTAGATTCCAACCTGTAGATTAAAATGAATTAAAAAATACAAAATCATACGCAACGCTCTCTTCACAGGGATGTTACATGCCATGAGAACAGGCTTCTCTGTCATGTGATATGAAAGAGGGATGCAGAAGTCAGGAAGGGGACAGGCCCTGCTCCTATAAAGATCATCACAGACAACTCCAAGATGCTGGAGGCCTAATCTTACCTCCCCCTTGGCTAAGGAGGAATTTGAGTTACAACACAGACCTAGACAATTTGACTGAACCGTCCAACTCTTTTGCTAACTTCTAAGCATCAGGAGGAAGGCTGGAGCCTGGAGGATGCTGCTCCTGTGGGAATCACGCCCAAGGCTGATTTCACCCATTTGACTCCCATGGGCTGGTACTTATCTGCAAAGTGGTTACATCTGTTCTCTTCAGGAAGGAAAATCCTCCTTATACCAGGGCTGGAATGGGTAGAAACTCATTCCACCACAAGGAGACCTAGTGGCAATGCAGCCATAGGATGCCGGTGCTGTCATGTCCTCTGGTTTAGTGACAGCCAGTCCCAACTCCTGTGTTCTTTTTTTTTTTTTTTTGTGGGTACCAGGCGTCGACCTCAGGACCTCACGCGCCAGTAGGCGCAGTAGGCGCCTGTGCCACTGAGCGATATCACCGGCCCTTTTTTCATATGTGGGTTCCAGGAGTTGAACTCGGGCCCTTGCGCCTGCCAGGCAGGCACTTACGCCGCTGAGCCATCTCACCGGCCCCGTCTCCTGTGTTCTTAAGCTGGCCTCTGGGCTGGATTCAAGAGCATGCACAACAGAAAATACTGGAGAAGCTGGGGGCGTAGGACCTAGTCTGGCTCAGGCAAGGTTGGACATGGAATGTTAAAGCTAGCCTGCCAGGACTTTTGAAGGCTGGGTCTTGGAACAACATAATGCTGAATTTCAAAAGAGCTTTCTAGAAGAGGGAGATGTGGATGGGTAAAGGACAAGGCCTACAGCCGATCTGGCATGCCCACAGAAGCCTGAGTGCTTAGAGGCTCAGGTGTGGAATCTGCCCCTGCAGCCTAGCTACGATTCTTCCGGTGATCTGCCTTTCAGAGGTGGGCAGGGCCTGGACACCAACAAGGTGCCTCCTTCCCCCTTGCCCACTCTACTACCCAGCTGCCCCTGTCTGGATTCCCATTTGCCAAGAAGCTGGGGCCACACACCCAGTAGTGAAGTGGTGGTGGTACAAAATAGAAAAGCAGAGCTTCCACACACTTGTACTCTACTGCATTTGAAGAGTCCCATCATGGTGTTAATGAATGATTCAGCGAGAATATTGTGATGAAGACTCAGGGCCAGAGTGGGTGGGGCCCGTCTGCTCCCTCCACAAAGCAGAGCCAGGGAATTTGATATGCAAAGCCCCAGGCCTGGTTCAGCTAGTGCCTCACTGGCTATGTCCTGTCTATACAATGAGGATGTCAGAACTTGGTGACCAAGGGCCTTGTCCTACTTTTATGCTCCACATGATTCATTTCTAAAGGCTATTCAGAACAAAGCAAGCCCTTCAAGGAAGTACCCTCAGATATTTGGGAATATACCTCCAATGTGGAACAATTTGGGTGGCCAGAAGGATGAGGAGGTATGGAGCCTGTTTATTCAGTGTCTCATGAAGAAGCAAGCTGAGGGACTCCACTATGTCAGGCTCCTCTAAAATACCAACTTGCTGGATCTAGACAGCAGCCAGGCCATCGCATCACAAAGCCAGAGCACCAGGTGTCCCCAAGACGCCTGCCTGGGTCTTTCAAGAGAAGGGTGCCTGGTGCTACCCTTGAACACTGGGCACTGAGACCTCAGGGTGTTATGTTCAAGTTAGGCCTTTGTTGCAAATTCTCATGCTTTCTGTGCTAACAGCTGGATATGCCTCTGGGTCCCCAGAGCACATTACAGGTCCCAGAACAAAGCAGAAGTTCTTAAAAATCTGCTCAGCTGTGAAAACTGAGCTTCCCAGGTCTCCATTAAGTCTCCCTCTGTGTGGGGCAGACAGATAGCCCTTCCCTTCTTCAAGCCACTCAGAGACCTATCATGTGGCAACAGAAAGAGCAGAACATTTAAGAGTTCAAGTCATGGCTCTTTCACTCATAAACGGTGTTCTTTTGTCAAGTCTCTTAACACTCTGAGCATTAATCTTTTCATCTATAAATTTTGGCAATCAATGTCCAAGTACTTTGCATACCAAAAAAGCTCTGGACAGGTGCACATTGGCCCTGCTGCATATTCAGGGGAGGGGAGATGCACATCAGGGTGGTTGCCAGGAGAATGAGAAAGAATAGCAACTGCCCCATCCCATGGGAATTTGTTTTTCTCAAAGTGTGGCAAAAGATTATGTTTCAGGCTTTCACTACTTGGAGGCAATCCAGCTTCGAAACTTCTGGGCTGCAGGCTGGTGAAGACAGAGTCAGGTAGTAGTGGGAGAAGCCAAGAGGTGAATGGAACCCTTTTATCCTGAGCCCTGGCCTCCAAGGTGTTGACCTGGGGAGAAGCAGTGGCGTGGGAAGGAGAGAGATGTGTATGCAGTTGCTAGTGCTGCAGGTAGGTCATGTGGGCATGTCCTTTCTCTCTCTGATTTGTCCATCTTCCTAAAATAACATGGTCTTTCCAGCTCTGACCTTCTGTCCAGATTGACCACAGGGCCATCCAGCATCTCTGGATGATACCAACAGAACCTTCCTGTGACCTGCCAGGGCACACACTGCCCTGCTCTCCTGGGCTCGGACCATGTGTAGTGACTCCCCAAGCTTGGCTGGGCTTGTGGATCTCCATCAGAACAAGAGGTTGAGGCAGGCTGAACTGGGCCTCCAGTGCTCACACTGAAAAAGTGGTCCTAGACCCGGCTGCTGCAGACCACAGCCTCTCGATGCCTTTCCTTCACCTGGGGCCTCCCTTTGACCTTGAAGGACTGGGGACTAAGACATGGTGCAGGGCATAGAGGCTTCAGTACATGAGCCTGTGTCAGGGTCAGGCTGGAGGGAAAGAGACAGCAGACAGCCCGGGACTCAAGTGGCTCTGTTGCTTACTTAGCAAGTCACTTTGCTTTTCTGAGCCTTGGCTTTCCTCATGGGTCAAATGGTAGGCATAATCTCCATTTCTCAGGGTTAAGCCACATGATGTATGTTAAACTGCTCTGTGAACTGTGAGGTACAGATGTTAGTTTTTACTTACTGGTGTAGAAAGAACAGCAGTTATAAGGTCATTCCTAGGTCCTTTTCTTTCCTCCTTTCTGTTCCACCCGGCCCACCTGGAGGCAGCAGGGTCCAGGAAGTCTGTCAAGATCCCAGCCTTCAGCTCACTTTGGGCCCATTCCCTTTCCTTCTAGAGCCTGTTCTCTCTTTTGTCAAATGAATGGATTAACTGACCCTGTTTCTCTCCTCTCAGGCCCAGTAAGTTAAAGGCTGTGAAGTGCTTTGAAATCTACGAAGCACCTGACAAATGTAAAGGTTTCCTATTATTATTACCACATTATTTTGGCATCTTCAAACATATATGATACAGTCTAGAACAGCCTTCACCCACCTTTACAAGATCAAAGAGAGTGGGAGGAGGTATTTGCAAATAAATGGATTAACACTGGCAAACTTTGTTATTTTAAAATGAAACCTCACCAGCACCCCAAAAAAGACCACTCAGATCAGCTGGGTTTTCTCTTACTGGTTCTGAAGTTCCCTAGAAGGTGGGCTCCCCAACTCTCCCAACTCTAGGCCAAGGATGTTGATGGGCTCTGACCTCCTGTGTACAGCCAGACAGCTTCCAAGGTCCTTCCAGCCCAAGGTTTCCTGATGTCTTTCTTCAATTTGGCACAGGTAGGGGGAAGGCATGTCCAAGTTTACATGAATTTAAAATGAAGATTGTTATTTAAAAGTCCCAAATGTTGTCAGTGATCCCATTTTGTACAGTAAAATGTTCCTGCCCCACCCCAGAGGGGCTGCTGGCCCAGCTAAGTGCTGGGTACAGAAGGGTAGTACTGGGTAATCCAGGCTCCTGGCTGAGACTAGCAAGGGCCTTCTTGTCCAGGGGTCCCTCTTCTCCAAGATGAGCCCATGTCTGCTGGACCTCACCCTCGTGCTCCTCTCCTGATGCTTCCCACTCTCTTTTCTTCTCAGGACGAGGGGCTACTGTCCTAAAAACATGGCCTCTCCTTTTCAGCCAGCCTACCTGCTCCTTTTCCTAGGGGTGGAGCCAGGCATAGGACGAAGTTCAAGATATCTTCACAGAATTTCCAAATGCTATTTCTTCATTTGCAATTTCTGTTCCTACCATCTGCCCCCATATGGCCTCTGCCCCATCTTCAACCCCCACCGCCTTTGCAGTCCATGGGGGAAAAAAAAAGCACAAAAAGCCCAGAGATCATTCCAGAGCTCACCAGGTGTGGGCGCTGATGACTCAATTTTTATAAAACCAAGCCAATCCATCCCTAGGTACATTTTTGTAGGCAACATGCCACTAGGTAGGAAGGCTGCATTTAATGCTAATTTACTGTGAGATCTAGGGAAGTCTCCTCTTCTCTCGGCCTCTATTTCCTCATGTGTCAAATAGGGAAATGGATGAGATGATTGCTAAGGTCCCTTCAGTTCCATGAGTCTATGAAATGTTTATTGCTATTGCTTTTCCTTCACTATCCTGACCTTCAGAGCTGCCAGCACCCACCTGGAATGTGGTTCCTTCACTTTGGCCGTGAATGGCACAAGGTAACCAAGAGCTTGGCCTGCCTGTCAGCCCCACAGACAGACACAGACGGGTGACCCCTGGCACTGGGAGAAGGGCAGAAGGGAATGGGAGAGAAATGTCATAGGTCCCCACTTTAATCAGGAGGAAGCTCCTCATCAGAGTGGGTCCATGAGGGCACAGAGGCGAGGTCTGAATTATACAGGGCACCTGGCCTTCAATGGCCTCAGGACACTGGGATCCCACTACCCTGCAGCTGCTTGGCAGGTCTGAGGTCAAAATCACCTTTTGAGGAAGTGCCAGGTCAGTTAACATCACTGTGCAAATCAGAAGGTCCAGGCCCAATCATTACAGCCAGACCTTTCAAACCAAAGCCATCAGGGCAAGGACCTCTTTTCCCTTCTTTGCTCTCCTTCCCCACAGTGCCCCCACGTCCAATTCTCCCAAAAACTGGTTTCCCAGGTTCTCAGCCTGGGGTATGAAGCTGCTAATATAGCCCTACACAATCAGATGGTTTTATTCTTGGTCTGTTGCGATGGTTCTCAGAAGATACTTCATCATTTCATTTGTGTCAGGACATGATAATGTCCTGAACTATCTTGCTTAAGAAAAACCAGAAAAGGAACATTGCCCAGAGGTGTGGCCTGTTCAACAGCTCTGAGTTCCTACCCCAGACCTGAGGGCCACATCTGTTTATGGTTTTCCAGTGAAGCCTGGCCTTCAGTTGAACCACTGCAACAAACCCACTCTCTGCTTGCCACTACACTGGGATCCTGAGGACAGGACACTTAGGGAAGAAAAGAAGTGCAGAGGGGATGTGGCCTGGTCAGGTACAAGGAGAGGGTAGAGCTGGAAGGGAAGCAGCTAAGAGGGGGCAATGGGAAAGAGGCAGGAGATTAGAAAAAGCAGCTTTACAAAAACAAAAAATAAAAACCAAAACCATTAAAGATGCATAAAGTGACCCTTGCACTTCCGTTGTCTCTTCTTGCAAATAGAGGTGGTGCTGCTAGGGAGCTGCTCCAGCACCAGGTGTAAGACTTGAGTAGTTGCATACAATGTGTGACTCCAGATCTGGAGAGAAAGGGGAACCATTAGTGACAGTGATATCACATAGGCCACTTTGAGAAGCCTCTGGATCTCATCCCCTCAACTTGGGAGCCCTAAATAGGGCTCTCTGTGCCCTCCTAGTGAAGATGTTTGCTCCCCACTTACGGAAGTTGTGTTCTAGTGCCAAGAGCCCCTGGAGGAGGGCAGAGGAGATGCTGCCATAGAAAAGAATTTAGTAACGTCCTTGGACTCATGCAATCCCTGCATGTGTCAGAATATGTTGAGTGATATTACAGGGTCTCTAAAATTTGGGGTCTGTATAAGCTAGTCACAGCCTTCTGGTCATGGGGATGACTGCATTTCTCGCTAGGAGTCAACTCACCCAAAGACCTTACAGCAGGGCAGTAACTCTCTGATAACTCTCTGCCCCTGTGATACCTCTGCTCCGTATTCAAGTCAGGGGCTCTGAGGTGGTTCCTGTATGCTTCCCCCTTCCCATCTCTCCCACCTCAGCCCCACTCACTTGGATGGACTGTAGGCTTTACCAGTGCGGGGGCACGTAGCTGTACGCAGGGGTTCCTTGGGCCCTGTATGTTGGCATGGAGACAGGATGTGCCCCAATCGCAGTGTGCTGGGGTGTAGTCAGCAGGGTACCTGAGTATCCAGAGAGAGGAAAGGAAACCTGATGAGGCTGCACCAGGGTGCAGGAATGAAGAGAATGGTCTTCTGCATGGCTGCTCCCCACTGCTTGATGAACCACTCTCCCTTCCCTACCTTGCCAGCCTTCATCCCCTTAGGGGGACCTTTTCAGATGCTAGAGGGCACAACCAAGCACTACCTTTTCGAAGTCCCCTTTTCTTTGTATGCTTCACTTACTGCATGCACACTAAGCAGTACCTGCTGGTGTCTGTGCTTATATCTCCCACATAACTTACGTGCTCCTTAGCGGCAGAACTCTGGTCTGACTTATGGGTATCTGGTCTCTGTGACCTGAACAACTTGGCCAGCACAGGGAAGGTATCCAGAAGCTTGCAAATGTAAGGGGTGGGATAAAATCCAAATGCCCACTCTGCTCCTGGCAGTCTCTTCTCTCAAGCGGTGACCTCAGTGGTTTAAAACTTAGGTCTCTACAAGTTGGGCACACCCCCCTGATCTTCTCTCACCCATCATGGAAATGCCCATATTTTCCCCTAGGTGTTAACTCATTCAAAGACCCTCCTAAAGCTGTACTCTCCATCTGCATCCTTGAGGTTCCTTAAGGGCAGTGCTCTGGTCTGATTTCTGACATAAGCCATTAATGGAAAGGGGTGTTAAGGGTCTTCTGATTCTTTCACCTCTTATAACTCATGGGACAGGCCCTTTGCTGCTGTCTGCTAAATAACATTGCTCCTGCACCTTCTTTTCTGGGTCCCTCATGGCCACTAGAGTCCTACTGTCATCATCCCTCCCTCAAACTGCCCTGATAGCCTCCTCACTGCCTACTTGCTTCCAGCCTCTCCTCTTGATCCTGCCACCAGCCTGCAGCCAGAGAGAATGTCGAACACAACACTTTCCTTCCCCTGTGTAAAGGCCTTTGCTAGCTCCCTTATCTACAGGTGTTCAGGACTCATTGTCTTATCCTTGCCAACTGCACCAGCTGCCTTTCCACTCCCATTCTGTAAGAGCCAGGCCATC
The DNA here is from genome assembly GCA_028451465.1 of Erethizon dorsatum. Taxonomy (NCBI): domain Eukaryota; kingdom Metazoa; phylum Chordata; class Mammalia; order Rodentia; family Erethizontidae; genus Erethizon; species Erethizon dorsatum. The sequence continues at coordinate 56,228,345 of CM051827.1, read as the reverse complement.
TACATTCTGAATGTGCCACCCTCGCAATCTTTCTGCCTGCTCTGTCCCTCCTTCTTTCATGTCTCTGCTTAGCCTCTGTCCACCCTTTAAGGCCTTGTTCAGTATGCCGTCTTGGTGAAATTGTCCTCATCCCTATGACAGATTTAGAGGGTCCTTCCTCTGGGTCCCAGCACAGGATTTTTCATGCTATGCTATAGTCAGTCCTGTGAATGTTCTCTGCTCCGTCCGAGTTCCTGGAGAGGGACAGATGCTGAGGCACAGGCTGCCCTCACCTGCTGACATCGCCATAGTGGTGCCTGCGACCATGCCCATGGCCACACCGTTGGTCCTAGGGGCAGCAACAGGAGCCGGATAGATGGCAGAGGGAATGCTGTTGGGCTGGACGACCGTGGTGTGGTGGATGACATGGGGCTGAGCAGCGTACACCGGCTGTGTGTAGTAGGCTCCCTGGAGGAAAGAGGCTGAGGTCAAGTGGGCTCTTGGAGAGGTGGTGGGGTGGGGGTGGGGGTCTCTGTTTTTCCCAGGCCCTGAGGAATGGGGTGAGAGAACCACTGGTTCAGGGACACAAGTCTAGGTCCCAGCTGCAGCTCTGCTTTGCCTTATTCTGTGACTGGTCCGTTCAATGTTGGCCATTCCCCTGTCCTGCTCTGCTCCTGGGGCTGCTATGATTATGTAATGGGATAAGATCCCTACTACTTTAACTCTGGTGTTAGCATTTTACTATTGATGTTTTATGACAATGTTCTCTTATAGCTGCCTAAAATGTAAAGGCAGAGAGTACAGCCAATCAGTGTCTAAACATAAGAATGGGGCTGGGGAACCCCAGAGTATCAGGCACATATGCTGAAAGGTTATCAGTGGTATTATTATACTGATGCCAGTGCTGGCAATTTACAAACCAGAAAACATCAATGGACAGCACTTCCCAAGATGTCTCTTACTATTTCTCCTTAGGCCAAAAGGTAAGGATAGAGAAAATGGCCTGCCCAAATCACCTGGCTGTTTCCTACCACTGCCCACTGGGCTGCTGACCCCTGGGAAGAGTACACAAACCTGAGAGTACTATCCAAGGCAGCTTACCACAAATCAGAAAAATTGATCTCAAGTCTGTCTTCCTTTGTTTTTTAGACTAAAAAGTACTCTTGCCACTTACACCTCATGTAGAACTGTCATGCCAGAACATGTGTTACTCCAGCTGAAGGAGTCCAGATCGGGGCACAAAGGCACAGAGAGAATAACTTGCCTAAAGGCGCTGGTAGCAGAGCCTAGGCACTGTTCTCCTTCCTACCTGACTTAGAGTTTATCAAGGAAGGGTAAAGTGGAAGTGGAGAGAGAACAAGATACTGTATATGACAGTCTCATCCTGACTCATCCAGTGGCGCTTGGATAAGTCATTCCCCTCTCTGGGTCTTTGCTTCCCTGCTTGCTTAACAAAGGAGTTGAGCTAGATGGTCCCTAAGGGCCCATGCCCCTCTGATATTCTGGTCCCTGTTAATCTTAAGACTTTATGCCTTACCCCTCTGGGGACTGAGGTGGACTGAGGGAAGTGAGAGCAAGCTGAAGGAATATTGTTTCAATGATGCCACAGGGAGCTTGGAGAGACCCAGGAATTCTTTGTCTTCAGACCCTGCCCTACCCCACCCAGCCCACCGAGGCTGCAGGCTCCTCTACCTGTGAAGAGGCAGGCCCAGGCCTCTATGTGTACCTACCTGGGCATACAGGTTCTGCTGGGGGTAGGCACTTCTGATTGGATACATGGCCGTCTGATAGGGGTTGGGTGATGGGGAGTAGGGAGGTGGAGCAGTATTATTCTGGGTCGGTGGGACCTTGTATGGTGTCCCCGCAGTATATCCTATACCAAGGCAATAAGAGAGACCTCCAGTTACTTGGCAGAACAGCATTGCTGGAAGGTAGCAGGTCCCAGTCACAATTCCCCAGACAAACACGGGCTGAATACAGGCTGGAAACACAGATGAGAACAAACAGGAGAACAGGGCTCCACCCAGACAGCCCTGGCCTCAGTCCTGGTGCGCAGAGCTGCGTGTATGATTCTGGGCATCTTTTGTTTCTCTAGGTTTCAGGGTTCTCATCTATGAAATAAGAGGCTGGAACCAGATGGTCTCTTATGGGATCCTCTCAGCTCTGACAGCCTGGGGTTCTGAGCTGTCTGTGAGAAAGGGAGGTACACACAGATGGAAGCCTTTAACCCACTCTCTACTTCTTGATGCTTTCTATCTTCTTGCCTTTTCTGACTCCCCAGCATCCCATAGTATTTTCTGCTGCTGGTCAGGGCTTTCTCTGCCTTGCTTTCCCCCTTACTCTTGCCGTATTTTTTCCCCCTTATATCCTTCTCCTTTTATGGACTTCCCTTGACCACATTTGGCTCCTGCCTACCGAGTATGAAGGGCGAAAGGCCATATAAAATACCACTCAGATACCCTTATCTTCTGGGATACTAAAATCTATAGAGCTGGCTTTTCCTATTCTGGGGCTCAGAGGAGGGTCAACTCTGCACTAAAGGCCTCATGTCAGAGATCACAAGGATTCACACTGTTGTGGAACTCAGGCCATGTCCGCACCTCAGAAGCATGGACAAAAGCTGGGGCCAAGAGGTCAGGCCCTAAGAAGCTCACGACTGGCCATGCAAACAAATTATACTACCTTTGAGTCCTCTGGGGAAAAAAATCAGATTGTATGGTCACAAAAAGAACTTGAGTCACAAGTCACTGAGGAACAAGACTATCCTTACATAGTCCCCAGATGGAATTATCTTTTGGTATCAGATAATCATTAAGTGACTTCAATTTTCTCACTTACATAACCGGAAGGTCAGACAGGACAAATTATTTTAGGAACTTCTAAAGACCCTAAACTCTTCTGAGTTGAAGGGACAGTACCAGGGACCTTAGCACTGAAACCCCAGGGTATAGGAGCTAGGGTAGCTTCTTCCCTGTGGTCCCATCCTTGGTGGGGCTGGCTGCCGTCACCGAACCTCTCTGGTTCAGCTCTTTTGTCCACAAGATGTTCGCCAAGGACCCCTTCAGCTGCAAGGAGCTGTTTCTGCAAGAAGGGAATGGGCTGCAGAGTGGAGAGGAGAGAAGAGATCTAGGCTTCAGTCTAGCTTTCCCCTTTTAATTTGATGGTGATCACCAAATATCTGGGCCTGAATTTCTTATTCTGTAAAACAAGAGGCTAAGAATGAAGATACCTTCCTAACTAAAATTCCACGGCTCTGAAGATCCTGGGTGTACTCTAACTCCAAGTAAAAGCAAGCTACCACATGGGCACAAATCCCTGTTTACACCACAGCTTTGGTATAACGCCCCACGCCCCAGTGACTTTGGAGGATATGCCAACTGCTGTTCAGTTGCTGCAAAAGGTGCGCTGTCCTCTCCCACCTGCAGATCTATAGCTGCTTCTATGAAAAACTGGTTTTGTGGCCAAATTTGTTTGGGAAATAAGTCACAATGAAGAAAGGATTAATGGAAAGGATTAATCAAAGAGAGGGCAGAATTGATAAGAAGGAGGCATTAACTGGAAGTGGGAGTGCAAGTCAGTTGAGGGAGAAGTCTAGAGCAGATTCCTCAAAGCTTTTAAATTGCAGAGCTAATTATGAGGTGTGGTCACAGGGAGGAAAGCAGGTATCATGGGCTAAGAGGGTGTCTAGGTTTGTAGACATCTAGAAGGAGCCATCTGAGGGATGCTTCACCTCGGGACCCAGTATACTTCTCTATGAAACAAAGGAAGTTCTCAAGATGGGCATGACTAAGAATGCGCAGCAGACGGTAAACTCTAAGGAACTTAATAGTTGTTTTGGGAGGAGAAGTGACAGAAGGGAAGTTCTAAGGTTCCCTAAGTTTGTTAAGTAGCAATATAAAATAAAGACAAATAGATTTTTTTTTTACAATTCTATGATCCTGAGGAGTCCTTAAAATGCAAAGGTGAATGGTGAATCTCCAAGATATGGATACATAGGGCCGGTGAGATGGCTCAGAGGCTTAAGCGCCTGCCCGGCAAGCGCGAGGGCCGGAGTTCAACTCCCGGATCCCACATACGAAAAAGGGGCCGGTGATATCGCTCAGCGGCACGGGCGCCTGCTGGCGCGCGAGGTCCTGAGGTCGACCCCCCGGTACCCACAAAAAAAAAAAAAAAAAAAAAAAAGATATGGATACATAGGAGATTATATTTCCCAGATTTATTTTGCCACAGAATCTTTCATTCACACTATTAATAGTTAAGACAGGCCTGTGGTTTTCTGTAATTGCAGCTTGTTTTGGTAAATGAAGCTTCACTGTAACACACCCACTATGGAATAACTACTTTCCTCTTACAACCATAAGGCCCCAAAACCTTAAGTGTCTATTATCTAGCCCTTTACAGGAAGTTTGCCGGCCCTGATTTCAAGGAATAAAACAAGGTGTGAAGGGTTGTAGGGTGTAGCTCAGTGTCAGAGTGCTTCTCTGGTGTGTGCAAGGCCCCGGGTTCAATCCCCAGGCCTGCAAAACAACAACAAAAAAAACCCCAAACAACAAAAAAGTATGGAGAATCTACTTGGAATAGAACGATGCTTCTCTCTGAAAGTGCTACAGCGCAGAGCAGTGGTGACAAGCAATCTGAAGACAGACTGACAGCCTGGGTCCAAACGTCAGCTCTGCTACTGAGCAGCTATGGAGTACACTGTCTCACCTGTAAAATGAGGACAGTGTGTTCTTGTGATAAACACACTGAATAAGTGCAATGTGCCTAACATATTATAAGCACTTCATATAGGTTAGCTATTATTATTATTAATGATAGAGACTGTTCTGAAAGACTATAGGAGACAGGAAATAAAACTAATGCTATGGGCTGTTCCAACATCTAACAGACTACAGGAATATAAGATTCTAATTAACAACAACAAAAAAAAAACTACTATGCTGGGCTTGGTGGCACATGCCTATAATCCCAGTACTTGGGAGGCTGAGGCAGGAGGACTGCCATAAATTCAGGGCCAGCCTGGGATACATAGTGAGTTCAAGGCCAGCCTGAACTACATAGTGAGACCCTGTCTCAAAAAACCAAAAATAAATAAAATAAAATAAAATAAAATAAAAAAACAGTACTAGGGATTGAACCAAGGCCTTCATACTATACTACAGCACCCCCCCACACACCTTTTTGAGACAGGGTCTCGCTATGTAGTTCAGGCTAGCTTTGAACTCACTATGTAACCCACACTGGCCTTGAACTCAGTGATCCTCTTGCCTCACAGTGCTGGGATTACAGGTGTAATCCCACACACCCGGGGTTTTTGTTTTTGTTTTTTTGAGACGGGGGTCTTGTTAAGTCACCAAATTGCCCAGGTTGGGCTTGAATTTGCAATCCTCCTGCCTTAGTCTCCCAGAGTGCTGGGATCATAGGCATGTGCCGCCATGCCCAGCTGAGATTCTAAAATGTTATGGTTAAAGTGCTATGGTTTTATGATTCTTTAAAGTTAACAAGCCACCAATGCTGGTGACTTTCCTTTATTCTCCTGGAGGATGTGCTCTGAAATTTTTATCTTGCCCAGGGAAGGTGTACCACCCCCTCTATGGCCACAAGGACAACCATATTACAAAGTGTTGGGACTGTTCCTCTGAGGAAAATCAAAAGGCTCCAAGAGATTCCAGTAGATTTTGGTTTCCACATCTAAAAATAACCTTGTCTGAGAATGTTCCCCTCTCTTCATGTTATGAAATGAGACACACACACACTCAGAATACAAATCAGCAGCCAAAATACCCGTGGCGATGACAGAGATGATGCTGTAGAAAGCAGCCCTGCTTGACTGTCTGTATATAGACAGTTTGGGATAGGAGAAGCACAACTGCAGAAGCAGAAGGGATCTTGGCATTCTCCAAGGCAACAAAAGCACTCACAGATAAGAGAAGGGACAGACGCTAAAAGAGACACTGGCATGGGCACTTCCTCTAACCACAATGGCTCTCAAGTTGTCATTTGTCTAGAGGATCTTACATGAGGCTGCAGAAACTGCCAGGGGCCCTCGTCCTGGGCTCCTTCAAGAGTCACTCACTTCCTCTCTCTCAGGAATATCCTCATTTGTACTAGATTTCAGAGGGCCTTTCTGGGGCTGGCATTCTAAGTTTCTGAGTATCTCAGCGGGAATTTTATGAGAACGTCATTGCAGAGGACTTTCCACAACAGACCAAAAGTCCTGTCTATCCCCTTGGGGAACACTGACAATTCCCCTGGGGCTGTGGCCTGAACAACCTTGGGTATCAGAAAAGTCAAGGCTTTATTACTGTGTGCATCTAAGTAAAAGAAGCTCTTGGGCTTGGTTGTTGTTTTTTTTTTTTTTTCTTTTTGAGACAGGGTCTTGGTATGTATGTAGTTCAGGCTGACCTCGAACATATGGTGATCCTCCTGCCTTAGCTCCCCCAGTGCTAGGATTATAGGGGTGTGCCACCATGCCTGGCACTGTTGGGCTTGTTAAAAATAAGAAAATCTCATGATTTCTACCCAAATAATCTCAGACTCAACTCACTTACTGGAGGCCTAACTTCCCTGAAAATAATTCTACATCTGAAGGTCACTTAGGACTTCGGAATGCTATGCCTTAAGTGAATTAGAGGCTTCCATTCAATCCGCTCTCTTTCAGAAGAAGAACCCAGAGCCCAGGAGGGCAGCAATTTTCCCAAAATTGTGCAGCAAATCAGTAAGAGCCAACCCAGAGTTCAGGGTTTATTATGCCCTGGGCAGACAGAGCTCCTTCTGAGTTAAAAGTCTCTGCAGTTCAATCTTGGACATTTGGTATATTGGTCCTTGTGTCCCGATTGGTCCTTGTGTCACTAAGGAAACATAATGAGAGAAGAATGGAATTCGATACCTAAAAGTCCTAGTGCTGCCTTATAAAAGAGGCTTTGTTTATGATATCTGTTTGTCTTAGGTCCCTAACCATAATTTTAGACTCCATCAAATAGGATAATGAAGAGAGTGTATATATTAACAAGACAAAACATTTGCAGCCCTCTCTTCAATCCTTCTTCACTGTCATAAATCTTTTTGAGTTGCAGAGCCCCTACCACCTTCAAATGCATTGATCCTCACATCACATATGCCTTTTAGACTAATTGGTTTATTGATCATCAGATTTATATGTCTGGACAAAACAAAGCATTTTGTCTAAATCTTGCCTTCACCCTTAATTCTCCTTGTTGGTAGTCAAACAAGAGAACACTGAATAAGTAAGAGGGAGACCTAATTAAAAACAGGCTTAGCAAGTGTTGGTGAAATTGAACTGTATTTGCCCAACTGCCTTAAATTTTCTGTGGCACTAGAAGCAACAAAATTTGAATACTGGGAGGAGCCTTGTGAGTCCCAACTCCATTAAAAAATATATATATCACACAAATACAAGCAAGTAATATGTATATATGTATATATTACTTGCTTAAAAGAGAGGGATACATTTTGGTCCTTTCCAGGGACCGTGACATCCTGTTTGGGAAGAGACACTGGGGTGTAGCTACTGGACATTTCTGTTTTGTTTTGCTTTTTCCAGCACTGGGAATTGAATTCAGGGCCTTGAACATACTAGGCAAGTGCTCTACCACTGAGGTACATCTTCAGCCCTTTTAAAATTTTACTTTGAGACAAGGTCTCACTAAATTACCCAGGCTGGTCTCCAACTTGTGATCCTCCTGCCTCAGCCTCCCAAGTAGCCAGGATTACAGGTATGAGCTACTTGGCCTGGTGCTACTGGACATTTCAATGGGATTTCTGAAAAATTTTAACATAATAAAAGGTTAAGACCTTCTGCTACTCAGATTGCCTAACAGCAAAAAGAGCTGCCCCTGGAGAGAAGAGCACCCTCTCCCTGGAGATGTGTGCGCCAAAGCTCAAAGGCCAACTACTGATTAGGAGTATAAGAGGAGGTCCCGCCAGGCACAGTGGCGCACTCCTGTAATCCCAGCACTCCGAAGGTTGAGGCAGGAGGTTCACCTCGAGTTCGATGCCAGCCTGGGCTACTTAGTGAGTTCAAGGCCAGCCTGGGCTACATAATGAGTTCAAGGCCAGCCTGAACTACATAATGAGACCCTATCTCAAAAATAAAAAAAGAGAGGCAATCCCTGTGGGGTGGAGCATATTGGTACACAACTGCAAGGTGAGAGAATCAAGAGCCTAATAGCCGAGTGAATCTTAAAGATGACCTAGTCCAGGTCTCTCAATTTATAATTCAAGCCGGGGATATAGCTCAGTGGCACAGCCTTGCAAGCGCAAGGTCATGAGTTCCATTCCTGGTAACACACAAACAAACAAACAAAAGTCTAATTCAAAAGGTCCATGGGCCGGTGAGACGGCTCAGCGGCGTAAGCGCCTGCCCGGCAAGCACGAGGTCCTGAGTTCGACTCCCAGTACCCACATACGAAAAAAGGGCCGGTGATATCGCTCAGTGGCACGGGCGTCTGCTAGCGCGCGAGGTCCTGAGGTGGACCCCCAGTACCCAAAAAAAAAAAAAAAAAAAAAAAAAGGTCCAAAGCATGGACATGAATTATCCAATGCTACATAGAACCCAAGTCTAGAATTCAACTCTGTGGGTTTCTTTCCACTATACTACAGTCACTGTGCCTTTACACATCTCTGTCTATATGTGCAGATGTCCAAGAAAATACGTATATGTCAATTGACATGTCTACTCTTACATATGTTCACTCTCTTCTACCTCAAGTTATCTGGAAAAGCTCCCTAACGACTGTCATCCCTCTCTTATAGAATAAAATCAACCTCATCAGAAAAGCCAGTAATAGAATCTTAACCTGGGAGCCATCATTTTCTAGTCCTGTTTACTAGTTGGGCAGCACCATGCACATTACCTTTCTAACTCTCAGCTTTCTACAGAGAGGAAACTCTATCCAAATAACATTATAGAACTATAGTGTTGATTAAGTCAGAAGGTGATTATGAAAGCATTTTCCCTAGAAGGTGATTATGAAAGCATTTTCCCTAGAAGGTGAACAATGTTATATAAGCTGATCTTGACATCTGCAGACAATAATAACAAGGAAAAAATGACACTGCATATTTTAAAAAATGAGAAAAATACAATGAATTTGTCCAGTCTACTTAGCAGACTAATAATTCACTGTAACATCTTGCTGAGGGCTTGTCCAGGCCCTGCTGGCACAACTATAAAGACAACTGCTCACCACATCCAAAGTTAAATCATTCCTCTACTGCACAGTTCTACAAGGCACAAAGTTCTCCCTTATATGGAGTTTAAATGACATTCAGTGATTTTTTAAACACTGGTCTTATTTCCTTAGTGGAACCACCTGGTTAAAAATCAGATGTGATCAGGCTGGGCGTGGTGGCACTTGGGAGGCTGAGGCAGGAGAATTGCCATGAGTTCGAGGCCAGCCTGGGCTACATACAAGACCTTGTCTCAAACAAACAAACAAACATCAAATATGACCAGATGCTATGGTGCATGTCTGTAATCTTAGTTACTTGGGAGGCCATGGCAGGAAGATTGTAAATATGAAGCCAGCCTAGGTAACTTAGTGAGACTCTGTCTCAAAAAAATTTTTAAAGGGCTGAGGCTGTAGCTCAGTGGTAAAGGACTTGCCTAGCACATTGAGGTCATGAGCCCAACAATTCCTGGAACTGGAGAAAAACAAAAAAATAAAAAACAGGTGGGAAGGTGATAGCACCAGTTACCCCACTGAAGAGAAACATGACTAATCTCACTGGCAAGCTGGCACCTGTTCCTGTATATATCTTGCTCCTGTAGTGCAGCTTAGACTAGGGCAGTGTTGTGTTTGTTTGTTTAATATGGGGGCATTTTTGCTCTCCGGGGGATATTTTGCCATGTTTTGAGACATTTTTGGTTGTCACAATGACACGTGGCTACCGGCATCTAGTAGGTAGAGATCAGGGATGCTACTCAACATCCTACAATGCACAAGCTTCCCCCACTACAAAGAATTATCTGGCCCAGGTGTCAACAGGGCTGAGGTTAAGAAACCTTGTTTTAGGGCCGGTGAGATGGCTCAGCGGCGTAAGCGCCTGCCTGGCAAGCGCGAGGGCCCGAGTTCGACTCCCGGAACCCACATACGAGAAAAGGGCCGGTGATATCGCTCAGCGGCACGGGCGCCTGCTGGCACGCGAGGTCCTGAGGTCGACCCCCGGTACCCACAAAAAAAAAAAAAAAAAAAGAAAAGAAACCTTGTTTTAGGAGAAAGCCCTCTGTCCAAAGATACACAGGTCTTCAAAGTGTGTCCTCTGTTCTTTCCCATGAAATTCAGTAATAGTCTCTTCCTAATCAAACTTCTTGGCTAGATGAATACTTCCTTCTCCCTCCCTCACTACTGTGTCTTCCCAAAGCTGGGTATATGATCAAAGAGGATGATCTTTCCTGAAGGAGGAAGGCCAATTTTTACATGGGTAGAAGAACCTCTTAAAACAGTATTTATATTATAAATGTCATTTAAAAAAATTCCCTTTCCTGTAAGGTTTGTGCCAATAATGTTTGGACAATTGAATGCTAATGTCTGGTGTCCTGAATAACTAACTTAAAGATAGTAATACGTAATGTATTAACCATTGTTACCCTCCTATTATGTTGGTTTGAAAATTTGTTCTTCTTTTGATTTGTTTTGTTTTTTCTTCTCTTTAAAAAAAAAAAAAAAAAAAAAAATTCCCTTTCCTTTCTTGCTAAGAAACAAATCAGTCCCAACTAAGGGGAACAAGGAAGGGAAGAGACAGGCTGTATTTACTGAAAGCCGCAGAGGATGCTTGGTAAGTTCGGTTCTCCGTCCCGGTGTCCACTGGGAGGTGGAAGGTGCCTTCAGTGCCACAGGAAGACGAGTTCTGTGGCCAGGCCTGTTTCATCAGCAGGGTGGCTTAAGGGAAGACACAAGAATGGCATTAGGCAGAAATAAGAAGTGGGCACCACCAATCATAGACACAAAGCAAGGGTCTTGTGCTGGACAGAAACATATAACCCAAAGGGCCTATTCAGACACACAGAATGATTCAGCCTTCCTAAGACGGATTAGTAGGTTGAGAGGAGCGCTGAACTGAGTTCCCAAATGATTTTAAAACCAATGAAATCTGCACTTATACTGAGAGAATCAGAATGTTCTACTTGCTACTGAAACCATGAAGATGCCTATGAATACTGCCTCTTTCTGCCCAACCCTCTGCCTAAGGCTCTGGCATATTCCTCAGCTACTTTTTTATTAACACGAGCACTCTGGGAGTCTTTAACTGTGTATTAGGTCAAATCAACTAAGACACTCATCCTTTTTTTGGGGGGGGGCTGATTATTGTCTGGAGGTATATTTAATAAGTTGCTTTCAAATAAAACATTATTTCAAATAGTTACTATAGTACACGAACCTTGCTACAATAACATGTCCTCTACAGAGACTGATCTGTGGCTATGGCGGTTTAAAAGGCACTGGACACAGTGGCTGTACTCCTAGTTATCCAGCAGGCACTCCTTACTAACTTCTTCTCCTGGACACCGGACAAGGCCAGATAGACATACCTCTTACACATCCCTGAATATCTCCTGCTGGGGTGCTCCTGGGTACCACAGTTGAGATACCCCTTCATGAATTAGAGGTGATCCTTTGGGCCAATATGAAAGTAAATGTCAAACTTCAGGTAGATGTAAAACAGAGATGAGGCCCAGTCCAAGATCTATAGAGACTTACCAGGCTGTGATTCAAAGCTCAGCTTGGAAAATTTGAAAGATGATACTTCATATGTTCTAGAAGGGGAAGCCACTCAAGAGACTTACCTTATGGTATCCTAAGGGGAAGGAGAGAGGAAATAGGGCTCTAAAGGGTAGAAGTGTCTAACTTTTTACTATACTTCCAAACACAGAGAAGTATTCTTGACCCAAATTCTACTTATGGTAAAAAGAATGGTTTTAGTAATATATTTTCCACTCAAAGAAGGTCTTGGGAGTCTCAGATATGGACTATTTTAAAGTCTATTTGTAAGCGGGGGGGGAATTGCACTGGCAACAGTCAGATATACCTGAAACATTTTAACAAGGGGCTGAGGTAGGTCGGTAGAATAAGAAGAAAGCATGCCTATATACTCTCTAATTCAACTAGGATTTTCCACCTCCAGAGAGATTCCATAACCCCTGCTGCCTGCTAGGATAACAGCTAAGGTCTTTGTTCCTTCAATCACAGAAGTTCTAGGGCTAGAGAAAGTCAAGGACTCTGCTGTTTTTGCTGAACCAAGGCTAGAAGTACAGCTGTTATAGGCTGACTCTGTGCTTGCATTAATAGCCCGCAATATACACAGCAGATGCTGAGGAATGAAAAGAAAATCATGGGCAGGAAAGTGACACTAAATGGAGAATTCTGGCAAGGGAAATGGAGGCCCTGCAGAATCCCATGCAGAGTGCAGGGCCTTTGCTGGATATCCAGACATGGAGCCCATTTTAAACAATCATCTTGAGCTTCTTTTCCAGGAGGCACAGTGCCGGTATGAAGCAGACTGATAAACTATCCAATTAATGTTGAAAAATCTTATTAAGATCTCTTGTCTCCAAATTTAGAACCTGACACTCCATGTGGCTGGAAAGCTCCCTAAAAGGTTAACCATGTGGCTCTGAGAAGTCAGAAAGAACAAGCCCATGCCCATAAGACCTCATTGAGATTCCACCAGGGAGCAGGAGGACTGAATTTGCTATAGGAGTTTGGAGAATTTAGAGGTTCTGATTCATTCCAGTTTTTTCTTCCAAGTGGCATATACTTTACTATAATTTTCATTATAAGCCAAAAGTCTGACATTAGCCTGAAGGACTGTGTGACAACTGAAGTAAAGCAAAATTAACCAAAGAGACTGAGGCCTAACTGTACTCAGCACTGAGGGGAGCTCCACATTGGACAGGAATACACATGGGTTACGGTCACCGCACACACGGTACTTACGGTCTAACTGGGGATGCAACACAGCCACACACCAAGCAGGGAGTGAACAAGACAGCATAATGCTGCAGATTAACCAGAAAAGAAGCAACTGTGACTGTGCCTTTGATTGTCTTTCCTAAGTGGCCACATAAACTATGTATTTTACTGAATAAAGGGGTATTTTCTTCCAGTTTTGAAAAACAAACAGTATTTTCTATACTTTCTCTGTATATTTGGAAAATTAGTAATTTAAATAATTGGAGAAATGTGAAAACTAAAAACAAAAACCAAATTTCAGCTGTCAAACTGACCTCATTAATTAGCCTACCATATGACACTGCTCCTCCACATAAATTCCAAAGTAACCCACTCTGTTGGGGGCAGTGATGACAGCTCAGTTGTGGGACAAAGACACAACTGAAGCTTTTAGAGGCATGGTGATGGAAGAGGGTGCGCTGATAGGCAGCCTGTTCTTGGGTGCCAGGAAGGAATCACTTCATAAAAATGCTTTACATTTTGGGGCCAGGGATATAGCTCAGCGGCACAACACCTGCCTGGCAAGCATGAGGTCCTGAGTTCGATTCCCAGTACCAAAAAAATTTAGAAATATAAAAATAAATGAATGCTTTACATTTTGAACTGACAGTGAAGTACAGGTGTATCATATGTGAAAATGCTATTAAGATGTACATTTAAGACTAGTGTATATCATGTACTTTACTGTATATGTGTTATCCTTCAAGTAAAAAGAGCGAAAGAGAGAAACCTTGGCAGTGAAGGGCCATAGGCCCAGTCACAGCAGGCTACCCACATCCAGGTGCTGGGTTGTTCACTTCCCTGGTCATGGGACCCTCACACCCTCTGACACTTGAACAATCTGTTAAGCACACTTACAAAGAGGACAGGCAGCAAGGGACCATCATCCTGAACAATGTACTAGGTCAGAAAATCTGAGATCTAGCCTGGGCTCTGCTACTTAGCTGTGGGATCTTAGGCAAGTCACTTAATCTGTTTCTAAGTTCAGTTTTGTTGTTGCATAAAATGACAATAACAATCTTTGCTTTGTACTATTGATATGAAAATCAAAAGTAAGGTTTCAGTGGGTACAGTGATGCATGCATATAATCCCAGTTGCTTGGGTGGCTGAGGTAGGAGAATCACAAGTTCAAGGCCAGCATGGGCAACTTAGTGAAACCCTGTCTTGAATGAAGAAAGAACAGGAGGAAGAGGAGAAGGAAAAGGAGGAGAAAGAGGAAGAGGAAGAAGAGAAGAGGAGGAGGAGGAGGAAAGGGCTGGAGGTGTGGCTTAATGGTAGAGTGCTTGCCTAGCATGTATGAGGTCCTGCATTCAATCCCCAGTATCAATCAATCAATCAAGCAATCAATCATCACCAGTCTTATTACTTCTATTTCTGGTTGTTGTCTACTCTTTCATTTCTAAAGTTGTGGACAGCTTCAATTCAATCTCTCATCATCTCTCACCTGAGCTACTCCAACTATGTCCTCAGTTTTGTTTGTTTTTGGTGCTGGAGATTGAATCCAGGGCCTTTGTGCTGAGCTACATCTCCAGCTCTTTTTAAATTTTGAAAAAAAATTTTTTGAGACAAAGTCTTGCTAAATTGCCCAGGCTGGGCTCAAACTTGCAAACGAATCTCCTATCTCCACCTCTCTGAGTTTAGGGATTACAGGCATCTACACCACCATATCCAACTTTTTGTTTGTTTTTAAACCTGTCCACTTCAATCTCTAAGCTAAGTGATCTAAGACCTAAATCTAACCACAGAATGCCCTTTCTTAACAATCTTGCAGGCTCTTCGCTGGCTAGAATTCCTAAAACTCTAGTTTGTATTCTTTGTTAGCACCCCCATGATCCAGTCTGGATGATCTCTAGACTCATCATTTTCACTCTACAACCCACACTACAGCACACAAACTGCTTATCATTCCCAGAATATGCCAAAGAATTTCACATCTCCATGGTTTGTTCCACACTGCTAGCTCTTCTGACTTGTCTCTTCTCATTCCACATGGAAAACACGTATTCATCTGTCAATCATAACTGAGAACTATCACCTACTGTGAAGTCTTTCTTCTCCCCACCTCTGACCACAACCCGTCTGCATCCCATACAGTTGACAATCCCAGTAACTCTTAGAAGGCCCCATACTAAGATGGTTTGACTGTCTCCTTTAACAAACTAGAAGCTCCTTGAGAGTGGGGATTTTGTCTTTGTGCCTTCAAAGGGCCAATTTAGGTCCTCACACAGAATATTTTGTGAAGTGAAATGTTCCACACATATTCTTCAGGCATCTTCATTTCAAATGCTGTAACTCAAAGGGTGAGAAAACGTGAGACTTTGTAACTTTTCATGGAGTCTTCTGAGTTCCTATACTGTATCTTGAGACAAAAAAAAAAAAAAAAAAAAGAAATGAGACTTTCCATCAGTGATAAGTAAAACATGTCTGTAGACAGCAATGTTGAAACAATAAAATTCTAAAAGAAGGGGATGTTAAAGTTAAAAAGACCTCAGAGATCATATGGAATAAAACACTTTATGGAAGGCCTACAGATATTAGCAAATTGCCCAAGATCACACAGCCTCACAGCAGTGGCAAGAAATTTTACAGCTCATCTTCTATAAGATGTGCTGCATATGAATTCAATTCCAGACATCCAAATAATCAAAGTGTACAGAGATTTCATAAAAACATTGTCCTGAGTAGCCCAGGTGAGAGTGGTATAAGTGGCAAGTTCTTCCCATGGTCCCTTCCTGTCTATGAAAAAAAGGACCTAGTCAGATTACACTGCTGCGACCCTCACAGGTGCCCAGAAGTTCCCGTGGTGCCTTGGGCCTGGAGTCCACACTTCCCTGAGAACTCAGCTCTGATCCCTCATTCATTGGCACAGGGGGCCCCCACCTTTCATTATCCAAGAAAATGCCCCCCAGAATGAGTCCAGAATTCAAGGTCTGGGCTAAGGAAACAGACTGTATCTAAAGTCAACCAGGTCTTCAAACATGTCAGACTGCCAATGGAAATGAAAAATCTGACCCTGGGGCAGACTGGTATTTTGGGTTTTATAGGCATAATCCAGGGAATCCTTCACAGAGGCTGCCACAAAGCCAACAGAGAAGCCACATACAGGCCCTGGAATTTTTGTTCGTTTGTTTGAATACACCAGCCAGGTTAGGGTAAGAGATGTCTTTCAGTGCCGTGATCCTTTATTGCTGCCCTAGGGAAATGGTTCATGTGTGTCTCCAACCCATGATTTTGCACCATCAGACATGTTCCTGCATGCTTTAGGAACTGCTGCTGAGCCACCTGGGGGAGCCCAAGCCTAGGAGATGGGATTTGGGGAGGAAAGGAGGGGGATCTACCGTTGTTACAAGATAACACATTCATAGGCCATAATACAATGAGGAAAATAGCTCTCCTACCATAAGCTGAATGCAGGAACTGAAATTCTGTTGGATAGAAACGTTAGTTGAAATTACCACTAAGAATCTGTGCAAAGTTGTACATATTACAGTTACATAAACAGACTTTGTTTTGAGATAGCAGTTTTCCCCAGGCTGCACAAGAAATGGTGAATGTAGAGGGTGTGAAGAGCCTCTACCCTAGAGAGGGTGACAGACTTGCCATCTAGGAAAAGTTCGTCCATTGTACAGGGGCACCTTCCTAGATACTACAATGGCATCTTCCAGGCAGCTGACCAAGAAGCTACCTGATGTGAACAAGTAAGTCCCAGATCCTGCTATGTATTTATCCACTATAAGAACACAAAAAACTGCAGAGGGACTTCACACATGACAGAGGCTTCATGTGTTAGAAGAAGTGAAGATTCAAGGACAATTTTGCCATCATAGTCTCTTAACACTACAGAGAGCTAGGCTCAATGCAGTCCCTCCATCCCTGAAGCCTCCAGGACAGTGTGGTGCTACAGAAGGAGCACAGGCTTGAGGTCAGAATAGTGGGTTTGAATCCCAGCTCTACTGATCTTTTAGCTGTGTCACTTCAGACAATTTACTTAACCTCTCTGAGCAAAATTAGAGCAAGCAGCTCTAACTCACAAGATTAAGGTGAAGTAGCCATTTGTAACATGCCTGGATCAAGGCAGGTATTCAGCGAATGCATGTTCCTTCCTCTACCCTTCCTCATGTTTCTTACACGTAAAATGGGAATAATACATCTGTACTTTATAGGACATTATGAAACCAAGTGAGTCAACAAATGAAACTGCTTTGTAAACAGATTCTTGTGAAGAGGTATTTCATTTTTATTTATATTATTTATCCTGGCTATCCTTCCTTTCATTTTCAAGTCAAATTGTCATTAATATGACAAACCATTTGTTCTCTGGATTGTGAAACCCAAATTTTGGCTGGCTCCTGTCTCCTGTGGGGCCAAATAGATCATAGAAAGTCCCCCAAATCATTAAGAGCTTGGAAGTATCCACACTGTTTTCAGGACCAATGAAAAACTAAAAGGCTTCCCTGCATCATGGACAGATGACATCTTATGGTACTCAGAAGTGCTAAAAATAGCTCTCTCTGAAGCAACATCTTGGTCTCCTTGAAGCAAATGAAACAAATTTAAACCCGAAATCCTGGCTCTATGCAGGCAACTACTCCAGTGCTTTGGGAACCTCTCTGCATCACAAAGGGCTGGCCTAGCAGGAAGCAGAGAGAAATCTATACTGTCCTCTCCAACCTTGAGTCAGCTCCTCCGCGGCAGAAATTTCCCCACCGCTATCAGGAGGCTTGTGAATGCTAGCCAACATCCCACGCTATGAAACAAACCCAGAAGTGTGTGTGTGTGTGTGTGTGTGTGTGTGTGTGTGTGCGCGCGCGCGCACGCATGCATAACTCAAAAAAAGGGAAAGGGATTTCCTCAAGGTCACACCAAACTCAGAAGCACAGTTAATGCTACTGCTTGGGTCTTCCAACTCCCAGTCTGGGGCTTTCCAACACAGTGCACTAGCATTATACTCTTTGTGGATTTGTGGGTTTCTGAGCAAATGATTCCTTTAGTCATAGCCTGGAAATATGTTGACCTCTAAAAACATAAAATGGGGAAAACTGAGTTTTGGCAGAAAATGAGGGCTTTTTAAAAAACATTAAGACAATACCCTGTACATACCAGCAGCTTTCCAATTTCTCTGTCTCGCGCGCACTCACACACACACACACACACACACACACACACACACACACACACAGTCTCTGCATCCTCCTTTCTGTACTACCTGCCCTCGCCAGCCTGGCTGCTCTAGACTGACACCTTAATTTCTTTCTGCCTACTGCTTCAAAAACAAGGTAGTGGTTAAAATCTTGCTCATGTGGGTGTTGTGGCAGGATGCCAGGGTTTGGATATTTGAGGTAGTTACCTGACTTCTCTTAAGTTTTAGTTTTCCCATTTGGAAAATGGGAGTAACAACAGTACTGACCTCAATGGTTTGTTTTTACATACAACAAGTTAACATCTGTAACGAGCTTAAAATAGTCTAACACATAGGAGTTCAATAAGTAGTATAGCTATTTATTTCTTATCCTTATCCTTGCCAGACTAACTCTAAAACAAGCCTACAGTTTCTCAGCAGAAGTGCTTGAACACTATGAGAAATTAGCCTAGTGCTGGGGATTTGAGCCTGGATGAATTCATGGCCTCAGCCAGCCTCCAGGGTTGGCCTGCTCTGCCTCACTGCTTCCAGGGAGGCTCTTGCACCTGGACCTTGGCCTTTTGGAGCCCTCCCTTTCTCTCTCATTTCTGTGTCAGCAAATCAAGGTCATTTAACCTAAGTATATCCACCTGTGACCTTACCGTTGGTCTGAGTGGAAGAGCTGCCCTCTCATGTAAGGTCCCCCATCTCTCCCTGCCACGTAAGTCCCTAAAATAAGAAGAGACCTGAGCTCTGGAATTCCGCCCCCACCAGAGCCCCCTGAGGATTCCTGGCTCTGTCTGTCATCACTCCTGTGTCTCTGATTCATCCCCTCCACTTGCTCCTTCCCCACAGTGCTTGTTTAACCATGCTCATACCTGAAAAAACCCTCCTTTGACCCTACGTTTCCTTCTAGTCAATGCCCTTTTGTTTTGCTTTCTCTAGTAGCCAAGTTTCTTATAAACACAGCCTATACCTGCTACATCTCCTTTCCTCCCCTGTTCACTGTGCTCTGGTTTCCAGCCTTCCCACCTCCCTCCCTGCAGCCAGTGAAGTCACTGGTAACCTCCTGACTATAAAGACAATGAATCTTTCTCACTCCTGATCTTACCTGACCTTCTACATCTCACCTCACTTTGTTTCAGACTAGTTTACAAAGCCAATTTAAGGCACTAAGATTTAAATCACTTATATATCATGGCAGATTTGATGATCAGAGCCACCATAGTTTTTCAGATAGAACTTAGCAAATTTGATTAAGAATTTTATCAGAGACAATTTCTGAAGCTTTTATTGTTGCTGTTTCCTCTTCTTGATTTTTTTGGGGGAAATATTGTATTTTAGTGATTAAAAGTAAATATAGGATGTGGTTGAAGCTCAGTGGTAGAGTGCTTGCCAAGCATATACAAAGTCCTAGGTTCATTCCCCAGCACCACCCACACAAAATAATAATAAATACTATTCTTTATTAAGGCCGTGTATAGTGGTGCACACCTATAATCCTAGGACTCAGGAGGCTGAAGCAGGAAGATCACTGTGAGTTTGAGGCCAGCCTGGGCTGCATAGTGAGTTCAAGGCCAGCCTGGACTACATAGCAAGATTCTGTCTCCAAAAAAAAACCACAAACAAACAAACAAAATAAAACAAAACAAAAACAACCACAGCTATTCTTTTAAAAAATAATAATAAATAAATAAATATATATATATATATATAGAAGCCAGGCATGGTACTGTAGGCCTGTACCCCAGCACTTAGGAGGCTGAGGCCAGCTGGGCTATATAGTGAGTTCAAGGCCAGCTTAAACTATACATCAAGACCCTATCTTAAAAAACAAAACAAAAAAGTAAATATAAAATTAGTGCTGAGATACCATTATAGAGTCTTAGCTCATGTGTCACTGCTTCTTTACAAGCTCTTACAGTGAAGGCAACTTCCTAAAGTCTGAATCACATACAGTGTCTCCCAGAGTACCTCAGACATAACAGGGCCAAAATAAATGCCTGTGTAATGATGTGTCTATGTAAGAACTTTAGGAGTTATTATAATTTATTTGCATAAAATAGTTCTTTGTCAAAAAAAGAGGGAGCTGTCTGATAACTTTGTGGTGTGTATGTGTGTGTGTGTGTGTGAGAGAGAGAGAGACAGAGAGACAGAGGAAGGGAGGGAGAGAGGGAGGGAGGAAGGGAAGGAATACCAGAGAGACAGACAGAAAGGGGGTTATGATATGATACCAGGACTCAAATCTAGGTCTTTAGACCCACCCCATGTTCTTTTCTGCTTTAATCACCCTAAAAGAAAGGGAATGAAAGTAGAATGACTGGCACAGAAAAGCATGGGACTAAGACACAGGATATCTGCCAAGAATTCTACTTCCTAAGCTCTTGGAGATTCACTGGACATGGGACAAAACACTGCTTCTCTCTGGATCTGTGCTGTCAAGAGAAAAGGTTGAACAGGAGAATGTCTGAGGTCTTTTCAAGATTTCTAATCTTTTTTTTTTTTTTTTATGTGGGTACCGGGAGTCGACCTCAGGACCTCCAAGCGCTTATGCCACTGAGCGATATCACTGGCCCTTTTTTTCCTTTATGTGGGTTCTGGGAGTCGAACTCAGGACCTTGCACTTGCCAGGCAGGCGCTTATGCTGCTGAGCCATCTCACCAGCCCTCTAATTCTATAATAACTATAAAAACAACAAAATGGGATCTGATCCTTACAAATTTGTAGTTCAGATTCATCTAGCCCCCCTCACAGTTTCAATCATTGCTACGACTTCTAGGTTCCTAACAGCTCCCACATCTCCATGGCTTTGCCACGCTCTGCTCTGTCTGGAATGCCCACTCCTTTTGTGCTTAATAGAACATCTCTTCCTTCTCCCTCAAGTTTCTTTCACAAGCTCCTCTGTGAAGGTTCCCCTGTACAGTACTCTCATCCCCAGGCAGACTGTGGATCCCTCCTCTCTTCTAACATGCATCCTTTTTATAATACTTACATTGGCTCTAAAGTGGACTGTGAACTATTTCAGGCAAAGATGGCATCTGTTAATTTTTCTATCCCAGTACAGAGGACATTCAACAATACAGTACGTACTTGTTGAGTAAATGAAGAGGAGCTTACATAAAGTCATCAACAACCCTGAAGTAGGTAGTTACACTGTACCTGAATCTCAGAGGAGGTGACCTGCTCAAGGCTTTACCAGTGAGCTGGGTAATCAGGATTCAGACCCAGGACTTTCTAATCGCAGAGCCCATATCTTCCCTGCTCTTGAGTGTGAAAGCACTTGCTGAGCAAAGAGCTTAGGATCTGCGTAAGACCTCTGCAATGCTCCTGGCCCAAAACAGAATAAGCTTTTTCAGTATTCTCAAACCCATTTCAACTTCTATCCAAGAAATAATGGGCTTTCATTATTTTTGAAAAACACGTAGCTTGTCTCAGCTTGAAAGCAGCTCTTTAGTCCATAGTGGCAAGTCTCTCACTCTCTTCCAAATGTATACCCCAGGAGTCTGCTGCATGTGTGTTTGCATGTTTCCCACTGGCAGCCTCAGGGGAAAATGAGCAAAGAATAGATATGAACATTGCTAGGAACAACATAAAAGGTTCTGTGAAGACGCATGTCTCATATATTCCAGAACAGGAGAGACTGGCCATCCTTAGTCCCAAGGAGAATGAAGATTCTACTCCCACCCCCACCCTGAGGCTGATCTGCCCTAGTACCCAGAGGGGACTCCTAGGAAAATCAAGCCTGGATAGGTTGAGCTCACAGCAATTAAGGATAGGAAAAGGCCAGCAGGTGGGTTTGTTTTTCCAAATAAAGTTCTACCTCCCCACTATTCACCACTGTTGCCCACACTCTGCTTACCTGGAGCATAACTGGGGTTATTGGTTGGGTACAGGCTGGGATTGTAGGCAGGGGCTGCTGCCGGGTAGGCTGTGGGGTAACCTATAAAGAGACAAGAAGAGCCTTGCTTAGGCAAAAACAAAACAAAACAAAACACAAACAAAAACTAGATTTCTGAGCAAACAGAATCCAAGTCCCAGGCTTGGCTTTCAGTCTCTTCATAGGCCATTTCAGAATGTATACATGAACAGTTTCCATATCACAGTATACATAGGTTTTTAAAAGTAATTTTCTAAAAAATGAATTTTCTGTTGTAGTGCAATAAGTATCAAATTCTCCATTTTAACCATTTAAGAGTACCACTAAGTACCATTAATTACATTCACAATATTGTGCAGCTATCATTAGCATCTGTTTCTACAACATTTTCATCATTCCAAACAGAAACTCTATAATGGTTAATAATTCTACACTTCCAATCCCCACCCTATAATCTCTAATCTACTTTCAGTCTACAATTTTGCCTACTTTAAGTATTTGATATCAGTGAATCATATTTGTTCTTTTGTGTCTGGATTCTTTCATTTAGCATTGTTTTTAAGGTTCAATCATATTACAAAATATATCAGAGCTTATTTCCTATTATGGCTGAATTATATTCCATTTTACATATATACCACATCTTGCTTATCTATTCATCTAATAAGGGATAACTGGGTTGTTTCTACCTTTTGACTACTGTAAACAATTGTGCAAAGAAAAATGGTATACAAATATCTGAGTCTTTGTTTTCAATTCTTTTGGAATCTCTCACTTTGTTGCCCAGCCTGGCCTTGAACTCATAATCTTCCCAAGTACATGGGATTACAGGTATAAACCACCACACTTGGCTCAGATTTAGGTTTTAGGCATTTTGCTTTTTTTTTTTTTTTTTTTGAGACAGGGTCTCACTATGCAATTCAGGCTGGCCTCGAACTCACAGCGATCCTCCTGCCTCAGCCTCCCAAGTGCAGGGATTATAGGCATGTGCCACCACACCCAGTTGATTTAGGTTTTTTTTTTGTCAGTACCGGGGTCGAACTCAGGACCTCGTGCGCCAGCACACCCGTGCTGCTGAGTGATATCACTGGCCCTTGATTTAGGTTTTTAAGGAACCACCAAACTGTTTTACAATAGCTGCACCATTATACATGAGGATTCAAATTTTTTCACATCCTCACTAATACTTGTTTTCCTTTTTTTAATTATAGCTTTCAGTTGGGCATGGTGGCACATGCCTGTAATTCCAGTACTCTGGGAGACTGAGGCACGAGGAATCCTGAGTCTGATCCCAGTCTTGGCAATTTAGTGACTTAGTGAGACCCTGTCTCAAAATAAAAAAAAGACTGGGGATGTAACTCACAGCAAAGGCCTTTGGTTCAGTCTCTAGTACCAACAACAGAACAAACAGAACAGAACAAAATAGAACACCAAACTACAGTTGGTGTGATGTGGTATCTTATTACTGTTTTGATTTACACTTCCCCACTGATCAATGCTCAAAAGATGTTGAGCATCTTTTTATGTGCCACTTGGATAGCTGTATATCTTCTTTGGAGAGCTGTCTGCTCAAATAATTTGTCCATTTAAAAAACTGGGTTGTCTTTCTGCTGTTGTGTTGTAGGAATTTTTTATATGCCCTGCATATGGAGACATCAATAGACATATGATCAGATATATTTCCTCCACTCCATGGGTTGTCTTTTCACTTTTTTTTTAATGTGGGTACTGGGGGTCAAACTCAGGACCTCATGCTTGCCAGGTGCTTGTGCCGCTGAGCAATATCACCAGCCCTTTTTTCCTTTGTATGTGGGTACTGGGGATTGAACTCAGGACCTCTCGCTTTCCAAGCAGGCGCTTATGCCACTGAGCTATCTCACCGGCCCTCACTTTCTTGATAATGCCTTTGATTCAAATCTTTAAAACTTTATGTCCAACTAATCTTTTTTCTTTTGTTGCTTGTTCTTTTGGTGTCATAGCTAAGAATCTAATATCAAACTCAAGGTCAGGAAGATTTACCTTTGTGTTTTCTGCTAAGAGTTTTATGGTTTATACTCATATTTAAATCATTGAAAAAAAAATTTGGGGGGTGGTATTGGGAACTGAACCTAGGGGCCTTATGAATGCTATGCAACCACTCTACCACTGAAGCCCTTTTTTAAATTTTGAGGCAGGATCTCATAATTCCCAGGCTGGTCTTGAACTTGTGATCCTCCTGCCTCGGCTGCCTAAGTAAGAGGAATTACAGGTGTGTCATCACACTGGGCCACCGATCCATTTTGAGTTAATGTTTATATATGGTGTGAGGTAGGGGTATATAAAGTTTTATATGCTACTTTTTCACTTAAACATCATAAACATTTTCCCATGTAATTATACATTATTCAAAAACATCATTTTAAATATTTTTGATAGTCCATTATGTAGACACATCAAATCACTTAAACATTACCCCTATTTTTAGATGTTCAGGTTGTTTGAAATTTTTCTTTTTATTATAGCTAAGAACCTAAAACCACCAAAATATATCTTTGGCTGCAACTCTATTTCTTTAAAAATTAGTTGTAGCTAGATGTGGTGATGCACACCTAAATCCAGCATTCAGTAGGCTGAGAAAGGAGGATTTCAAGTTCAAGGTCAGCCTAGGCTACACAGTTAGTTCAAGACTGACCTAAACCATGTAGCAAGACCTTGTCTCAAAAAACAAAAGGGGCTATTTTAAAAGTTCATCCATGCAAAATATTGAGCATCTACTCTTTGCCAGACACTAGTTTAGAGATTTTTATCAGTGAACAAAAGAAATGCCCCACCTTTGTGAGGCTTAAGAAGGAGGGAGAGGGGCCGGTGAGACGGCTCAGCGGCTTAAGCGCCTGCCTTGCAAGCGCGAGGGCCCGAGTTCGACTCCCGGATCCCACATACGAAAAAGGGGCCGGTGATATCGCTCAGCGGCACGGGTGCCTGTTGGCGCGCGAGGTCCTGAGGTCGTCCCCCCGGTACCCACAAAAAAAAAAAAAAAAAAAAAAAAAAAAAAAGAAGGAGGGAGAATGATTAAATAGTAAACATAAAATATTAAATGCCATGAAAAACAGAAAAAGGACAGGTTAAAGAACATCAGAACTGTCTGTGCTGCAGACCAAAGTACTGCAATATTACAAAGAATAATCAGGGTAAGAGACACTGAAAAGGTAAGATTTCTACAAAGATGTGAAGGAAATGATATGGTTAAACAAACAGCAGAAGAAACAGCACTTCCGGCAAAGAAAATAGTACAAAGGCTCTACGTTGAGAGCACAGGGGACATGTCAGAAGACCTACAAAGAGGCCAGTGTGGTGGAGTAGAACAAATGGGGGTAAAGTAGTAGTAGAGGAAGTCAGAAAGATAAAGGGTTGTTCAGTTCATGTAGGGCCTTATACGGTCACTGCGAGGACTTAAAACTTTTTTTCTGAGTGAAATGAGAAGCCATCACAGGGTCTGAGTCCAGGAATACCACCATCTGACTTATGTTTGAAAAGGGTCTGTGTTGAAAATAGACTATTTGGGGGCAAGGATAGAGAAACACAAAGATCAGCTAGGAGACTACATGCAAAGAGTGTTAATACACTTTGTCACGTTGCTTTCTAGGAAGCTATCAAGCTGAACATTCACTAGCAGCATGTAAGTGCCTGTCTCACTACTCCTTGTAGTTTTTAAATGCTCATTTATTTGACTGACAATGGAAAGCTGGTTTTAAAAGTCAAAGATTAAATCCCTAAGTCCCTGAAAGCTTCTTGGGGATTTATAAATATTGGAGCTTTTATAATGTATCTTTTTTAATATGCTATTTCTTAAATCCTTTCCAACTACGAAGAAAATTCATTCCCCTTTCCAATCATTTTCTGATTTTATAATTGAGGTAGCAAACTTGTCACTTAATTAGCAATCTAGAGGTGTGCTACTCTCCAGAAGACAGACAGGGATGGGTCTTATCTAGGAAGCTAAGTGATCCAGTCCCACAGTTTGTATTTGGCTTCATGTGAGAGATTACGCAGTCACATAGGTAATCACTGTCCTGTCATTTTAGATGTGTTTTACTTTAGGAACAATTAAAGAATCTTCTTTTAGTGTTTCCAAGCACAGATATTCCTCCTTTAATAACTGGTCTGCACCTCCCAACTAGGTCACTGATTGCATTGGTCGCTAAATGAGGAATTGTATAGAATATATGTACATTACAATATTCAGAACAAATAGTCAAAGAAAACTCCAACTTGATGACTTTGCTTTTATTTGCATAACTTTTATAGGCAGTACTGTAATGTATAACAGACCAAAAACTATACTGTACAGTACAATTAGCAAAAATTACAGTACTGTAACAAGGTGTACTGTACTAAAAAAAGACATTGAGGGCCGGTGAGATAGCTCAGTGGCATAAGCGCCTGCCTGGCAAGCACAAGGTCCTGAGTTCGATTCCCAGTATCCACATACGAAAAAAGGGCCGGTGATATCGCTCAGTGGCACTGGCGCCTGCTGGTGTGCAAGGTCCTGAGTTCGACCCCTGGTACCCACAAAAAAAAAAAAAAAGACATCGAGGATCTATAAACAACATATACAGTACTGTACCAAAAAAAAAAAAGGACAGGTCGTTAGGTCTCAGTGGTGGGTTGTAAGTCCCGGTCATAAGTCCGAACAGTCGTTAACCAGGTAGGTCGTTAAACAGGAAATAACTATAGTTTTTTTTGGTGGTGTTGTGGGGTGGTGGTACTGGGGATTGAACCCCAGGGCTTTTTCCCTGAGATATATGAGTTACACACACATACACACACACTTTTACTTTTGAGATAAGGTCTTGCCAAGGCACCAACTTGCCCAGCCTGGGCTCAAACCTGCAATCATCCTGCTTCAGCCTCTCCAGAATGCTGGGACGGCACACATACACCACCACTCTTGGCTCAGAATTATTTTTAATTCACTTGAATCTGGCATATATTATAGAATGGCAATACTAGAGGAAGCTTTGTTTAATTGACTATTTTTCATTTTATAGGTGACGTGAGTAGACCTAAAAAAGAGAAAGGACTTAAGTTCACAGTTGCTAAGGTTGAAAGCCTCTTAAATACCAGTTAGTCTAATCTCACATTTGGGGCCACAGCCTCTATTGTAACACTCTCATGAACTCATTTATCTCAGCCCTCAAATATCTACTGACACCAAATGCCTTTCTTTCCTGAGAGCTCCCACTGCTGGGATTGTCTGAAAGTTGCTTTCTCATACTACACCTAACTCTACTCCTTGGACCTTCTACTTTTCAAAACAGAACAAATTTGAAGATATCTGCATAATTACCTTATCACAACTGTACTTCACACTGTACTTACCACATGGTACAAGTCAATGGTTTGTTTTCATTTCCTATCCTATACCGCTCTGCCCAAACTGTAAGCTCCTTGAAGAGAGAGCTGTCTCATTTCCCTGTACATCAAAGCTCTTGGTCAGTTCCTCCTTCCTACTCTGTTAGACTAACACCTCACTACTCCCCTCAGCCTAAACAGCAAACACCAGAGCTTCTCAAAGTCAGTGTGGCTGATAGCTGGTGTGCCAGTAGCAAATATCCTTTCCCCATTATCAACTTCGTCCAAAAAGGGCATCATAGATAAGTTGGGCTTCCTCCCTACTCCTTTTCTGGTTTTTATTTTATTTTGTTTCCTTGCCCCAACAGCTATTTTTTATCTTGTTGCTTCCTTTGATGCTGTTATTTACATCTCTAGTGCCTAGCATAAATAAGGCAGAGAATAGGTATAGGTATTCAATTAATGAAGTGATTACAAAGAAGTTGAATAGTAGACTTACAAATGTTTTAAAAACAGAAGAAATGGGCCGGTGAGATGGCTCAGCGGCATAAGCGCCTGCCTGGCAAGCACGAGGTCCTGAGTTCGACTCCTGGAACCCACATACGAAAAAAGGGCCGGTGATATCGTTCAGTGGCACGGGCACCTGCTGGCATGCAAGGTCCTGAGTTTGACCCCCGGTACCCACACACACACACACAAAAAAAAAAACCCAGAAGAAACGACTTTAACCAGAGTCCCTGGCTTTGAGAGGGTCACCAACTGATGAGGGAGAAAGGAAAGTTAGCATATAGCTTGAAAAGAGCCATGACGGGAAAGACTAGTTAGAAAAGGGACTTTCATCAATCATCATTTATTCAGTACTATTATTTATTTACTGTCTGCTATGGTTTATGCTGGACACTGTGTCCCTGGATATAAAAAGAAGAAGGATGTTCCAGAAAGAAGTATAGGTGTGGGGTTAACATTTTGGGGACATTCATAAGTGATCTGGCTTATATTCTCCTTCATTCTGAGGGGCTGGACTGATTGGTTAACCAAACCCCAGGCTACAGATCATCTTTTGAGTCTTGAGTTCGTATTTTATCTTCTTGTGACCACATTTCCTTTATGATAACTGGCCCTAATTTATCTTTCTAGCTTCATCTGTCCACTGACTATACTCAAATTTTATATCACTAGAACTCACTATTTCAATACTATAGCAATATTTCATATACTTCTTGCCTGAACTGATTCATATATTATCTGTCCTCTTGACATCTCTCCTTAGATGACTGCTAGGTATCAAGGTGATACAATAGAGCAGCTAAGTATGTGCGCTCTGAGGACTGGGAATGTAGCTCAGTGGTAACGTGCTTTTTTTGCTACAAGCAAGGACCTAGGTTTGATTCCCAACACAAAAAAAGTGTGTTTTGGAGCCAGACTGCCTAGGTCTGTATCCCAGGAAAAATGCTAATTATTTATGTGACTTTGGGCCATGAGATTACTGTACCTTTGTTTTCCCATCTGTAAAGTAGGGCACATAGTACTATTTATGTAATATAATACATTTTCAAATAGCTACAAAAATATTAAAGTACCTAGGAATAAATTTAACAAAGTAAATGACCTCTACAATGAAAATTACAAAACATGATGAAAGAAACTGAAGATGATACACAAAAAAATGGAAAGACCCAGCGCTGGCCTGGCAAGTGTGAGGTCCTGAGTTCGATTCCCAGTACCCCCCCAGAAAAGGAAAGACCACCCAGATCCATGGATTGGAAGTACACCACTGATACTGTTAAAACATCCATACTACCTAAAGTAATTTGCAGATTTAATGTAATCTCCATCAAAATACCAGTGCGTTTTGGTATACATAAATACATAAAAACACAAAAATATATAAAACATAAATGTTTCCTCACATAAATATGTTAAACAATATCCTATTTGTTTCCTTGCATAAATATACAAAACAATCCTTAAATTCCATCTCTGTGATAAAATATCTGACATAAACAAAGGAGCAAAGATTTATTTTGCTCATGTTTCAATCAATGGTCAGCCAGCTCCATGGCTTTTAGGCTTATGGCAAGGCAGAAACATCGTGGTAGAAGGTGGTGATGGTGC
Organism: Erethizon dorsatum; assembly: GCA_028451465.1. Lineage (NCBI taxonomy): Eukaryota > Metazoa > Chordata > Mammalia > Rodentia > Erethizontidae > Erethizon > Erethizon dorsatum. Next base: position 56,198,949 of record CM051827.1, on the reverse strand, counting down.
ACAATCACTTAACTCATGGCAACCAGAAAGCAGAGAGGATGAGACAGCCACAGAGAAAAAGGAGCCAGGGACCAGATATAATCTGCAAGACCACACCCCCATGATCCACTCCCTTCAACTCCGCCCCACCTTCTGTTTCTACACCTCCCAACAGTAGCATCAAATCATGATCTCATCAATGGATAAATCCACAGATAAAGTTAGAATCCTCAGGATTCAATCACTTCAAAAGCCTACTAGGTGGCAATCAAGCCTTCAACACCACGAGGTTTTTGGGGGCATTTTAGATAATACTCATAACAATATGGAACCACAAACAACCCCCACATAGCCAAAGCATTCTTAACCAAAAACAACAAAACTGGGAGCATCACAATGCCTGATTCCAAGACATACTTACTACTAGAACACAGTAGTCAAATGAAGATGTCACTGGCATAAAAACTGACACACAAGGCTGTGGTGTATCTCAACGATAGAGCATGTACTCAGCACTCATGAGGCCCTGGGTTCAATCCCCAGCACTCCCCCAGTCATATAGATCAATGGAACAGAATAGGTAATCCAGAAAGAAATCCAAGTGTTGTAGTTTGGTCTAAAATGTCCCCCAAAGGCTAGCTGATGGGCTTTTAGGAAGTGATTGGATCAAGAGGATACTAACCTCATCAATGGATTAACGCACTAATGAGTTCACAGCTATTAGGAGATGGGGCCTGGTTGAAGGGAGTAAGTATGTCATGGGGCATGCCCCTGGGTACTAGATTTGTCCCTGGCCCTTTTCTCTCCAGCTCTCTTTCTGCCTTCTATGCACCATGAAGTGAGCAGCTTTCCTCCACCACAACCTATTGTCATGATGTTTCTACTTTTGCAACAGGCCTAAAAGCAACAGAACTAGCTAGCCATGGACTGGAACCTCTGAAACCAGGAACCAAAATAAATCTTTCCTTATTTTGACTTTCCCAAGTATTTTGTCACAGTTAGAAAAAGCTGACTAACATGGCATGCATCTATTGCCAATGTATTTCTGAAAAAGTACCAAAAATGTATGCCAGAGAAAGGACTGCCTTTTCAACAAACAGTGCTGGGAAAATTGAATATTAGACCCTTGTCTTTTATCATATAAGAGTGCAATAAAATGAAAAGATGTTTTGTTTTGTTTGTTTGTTTTGGTTTCTTGAGACAGGGTCTTGCTATGTAATTCAGGCTGGCCTTGAATGCACCATATAGCCCAGGCTGGCCTCAAATTTGCAGCGATCCTCCTGCCTCGGCCTCCCAAGTGCTGGGATTATAGGGATGTGCCACTGTGTCCAGTGAAATTCTGGTTTTTTGAAAAGATAAAATCTTTAGCTAGACTAAAATAAAAAGAAGTTCCAAATGAATAAAATCAGAGATAAATAATGAGACATTACAACTGGTACCAAAGAAATGAACCAATATATGCCAACAAATTGGAAAACCTAGATCAAAAGAACTTCAGGACACCTATAACCTACCAAAATTGAACCATGGAAATATGGAAAAGGTGAACAAACTAATGAATATTGAGACTGAATAAGTAATAAAAAGTCTCCCAACAAAGAAAATGCCAAAACTGGGTGGCTTCACTGCTGAATTCTACCAAATTTATTTTTTATTTTTGGTTTTTTTTTTTTTCCTTTGGGCAGGGGGTGTTTTTTGAGACAGGGTCTTGCTATGTAGCCCAGGCTAGCCTCGAACTCACAGCAACCCTTCTTCCTCAGCCTCCTGAGTGCTGGGATTACAGGTGTGCACTACCACACCAAGCTCTACTAAATTTAAAATAAGAAATAATTCCAATTATAAAAAAAGATGTGGTATTTTTATACAATGGAGTACTACTCAGCCATAAAGAAGGATAAACTAGAGACTTTTATAGGTAAATGGCTGCAAAGCGAGATCATACTCATAAGTGAAATAAATCAGACTCACATGTGTAAACATCGTATTGTCTCCCTAGTGTGAGAAGCTAAAAGAGTAAATAAGATCCAAAATGTACGATAGATATTGTAAAATGGGAAGAAACTTCAAAAGGAAAGAGAAACTGGGATGGGGGAATGGAGAAAAGAAGGAAGGGAAAAGCAAAAAAAAGAAAAAAAAAATATATATATATATGATTGTTAAGATAGATATACTACTAATTTGTCTTAGTTCAATGAAAAGAAAGGTTTGCGCTAATATTGTTTGGATAATTGAATGCTGATATCTTGTACTCTGAGTAACTAATTTAAAGATAACAATACTCAATGTATTAACCATTGTTACCTTCCTATTATGTTATTTTGAAATTTTGTTCTATTTTTTCTCTTTAAAATAAAAATTAAAGGGCCGGTGAGATGGCTCAGCGGCTTAAGCGCCTGCCCGGCAAGCGCGAAGGCCCGAGTTCGACTCCCGGATCCCACATACGAAAAAAGGGCCGGTGATATCGCTCAGCGGCACGGGCGCCTGCTGGCGTGCGAGGTCCTGAGGTCGACCCCCCGGTACCCACAAAAAAAAAAATAAAATAAAATAAAAATTAAAAAAAGAAAAAACCAATTATTTTCAAAGTATTCCCAAAAATTGAAAGAAAAACTAAAAAGGATGATACACCATGATCAAGTGTGAAGATAATTCAACATATGAAAATCAATAAATGTAATACATCGTATCAACAGAATGAAAGAAAAAACCATAGGATTAGCTGGGTGCAGTGGTGTACTCTTGTAATCTCAGCTATTTGGAAGGCTGAGGCAAGAGGATTGAAGATTCAAAGTAAGCCTGGGCAATATAATGAAACTCTGTCTAGAAAAAAAAAAAAAAAAAAAAAGTTGTATCTCAATAAGTGCAGAAAAAATGTTTGATAAAATCCAACATTTCTTCATGACAAAAACTTTTAACAAATAAGGTATAAATGGAATGTATCTCAACATAATAAAGGCCATATACAGTACAAAAAAGCAGTGTTTCTATATATATCAAAAACAAACTTGCTGAGAATTAAACGAAGAAAGCAATCCTAGGCTGGGAATGAAGCTCAGTGGTAGAGTGCTTGCCTAGACTCACCAGGCCCTGGGTTTGAGTCTCAGCAACTCACCACCCCGCCAACAAAAAAAAGGGAAGAAAGCAAGCAATTCCATTCACAATCGCTACAAAAATAAAATACTTAGGATAATGTTACTCCCAAAGTACTAGGGGCCAGAGCTTAACATAGTTAAACTCTTAGCTACTGTTCTTATAGACAGCTAAGTTAGGTAGAAATATTATAGGCAGTCAGACAGGGCAAGGCCCTCGAGGGCGCCAGTGCACAACATGAGAATACAGGGACGGGTGAGATGGCTCAGCGGCGTAAACACCTGCCTGGCAAGCGCGAGGGCCCGAGTTCGACTCCCGGAACCCACATACGAAAAAAGGGCCGGTGATATCGCTCAGTGGCACGGGTTCCTGCTGGCGCGCGAGGTCCTGAGGTCGACCCCCCGGTACCCACAAAAAAAAAAAAAAAAAAAAAGAACATGAAAATACATTACAACTGTGGCTGGAGGTGCATCCATTGAAGGCCAGGTCTCAAGATGAAGTCAGAATGACCAGGCCTATATGCCTCCCCAAGGGATAAGCAATAAACTATAATTGGTATCACCTGTTCCAATAAAGTCTAGATAGACATGTAGAACCATGTGGGTCAGGACCTCCTGACTCTTCTCTTCCAAAGAAGGTCCTGTTCTTTCCAGGTACACTTGCTGCATGACTTACTTCCCCATTGGATCAACATTACCTAAGTAGCTATACTTGTAAACTTATTGGGTGATCATACTTTTGTCCCACGTTGTACCCACCTCATGATTTTGTACCCTCTTCATGATTTTGCTGTTCTAAAACTTCCTTTGAGAAGTGGGCTCGTTGGCAACCCATTTTTGGGTCCCCTCCTGCCTCTCAGGAGCTATCTCTCTGTTGTAGTTAGAATTTACAAGGGAAAAGATTTAATACAGGACACAGTTTATAGAATTATTTTATAATATTCACCCAGAGAGTCAAATGCAAAAGAGTGTGGGCGATCTGGCCACACACTAGGGACTCAAAGAATCCAGCTGAGGGCCTGGATCCCAGCTGAAGACCTAGAATCCATGGCAATCACCTCCATGAGTCCAGCTGGAGACCCAGAGCCCAAGACAATGTCTCATGCAAGTCTGTATCAAGAATCTGTGCTGAGGGACGGTGAGATGGCTCAGCAGCTTAAGCGCCTGCCTTGCAAGCGCGAGGGCCCGAGTTCGACTCCCGGATCCCACATACGAAAAAGGGGCCGGTGATATCGCTCAGCGGCACGGGCGCCTGCTGGCGCGCGAGGTCCTGAGGTCGTCCCCCCGGTACCCACAAAAAAAAAAAAAAAAAAAAGAATCTGTGCTGAGAAGCCCCAAAGGTTAGAGGTGGAAGCCAGAAAGTCCACGCCAGCGAGGTGAAGGATCTGTGCCAGCAGCCTAAAGGATCTGCACTAGAGCCAGGAAGTGACGCTCAAGGTAAGGACCAGAGCTTCCCTAAAGAGAACCACAGCCATCCTCAGCAACAGTGAGGACCTGAGCTCCTCCGATGATGAGAACAGCCGAGTTCATATCAGGAAAGCCAGCGCGACAAGCTTCTCCAGGAGAATCAACAGCACACATCTTTCCCTCCGATTCTCCTTTTATGCTGTTGGCAACAATCCTCAGGTGGGCCATCCACACCCAGTGCCATGCTGATTCAGTTCAGCTGCGTGTTACAAGTTGGCCATTAGTTAATCCATCACACTCTCTCAACAATATTTCCTACTCTTAACCTGCGTTGTTGCTTAGAATTCATTCTTGGATTTTGAGGAACACGAACTCGATGTATCTGACATCTAGCAGATTGGGAGTTATAATACTTCCCTATACCATTTGGAGGTCCTGTATCACTATTATTTCCAAACATAAGATGCTTAAAAAAATAAATTTTTGGTTCTTATTCTTTGGTTCCAATCCTTTCCAAATCTATTCTCTACCGTTTTCCCCACATCACTAGATGAAAATGTATTCTTCCAACTCTGGCCAAAAAGTCATTCTTTTTTTAATTATTATTAAGTTTATTGGCACATTTTAGGTATACAAGATAACATTCCTCATAGAGAACCTGTACTGTACATGATATAACCTGATTCCTTTTTCCCACTCCCTCTTCCCCTCACCCATCCACAAAAGTTTTGTTTCCATTTTTTCCTACTTTTCTCATTTTTTTCTTTTTCCTTCCTTCCTTTCCCCCTACCCCCTTCCTAGTTCCCCTTCCCATTTGAACATTTTATTCCTATTTCACAATACCTATTATACATTTTGGTCCTCATTTACACTTTTGGTTTCTCACACCAGAGAAACAATGGGGTATTTACACGTGTGTCCAATTTATTTCACTTAAAAGAGTATGGTCTCAAGGTGCATCCATTTAGCTAGAAATGTCTCAAGCTTATCCTTTTTTATGGCAGAGTAGTACTCCATTGAATTAAAAAAAAAAACCACGTATCTTCTTTATCCATTCACCAGTTGCTGGGCATTTGGCCTGTTTCCAAAACTTAGCTATTAAAAACTGTGCCTATAAACATGGGTGTGCATATATTGCTGTGGTACGATGCTTCTTTCAGGAAGATACGAAGAAGGGGAATAGCTGGGTCAAATGGAACCTCCAGTCGTAGTAAAAAAGTCATTCTTGACTCTCTCTCTCTCTCTCTCTCTCTCTTTCTCTCTTTTTGAGACAAGGTCTCACTATGTAGTTCAGGCTGGCCTTCAACTCCCTATATAGCCCAGGCTGGCCTGGAACTCATAGGGAGCCTCCTGCCTCAGCCTCTCAAGTGCTAGGATTACAGGCATGAGCCACCACGCCCAGCTATTCTTTCTCTTCTATTCACATCTAATGTACCAGCAAATCTTTTCAATTCTATTTTCAAAATATATTTGGAATTTGACCATATCTCATTACCCACACACTTTCTATCTTAATACAAACTATCATTAGTTTCCACCTATATTACTATAATAGCTTCATAACTGGTTTCCCTGCTTGTACCTTAGATCCCAGATGGTCTATTTCCCGTAGCAGTCAGTGATCTTGTTAAAATAGTCAATCAGATTACAGAATAAGTACCTCTTTTTAAACCCCAAAGTAGCTTACCATGACAATGGGAGCTAAATCCTTTTAATGACCTACCAGGCCTCTGCTACCTGTCTAAATTCCTCTCCTACTATTTGCATTCTTGTTTATCTTCTCCAGCCACATTGGCCTTCCCGATGTTCCTTCAAATGTGTCCCCCTTCATCTCAGAGCTTTTATTCCTGTTGTTCCCTCTTCCTAAAACTCTGTTCAAAGCACATGTTACATTCTTTCTAAAATAATACTCTCTCCACTCTCTATGCTCCTAAGAAGGCTGTTTTTCTTCACAGCACTAAACCACTTGACACACTTATGTATTTGCTTATGTGACCACTGTCTGTCTCCCACCACAAGAATGTAAACTAACAACAAACTTACTAGTTTGTGGCTTCCCAGGTGGAAGTCACCTCCCACCACACTCCAAAGGCTCTCCTCACAGGCTCAGCCCCACCCAAGTGCACAGAGTACATTCTAGACCCCACACCCTTCAAGACTGACTGGATCTGCTACAGTCATCAGTGGCAAAGAATACTGAGATGAAATAACATATCACGTGTACTTCACCCATTGCTCATACAAAAGTTACTTTCACACTTGTTTTACATTTGAGTCTAAAATCAACCCTAATATTACAGTACTTCTCCCATTTTGTAGATAAGTGACAGAGGCTCCAAGGTGAAGTGACTTTTTGGCTAAGATTATTTAACAACTCAGTGGTAGAACTGGGGAGGGTATCCCTAAAGCAATGGCTTTTCTACACCTACCAAATAACTGACTTGGCCCTTGGAAACATATCTGCCCCTTCTGTATTTATATTTTTAAGGTTAAGAGTGAAGAGAATAAATGGACCCAAGTGAGCTTTGCTTCTTTATAACCCGAAGGCTGTAGTAGTGATCAAGTTTCCAGGGATTCTGATATGTACATTTTAATTGCTTTACAGATGTCAATACAATCTAATCCTCTTTTCTTGTTCTTACCAGGATTAACAGTAAAGAAAGCTATTTTTTGATTAATATGGAAATTAGAAATTCTTTAACAGAAATCGGGACTATTTCGAAAACTACTTGATCTTTAGGAGCTAAAAATAGTAAAGCATCAAAAGGCTAGTGGAAGACTAACTCTGGCTCAGGAAGACAAAGGATTACTCCTTTGTGAGCAGCAGGACATTTAGGCAATGAAGACATTTTAGGTCTGAAGCTCATGATTAAGAAGAAAACCACCCTTGCCCCCAATACCATCACTATGCTAAGCTAACAAAAGTCTTTATTCTATCAAAATAAAAAAGAGGGCAAGAGAAAGGATGTAATTTGGAATCTGTATTACTTTCTGGACACTGTGGTAAGCACTTACTTATCTATTTAATCTTCGCCCTAACGCCACAAAATGTACTATTAGTTCTATTTTATTTTTGTTTTTTGAGAGAGGGTCTCGTTATGAAGCTCAGGTTGGCCCTGAACTCACTGTATAGCCCAGGCTGGCCTCAAACTCACGCAATCCTGCTGCCTCAGCCTCCCAAGTACTGAGATTACACAGATGTGCGCCAACACATCTGGCTGGTTTCATTTTAGAGATGAGACTATTGAGACATATCTTACACAGGTAGTAAGTAGGGCATGGAGACAGAATGCAGGCTTGAATGAAATGAAATCCATTCCTACCAGCCTCCCTACTTCTTCTCAAAACATGAGTCTACTCAGTGTAAATCTCCAGATTTGGCTGCCATTGCCATTTACGTGGCCATTATTTCATCGTTACGTCCTTTATTTCATCATTAAAACCAGAGAAAACAGGAATTTACTTTGTAGAGTCAATTTGGTTGAAGACAGTTCAGTTAAAAGAAAAAAAGCTATTCTGTTCCCACTCAGTGTCTTAATATAGGACACGCTTGTCTTATTGAAAATTATCACACAGGCACTGAACTACAGAGTTGGAAGGGGCATTAGAGGTGACTGAGTCAATCTGCACTCCAGCACAGGAATGCCCTTCATGAGTGGCCACATGACTGGCAACACAGCTTACATCAGCACCCTCTTCCCATGTTGATATGCGTAGAAACTCTCCACTCTGTTGAAGCTCCTGTTGGAGAATTCTGAAGGTTGAAAATTCTTTACTCCAGGCTAATAATTTGCCTTATAAGAATCTTACTCTGAACACTTACTTTCTCAACCACTGGTCCTAGCTCTACCCTCACAAAACATGTCTACTCCCTCTGCTCTAGGACACAGCTCCAGAGATAAGAAGATATCATTATTCTTTCTTAATTTTATTGCCCCCCCTCCCGTGTGTGTGTGTGTGTGTGTATGTGTGTCTGTGTGAGTGTGTGTGTATGTACTGGAATCAAACCCAGGGACATTCTACCTCTGAGCTACATCCCCACCTGTTTTCATTTTATTTTGAGCCCAGGTTCTTACTAAATTGCCAAGGTGGGACTTGAACTTGCTATCCTCCTATGTTGGCCTCCCTAAGTGCTGGGATTACACAGCGACCTACCCAATTCCTTTCCTTCAACCTTCCCCATTCTAAATTGCTTATCTCTGATCAGACTTCAATTTACAAGTCCCCTGTATCAGTCAATGTTCTTCTCAGTCAAGTAGACATCACAGTTAACTATCACAGCCCCTTATCTTAAAACAATTCATTGTTTCTTCCTGCCTTATTCACTCTTCCTTTAATTTTTCCTCCTGATTTTTTTTTTTTTTTTTTTTTTGGAGACAAGGTCTCACTATGTTGCTCAGGCTGGCCTTTAACGCTCAACCTTCCTGTCTCAGTCTCCCGAGTAGCTGTAACTACAGGTGTGTGTTACCATGCCCAGCTCTATTGATTTTTAAAAGTTTTAATTGAACTGACACAAAACTCTGATTATTGTGATCAATGAAGGCCCAAAGTAACTTTATCTGGATTTCTTCATCATAAGCATCAAAGTAGTTAGCATCTAGCAAACGCTTCTGCACCAAATATGGCGCTAGGTACCTTCTTTACATAGGAGCTTGCAGTCTAATGTGGAAATAATATAGGTTATTTAAATTAATCTATAAGCAATACATACACTATATAATAGAATGTTGGAGTTATATCAGACAGCTGAAAAGGAAATGAACAGATTTAAGGGAGCTGGGAATGGCTTCTGAGGAACAAACATTTTAGTTGGTTTTAAACAATGAATGGTAGGAATTTGTCAGAGGTGTGGAGGATGGTGACAAAAAATATATAGTCATTCTACATATGAAGACTTGAGGGGGCCGGTGAGACAGCTCAGCAGCATAAGTGCCTGCCTGGCAAGCGCGAGGTCCTGAGTTCGACTCCTGGTACCCACATACGAGAAAAGGGCCAGTGATACCGCTCAGCAGCACTGGTACCTGCTGGCGCGCGAGGTCCTGAGGTCGACCCTCGGTACCCACAAAAAAAAAAAAAAAAAGACGACTTGAAAATTCATACTATATTGAGGAAAGACAAGTAACTCCAGCTGGTTGGAGTTTACATTGTATAGGGGAAAGTGGCAGGAAAAAAAGATAAAAAGACAGATGGGGGGGCAGGTTGTGAAGGGATTTGAAAGCCAACTAAGGGACGGAATTTATTAGTAAACAACAGGAAACCATGGAGGGTTTTAAACTGTGGAGTTTCAGATCTGTCTTTTTTTTTTTTTTTTTTTAATGTGGGTACCGGGGGGTCAACCTCAGGACCTGCGCTTGCGCCACTGAGCGTTATCACCAGCCCTCTTTTTCCTTTATGTGGGTACTGGGAGTCAAACTCAGGACCTCATGCTTGCCAGGCAGGCGCTTATGCCACTGAGCCATCTCACCAGCCCTCAGATCTGTCTTTTACAAAGATTATTCTAGCAGCAGTGTGGAAGTGGATTCAGAGTGAGCAAGATCAGAGACCTAGTAGGAAGTTACTGCAGTAGCCCAAAGGAAAAGCTAAAATATGTAGTAGCAAGGGGATAAAGAAGGAAGGGGGTAACTACAAAGATATTTCGGAGACAGAGCTTATAAAAATCGATACTGATAGTAACGTCCCATTTTTAGTGCTAAAAGCTAAGAAGGTGCAAAACAAGATGGGAAACATCCTAACTGCTGGGTCTGCAGGCTTTCCCTCTTTTTCTTTAATAGAAGGAAGGAAAGAAAATAAATTAAAAGGACCTTTGAATCTGTTGGCTTCAGAAAAATGCCTGAATCTGGATTCCTCTTACTAGCTGGGAAGGATGGCTGCTGAGAGCTAGACTGCTGAGAATGTAGGGCAGCCCAAGCAGGCAGCAGTTTTGTAGTGAATTTGAGGCAGCCAGTATGCTGAAGTCAAGGCCCACCCACCCAGCCTCGCACAGGCAGCCCTAGGGAATTCAGAGCAAGGCAACTCCCTTAAGGTAACAAAAAAGTGGGAGGTATACAGGGGGAATTTTTTTTTTTTTTTTTTTTTTTTTGAGACAGGGTCTCGGTATGTAGTTCAGGCTGGCCTGGACTCACTATGTAGTCACTCAAACACAAGACAATCCTCCTGCCTCAGCCTCCCAAGTGCTGGGATTATTATAGACAGCTAAGTTAGGTAGAAATATTGTAGGCCGTCAGACAGGGTTGGGCTCTCAGAGGTCAATGCAGAAGACAACTGTGGCTGGGAAGGCCAGACTTCAGGAAAAAAAGGAACTACTCACTCATGTACTTTCCCTAGCCATGAACAGCAGTGATTGATATTCTAAGTACGCATCAATCACCTTGGGGTGGAGGACCAAACCTCCTTAACCCACCCCTTCCAGGAAAGTCCTTGTCTATCCCTTGTGTGCTTGCTTCACGACTTGCTTCCCAATTTGATCCCCACTTAATCAATATTACCCAAGTGACTATACTTGTTGTAACCTTATTGGTTCACCATAGTCTTGTCCCGCCTCATATCCACCATGTGATTTCTCATTGGACCAATACTACCTAAGTGACTATACTTGTAATCTCATTGATTGATTGTAGTTCTGTCCCACCTTAAACCTGCCTCCCCTCGTGGCTTTGCTCAATAAACACCCTTGAGAAACCTGGGTTGCTAGGCAACCCAGTTTCTGGGCCCCCCTTCTGTCCCTCTGAGACAGAAGCTTTCTTCTGCTTAATAAATTCTTCCTACTCTTAACCTCTGTTGTTCCTAGAATTCATTCCTCGATTTTAGAGAACATGAACTTGGCATTTTGGACATATCAGGTTGGGAGTTTGTTTCCCCTATATCAGGATTACAGGCATGTGCCACCACGCCCAGCTAGGGGGAATTTTTTTAAACAAATCTAAAAATATCTCTGTAGTTTCTTATCTGCTGGAATGGGAGAAATCTTAATGGAAAGTAGATGGCCTATTCTTTCTCAATCTCCAATCTAGAGTACTTTTTCTTTTTCTCCTAAATCTATAAGGCATTTGGGAAATACCCAGCACTTTCTAGGTGTTGGTGAATAGTCTCTGATCTTTGTGCCCTTATCTTCTAAACACAGATAAAAGAGCAATGTAAAATTCTATAAATTAATGATGTGGTCCATGAACACCTTTCTCTCTTTTCATTGCATTATGCACTCTTTCATTCTATTATTCTGCTTAAAGAGATGCAACAATGGGAAAAAAAATCTTGCTCAGATTCAATAAAATATTTTGGGACACTTAACATTCCACATTAAAAAAAAAAAGATAGCTTTGCACAGTGGCAGTATCATAGCCAATGAGGTTTATCCGAGGCATGATTACTGCTAATTGAAAACTAAAAAAATAAAATGAGATCCTCACCTGACACTTCTCCAGTTTCAGAAAAACTAAGGACCTTAAATATGAAATAAAATAAAACTTTAAAACTTATTAGGAAAAAAATAGGAAAACGCCAGTATGATCTTAGGGTAAAGCAGTATTTCTTAGATAAGACCAAAAGGAAGAATCACAAAAGCGTGATACATTTAATTCATCAGAATATAAAGCTCTATATGACAAAAGAGGCCATAAACAAAGTTAAAAGACAAGTACAGAGGATAAAAAGACATCTGCAATACATACAACACATGGTTAATACCCAGAATAAAAAACTCATATTAGTCAATAAGAAATGAAAATAATATGACTCGAATTCACAGAAGGAATCAATCAACTAGGGAGAAAGGAGAAAAAAAATGACAGGATGTTCAACTATACCAGCAACCAACAAAATACAAATATATGGCATTTACTATCATTTCATACCTATCAGACTAGTAAATATTTTTATTATATTCATTCATTCGTTCATTCATTCATAGGAATTGAACCTAGGGCCTTTCCACTGGGCTACATCTCAGTCCTTTTTTCAGTTTTTGTTTTTTAGTGTTGTTTGTTTTTTAAATTTTTTTTTTTTTTTTGTGGGTACCGGGGGGTCGACCTCAGGACCTCGCACGCCAGTAGGCGCCCGTGCCGCTGAGCGATATCACCGGCCCCTTTTTCGTATGTGGGTTCCGGGAGTCGAACTCGGGCCCTCGCGCTTGCTGGGCAGGCGCTTAAGCCGCTGAGCCATCTCACCGGCCCTGTTTTTTAAATTTTGAGACAGGGTTTCAATAAGTTGTCCAGGTTGGGCTTGAACTTGAAATCCTGCTGCCTCAGCCTCCTAGCGTGCATGGATCACAGGCATGAACCACCACCCCACCACCCCTGGCAGACCTGCAAACATTTTAAAATTTGACAGTACCAAGTGTTGGAAAGAATCTGAAATGATGTTAGTATTTTCCTGAGGAATTTTTCATTTATATTCAAAATAGGATTTTTTTTCCCCTCAGTAATGTGGATTGAACCCAAGGCCTTGGCATTGACCTACATCCTCAGGGCTTTTTTGTGTGTTTTATTTTGAGATAGGATTTTGCTAAGTCTGCCTCAGCTTCTCAGAACACTGGGATTACAAGCTTGTGCCACTCTGTACCCAGCTCAAAATGCTATATTGGTCTGTACTTTTCTTGTCTTGTGATGTCTGTGCCTGGTTTGGTATCAATGTAATAATGGCCCCAAAGAATGAGTTAGAAAGTGTTCTTTCATGTTCTCTATTTGAAGAGTTCGTGGAGAATTGGTACTAATTGTTTTGTTTTGTTTTGTTTTGTTTTTTGGAGACAGGGTCTCGCTATGTAGTTCAGGCCGGCCTGGACTCACTATGTCGCCCAGGCTGCCCTCAAACTTGCTGCGATCCTCCTGCCTCAGCCTCCGGAGTGCTGGGATTACAGGCGTGCGCTGCCATGCCCAGTTTGCTAATTGTTATTTAAATGTTTTGTAAACATAATCAATGAAGCCTGGGCTCTTCTCTGTGGGAAGCTTTTAAAATTACTAATATTTTCTTTTTTAATTATTAATTGTTTTTGTTATGAGTCAGTGTTGGTAGTTTGTCTTTTTAGGAATTTGTCTATTTCACCTAGGTGTCTAATTTGTTTTTTATTTTTATTTTTATTTATTTATTTTTGTGTGTGTGGGTACCAGGGGTCGACCTCAGGACTTCGCGCGCCAGCAGGCACCCGTGCCGCTGAGCGATATCGCCAGCCCTTTTTTCCTATGTGGGTTCCGGGAGTCAAACTAGGGCCCTCGCGCTTGCCAGGCAGGCGCTTACGCCACTGAGCCTTCTCACCGGCCCCTAATTTGTCTTTTAAAAATTGTTCCATTTTTTAAAAGTACATTTTTATTAGTGCTTATTACAAAATATTGGGGTTTCAATATGGTATTTCCTTATACGCATATAACATATTTTGATTGTATCTATCTTCCATTACTCTTCCTTTCACCCCTTTCTTCCTCCTGCCCAATGATTATCTCCCTTCTACACTTTCATGTCATATTTTTTAGATTCCACACATTATGGAAAACATATGATACTTGTCTTTCTGAGTCTGACTTATTTCACATAACACAATGATCTCCAGTTCTATCCATGTACCTACAAATGACATAATTTCATTTTTGTTTACATGTAAATATACCACATTTTCTTTATCCATTTTTCTATGGATAGGAATAGGCTGATTTCATATTTGGCAAATTGTGCCACAATAAATAGAGGTATGCAGGTATCCCTGCAGTATACCAACTTTAATTTCTTTGGTACATACCAAGGAGTAGTATAGCTGTGTCATAAGGTAGTTTCTTTTTTTGTTTTGTTTTTGTTTTTCTGAGACAGGGTCTCATTATGTAGTTCTCGTTGGCCTTGAACTCACTACATAACCTGCACTGCACTGACTGCAATCCTCCTGCCTTAGCCTCCCAAGTGCTGGGACTATAGGTGTACACCACTATGCCCAGCTTCATATGGTAGTTCTATTTTTAGTTTATTAAGGAACATCCATACAAACTTCCATACTGGCTGTACTAATTTACATTCCCACCAGCAGGGTAAAGGGGTCCTTTTTATCCTCACTAGCATTTATTGTTTTTTGTATTCTTAATGATAAGTCATTCTGACTGGGGTGAGATAGATTCCAATATAATTTTGATTTGTATTTCCCTAATGGCTAAACATACGGAACAATTTTTCATATACTTATTAATCATTGTACATTTTTTGTGTGCATGATACTGGGGATTGAAGGAAAGGCCTTCCCAATGAGCTACATCCCAGCTCATGGATTTTTGTTTTGTTTTGTTTTTGAGACAGGGTCTTGTTATGTAGCCCAGGCTGGCTTTGAACTCACAATGATCCTCCTGCTTCAGCCTCCCAAGTGCTGGTGGATTACAGGTGTGCACCACTACACCTGGCTTGAGACAGGATCTTGCAGGCAGGGCTCAAATGTGTGATCTTCCTGCCTCAGCCTCTTGATGTGCTAGGTGTACTTCTTTTGAGAAGTATCAGGCCAGGGATATAGCTCAGCGGCACAAGTGCCTGCCTGGCAAGCGCAAGGTCCTGAGTTCAATTACTGGTACCAAAAAAAAGAAAGAGAGACAGAGAGAAGTATCTATTCAATTCATTTGCCCATTTAGTAACTGGGCTATTTTTTTTTCTTTCTTTCTTTCTTTCTTTCTTTCTTTCTTTCTTTCTTTCTTTCTTTCTTTCTTTCTTTCTTCTTTTTTTTGATAAATTTATTTATTTTTTAACTAATTTCTTTTTTTAACGACAACAAGTAAACATTCTCATGTATTAACAAACTCTAGCATTAGAGAATGTACAACTACCTTTTGGAGAAAAACATTACTCAGTGTAAGATTAAGCCATGTAAAAGCTAGGTAAAAATAGAAGACTAAGGAATGGAGGGCCGGTGAGATGGCTCAGCGGTGTAAGCGCCTGCCTGGCAAGCACAAGGCCCCGAATTCGACTCCCAGAACCCACATACAAAAAAAGGGGCCGGTGATATTGCTCAGCAGCACGGGCGCCTGCTGGCGCACGAGGTCCTGAGGTCAACCCCGGTACCCACAAAAAAAAAAAAAAAAAAAAAAAGGAATAGTCACAGTGAAATTGCATTTTCATACTAGGGAGACAATATGATGTTTACAAATGTGCATCTGGTTTATTTCGCTTGTGAGTATTTTCTCGAGTTGCATCCATTTACCTATAAAAGTTTCTAGTTTATCTTTCTTTATGGCTGAGTAGTACTCCATTGTATAAAAATACCACATCTTTTTTGTCCATTCCTCGGTTGATGGGCATTTGGGTTGTTTCCATGATCTAGCTATTACAAACTGTGTTGCTATAAACATGGGTGCACATATATCGCTGTGGTACGATGTTTTTAATTCTTCTGGGAAGATACCCAGAAGGGGAATAGCTGGGTCAAATGGGACCTCCAATCCTAGTTTTTTGAGCAATCTCCACACGGATTTCCACAGTGGCTGCACCAGTCGACACTCTCACCAACAGTGGAGAAGGGTTCCTTTTTCCCCACAGCCCCTCCAGCATTTGTTATTAGTTGATTTCTTGATAATAGCCATTCTTTCTGGGGTGAGATGGAATCTCAGTGTTGTTTTCATTTGCATCTCTCAAATGACTAGTGATGTTGAACATTTTTTCATATATTTATTCGCCATTTGTATTTCTTTATCTGAGAAGTGTTTATTCATCTCAGATGCCCATTTTTGGATTGGGTCTTTAAATTTGGGAGGTCTCATTTTTTTGAGTTCTTTATATGTTCTCGATAGTAATTCCTTGTCTGAGGAATAGCTGTCAAATATTTTTTCCCACGTTGTGGGTTGTCTCTTCACTCTGTCTCTTCACTTTCTCTTGCTGTGCAAAAGCTTTTTAATAAGATGAGATCCCAGTTGTTGATTCTTTGTGCTACTTCCTGTGCGATGGGGGTTTTATTCATAAAGTTTTTGCCTACACCAATGTCTTCAAGAGTTTTACCTATTCTATTTTCCAGGAGATTTCATGTTTCTGTTTTAATATTTAGTTCTTTGATCCATTTTGTTTTTATTTATTTATTTATTTATTTTATTTTATTTTTTTGTGGGTACCGGGGGTCGACCTCAGGACTTCGCGCACCAGCAGGTGCCCGTGCCGCTGAGCGATATCACCGGCCCATTTTTCGTATGTGGGTTCCGGGAGTCGAACTCGGGCCCTCGCGCTTGTCAGGCAGGCGCTTACGCCACTGAGCCATCTCACCAGCCCGATCCATTTTGAATTTAGTTTAGTGCACGGTGAAAGATATGGGTCTAATTTTAATCTTCGGCATATGCAGAGCCAATTTTTCCAGCACCATTTATTAAAGAGGCTATCTTTCTTCCAGTGAATGTGTTTGGCACCTTTGTCAAAGATAAGGTGGCTTAGTATGTCTGGAGTTGTTTCTGCATCTTCTAATCCGTTCCATTGATCTTCGGGTCTGTTTTTTTTGCCAGTACCACGCTGTTTTTATCACAGTAGCCTTATAGTATAACTTCAAATCAGGGTGGGCTATTTTTCTGGTGTTTAGTTTTTTGAGTTCTTTATATATTTTAGAAATCAATACTAGCCGGGTGACAATGTGGGGGAGGCAGCAGCTGAACTTGAAACTCAGGGGGGCTGCCACTCCACCCACGGCTCCAGCGGGGACGTCTGCAGAGGAACGCGAGACACTGCAGAACAGAGAAGCAGTGACCGTGAAGGACACACTGACTGTGGGTGAATGCTGATGCCCAGCCGTCCCGCGCGAGAGAGCGACTAGCCGGGCGCCATTGTGGGGGAGGCAGCAGCTGAACTTGAAACTCAGGGCGGCTGCCACTCCATCCATGGCTCCAGTGGGAACCTCCGCGGAGTAACACGAGATGCCGCAGTACAGAGAAGCACCAGCCGAGAGGGACACACTGACTGGTGCTTTTCTTCCTGGTATTCCAACACTGAGACTGTCTAAGGATCACAGAAAATACTGTGGCACATAACCAAAGAACCAAGGACTGGGCCAAACAGGTAGCAACTTCTTATCTCCAACAAATTGAAGAGGTAGGATATTGCAGCAGACGCAAAACCCAAAAATAAGCTACACCTGGAAGATACCTCAGAGAAGTAGCCATCTCCTAAGAGTTTGAAATACTAGCAATAAAGCAACCTACCATAGGCAATTTACAAACAGAAACCCAGGAATTAAACTAAAGAAAGAAAAGAAAATGAGACGACACTTAAACAAGATGCAACCCCACACATCCAGTTCACCAAAGGCAAACCCAGGGAGCAGTGAGGTGGGACAAACCGAAAGCCACCCACCTGACATCTCTGAAGTGGTAACAACAAAGCAGTTGAATGAGGCTCTGGAAAAATTTAAATCAGAAATAATTTCTCAGATAACTGCAGAGATAATGTCCACAATGAAGACCATGCTTAAGGACGCTAGAGCGGACACGGACAAAAAAATAGACGAGCTTAAGAAAATGATGGAAGCCATGAATGCTCAGCATAGGAAAGAAATGGACTCCATAAAGCAGATTAAAGCAGATATCCAGGAGAACAAAAATTACATTGAAAGTATTTGTAGCAGATTAAGCCAATGTGAGGACAGGATCTCAGATATAGAAGACAGGCTTGCAATGAGTGATCATGAAAAGAAAGAATTCTTAAAAATAGCAAGGGACAATGAAAAATCAATCCAGCAGCTGCTAGATGATGCAAAAAAGAATAACTTAAGATTGATTGGAGTCAATGAAAAAGCAGGAGATAGCATAAATGACATCAGATCAATGTTCACAGACATTATCACAGAAAATTTCCCTGGTAGAGAAAAAGAATTTGACGTTCAGATAAGTGAGGCTTATAGAACTCCAATTAGCCACGATCAAAAAAAATCTTCAGCCAGGCATATCATGGTCAAGATTCCAGAAATTCAACATAAGAGTAGAATCTTAAAAGCTGTTAGAGAAAAGAAACAAATCACTTATAAAGGAAAGCCCATCAGAATCACAGCGGACTTTTCAGCACAAACCCTCAAGTCAAGAAGAGCTTGGAATGATGTATTTCAAGTTCTAAAGGAAAATAATCTTCAACCTAGATTGATGTACCCCACAAAACTATCTTTCAAAACTGATGGAGAAGTAAAATACTTCCACGACAAAGAACATCTGAGAAAATTTATAACCACCAAATCAGCACTCCAAAATGTTTTGAAGGACATTCTAGAAAGGGATAACAAGGACTACAACTCCAGAAACCCCAACAGAAGGAATCCACGAGGCAGAGCAAATGATTAAAGAGAGGGAGGGAAAACAAAAATTAAAACAGGGGGAGCGAACAACAAGAAAATAACATGACAGGGATAAGTCAAGACATATCAGTTTTAACCATTAATGTTAATGGTCTCAATTCACCAATCAAAAGGCACAGACTGGCGAATTGGATCAAGAAGCAAGATCCAACAATATGCTGTATACAAGAAACACATTTAATTGAAAAAGAAATTCATAGACTGAAAGTCAAAGGATGGAAAACAATACTCCATACGACAGGAACCCAGAAAAAAGTAGGGGTAGCTATTCTTTTTGCAGACAAAGTGAATTTCAAGCCAAGAATGATTCAGAGAGATAAAGAAGGTCACTACATCCTTGTAAAGGGAACAATCCAAGAGGAAGAGATGATAACAATCATAAATGTACATGCAACAAATACCAGTGCACCCAACTATATAAAACAAACATTAATGGACATGAAAAATCAAATAACCACTAATACAGTTGTACTGGGGGATCTCAATACTCCACTGTCAAAAAAAGACAGATCAACTAGACAAAAAATCAACAATGAAATATTAGAACTGAACCAAACCTTGGAACAAATGGACTTAGTAGATGTCCACAGAGTGTTCCACCCCACAACATCAGAATACACATACTTCTCAGCTGCACATGGGACGTTCTCCAAAATAGACCACATACTAGCTCATAGAACCTGCTTAAGTAAATGCAAAGGAATTGAAATTATCCCATGTATATTATCAGACCATAGTGCAATGAAATTGGAAATCAGTGGCAAAAGAAACCACAAGAATTTGCTAAACACATGGAAATTAAATAGCACCCTACTGAACAACCAATGGGTCACAGATGAAATTAAAGAAGCAATTAGACAGTTTCTGCAACTGAATGATAACAACAGTACAACATACCGGAACTTATGGGATACAATGAAAGCATTCCTAAGAGAGAAATTTATAGCATTAAATTCCTATATCAGGAAAACAGAGCAAGCACAAATAAACAACCTGATGGTGAACCTCAAACTTCTAGAAAAAGAAGAGCAGGCTAAGCCAAAAGCTCGTACAAGGGAGGAAATTATAAAGATCCGAGCAGAAATCAACGTATTGGAGACTAAAAAAACAATACAAAGAATCAACGAATCAAAGAGTTGGTTCTTTGAAAGATTAAATAAAATTGACAAACCCTTATCCAACCTTATTAAAAAAAGGAAAGAAAGTACTCAAATCCATGCAATTAAGAATGAAAAGGGTGATATCACGATGGACCCTGCAGAAATCCACAAGATCATCTATACCTACTTTGAAAACTTGTATTCTAATAAGATGGAAAATGCAGAAGAAATGGACAGATTCCTAGATACATATGAATTACCAAAGCTCAACCAAGAAGATATAAAAATCCTAAATAAACCAATAACAATCAATGAAATCGAAGATGTAATTAAAAACCTCCCAACGAAGAAAAGCCCAGGCCCTGATGGATTCACTGCCGAATTCTACAAGAAATTTAGAGAAGACCTAACATCACTACTTCTCAAACTCTTTAATGAAATTGAAAAGGAAGCAATACTCCCAAATTCATTCGTGGAAGCAAGCATTACCCTGATACTAAAACCAGAGAAGGACCCAACTAAGAAAGAGAACTACAGACCAATCTCCCTAATGAACATAGATGCAAAAATCCTCAATAAGATACTGGCAAACAGAATGCAGCAAATCATCAAGAGCATACACCATGACCAAGTTGGATTCATCCCAGGGATGCAGGGATGGTTCAACATACGTAAATCAATAAATGTAATACACCATATTAACAGAACCAAGGACAAAAAACCTATGATTATCTCAACAGATGCAGAAAAAGCTTTTGACAAAGTCCAGCACCCATTCGTGATAAAAGCTCTACAGAAAATTGGAATTGATGGTCTTTATCTCAATCTGATAAAAGCTATCTATGACAAACCAACAGCCAATATCATACTAAATGGACAAAAACTGAAAGCTTTCTCTCTAAAATCAGGAACCAGACAAGGATGTCCACTGTCCCCACTCTTATTCAACATAGTCCTGGAAACTTTAGCCAGAGCAATTAGAGAAAGAAATAAAAGGAATTATGATTGGAAAGGAAGAAGTTAAATTATCATTATTTGCAGACGACATGATATTCTACGTAGAAGACCCCAAAAACTCCACTAAAAGATTGCTAGATTTAATAAGCAAATTCAGTAGTGTAGCTGGATACAAAGTCAACACTCAAAAATCAATAGCCTTCCTGTACACCAATAACAAACTCACTGAGAGAGAAATTAGGGAAACAACACCTTTCACAATCACATCTAAAAAAATGAAATACCTAGGAATCAATCTCACAAAGGAAGTAAAAGACCTCTACACTGAAAACTACAGTACTCTGAAAAAGGAGATTGAAGAGGATATCAGAAAATGGAAAGATATCCCTTGCTCTTGGGTCGGAAGAACTAATATGGTGAAAATGGCCATACTTCCAAAACTGTTATACAGATTTAACACAATTCTGATCAAAATTCCAACAACATATCTCACAGAATCAGAGAAAACAATCCTAAAATTCATCTGGAACCAGAAGAGACCTAGAATAGCAAAGGCAATTCCGGACAACAAAAGCAAGGCAGGGGGCATCACAATCCCTGAATTGAAATTATACTATAAAGCTACTGTGATAAAAACAGGTGGTATTGGCAAAAAAACAGACCCGAAGATCAATGGAACAGATTCGATGATGCAGAAACAACTCCAGACATACTAAGCCACCTTATCTTTGACAAAGGTGCCAAACACATTCACTGGAAGAAAGATAGCCTCTTTAATAAATGGTGCTGCAAAAAATGGCTCTACACATGTCAAAGATTAAAATTAGACCCATATCTTTCACCGTGCACTAAACTAAATTCAAAATGGATCAAAGAACTAAATATTAAAACAGAAACATGAAATCTCCTGGAAAATAGAATAGGTAAAACTCTTGAAGACATTGGTGTAGGCAAAAACTTTATGAATAAAACCCCCATCGCACAGGAAGTAGCACAAAGAATCAACAACTGGGATCTCATCTTATTAAAAAGCTTTTGCACAGCAAGAGAAACCACCAACAGAGTGAAGAGACAACCCACAACGTGGGAAAAAATGTTTGACAGCTATTTCTCAGACAAAGGATTACTATCGAGAACATACAAAGAACTCAGAAAATTTCAGACCTCCCAAATTTAAAGACCCAATCCAAAAATGGGCATCTGAGATGAATAAACACTTCTCAGATAAAGAAATACAAATGGCGAATAAATATATGAAAAAATGTTCAACATCACTAGTCATTTGAGAGATGCAAATGAAAACAACACTGAGATTCCATCTCACCCCAGAAAGAATGGCTATTATCAAGAAATCAACTAATAACAAATGCTGGAGGGGCTGTGGGGAAAAAGGAACCCTTCTCCACTGTTGGTGGGAGTGTCGACTGGTGCAGCCACTGTGGAAATCCGTGTGGAGATTGCTCAAAAAAACTAGGATTGGAGGTCCCATTTGACCCAGCTATTCCCCTTCTGGGTATCTTCCCTGAAGAATTTAAAACATCGTACCACAGCGATATACGTGCACCCATGTTTATAGCAACACAATTTGTAATAGCTAGATCATGGAAACAACCCAAATGCCCATCAACCGAGGAATGGATAAAAAAGATGTGGTATTTCTATACAATGGGGTACTACTCAGCCATAAAGAAAGATAAACTAGAAACTTTTATAGGTAAATGGATGCAACTCGAGAAAATACTCACAAGCGAAATAAACCGGATGCACATTTGTAAACATCATATTGTCTCCCTAGTATGAAAATGCAGTTTCACTGTGACTATTCCATTCCTTAGTCTTCTATTTTTACCTAGCTTTTACATGGCTTAATCTTATACTGAGTAATATTTTTCTCTAAAAGGTATTTGTACATTCTCTAATGCTTGAGTTTGTTAATACATGAGAATGTTTACTTGTCTTTAAAAAAAAATTAAAATTTAAATTAGAAAAAAAAAAAAAAAGAAATTAATTCTCTATCAGAAGAGTAGCTGCCAATGACTTTCTCCCATTCTGTAGTCTCTCTTCACTCTACTGGTTGTTTCATTTCCTTCGCAGAAACTTTAATCTGATGTAGTCCCACTATTTCTTATGGAAATCTTTGCTTGTGCCTCTGACTTAAAATGTTTGCTCTACATTTTCTTCTAGCAGTCTCAAAGTTTTAGGTTTTAGGTCTTTGATCCATTCTGAATTAATTTTTATACAGAGTAAGAGATAGGGATTTAATTTCACTCTCTACATATGGATATCAAGTTCTCCCAGCATTATTTATTAAAGAACTCTGTTCTTTAATACGTTTTTGGTCCTTTGTCAAGAATCAGATGGCTATAGCTGCATGGATTTGCTTCTATTTTATTCCACGGGTCTACATGTCTACTTTTGTACACATATCATGCTGTTTTTGTTACTACATCTTTGTATGTAATTTGAAATTGGGTATTGTAATGCCTCTGGCTTTGGTTTTTTTGCTTAGGCTATTCTGGGTGTTTTGTGTTTCCATTTATATTTTAGGATTGTTTCAGTTCTGCAAAAATGTCATTGGTATTTTAATGGAGAATGCTCTGATATTAATTCTGCCAATACTTAAAACAGGCAACATCTTTCGATCTTCTAATGCTTTATTTAATCTCTTTCTTCAGTGTTCTATAATTTTCACTGTCTTTCATCTCCTTTGTTAGATTGACCCCCAGGTTTTTTTTTTTTGCTTTGCTTTGCTTTTTTTTTTAAGCTATTATGACTAGAATTGTTTTCCTGATTTCTTTCTCAGCCAGTTCATTATGGGTGTGTAGAAAGCCATTCATTTTTTAACATTTTGTATTCTGTTACTTAGCTGAATTTGTTTATCAGCTCTAAAAGTCTTTTAGTGGAGTCTTTAGTGTCTCCTAAATATGGGATCATATCAGCTTCAAATAAGGATTAGTTGACTTCTTCCTTTACTATTTGTATCCCTTTTCTTTCTCTTGCCTAATTGCTCTGGCTCAAATTTCAAGTACTATAGTGAATGGGAGTGGTGAGAGTAGCTATCCCCTTCTCTCATTCCTGATCAGAGAGGAGATACTTTCAGTTTTTCCATATTCACTATGATGTTGGCCATTGGTTTGTCATCTATAGCCTTTATTATATTGAAGTACAACCCTTCTATACTTTGTTTCTTTTCTTTTTATTAATACTTAGTTTCTTCAGGGCTTCTATCATGAATGGATATTGAATTTTGTTGAAGGCATCTTCTGCATCAAACGAGATAATGTGATTTTTATCCTTGATTCTATTTTTGTGGTGTATTATGTTTTAAATTTGCATATGTTGAACTATCCTTGCATCTTTAGAATGAAACTAACTTGTAGCGTGGCGCACACCTGTAATCCCAGCACTCAGGAGGCTGAGGCAGGAGAATCACCAAAAGTTCGAAGCCAGCCTGGGCTACATAGTGAGTTCAAGGCCAGCCTGAACTACATAGCGAGACCCTGTCTCAAAAAAAAAGAACTATCTTGTGCATGGTGTATGATCTTTTCAATGTGTTGCTGAATTTGGTTTACTACTATTTTATTAAGGAATTCTACATCTATGTTCATTGAAAACATTTGTGTATAGTTTTCTTTTTATAGTGTCCTTACCTGGTTTTTATATCACTCTGTATCATTTTTTATTTTATTTTACTTTTTTTCTTGGTTTTTTGAGACAAGGTCTCACTATGTAGTTCAGGCTGGCGTTGAACTCACTATGTAGCCCAGGCTGGTCTCAAACTTGCAGCAATCCTCCTGCCTCAGCCTCTCAGAGTGCTGGGATTACAGGCGTGTACCACCACAGCTGGCTGGCATTCTTGATTTTAGCAACTGGAATCTACTCTCTTGTTTTTGATTAGTCTGGCAAAAAGATTTGTCAATTTTGCTGATTTTAAAAAAAACAACATCTTTTTCTCTATTATTCTTTCCTACTCTATTTTTACTTTCTATTTTGTTTACTCTTTTTTTCTCCCTGTGTGTTAAGGTGAAATATTAGGGGTAGTTATCTGTTGTTATTGTTGTTGTTTTTTCACAGTACAGGGCACTGAAACCAGGACCTTCACACTTAACTACACCCCCAACCCTTTTTTATGATGCGTTTTGAGATGGGGTCTTGCTGTGTTGCTAAGTTCCCCAGGCTGTGCTTGAACTTGCAACCCTTCTGCTTCAGCCTCCCCAAGTGCTGGGATTACATGCCTGCACCACCACACCAGGCCTTTCTTCTTTTTAAATGTAGGTATTTACAGCCATAAATTCCCTTGTAAGTATAAATTAGGTGCATCCCATAAATTTTGATATGTTATACTTCATTCATCAAAGTATTTCCTAATTTCCTGTATATTTCTTCATTTGTCATCAGGTTATTTATCAACATATTATAAAATTTTCACATAATTGTGAATTTCTCAAATTGCTTTCTAATTTCTAATTCCATTGTTCTCCATCAGGGAAAGTATTTTATTTAAATTCAATCTTTTAAATATTTGAGAGTTGTTTTATGACCTAGCATATAGTCTAACCTTGAAAATGTTCCACACATTCTTGAGAATTATACTCTTCTATTATTGGAGTATTCTATAGGTGTCTATTAGGTGTACAATATTATTCAAGTCTTCTGTTTTTTTAATTGATTTTCTACCTAGCCTATTCATTGTTGAAAGTGAGGGTATTTTCTGGGCATGACTGGTCATGCTTATAATCACAGCTATGCAGGAGGCTGAGGCAGGAGGACTGTGAATTTTACATGTGCCTGGGCAACTTAGTGAGACCCTGCCTCAAAATTTAAAGGGGGGGGGGCAATGAGCTCAGTGATAAGAGTGCTCACCTAGCATGTGTGAACCTCTGGGCCCAGTACCATTAATTAAGGGGACTGGGGGCACTGAAGTTTCCAGCTATCATTGTTGCACTGTCTCTCTCCTGTTTCATTTCCTCCTGCCTCACACCTCCCTAGTGCTAGGTTTATAGCAGTGCGAAGCTACTGAAGCCTGCATTCTACAGCCTTTCTTAGCTAACTTTTCCCAGTACTAGAATTAGGTATTAGCAGGGAGGTCAGAAATCCATGGTTTTCAGAATTGTGTATAGGTTACATGTTAACACCTGAATAACTACCTTCAACAGTGAGTCAAGTATACAAACTTTCATCAAATCAACTAAATATTTGAACATGTATGTGTGCTGGGTGCTACAATGAATGCAATATAAAAATATAATCCTTGCTCTCCATGAATTCACCATCTAATGGGAAAGACAGCAGGCACATATGTAACCCTGGCATCAAACAGCCTGGAGTAAAAGGTTATCACAGATGGAAATAGAAAATGCCATGGGAAAATAGAAAAGACAGAGAATTTTTATTTGGTCTGGCTTCTGGGTTGGGGAGGCTCCTACAACTCCAAGTTAAGGACAGGAGAAACCTTAAATAGTGTTACTTGTGCTGAGGCAATGTAGTTCTCCCTACTCTTGTGGACATTGAGTCTAGGTATCAAACTAAGACAAACTCCACGGAGTTATACAATAGCAAGAGCTTCATTTGTACAAAGGCCAAGGTTCATATCCTAGCTCTTTTACTTATTAGCTCTGTGACTTTAGGCAAATAACTTCAACTTTCAAAGCCTGGTGTGTGTGTGTGTGTGTGTGTGTGTGTGTGCACTTTACTAGCGATTGAACTCAGGGCCTTCACACTAGCTACATGCCTAGTCCTTTTTTTATATTTTATTTTGAGACAGAGTCTTTCTAAGCCACCAAGTTGCCCAAGCTGGACCCAAATAACTGCCACCCATCATTCAGGCAAAACCAGATCTAGAATTCAAAGAGCCAAAATTTCTAGATGTATGCAAAAATGTTTTAGAAGTCTTCTGAGGCTCTACAGATTTAAAGGACTGATTTTCCTACAGACTTTGTCAACTCACTCATCAGGTTCTAAGAAGAGAGTGGGAAACATGTATGACATGCACACCAAGACTAGGTTTTCAAATAAACTGAAATATGGAACATGTATTAGGTCGAAGACCCTCAGAAAACACTACCATTTCAACACCTGGGGTTTGGGGGTATGTGTCCAGGGCTAGAGAGCACCAACAGGTTATTATGTGTCCTGGGCAAGACCCTTATAGTCTTTAAGATATTCTGAACCTGTTTCTTCATCTGCAAAATAATAAGAATTACTATTAATGAACATCTCTCATCATCTGTTTTATAGGTGACAAACAAAATAACAGAGCCCTGAGAGGTTAAGTAATTTGTTGTTGGCTGTGTGACAAGTAAGCTTGAAGCCATGTATGTGCGATAAAAGAGAATGAGGGGAATGTTTGACTCAATGAGGTTCTCTCCCCACTTTCAACAGTAAGGAAGCATCAGTACAACTTTCTTTGAATAATGTGAATGATAGGTATAACTGTGTTTGGATTGAATTAGAAGGTATGCTGAATTACAATTAGCTCCTGGTCTCATCTTAACAGCTGAGTAATTGATAAATCTAATCTTGTGAATTTTATTGTTTGGTTTATTATGACCTATAACCAGGTGAAATTATAGTAGGAAGTCAAGACTATTATATAAAAGCAACATGTTGTAGAGGAAAGAACATTTTCTCTGAGT
The DNA here is from genome assembly GCA_028451465.1 of Erethizon dorsatum. Classification (NCBI taxonomy): domain Eukaryota; kingdom Metazoa; phylum Chordata; class Mammalia; order Rodentia; family Erethizontidae; genus Erethizon; species Erethizon dorsatum. The sequence continues at coordinate 56,171,516 of CM051827.1, read as the reverse complement.
AGCTAGATGATCCCAGGCAAGTTACTTAACTACTCTGTACCTCAATTCCCCATCTGTAAAATGGGAGTAACATTACCTTGCCCTACAATTACCAGGATATAGTAAGTTCAGAAACACCCAATTCCAGGAAAAAGGGGGATTCTCCAAGAGTTTCGAGAAAATTACCTGAAAAACATTTAAAAGAAAAGCTCCATGGTATGCTCATTGGCCTGAATATCACTGAGAATTTAGTGAAGGTCATAACCAAATTGTCACCTAAGGCAGAGGAAGCCTGGGATAAATCCAGATTCTTCCTTCTCTCTCACTTCCTGTGTTAGTCAACTTTCTGTTGCTGTGACAAAATGGTCCACGCTTGGTGAGTTCTAAGGCAGAAACAATATGGCAGAAGGGCATAGTGGAGGAAAGCTACTCACCTCAAGGCAGCCAGGAAGCAGAGTAAAGAGAAGGAGTCAGAGGAAGGGGCCAGAGCCAGGGCCAGATTATAACCTTAAAAGCTATGTCCCCAGTGACCTACTTCATTCAAGTAGGCCCCACCTACTTGAATTGCACATTCAGCTATGAACTCATCAAAGGCTGAACCCATTCATGAGATTAGTGCCATGTACTAACTGCCTTCAGAAAGCCAAAAGCCCCACCTCTGAATACATAAGCATTTGGGGGAACATTTTTGATCCATACCATATTACTCCCCAAATCTAACATCAAGTTCTAACTTATTCATATTACATGAATACTGAATTTCTACTCTGTGTCAGATACTATTGTAACATGCCTCCAAAAAAAAAAAAAAAAAAAAGTTTCAAACATGTCCTATCCTCTCCATCTCAACTACTACTACTAGTTCAGGTGTCTTGACTAAACTATTTTTAAGAACTTCCGAAGTGGTCTTCTGACCTTCATTCTCTCTCTCCAATCCATCCTCCTCACTGCAATCAGAGAGATCTTTCAAAAATGCCTATCCATCCACCATGCCTAAAACTCTCTGGTGGCTGGCTCCCCACAGCCAACAATACAGTTCCAAACTTCTTAGCATGGCATAAGGACCTCCCAGCCTGGCTCCTATATATCAAAATGTCTTACTTCCGCCCATGCCAAGACTGGTCTGGCACTTTGCACTTCACCAATACCAAACATGTAAGTATTCTAATATGCTCCTTTGGACTATTCTATGCCTGTGTCATTTTTCAGGCTATCCTCATTTTGAATTTCAATTTTCTCAGCTCAGGTTCAACTAAGGAGAGAACAGGAAGGTCTGGAGTCAGGTTTTGAGTCTGCCTACCCCTGTCTATCACGTGGTACCACAAAGATTCCACGCCTCCCGCTGTGCAGGCATAAGACAACAGAGTTTGATGAACACACCATAAACTTACAAACTGTGACAGCATCTATCACAGTAGAAGCCAAAGCCTCTTCCTGGCTCACAGAGGCCTCTGGAGGTAATATAAAACATGGTTTTATTTATTTTTTGTTTTGTTTTGTTTTGTTTGGGGGGATACTGGGAATCAAACTCACAACCTTGCACTTGCCAGGCAGGTGTTGTGCTGCTGAGCTATATCCCTGGCCCCTGAAATATGGTTTTGTAGCTTAAACAAGACCAAGGACTATTCACATTTTTTTCTGTCTCTTCTCCTGCTGAGAGTAGAAATAGCAAAAATTTGATTTAGACACTTAAATTCAAGTACCTTCCTCACTAGTTGAGCAATTTTCAAGTAATCACACTTTTGACCTTATCCAACAAGCGACCTTTTAAAGCCAATTTTGGGGGCCAATTAAGTAGTTTTCTAAAGACGTGCAAGAGAAAAGATAGAATTGTTGCTTACCTTCCTGACAACTATAGATCCCATGTCTGTGTCCAGGGTTTGAGGGTCTGCTCCCAGATTTCCCAATCTTTCTAAGAAAGCAACAGCCACCCCTCTTGTTGTAGCTGAGACATGACCTCTATTTCTACAACTGTTTTGAACTCAAAGAAATTATGATGTTTGTGACAGTAAGATTCCAACACAAGTTCACCGAATTGAAAGAAGAGGAAGAATATTTGTGTGTTTCAGAAACATCTACAAAGTGTGAAAAACAAAGAATTTGGTTTGAACTATTTTCAAAGTTTGATTCCGTAGGTCTGGAGTGGGACCCAGGAATGTGTATTTCTAAGAAGTTCCTCAGCCCAGAGACTACACTTAGAAAACCATTGCTATAAAGTACGAATCAATTATTAGTCATAGAGACTTTGGATCCCCACAGTTGGGCACAACCTGATGTTGGAAAGTCTCTCTCCCTAAGAAGAGATGCACTATATCAAGGCATTCACCTCATTACTGACCCCCCCCTTTTCAAGAGAAATAAAACAAAACTTGTCCTCACTCCCCAAGCTGAAGGTCAATAATAACAGGTTTCTACAGGTTTTTCTATTAAGACCAGATAGATTCCAAATGCTCAGGATACTGAGCATCGCCTCTGGGTTTTCATAAGGCAAAGCTCTCTCTTAAAAGAAGATGTTGGGCCGGTGAGATGGCTCAGCGGCGTAAGCGCCTGCCTGACAAGCGCGAGGTCCCGAGTCCGACTCCCGGTACCCACATACGAAAAAAGGGCCGGTGATATCGCTCAGCAGCGCGGGCACCTGCTGGCGCGGGAGGTCCTGAGGTCAACCCCCGGTACCACAAAAAAAAAAAGATGTTTAGAGAGGCTGGGGTGTAGCTGAGAGGTAGAGCATGAATTTAGCATGTGCAAACCCTGAGGCCCTAGGTTCAATTCCAGCTCCCCCACAAAAGAAAAAATTCTTTGAGTTCAAAAGACAATTCTCCTGGGCCGGTGATCAGCGGCGTAAGCGCCTGCCTTGCAAGCGCGAAGGCCCGAGTTCGACTCCCGGAACCCACATACGAAAAAGGGGCCGGTGATATCGCTCAGCGGCACGGGTGCCTGTTGGCGCGCGAGGTCCTGAGGTCGTCCCCCCGGTACCCACAAAAAAAAAAAAAAAAAAAAAAGACAATTCTCCTACAAGTTCCAAACAATATTCTCTGGAAGAAAAGACAAGCCGGCAGAGGTGGGTCTCTGACCTCCCGAAGTGTATGCGTACTACTACAAGCTGTTATCAATAGCAAAATCCAGCTTTTTATTTTCTTTTCTTTTTTTTTTTACAACACAACTTTGTGCACCACAGTAATGATCAGGAATAGCTAATTATATGATTGAAGAAAGGAGAGGAATATGTGACTAGTGTATAGACCAGGGCAACAGACATACACCAGACAATCATGAGACCTCCTGCATAGCTTAGGAGCTGTAAATGGGTTACAGATGAGCTTACATACCAACTCCTTAAGCTAATCTTAGGGTATCTGGGAAGGAGGAGGGCACAGAAGCTCTGAGGCAGCTTTGTCAATTTGTCTAGAGTTCCCTATAAATATCACCTTTTCTGTGTGGAAGCATTAGCTTACAGCTTAATGTGAATCATTGATTTAGAGCCTCAGAACAAAAAGGTCTATCCCAAACTCTGAGATTAATGTCTCAGTCACTTACCTCATTATGGGACAAAATACCCAACATCCACAATTTAGAGGACAAGTTTATTTTGGCTCACATTTTCAGCCCAAGGTTGAATAGCTCCAAGGTAGAAACATCATCACAGAGGGGTATAGCAGAGGAAAGGCATGTGGCAGCCAGGAAGCAGACAGTGTAGGGAGGAGCCAGGGAAGGACATACCGACATGCTTCCAGGTCATGCCCCCAGTGGACCTGCCTCCAACCAGGCCCCGCCTCCTAACAGCAAGTCAGCTGTAAACTCATCAGTGGACTAATCCAATGATGAGTATAACATCCGCACGATCCAATTACTTTCCAAAAACATGATGGTTGCGGGGGGAGGGGCACCCAAGATCTAAACCATAGCAGTCCATCTGCCAGAGTCTTACAGACCTATGAAAAACATTCATTATTAGAAGCTCGATCACTCAGTCATTTATACCTTCAATCAACCAATTATTCATTGAGGGTTTATTCTGTATTAGGCACTATCTTGAGCAGGAAAGACATATTGATTGCCTACAAAAGCAACAGATATTACAGAAATTTAAATAATTGTAAGGCAGTAAATAGTATGGGAGACTACCCATAGCTCCATAGTTAAGAGCGTGGAACATCTCAATTTAGTCTTGAGTCTGGCTTCTCTATTTCCTGGCTATGTGACAGACATTTGTCCTTTCATCTTTTGTGACTCCAGTCTACAACTATTAAAATTTGGATAATAAAGATTAAGTAAAATGATAATATAGTTCCCAAACAAGATACAGAAAAGCACTGAATAAATACAATACACTTTCATGGGGTATCAAAGTATTTATTTTATAGAAAACAAATACCATTATTCAATGCTGCCTTAAATTTTATTTGGAGTAGATTGCTATGCTATTGATTTCCTCATCAATCCAGGGATAAATTCATTCTCTCCTAATGTCATGTACGCTTAGTAGAAGTTTCCAAAACACTGGGTATGACCCATAATGGATGCTCAATAAATAGCAACTACCATTAACAGATAGCTATTCTTAGTAACCCATCTACTGCAGAAACAATCTTACTCTGTGGGGTTTGGGACATAAGAAGAGGCCCTCTCTACCCACACATCCCCCATCCCCACCTCCATTCTGAATCTTTCCAGTTCCTGTCCAGAGGCCATGTGATTCCATGCTGGGAAACAAACCAATTTTGCCTCTAAATGCCAGGGAATTCTGTTCAAATCACAGAAAAGGAACCTCCGGCCTTGCCTGGGGCCTCAACTTCTGTTAATTTCCAGGATAAGAACAGTCAGTCCAAAACCTGTGGCTAGCTTTCTCACTAAAAATCTCTCAGATCAATTATCTCCCCTAAAGTCTCACAAGCAAGCGATACATAAGGTAGATATTATTACAACCTTTTTAAAGGAAGAAACTGAGGCCCTTGGAAGTAAAATGACTTGTTCAAAGTTCTTACTTAGAGGCAAAGCTGAAGCAGACTCAGGTCTTACGATTTTAAGTGTAGGGTCTCCTTGCTACAGTAAGCAACAAAACTCATTCCAATGAAAATCTATGCAACATAGACCAAATCTCTTCAAGTCCTTCATTAACATACCACTGATTTGCAGGGCCACAAAAATTATATTACCACTAAGAAACATAAGTAAACAGAAAATTAAATTAAATTGCATGAGCTTAATTAGCAGGAAAAAGGAACTCACTAGTGGCAGTGTTGGTTATGCCAGACCACAGAAGGAGAGAATACTTGTGAAAAGACTAGCACAGTGTCCTATTGCTCTTGTCCAAGTTTATGAGAAGTTCTGGAGAAAGAAGTCCTGGCCTAAAAGAAGCCACTGTCACTGCAGGAGAGGGCACTGAGTAAGTACTGAGCTTACCTCATTTTAGCTATTTCTAGAAACTTCAACACCACCACAGATTACAAGAAGAGGCACAGAAAACTGCACTCAAGAAGAGGCAAAATAAATACATTAAGAGAAAGAGTTATAATGACAAAAATCTAACAAAAAAATTTAAACATTAATATCCAGAATATTAGAACTTGGGGGATTTTCTAAACCGCTCATAAGCCCCAGGTAGCCTGGATAGGAAAGTGAAGACAAAAGTAGTGTCTCACAGTTATAACAGAATCAGACCTGAAACTTAGAATACCTCCTCATGCTTCAAAATCTATTTCCTGTAAGGCTCCATTTGGACCGGACTCTCCCAGCCCCTAACCTGCTTGCTAGCAAAAGCACTACTCTCAGCAGGGAACTTAGCTCAGCACCGGAAGCTGTCATCAGCAAGCACAGGATGTCATAAAGGAGATAAGATAGGACAAGGAATTTTGCAGGTCCCTGGACATCTGGGGACATCTGGAGACACAAGGAAATTTACACCATATGCTTCAAGGACTATGCCCACTGAGGTGCAAGACTGCCAGAGAACTCTGACCACAGATGTTTATTAAAATCTTCCTGCCTAATGTCCCTTGCCTTCTTTCCATCCTATAAAAGGGGCACACTTCTTTTGTTCCTTACAGAAGGTCTTTTCGCTGTCTGCCTGCACAATAAATTCCATGCCACATTGCCTTTACACAAGCCTGGTGGTCTCTGCTGCAACCCCCTCACCCCATGTTACAGTTCCATGATTGCTTTCTCAGAAACTTTTTCCTGACACCAGCCTCTGACCTCATACATACTATGCTTCCACAGCAATTTGTACAAAGTGTATATTTCAATTAAAAAAAAAATTGCACTTCACCATTAATCCCACTGAAAGTACTCTTTGAAAATACTCTTCCTCATTTCAAACATACTTATCCTATCATTCTTGCTACTTTTTAAAGCACTTTTGAAAGTCCTATTTCATGAGTGTGTTTACAAGGTATGATTAAAAATACAGTGAATGCTGCTGAGACAGATTAGGGCATGGCAAAGCTGGCTGGGGAAGTAGATGTGACTCGTTAATCACAAAATCCCAGGACACATGTGCACAACAATTTCCAAAACCCTGCACATGGACTTCTTGCGAGAACTGGAGCAGGTTTTCCATAGGATGGCCTAGACTTGCCGTTAGCCTAAGGAGTGGGTGATATAAAAAGGACAGTCCTCCTTGAGTTTTTGCCACTGTGTTCTCCCTTGCACGGATGACCCATCCTCACGCTGTAGGGTGTACTTCTTTCCTACTTTATTTGGCCCAAACTCACTCTGTAGAGCCTTTTTCCTACCTTTAATAAAACGCTATCGTTTGCACTTCACCAATTCTTTGCTTAGGACAGGAAGAACCTATAACCACCTCCTGAAGGAGACTCCAGCACTCCAAAACTCCAGTGGTAACACTGGTGCCAAGGGATTTTTACTGTAATAAAATTTTTAAAAATTTAGGCCCTGGGCCGGTGAGATGGCTCAGCGGCTTAAGCGCCTGCCCGGCAAGCGCGAGGGCCTGAGTTCGACTCCCGGAACCCACATACGAAAAAGGGGCCGGTGATATCGCTCAGCGGCACGGGCGCCTGCTGGCGCGCGAGGTCCTGAGGTCGTTCCCCCGGTACCCACCAAAAAAAAAAAAAAAAAAAAAAAATTTAGGCCCAGGGATACAGCTCAGTGGCACAGAGCCTACCTGGCAAGTGCAAGGTCATGAGTTCGATTCCTGGTACCAAAAAAAAAAGAATTTTTCTTTAAACATTCACTTTATTATCACATCTTGTATATCTGAGGTAGGACAGAAGAAATAAAAACTAGGTAGAAAGGAGACAAGGAAATTGAGATTTTACAAACTACTTTTAAGAAAAATTGCAGTTTCAGGACACAAGCTCAGTTCTTTATAAACCTAGGTAACTCCCTTTCACCTACAAATAAGTTTGTTCATTTCCTTTTTACTTGCAAATAGTCTTCTTTCACCTGTGAATAGACCACCTTTTAGAATTTCCCATAGGAATGGACCACTATTTTACTGTGGATGGACCATCCTCTCCTACCCACTAGACAAGACTAAGACTATGGATAATCAAATTTCAGTTTTCCACCACCCAAAACAATAAAAGATTCCCAGTTCCCAACTACTGTATAGTGTGTCTCACGTCTCTGAGTGCTGGCACACTGCCTAAGCGTGTCTTCTACTTCTAATTAACCCTTCTCTTGCATCTTACTGATACGTCCTGAGTCAGAGAACCTGCAAACTTACTCTACAAAAGGGTGGGTTTAAGTTCTTTATTTCAGCCTCTGGGGCCCCCAGACCTGGCCCAGTAACATATGATATAGGGATGATATAGGTCCTCCAAATAATATAAGGGAAATATACCTCCTGACCTGCTAGATGTCTAATAGATGAGTTCGTGTTCTCTAAAAACGAAAAATGAATTGTAGGAACTGTAAGTCTCCAATCTGGCCTGACTCTCCCCGCCCCCAGCCTGCTTGCCAGCAGAAGCACTACTCTCTGCAGAGAACTCAGCTCAGCACTGAGGCTGTCATCCGCAAACACAGGAAAGGAGATAAGATAGGACATGCAAGTATGCAGGTCCTGGGGACATCTGGAGACACCCAAGAATTTACAACGGACACTTCAAAGGACTCTGCCCAATAAGATGCAAGATTGCCAGAGAACTTTAACCACAGATGTTCATTGGGATTTTCCCGCCTAATGTCCCCTGCCTTCTCTCCATCCCTATAAAAAGGACACACTTCTCTTTGTTCGGGACAGAAGGTCTTATGCTCTCTGCCTGAACCCAGGTGTGCCATGTTGCCTTTACGCAAGCCTGGTGGTCTCTGCTGCTTACATACTTTACAGGAACAATGGAGGTTAAAAGAAGGAAGTATTTACTGAAAGCTTCTGTCTAACAAGGACAGAAGGGGGTCCTGAGTAGGTGGCCGAGGGGAACTCGGGTTTTCAAGGGAGTTTTGTAGAGTAAAACCACAAGGTGAGGCGGGTGTAAGAGGGGGGCAAAATTATAGTTAACTAATTATAGTTAACAAAACTACAGTTAACTAACGAAATTATAGTTAATTATAGTTAAGATTACAAGTATAGCTGCTTAGGTAATATTGATCCAATGGGAAATCATGAGATGGGACAAAGCTTTGGTCAACCAATAAAAGAACGAGTATAGTCACTTAGGTAATATTGATCAAATGGGGAAGCAAGTGCATAGCAGGTACACAAGGGCTGAACAAGGACTTTCCTGGAAGGGGTGGGTTTAAGGAGGTTTTGAACCCCACCCAAGGTGATTGACACCTGTTTAGAATACCAATTACTACTGTTCATCCTTAGGGGAAGTATGTGGGTGGAGTCATTTCTCTTTGTTTTGAAGCCTAACCTTCAACGAATGCGCCTCCAGCCATAGTTGTCTTCTGCACTGACTTCTCTCAAGGGCCCAGCCCTGTCCGACTGCCTATAATATTTCTAAATAACATAGTCGTCTACAATATTGTTAGGCTTTTAGCACACAGTGGCACACCACCCTGAGAAGCACTTATCTCAGTGTACTATAATTGTCTCCTTACACAACTACATTTTTCCATTTCTTACAGAGCCGTGCTGGTTAATGAGGGGAAATTTGGAAGGAACATAAATGTACACAAACATAGTTACTGTGTTATTGTGTGTACATGTCTTCCCCAAACTGAAAATAAAACAATTTGAAGAACAGAGTATATAACAAAATTGGAAGGTCAGAATTCATCCTAGTTTATTTAGGCATCCTCCTGTGACAATAATATCCTTTCATCAAACAAAATCACACCTGGACACCTAATACACAAGACAGGTATGAGCAGATATCTACTGGAGGGGAAGGGAACATTTATTTGCTTACCTTTGCTCTTTTAATAGCTCCTAAGACATCTTGAAGTATGGTGGGGTGGTACTGGTACTTGAACTTGAGACCTTGCATATGGTAGGGAAGTGCCTTACCACTAAACTATATTCCCAGCCATTTTGTTATTATTATCATTATTATTATTATTATTATTATTATTATTATTATATTTTGAGACAGGGTCTCATTAAGTTGCCCAGGATGGCCTTGAACTTGCAATTCTCCTGCTGAAGCATCCTGAATAGCTGTGATTACAGGTGTGTCCCATTACGCCTGGCAATCCCCTCACTTTTTCATTGAGGAACCTGATCCAAAATAAAGCAACTTTTAAAATTCTAGGCCTTCCTTTCATTCAGAGTGGGACAGAGAAAAGAGTGAAGCCAATCTCTCTATGACCTTGTAAAGGTCATTTAGTATATCCTTCTATCATGTTTTTCATTCATAAAACTCAATAGTATCTTCCAGGGATGGTATAAGACTTAAATAAGATGAAATATATAAAATACCTAGCTAATCCTTGGTAAAACTCCTTGATCAATACACACCATAAAGTTATTACTAGGATCAAGGATACAACACAGTGTTCCTCAGAGCTTTATTCAGAAGGGCCTGCTACCATCAAAGAATGGCTCTTTTCTTTTCTTTTCTTGACAGGGTCTCACTGTAGTTCAGGCTGGCCTTGAACTCACTTATGTAGCCTAGGCTGGCCTCAAACTCACAGCGATCCTCCTGCTTCAGCCTCCCAAGTTGTGGGATTACAGGCATGCACCAGCATGCCTGGCCAAAGAATGGCTTTTGAGAGAAAAGATGAGACCACTAGCACCACGAAAGATGGCAAACCAAGTGTAAAATACCTTAATGCAAACCTTAAATGAAATCTCACCAGAGAAGGGAAAGAACCTAAATCGAAGTTAAAGCTCTCAACAGGCCAATGAGTAAAGATTCTCCTACACACACAAGGGCAAAAGATAAGTAACAAAGTGAGTTACAGAATAATTCTCCATCATTTTATATGCCAATGACTGAAATCTATAGTTTGGATAAATGTTCTCCAAAGTCCCATGTGTTAAAGGCTTGGTTGTCAGCCTATGATGCTTTTGGGAGGTGGTGTAAACTTTAAGCGATGGAGCCAAGTCAGAGGAAGTTAGGTCACTGAGGGCATGCCCTTGAAGATGTTGGGACCCCATTTCCTTGTGCTCTTTCTCTTTGCTTCCTAGCTGCCATGAGATGAATTCATGTGCTCCCACCATGAATTTCTGCCTCACTACAGGTCCAAAGGCAACTGGACAAGTTACCATGGACTGAAACTGAGCCAAAAAAACCCTTTCCTTCTTATAAATTGTCTGAGGTGTTTTGTCACAGCAATGGAAAGCTGACTGAATACAACTGAATGCTATGAATTCAGCTAGCTGTGAAAATCTGTCATTGTGGTTATGTAGACAGAAAGCATGTCTTTCACTGTCATGGAAAATGGCTATTTATTTGTAAAGAATAAATATCATAATATAGCATTACCTTATCTAGAAAAGGAAAAAAAACCCAATGCTTTCTTTGATGTAATGGTGACAGACCTTTTTATTTTTCAAAGAAAATGATTTTTTTATTGCTACATTTTAGGTATACATAATGAGCACATTCATCATAGGGAATTTGTACCTGTACATGATATGACTTGGTTTTTTTTTTTCCCATTCCCCTAACTCTCCCTTCGATCCCTCTTTATTTAAAGAAGTTTTGTTTTCATTTTTCCTTCTTTTCTTGTTTTTCTTTACTTTTCCCTTCCTTCCTTTCTCCCTTCCCCCTCCCTTGTTCCCCTTCCCATTTGAACATTTTCTTCCTATTTCACAATATCTTTTTTTTTTTTTTTTTTGGTGGGTACCGGGGGGGTCGAACTCAGATCCTCACATGCCAGCAGGCACCTGTGCCGCTGAGCGATATCACTGGCCCTTTTTTCGTATGTGGGTACCAGGAGTCGAACTCAGGACCTTGCGCTTGCCAGGCAGGTGCTTATGCCGCTGAGCTTTCTCACCAGCCCCTATTTCACAATATCTATAATACATTTTGGTCCTTATTTACACTTTCAGTTTCTCACACCAGAGAAACAATGCGGTATTTACACATGTGCATCCGATTTAATTCACTTAAGAGTATGGTCTCAAGGTACATCCATTTACCCAGAAATGTCTCAAGTTTATCCTTCTTTATTGCTGAGTAGTACTCCATTGTATAAAAAAACCCACATCTTTGTCCATTTATTGGTTGATGGGCATTTGGGCTGTCTCCAAGATTTCGCTATTACAAACTGTGCTGCTGTAAACATGAGCGTGCATATATTGCTGTGATGCGATGCTTGAATTCTTCTGGGAAGATACTAAGAAGGGGAATAGCTGGGTCGAATGGGACCTCTAGTCCTAGTTTTTTCAGGAATCTCCACACTGATTTCCACAGTGGTTGCACTGTTGAACTCCCACCACCAACAGTGGAGAAGGGTTCCTTTATCCCCACAGCCCTGCCAGCATTTGTTATTGGTTGATTTCCTGATAACAGCCATTCTTTCTCGAGTGAGATGGAATCTCAGTTGTTTTAATCTGCATTTTGCGAATGACCAATGATGTTGAACATTTTTTCATATATTTATGTGCAGTTTCTACCTCTTCATCTGGTAAGTGTGTATTCATTTCAGATGCCCATTTTTGGATTGGGTCTTCAAATTTGGGGGGTATCATTTTTTTGAGTTCTTTATATATTCTAGATAGTAATCCTTTGTCTGAGGAACAGCTCTCAAAATGTTTTTCCCACACTGTGTGTCGTCTCTTCACTCTGTTGGTGATTTCTTTTGCTTGCAGATGCTTTTTAATAAGATGAGATCCCAGTTGTTGATTCTTTGTGATAGTTCCTGTCCAATTGGGGTTTTGTTCATAAAGTGACAGACCTTTTTATTTTATATGACACCAAAGGTTTGCTGTTGTTTATAAGGACACCTATATTGGGAGTGATATCATGGAAGAAGGCAGAACAGAAAGTTCCAAGAATCTACATTCCTCTTAGGCAACTACTGAGCTGGCAGAAATTACCTGAGGTAACTATTTTGGAACTCTGGGGCCGGTGAGATGGCTCAGTTCCAGTCAGAACACTTGGAGCATCCAGGGGAGAGTTCATCAAGAGACTGGTAAATTTCAGCCTTTTGCCTAGTAGCCACCATCTCCTTAGTTTTTGGCACAGCTTGCTAGAGCTAAGGTAGGCAATAAGAACTTTTTTTCCATACACATTTCATTTTTTATCTAAATTTACTGTTTTTTTATTTTTGGAGACAGGGTCTCGGTGTGTAGTTCAGGCTGGTCTTGAGTTCACTATGTAGCCCAGGCTGGCCTCGACCTGTGTCACCCTCCTGAGTGCTGGGGTTACAGGCGTGTGCCACCACCCCCAGCTTAAATATACTTTTTAACTGATACATAAAAGCCTAAAAATGTAGATACTAGTGGGGTACTACTGTTGTTTTCATTTTGGGGGGGGTTTTGAGACAGGGTCTTGCTATGTAGTTCAGGCTGCTGTTTTTGAACTTACTATGTGGCCCAGGCTGGCCTCAAACTCACGGGGATCCTCCTGCCTCAGCTTCCCAAGTGCTGGGATTACAGGCATGCACCACCACGCCCAGCTTAGGGTACTATTATAGGCAGCTAAGTTAGATAGAAATTAACATACAGTCAGAGAGGGACTGGGTTCTCAAGGAAGTCAGCAGAAAAAAATAAAGACATCTCAATAGTGGTTGGAGGTACACCTGAAGAAGACCAGGCTTCAAGACAAAGATGCAATGGCAGGACCTACATGCCTCCCTAAGGGATAAGCAGTAACTTGGAATTATACTATAAATAACATCACCTAGTCCAGGAAGTCCAGATAGGCATCAGCCACCCAGGTGGGTGACCAGAGCATCCAGACCCATCCCTTCCTCAAAATGCCTTTGTTCTTTCCATGTGCCCTTACTACGTGACCCACTTCCCTACTGGATCAATATTAGCTAAGCAGCTATACTTGTAATCCTATTGGTTGATTATAGTTTGACCCACGGTGTACCCACATAGTGACTTTGTTGTATAAATTACCCCAACAAAGGGCCTCGGTGACAACCCACTTCCAGGACCCCTCCTGTCTCTCAGGAGTTATATCTCAATAAACCTTTCCTACCCTTAACCTCCTTTGTCCTTTGGAATTAATTCTTCGATTTCATGGGACTCAGCATGACCTGACACTTAGCAGGTTGAGAATTATATTTCTCCTATATCAGGAGATATTTTGTATAATAAATAAATTTTGTGTGATATTTTGCCGTATTTTTTGTTTTGTTTTGTTTTTTAGGTACTGGGAATCAAACTCAGGACCTCATGCTTGCCAGGCAGGCACTGTGCCACTGAGCTAAATCTGACTTGTGTAATATTTTGATACTTACCTGGCAATAAGGACTTTGTCCTCCAAATATCATGGTTCTGTATTCGTATTTGGTTTGGATCACCGAGACTAGCACAAAAGTTGGCAGCCACAGTTTCAATGCCTACTGGCTAAAGCAGATTCCAGGGCACTTAAAAAGACGGATGGATAAACAAATATTTTATGATTCTACTTATGTGAATGATCTAAAGTAGGCTAATTCATAGAACTAGAAAGGAGATTAGAAGTTACCAGGGATGGGGAAGGGGGGAGGGGAGTTATTATTTAATAAATATAGAATTTGTTTAGGATGATGAAAAATTTCTGAAAATAGTGTGAATGGTTATACAACATTATGAATATACTTAATGCCACAAAATTGTACTCTTAAAATAAATGGCCAAAATGGTAAATTTTATGCTATGTATATTTTGCATGAAAAACTTTTTTAAAGTATATTTCACTTAAGGTGAATTTTATAAGCTATAGGATTTTGGGAAAGTTACTTAATTTAGTTGAAACTTACTCCCTCATATGTAAAATGGTAATAGCCCTCTCTTGAAGGATTATCATGAGAATTAGAGACAGTGTTTGTAAAGTGCCTGGCCCCCTAGTGACAATTACTAATGGTCGTTATTATATAACATGTAATAGCAGCAATAATATAATACAAACTAATAATGATCATAATTCAATTCAATATATATTTAATAAGTAACTAACTGCCCATTGTATTCTAGGTACTGATTCCTACCCTCAAGAAGCAAACTATCTAGGAAGACATACAAATAACTAAACAATTCCTGTAGGGAAAAAAATAAACAATCAAAAAGCTCCTTTTCCTGTAGAAAAAATAAGTCAAGAAGGATTTAGGAGTAGGAGAGTAACAACCCCATTAACATTAACACTTCTTCCTTTGGGGGTAATAGTTCTTTTCTATAGAGACAGGAAATTATTTTGTGGTCCAGGAAAGAAAATCAGTCACATACAAATAGCAATGTAGTTTAATGTGCTTAGTTCTTGCCCAGAAGAGGTTTAATCCATCTGCTTTTTACTTTAGCATCAGACAGAATGAGAGAGATACACACTTAGTCCCTGCTTGTATTCACTACAAAATCCAGAGATGTCTTGTTGGACACTTCGTGGCATGGAAAGAGCAATGGACTTGGATGTGGAGTCCAGTAAACCTAAATTCTAATCTTAGCTTTGTCATTTACTACCAGTATGCCTTTTTTTGTTTGTTGAGACAAGGTTTCACAATGTCGTTCAGGCTGGCCTTGAACTCACTATGTATCCCAGGCTGGCCTCAAACTCTCAATGATTCTCCTCCCTCAGCCTCCTGAGTGTGGAGATTACAGGCCTGTACCACCACACCCGGCTCCAGTACGCCTTTCTGAGTCTTTGTCCGTAAAAGGGATTTTTTAAAATTTATTTTTTATTTTTGCAGTATGGGGTTTGAAACCAGTGCCTTTGTGCTGAGCTACATCCTGAGCTTTACTTTTGTTTGTTTGTTTTTGAGACAGTGTATTGCTAAGTTGCTAAATTGCCTGGGCTGGGCTCAAACTTGTGAAGTTCCTGCCTCAGCCTCCCATAAAATCAATGTTTTAACAGAAATTTCTAACTCATTGTACTGCTGTAAGGATTAAATGAGATCACAAATAGTAGTTCTAACTTGCAAAGTAATGTATTTCTTATGTATTATTATAGGGGGTCTAGTGGACCCTTGCTCTCTCATGCTTCAGAGAAAATTTATGAGTCAAATTCTGTTTTTAAAAGTCACATCTGACTTTGTTAGCAAAGGAGCTATGACTCAAAGTGAGGTGGTCCAAAGTTGACTGCATAGGTAGCAGAAGAGATGTAAAGACAATTCTTTCTTACTAAGTAGCTCAAAAGAATTGTCAGGGCCGGTGAGATGGCTCAGTGGTGTAAGCACCTGCCTGGCAAGCGTGAGGGCCCGAGTTCGACTCCCGGAACCCACATACGAAAAAGGGCCGGTGATATCGCTCAGCGGCACAGGCGACTCCTGGTGCACGAGGTCCTAGGTTTGACCCCCGGTACCCACACACACACAAAAAAAGAATTGTCAGACTCCAATTATCATTGTTCCAACATACAGTATATTCTATAAATCAAGTAGACAAGGGAAAAAGATCCCTTTTTTGCTTTTTCTGAGGATCTCTGCTATCTATACATGGCTCATAAGCAAAAAAAAAAGAGAGAGAAAAGAAAAAAGTTCCTGTTCCATCTGGTCCATCCAGAATTGACCACTCACAAAATATCATCCAAATGAAATTTTCATTTACCTATAAAGCAGAAGCAATCCCTCCCATACTGGCTACCTGTCCCACACTCTCCTTGTCGTATCAGAGAGCTACTCATTAGCAAGAACTGCCAAAATCACAGGCTTTTCTTCCTCAACCCCAATGCATATTTCTCTGCTGTGATCTTTACTCAAATTCCCAGCACCTCCTTTTCTTTCTTCCTTCAAAATTTACTAAAAGCCTACTCTGTGCCACCTCCTGTGCCAGGTGGTAGGGATATAATGATGACTAACAAAAAACTAATTCTTTAGTACTTAACAAGAGTCGTAAACTTGATGCCTTACACATATTATGTCACTTAATCTTCAAAGTACTTTTGAAGTACATACATACTATTATCATTTTACAGAAAACTCAGAAAAGTAAGAAATTACTTAGGAAGATAATGAATTATCTTATTTAAAGAAATCAAGTAAATGTCTTAGAAATATTTTTAAAAGCAGTATAAAGTGAATAGAGAAGAGCAATATTGGCTGCCAAAGTTCTGGGTCCCACTTGTTTGTCCATACATTTGTCAAAAATTCATAGCATGCAAAAGACTACACTGAGTCTAGAAATACTGGACTAAATCAGGTACTGAGTTCAATCTGAATCTTAGTAAGTGTTTTCCTTATAACTCTAAATAAAAACAATAGCAATCACCAGCTGCACTAATACAAATAAACAAGATGAGCAGGAAATGGTCCAAATAGTCAGGTTATAAAAATCTCATATCGCAAGCTAAGAGTCAGGATTTTACCCAAAGGACAGAGAGACGTCTCTGAACAGTTATGCACTGTTGTGATGTGGTCCAATTTTCAAGTTATACAAATGATTCTGACTGCTAGTAAAGAATGGATTGGGAAATGGGGTTTTGCTTTAGTCAGCTGGTGTCGGGCTGCTCTGGAAAGGTGTTTGGGTCCTGGCAATCAAAGGGCTTGCTTTTTATAGCTACCAAGCATAGAAGATAAGGCTGTGGGCCCTAGAGAGGCCAAGGTTTGGAACTCAATTCCCATGCATAAATCTGGAACCATAGGGGAGCTATATTGTCAGCTTAAAAAATATAAACTGATACAGATATATGACAGGGGAGTTGAGTTAAAAAAGAAGTCTTCCTATGAATTTGAAACTTTGGCCTGTGTGAGGCCTGAACTTACACTACTTGTGTGGAGTTTACAGTACCTGTGTGGTCCTAGAATCTTAAGCAAAGAAATTAACTGTAAACACAATTCTAGACTGATAATATTCCTTGGTGACTGGCAGAAACAACAACAAAAAAATCCCCTCTCCTCTAAAGAAGTACACATTATCTTATTTAATTTGCACAACTATCCTATGAAATAGATCCCAGTTTATAAAATAAATTAAGTTTAGGGATGTTGAGCAACTTGCCCAAACAGAACTAGGTTTTTAAACTTGGTTGTTCATTCATCTGAAACACATTATTGAGTTCTAAAGTGAGCCATGCAGAGACTACGTCTGCCCTTTCCAATATATTATGCTACCCAACTTTTCCTTCTTTTTTTTTTTTTTTTTTTTTTTTTTTTTGCAAATCACTAATTAAATGCAACTATTGCCTTCTTTCTCAAGCTTACCAACTCAGTGAAAATGAAGGCAGCTAGGTTCACAGCAAATAGGAAACCAAAACCCTATAGGACTCCCAGGGGTTCTCTCTGCCAAAGCAGCTCAATCTTCTCTGGCAAAGGAACTTAAAATTGCTGGGAACACCCTGAACTGGGAAAGGGAAAAGCAGCAAGAAGCTCCCTGAGGTGGGATACTGCCTCATGGGTTCTGGTTACTGGAATTAATTTTATTAGAATAAATATTCAATAGAAGTTCAAACAAAAAATAATAAGGACAATGAAACTGTGATAAACATAAACACACACAATTTAAAGGACAAAAGCTACAGTCATATCAGACTTAATTTCCAATATATTTCAAAATGTTATTTTGGTTGTATAGCATTGAGACAATACTGATTTTAAAACATAAGCAGCTAGGGCTGAGGGTGTAGCTCATTGGTAGGGCATTTGCCTGGCACGCATGAGGCCCTGGGTTCAATCCCCAGCACACCAAAGAACAGAAACAAAACAAAACAAAAAACACAACCAGCTGCAAATGATAGCAGTTAAAAAATTAATGTGCATTCTTAGAAGATTAATACACTAGTCATTAAACATAAATGCACTTTTTTTTTTTTATGCGGGTACTGGGAATTGAATTCAGGACCTTGTGCTCGCCAGGCAGGCACTTATGCCGCTGAGCTATATTACTGGCCCATATATGCATGTTTTATAAAAACAGTACTTAATATTTTTTAAAAATCAGGTCAAATATTTGAGGATTCCTGAAACACACTCCCAGTGTTCTTGTTGAACAAAGTTTGGAAGCAATCAGACACAGATTCTCTTAGAGATCCTTTCACTCTCAGTCTGGGGAGGCTAAAAAGTGCAAAAAGAGCTTAAGGAGAAACAGGTATACTCCACAGCTTCCACTCACTGTCACTGACTCTTCTGGGACAAAACTCTTCCATCCCTGAACTCCAATCCTGCAACCAAGACCTTAATCTATTTTTTGACCCTCCTTTACCACTTCTCTTCTATATTTTACTTTAGGTAAGCTCAAGTATTGATTGTACCTGTACGATCAAAAACTGACCATACTTTCTTCTTTTGTGCGGGGGATCAAACCCAGAGCCTCACTGCATGCTAACCACATGTTCCACCACTAAGCTATATGTTCAACTATGATCATACCTTCTTAATTCCATGTGTTTGTTTATAGTGTTATGCCAACCTTGATTTACCATCTTTGTAAATAATAACTATAAGTACTTTATGCCAGGTATTATATGAGTCCCTTATACTAGCTCACATAATTCTTGTACCAGCTCTGTGAAATAGGGTAATTCATTTACACTCATTTTATACATGGGAACACCAAGGCTCTGGAAGTTTAGAAAACTTGCTTAAAGTCAAATAAGGGAAAGAATGCTTGCTAGAAAAGCACTGAGTTTACAGTTGATTTTTTAAGGAATAGTGAAGTAGTCAGGGAACAATGTCATTCCAGACAGTGGGGCAACATACACAGAGGGAGAGAAATAATCCCATGTCTATATTTCCAGCTACTTAGGAGGCTGAGGCAGAAAGGTTGCAAGGTTGAGGCCAGCCCAGGCAACTTAGTGAGACCCTATCTCAAAATTTTAAAAAGTTTTTAAAGGGCTGTGGATGTACCTCAGTAGTGAAGCACCTTCCTAATATAAGCAAGGCCTTAGGGGTTAATCCTCCAGCATCGCCGGGGAAAAAAGAAAAGACAAAGAAGAAAGAAGGAAGAAGGAGAAGAAGAGGAGGAGGAAAGACAGAGAGAGAGAAAGAGAGAGAGAGAGAGAGAGAAAGAAAACAGCTTGGTAGGTACTTCAGGAAAAAGATAAGCCTTCAGAATCATTTGACCTGGGTTCGGTATCTAATTTTGTTTTGCTTTGTGGCTTCTTACTTTTGTCATCTAGGAAATAGTGATAATAAGCTATACCATGTCTTATCTGCTGTAAGATTAAGGTAAAATAAGGTAAATAAAGGTGCCCTGCATAGGCCAGATCCATGATAGGCACTCAGTAGGTATTATTTCACATCCTTCCCACCTGATGATGATTCAGTGATCCTTAGTCAAGAATGTCACTTCCATCACTACCAGACCTCAGACATACCTTCTCGAAGTTCCCAAGCTTTATCAGAGCTTTTAGATACCGAAAGTCACTCAGCAAATTATTTGATAATGTCCTTAACTACTAGTTCTCAAACAAGACCCATTCTCATACCACTCACCCGTGTAGGCCATGTTCTTAGGGTTGCCATAAGGAGCCCCAGGCTGCACGGGGCTGTAAACAGGGTTCATTGTGGAAGACTGAGGATCCTACAGAAAAGACAGAAAACAGCATTGATTACTATTGCTAATTCTCCTCGACATCAGCTTCTTCTTCTTCGAGTGGGGGGTATTGGGGATTGAACCCAGGGCATTTGCACAAATTGCATTCCCAGGAACCACCCCCTCCTTAATTCTTTATTTTGAGTCAAGGTCTCAGTCATTCAGTTGCCCAGGCTGGGCTTGAATTTTCAATCCTCCTGCCTTAGACTCCCAGTGTGCTGGGATTATAGGCATGTACCACCATGCAGGGCCAGCTTCTCCTTTAAAATCTTCAGCTTATATTGAAAGGGGAGCATCATAAGTATAGTAAAAAGGTAACTAACAAAATATCTATGCTAGACACTTTTCCCATTTAACAAATGAAGATATTAAGGAGTAAAGAAGTGATGTAACTTGCTTAATGTTAACCCAGTTCATAGTTAGTCCCATATCCCACATATAACTCTGCCGTTAGTGTGGCATTGGCCAAGTCATGTTCCTTCTTAGTCCTGATATAAAATGAATTAGTGATCTCTGAGGTCCTAACTGTAATGATGCTAGCCCAAAAGCTGGAAAATGATGGGCTTCATGATTTGCTATGGGAGCCTCAGAAACTAGTAAGGAAAGCCTGCTGAAAGGAAGAGCAGCAAGTGTCTTACCAGCCCCTTGTACCTGCAGAGGTCAAGATACCAATCACTAGCAGCTTTAAAGAAAAAGGGGGAAGTTATTGCCACTGAACATTGTAATGCAAACAAGGAAACACTGCCAAGATTTCTCCAAACTTTTTCAAGGCACAGAAGTAAGCTTGGAAATTTGTGTGTTGTAAGTATCACCTGCACAAGTACACAGTTAATTATCTTTTTTTTTTGTTTGTTTGTTTTTTTTGTGGGTACCGGGGGGACGACCTCAGGACCTCGCGCGCCAACAGGCACCCGTGCCGCTGAGCGATATCACCGGCCCCTTTTTCGTATGTGGGATCCGGGAGTCGAACTCGGGCCCTCGCGCTTGCAAGGCAGGCGCTTACGCCGCTGAGCCATCTCACCGGCCCACAGTTAATTATCTTAATGAAGCACATTCTCCATTCTGATTAATGGAAAATCTGTCATTAAGCTCTATTACCCAGCCAATTTGTCCCACTTTGTTTAGGGAGCCATTTCTTACACATACGCTGACACATGTTTGAAAATGTGTCTCCAAATATATTATTTACACTTCATAAAAATCAAACAATTCCCTCTTGACTAGGTTTACATGATAGATGGGCAATTTTTTAGGTCATTAACTTCTTCGGTGGCACCTCAGGATAGGAAACAAATCAAATGTTGAAGGCAGGCAATGAACAGCTGGCTTGATGACACTTACTCTGTGATTAATTAGTCTGTCCAGGGTTCTGGAAAGAGAGGTGGAGAAAGGAGTTGTTCCCAAAGAGAGGAGGCTAGGGTCATCAGACAAGCAAAAGGAAAAATACTACCCGTCAATTTTTGAAGCTAACTTCCTGAAATTTACTCAATGTGCAGTCCTGGCAAACCAGCCCCCTAGGTAAGAGGCTACATAAAAGTATCACCAGTCTACAAACTGTAACTACTACTTCAGGACGAAAGTTAAAGAAGGAATATGTATTTCTGTTCAGTTTGGGAAAAATATTCCCACAACCAGAGTGGAAAATTAAGAGAGATCACAGATGTTAAAACAAGTTGCAAAACTGTAAAGTGATGTACAAATATAAGCAATGATGCTGTAACAGTGGTGCTGATATGAGGACGACAACACATTATTTGTACACTTCACCCACTTTGGGAGTCTCTTCTATCCAACCAGTCCTCTGCCTAATATGCCAGTGTGAGCAAGATTGTCAAAGTGATGCTATGGTTTGGATGTAACCACCAAAAAGCATGGTTAAAAATTTAATGGTCGGGCCGGTGAGATGGCTCAGCGGCTTAAGCGCCTGCCCGGCAAGCGCGAGGGCCCGAGTTTGACTCCCGGAACCCACATACGAAAAAGGGGCTGGTGATATCGCTCAGCGGCACGGGCGCCTGCTGGCGCACGAGGCCCTGAGGTCGACACCCCGGTACCCACAAAAAAAAAAAAATGTAATGGTCATTGTAACAGTATTAAGAGATGAGACCTTTAGGAGATGATTAGGTAGTAAAGGACCTGCTCTCATGAATGGATTAATGCAGTGTTCCAGGAATGTGCTCTGTATAAAAGGACATGTTTGGCCCCATCTTGTTCTCTTACCCTCTTTTTGCCCTTAGGCTCTTCCACCACTGGATGATGCAACAAGAAGGCCCTTGCCAGTTGCTGGCACATTGGTAATGAACTTCCCAACCTCCAAGACTGTGCACCAATAAATTGTTCTGCATTGTAAATTACAGAGTCTGTGGTGTTCTGTTACAGCAGCACAAAACAAACTAAGACAAGTGCTACAAACCACAAGTGGCCCTGTAAACAGCTGGGTACTCTCCTACTGAGAAGGCACTCTGTGTTGCTGATGGGACAAAATATGAAATTGCTTTTCATAATCAAAGAAGCTCATCAGCTTTGAAACGGGTCTCCTGCTGCTCCAAAATGAGGGCCACCAACACAAGAGGAGTCCACGCCTGGGGCAGAACTCCACAATATATCAGTTCCAATCCCAATCAATGACTGCCAGAAATGAGATCTGGTGGGGGTTCGAAATCTGGAATAAGACTATGATAGGACAGACAGAGTTCCTAGCTTCCAAAGGAAGATCAGCCTTTTACAACAGAATCTACACACTGTTAATAGTTTCAGGGACTGGCTAAAAAATCCATAGAAAGATCAAGAGTTCTACAGTCAGGCAGATTTAGGTTCAAATCCTAGAACTGCCACATACCAACTGTGGAACCCTGCCTGTCTTTCTGCCTGCCTGCCTGCCTGCCTCCCTGCTTATCGGTCTCTTTCTGTCTCTTTGTCTCTGTCTCTCTCTTTCTCTCCCCCTTAACCTTTCTGAGCTTTAGTTTCATCTATCCTCAAAATGAAAAAAGAATAACACAAACTTTGTAAAGGTGGTTTTTTTTTTAAATGACAAATTTACCGAGGTATTATTTATATACAATAAAATGTGCCCTTTTAGGCATATAGTTCTATGAGCTGAAAAAATGTATTCAGTTGTACAAATGACATAATAATTCCATAATTTAGATGAGGTATTTTTACCACCCCTAAAAGTTCTCTTACATCTTTATAGTCAACACCTTTTCCCTTACTCCCAGCTTCTGGCAACAACTGATTTATTTTCTCTTGTTGTAAGGCATATATATATATATTTTTTTTTTAATTTTCAGCTGAGATTAATATGAATTGTTGAGAAAAAGCATAATAATTATAAAAATCTACCAAGCTGCACATTTCCTGCATCTTTATCTTTTTCTAGATGGAGTTTCTAGAGCAGGCCTATCCACCAGACCTTTCTATAATGATAGGAATATTTTATATTAGCTGGGATACAGTTCAGTGGTAGAGTAGGAAGGCCCTAGGTTTGATCCCCACCACTGTCAAAATGGGGAGGAGGGTATTATCTGTGTTAGTGCAACTGAGGAAGTGAATTTTCATTTTAATTAACTTAAATAGTTACATGTTACCATTCTTTCAGAATATTCAGAAAAAGAGTATTTCAATATTATTTGTATATCTATAGATATACAGATAAAACAAAAAATAATGTTGAATCACACTTGGAAAGTTCTTTATATTTCTCAAAGTGCTTCACATTTATTTTAACATCTGGTGAAGTACAAGATAAGAGAATTTTAGAACTGGAAGTAAGCACAACTTTAGCTAAATTACTCCTCATTTTACAAATGAAAACATGAAGTTGAACAAAGGCAAATGAACAGTTAAAGGTCATAAAGCAAGCAAGGAATAGAGTTAAGAGGAACATCCAAAAAATGTCAAAGATGTAAGTGTAAGAACTAAAAATGGCCGGGGATATAGCTCAGCGGCACAGCACCTGCCTGGCAAGCACGAGGTCCTGAGTTCAATTCCCAGTACCAAAAAAAAAAAAAAAAAAAGAACTAAAAATATAAAACTCTTAGAAGAATGAGGGAGAAAAAGAAATAAGGCTTCACAACCTTGAATTTGGCAATGATTTCTTTTCTTTCTTTCTTTCTTTTTTTTTTTATTTCTTACATAAAATACCAATAGTACAAAGGATCAAAGGAAAGATAGACAAATTGTATTCATCTAAACAAAAAACTTTTCTGCTTTAAAAGGTGCCATCAAGAAAGTGAAAAGTCGGGCCGGTGAGATGGCTCAGCGGCTTAAGCGCCTGCCCGGCAAGCGCGAGGGCCCGAGTTCGACTCCCGGAACCCACATACGAAAAAGGGGCCGGTGATATCGCTCAGCGGCACGGGCGCCTGCTGGCGCGCGAGGTCCTGAGGTCGTTCCCCCGGTACCCACCCAAAAAAAAAAAAAAAAAAAAAAAAGAAAGTGAAAAGTCGGGCCGGTGAGATGGCTCAGCGGCTTAAGCCAAGCGCGAGGGCCCGAGTTTGACTCCCGGAACCCACACACGAAAAAGGGGCCAGTGATATCGCTCAGCGGCACGGGCGCCTGCTGGCGCGCGAGGTCCTGAGGTCGACCCCCCGGTACCCACAAAAAAAAAAAAAAAGAAAAAGAAAGTGAAAGTGAAAAGTCAACCCACAGAATGAGAGAAAATATATTCGGATCACACATTTGATAGGGGATTTGTATTTAGAGCATATAAAAAACTTATAGCTCAATAATAAAAAGACAATCCAATTAAAAATGAGTAAAAGATTTGAATAGGCAGTTCTCCTAAGAACATATACAAATGGAAAACAAACACATGAAAAAATGTAAATCAAACTAATACCCATTCATGATTAAAAAAAAAAAACCTACAGAAAATTGGAATGGATGGTCTTTATCTCAATCTGATAAAAGCCACCTATGACAAACCAACAGCCGACATCATACTAAATGGTCAAAAACTGAAAACTTTCACTCTAAAATCAGGAACAAGACAAGGATGTCCACTACCACCACTCCTATTCACTATGGTTCTGGAAACATTAGCCAGAGCAGTTAGACAAGAGAAAGGAATAAAAGGAATAAAGATCGGAAAGGAAAAAGTTAAATTATCATTATTTGCAGATGACGTGATACTCTACATAGAAGACTCCAAAACTCCACCAAAAGACTTCTAGATTTAATAACCAAATTCATTCACCTAACTGGATGCAAAGTCAGTAGCATTTCTGTACACAAATAACAAACGCACTGAGAGAGAAACTAGGGAAACCACACCTTTCACAATAGCATCAAAAAAATGAAGTACTTAGGAATCAATCTAACAAAGGAAGTAAAAGATCTTTACACTGAAAACTACAGTACTCTGAAAAAAGGAGATCCAAGAGAATAACAGAAAATGGAGATATCCTTTGCTCTTGGGTAGGAAGAACCAACGCAGTGAAAATGGCCATACTCCCAAAATTATTATACAGATTTAATGCAAACCCAATCAAAATACCAATAGTATATCTCACAAAATTTGAGAAAACAATCCTAAAATTCATTTGGAACTAGAAGAGACCTAGAATAGCAAAAACAATTCTGGACAACAAAGGCAAGGCAGGTGGTATCACAATCCCTGACTTGAAATTATACTACAAAGCTACCATGATAAAAACAGCATGGTACTGGCAAAAAAACAGACCCAAGGATCAATGGAACAGATTAAAAGATGCAGAAACAACTCCAAACACACTCAGCCACCTCATCTTCAACAAGGGGCCAAACAACTTCACTGAAAGATAGCCTCTTTAATAAACAGTGCTGGAAAAATTGGCTTTCCACATGCCAAAGACTAAAACTGGACCCATGTCTCTCACCATGCACTAAACTAAAATCAAAATGGGTCAAAGATCTAAATATTAAGCTGGACATGGTGGCGCACACCTATAATCCCAGCACTCGGGAGGCTGAGGCAGAAGGATTCCCATGAGTTCAAGGCCAGCCTGGGCTACATAGTGAATTCAACACCAGTCTAGACTGCATAGAGAGACCCTGAATAAAAACAGAAAGATCTAAATATTAAAACAGAAACACTAAATCTGCTGGAAGAGAGAACAGGTAGAGCTCTTGAAGACACTGGTGTAGGTAAAGACTTTTTGAACAAAACCCTGATCGCACGGGAAATATTACGAAGAAGCAACAACTGGGATCTCACCTTATTAAAAAGCATCTGCACAGCAAAAGAAATCACCAACAGAGTGAAGAGACGACACACAGTGTGGGAAAAACATTTTGAGAGCTGTTCCTCAGACAAAGGATTACTATCTAGAATATATAAAGAACTCAAAAAAATGATACCCCCCAAATTTGAAGACCCAATCCAAAAATGGGCATCTGAAATGAATACACACTTACCAGATGAAGAGGTAGAAACTGCACATAAATATATGAAAAAATGTTCAACATCATTGGTCATTCGCAAAATGCAGATTAAAACAACTGAGATTCCATCTCACTCCAGAAAGAATGGCTGTTATCAGGAAATCAACCAATAACAAATGCTGGCAGGGCTGTGGGGATAAAGGAACCCTTCTCCACTGTTGGTGGTGGGAGTGTAGACTGGTGCAACCACTGTGGAAATCAGTGTGGAGATTCCTCAAAAAACTAGGACTAGAGGTCCCATTTGACTCAGCTCTTCCCCTTCTTGATATCTTCCCAGAAGAATTCAAAGCATCGTATCACAGCAATATATGCACGCTCATGTTTACAGCAGCACAGTTTGTAATAGCGAAATCTTGGAGACAGCCCAAATGCCCATCAACCAATAAATGGACAAAGATGTGGGGTTTTTTTTTAATACAATGGAGTACTACTCAGCAATAAAGGATAAGCTTGAGGCATTTCTAGGTAAGTGGATGCACCTTGAGACCATACTCTTAAGTGAATTAAATCGGACACACATGTGTAAATACCACATTGTTTCTCTGGTGTGAGAAACCAAAAGTATAAATAAGGACCAAAATGTATTATAGATATTGTGAAATAGGAAGAAAATGTTCAAATGGGAGGGGGAGTTGAGGGGGTAAGGGGAAAGGAAGGGGGAAAAAAATGAGAAAAGAAGGAAAAATGGAAACAAAGCTTTTGTAAATAAAAAGGGGTTGAAGGGAGGGTAGGGGACTGGGAAAAAAAAGAATCAAATTATATCAATGTACAGGCACAAATTCCCTATCATGAATGTGATTATTATGCATATCTAAAATATACCAATAAACTTAATTAATTAAAGAAAAAAAACACGATACCACTTCACACCTACTAGGATGGCTAGAATTTTAAAAAGACAGGAAATAACAAGTCTAATTCATCCTTGATATTCTTGTTTGTTTGTCTGTTTGTTTTATTAGTACATGTTTGTGGTACTTGATATTCTTTCTTAAACATAAGGGATAAGGGCATTACTGTCTTCAAAAGCCTTTGGAATAAAATGCAATCTCCTTCACATGATAATATAAGATCCTTTTTGCTCTATCTGGGATTAGACTTGGAAATCTAAGAATTTAAATTTACCAGGAGATTTTGATACCCAAATAATTGAAGGACCACTGCCTTAAACTTTCTCACCCAGATATAATTTCTCTCATATAAGCTTGATAGAGGAACTGAACAAGAACAATGACAAAAAATTGTGCTTACATTTTAACTTGGGAGGGGGAAGTAAAAGAAAGAATTTTTAAAAATGAAATATACTGTATATCAGATGGCAATAAATGCTATAAAGAGATCAACTGAGGGTGAGTGGGAAGTGCCAAGGACAGGGGTTGCAATTTTATTTTATTTTATTTTGATTGATTGATTGATTGAGACACCGTCTTGCTTTGTATTCCAGTCTGGCCTAGAACTCACTGTGCAGCCCAGGCTGGCCTCAGACTTACCACATCCTCCTACTTTAGGCTCCTGAGTGCTGGGGTTACAGGCATGCACCGGCACTCCTGGCTAAGGGTTGCAATTTTAAATACAATGGTTAGAGAAAGTGTCACTGATTGACATCTTAGCAGAGACCTGAATAAACTGAAGGAGCAAGCCATGTAGGACTCTGACAAGAAACTGTCCGAGTAGAGAAAACGGCAAACAAAAATGCCCAGAAGTGGAAGCATATTTGAGAAGTTAAGTTGTTTTGTGGAGTAAGTGAAAAAGAAAAGTAGGAAGTTAAGTTCAGACAAGTAATGAAGGCAAAATCATGCAGGGCTTTGAAGGCCAATATAAGGACTTTGTTTTTATTCTAATAATTTGGTGCGATGGTTGTCAACCTGACTGGATTAAAGAATGCCAGAAATCTGATAAAGCATTATTTTGAGTGTATATAGAAGGGTAGTTTACTAAAAAAGATTAGTGTTTGCATTTTAGTGGACTAGGTGGAGAAGATCCACCGTCAGTGTAGGCAGGTACCATTCAACTGGCCTACCAAGAGAACAAATACAGAAAGTAAACAAGTCCCTTCTCCAAGAGTTGGGGCAGACATTTTTCTGCTGCCTTCAACATCAGAACTCCAGGCTCACAAGGCTTTAGAGTTCAGGATTTAACACTATTAACTCCCCAGGATCTAAGGCTTTTGGCCTTGGACTGAGCTACTTTTCCTGTATCCCAGGATCACCAGCTTGCACAATGCCTGTTGTGTACTCCTTAGCTATCATAATTATGTGAACCATTCACCTAATAAATTCCTTCTCATGTATCAACATACATATTGGTTCAGTCTCTCTGGAGAACCCTATAACAGATACAAAGCCAGTAGTGTTTTGAGAAAAAGTATCATGATTTGACTTCACTTTAAGATTACTGGGGCCGGTGAGATGGCTCAGCAGCTTAAGCGCCTGCCCAGCAAGCGCGAGGGCCTGAGTTCGACTCCCGGAACCCACATACGAAAAAGGGGCCGGTGATATCGCTCAGCGGCACGGGTGCCTCCTGGTGCGCGAGGTCCTGAGGTCGACCCCCCAGTACCCACAAAAAAAAAAAAAAAAAAGATTACTGACCACTGTGCTAAGATCAGATGGCAGGAAGGTAAGACGAGAAGGCAGTTAGGATGCTACTGAAATAGTCTAGATAAAGGATGATGGTGGTTGAATGAGGGTGGCAGTAATGATTATAGTGGTGGAAAGTAGTCATGTTTTTGACATATTTTTATGATCAAGCTGACATAAATTGCTAATGAATTGAATATGGGGTTTGAGAGGAAGAAAGATATCAAGGATGACTCCAAGGCTGATTTAAGAAACTGGAATGATAAAAATGTCTTTATTAGGATGAGAACTATGTGAGAAGCAGGTGTTCAGTGAAGAACAGAACGTTCATTTGGACTTAACTGGAGATGCTCAAGAGTTCTGCTTAGGGGACTGGGGATACAGCTCAGCGGCACAGCGCATGCCTGGCAAGCGCGAGGTCATGAGTTCGATTCCCGGTACCAAAAAAAAAAAAAAAAAAGAGTTCCGCTTAGGATAATGCTTGATACATAATACTGTGTAAAGATTAACCATTAATACTACTATAAATGTTATTTCTACCACCACTTACTGGATACTTACAGTTTAGATCTAAAATATCCCCCAAGATACCATGTACTCAGAGGTGGAGCTTCTGGAAGGTGATTAGATCATGGAAGTGCAATACTCATCAGTTAATCCAGTTTATAGCTGAATAACAATAGCTCATCAGTTATTTTGTTAAGGAGGTGGTGGGCCCTCGTCAGAACAGGTGGGTCACTGAGGGTATGACCTGCAAGAGTCTATTCTTATCTTTGGCTCCTCCTTTTGAGCTCTGCTTCCTAGCTGCCATGGGGTTAGGAGCATTCCTCCACCAGGAACTTCCACCATGCCATTTCTGCCTTGCAGCCAGCTTACTATGGACTGAACCCACTAAAACTATGAGCCAAATGAACTTTTCCTCCTACAAACTGTGGGTATCAGGTAACTTGTCCCAATGATGAGAAAGTGACTAATATACCTACCATGTGACAGGTACTGTGCTGGAACTTAAGTCCCTATATATCTTACAAGGTCATAATAACCTGGTACAATAGGTATTACTTTTACTATATTACAAATAAGTAAATTTAAATCCAGACAAACTAAGTGACTTGTCCAACTTCTCATAACTAAGAAGTGAGGAAAGGTCAGCTTTAAACCCCAGTATGTCTGACTGCAACATCCAAACTACTTCCACTGTGCTAGATGATTCTTTCAGTCTCCCTTGTCTCCCAGCCTAGCACTGGGTTTTCCTCTGGAATAAAGGCCTCCAACCCTCTTTCAACTCACGGGATCTTGTGCTCTGCTTGGACACTGATAAATCTCACCATGGAGGCAGTTTGTATCCTCCACAATACCTGGCACCTGCTGGGTCCCTGCTGAGCATACATGGATAGTTACAAGAGAATAAAAGCACTGCCTGCCTGCCTTCTATTCCTACCAGCTGCCTAGAATCTTAGCTGCCATACGGTATCCATCTGAGCTGATTTCAGTTTGAAAGTAAGAGAAACTTATGGGTAGCCACTGTGCAAGTCTTGCCCATCTATCTCTCCAAGTCAAACATGGAACTGTTTCTACTCCCTGGGATTGAACCATAGAAAGTCTACTGTACTTTTGCCAGTTTCTCATTTTATTGAGCATAAAATTTAAGGTCCTTTTACAAGCCTGAAGATGTTGTATGACTTGGCCTTGCATGTCTACCTCTCTGACTGCAACTCCTACTACTATCCCTTTGTTTCCTCTGCTCCAACCACAATGATCTCCTTGCTATTCCCTGAACACACCACACATGCTTCTGCTTCAGAGTCTTTGTGTTTGCTTTCTCACACCTAAATATCTTTTTTCTTTGGATATGCGAATGGCATGCTCCCTCATTTCATTCAGGTCTCTGCTCAAATGTCACCTTATTAGAAATGCCTTCTTTAACCAACTTATATAAAATAGTTCCTCCACCCCGTGTTACTCTGTCCTTTCATCTTGCTTTATTTTTCTAATTGATAATCTGTCTTACTCCGTTTTGTGCTATTATAACAGAATACCACTTCTTGGCATACCCCAGCCAACTATCAGTTCCACATCCTCCAGTATCTACTTTTCAGAGAAGCCTCTACTGGGAGCTCATCTTGGACTGAACAAGCGGTGGAGAACCCAGAAGTAGCATGGTGGGTGAGAGTGAAAACAGAGGTGCTAAAGATGCCCCTCTTGACAAAGCTGGTTTTCTCTCTCAGACTTCTGCCCACTATTCTGCAAGTAGCTTGCTACTTCCCTCAAAATACCTAGACTATTTCTTTTAAAACAGCAGCGAAATCTATGGTCATAAAATATTAAGAAGAAAAGCCCAACGATTAAGGATGAATACTTGGAAATACCATTTGCACAGTAGGTTACAGTGCTTAAAATTAGTGTTTTGGTTTACAAAATACTTCGGAATTTTCAAAGACTTTTACTATTTAATAGTTCTTTCTTATTTAAAATGAGATCTTAACTGGTATCTTGCTTGATCCTTTGAAGTAAGCAATGCAAAGATTATTAATTTCATTTGGCAGATAAAGAATCAAAAGGCTGAAAGCTTACTGCCTTTTGGGATGGATACTGCAGGGAAAGGAGAAAGCGTCTGCCCAAAGGGAGTTATGGTCTAGCTGGAAAAGTTTCAAAGTTAAATAAAAATAAAGATGCCAAAATAACAGAAGGGGGCAAAACTTCTGGAACAGCCATGGTGCTCATCAGACTCTCCCCCAAAAAGCAAAAATAAAACTAGACAAAATGATCAAAAACAACTATTTCAGGCCCCTGATTTTTTTTAATAGTGTTGGGGTTCAAACTTTAGAGTCTAGCCCATACTAGGCAAGTGTTCTACCACCGAGCTAGCCCCAACCCCTATAACAACATATCTAGTGGTCTTAAACCCCACCACCACCACCAACAACAACCCCCCACACACACACACACACACGGGATCAAACCCAGGGACTCAAGTATCCTAAGCAAGTACCTTACCATTGAGATATACCTGCTACCTTAACTTCCTGCATTTTTCCTGAAATTGGGTCTTTTTTTTTTTTTTTTTTTTTTTTTGTGGGTACCGGGGGGTCGACCTCAGGACCTCGCGCGCCAGCAGGCGCCCATGCCACTGAGCGATATCACCGCCCCTTTTTCGTATGTGGGTTCCGGGAGTCGAACTCGGGCCCTCGCGCTTGCCGGGCAGGCGCTTAAGCCGCTGAGCCATCTCACCGGCCCCTGAAATTGGGTCTTGCTATGTTGCCCATGCTGGTCTCAAACTCCTGGGCTCCACTGATCTCCCTGCCTTAGCCTCCCAAGTAGCTGCGACTACCGGCATTCACCCATCTTTGAATTTTTTTTTTCTTTTTCCAATATGGGGTCTCACTATGAGACCCAGGCTGACTTAAACTTCTTGGCTCAAGGGCTCTTCCTGCCTCAGCCTCCTAAGTAGCTGGGACTATGAGTGTATGCTACCACACAGGCCTCTGAAAATTAACCAAAAGTATACACCAAAAATATTTATTCAAGAAAAACTACTAAACCACATTAAGAATGGTGAGAGTCTGTGGAATGTTAGCCTGGGCCTACCCTTATTCCCCAGCCCCTCAGCTCTCTGGGATTAATTCTACCAGGGCAGGCCAGACCAGGCCAAGAGGACCACTTCTACCAGAGAGGGCTGATTTAATTTGAAGCTGAGCATAGAGAATCTCATGCCCAGAGTCATGGTCAAAAGTCAATAGTGAAACATTCTGTGATACAATAGCAAATCAAGTTCTGGGGGACAAAATAGCACAATGGGTCTTGGTAAGTAAGGAGATACTAGAGATAGAGAGGGTCCTCACTGTCTATTGACCATGAATGAATTAAAGGCCTTGAACTTAGCAAAACCAAAAGCTAGAGCAGAAAGTTTAAACTGCTTAAACTTGAATGCACTCCCCAAACCTCAGATCTATCAGTAAAGGGTGGAAGTTTTCCAAACTGAGGGTTTAAGTACACCCCCTAACCAACCACTAGCTGGTCACTAATTTATGCCAACCCAAGCCAAGTTTGAATTTTAAGAATTTTAAGAAATATTACCAGAGCCACATACTGCAAAGGTAATACTCTACAGTAAAGCACCTAAGTAAGTTGCTGAACAAAAACACCCAGTAACAACACCCTCCTTGCACACATATATGTGTACGCATGTGAGTGGGGGAGGTATCTGAATCAAAAGTTGCTACAATATATTATTTAAAATACATACTCTTTGGGCCGGTGAGATGGCTCAGCGGCGTAAGCGCCTGCCTTGCAAGCGCGAGGGCCCGAGTTCGACTCCCGGAACCCACATATGAAAAAGGGGCCGGTGATATCGCTCAGCGGCACGGGTGCCTGTTGGCGCGCGAG
This sequence comes from Erethizon dorsatum, assembly GCA_028451465.1. Classification (NCBI taxonomy): domain Eukaryota; kingdom Metazoa; phylum Chordata; class Mammalia; order Rodentia; family Erethizontidae; genus Erethizon; species Erethizon dorsatum. The sequence goes on along the minus strand of CM051827.1, from coordinate 56,138,195 downwards.
GTCCTGAGGTTGACCACCTGGTACCCACAAAAAAAATAAATAAATAAAATAAAATAAAACAAAATAAAATACATACTCTTCAAGCTGGGTGTGATGGTGCAGGGCTATAATCCAAGCACTCGAGAGGCTGAGGCAGGACAATGCCGCAAGTTCAAGGCCAACCTGGGCTACATAGTGAGTTCAAGACCACCCTGGACTACACTGCAAGATCCTGTGTCAAAAAACTAAAACTAAACTAAACTAAAATAAATAAAACCAAATATATATATATTCTTCAATAACAATAAATCATGAAATATGCAAAGAAACAATAGAATATGGCCCATTTATGGGAAATAAAAGCAGGAAACAACAGGTTTTTTCTCTTAGGAGATCCAAATATTGAAATCACCAGATGAAGACTCCAAGGCAGCTACTACAAATCTAAAAAGAACTAAAGAAAACCATACTTAAAGGATTAAAGCAACATATGATAATAATGATTCATCAAATACAAAATACCAATAAACAAATTATAAAAAGTAAAAAGAGGGGCCGGTGAGATGGCTCAGCGGCTTAAGCGCCTGCCCGGCAAGCGCGAGGGCCCAAGTTCGACTCCCGGAACCCACATACGAAAAAGGGGCCGGTGATATCGCTCAGCAGCACGGGCGCCTGCTGGTGCACGAGGTCCTGAGGTCGACCCCCCGGTACCCACAAAAAAAAAAAAAAAGTAAAAAGAATCAAACTGAAATTGTATTCTAAAATGAAACATTCAAGAAAGGCTCAACAGCAACTCTGAGCCAGCAAAAGAATTACTGAAGATAGATTAATATATATTATGCAATCTTAAAATAAAAAGAAAAAAAAGAAAAAAAAAGTCTCAGAAACCTACAAGGTATCTATCCAACATATCAACATACAAGTAATGGGACTGCTAAAAAGAGAAGCAGGAAGAAAAAAAGCACGAAGCTATAATGGCCCTAAATCCTCCAAACTTGAGTTAAAAACAATAACAATAGAGATTAAACAACTGCTGTGGTTTGGATATGATTTGAGTGTGTCTCCCCACATGGCTGAGATCCAGAATTAGCCCCCTCATGCACTCAGAGGCAGGGCTTTTAGAGAGTAGTTGGATCATGAGGGTGCTATACTCATGGCTAGATTCACCCACACATGAATTCAGTGGCTGTGTGTGCTGTTGGGATGTAGGGCCTGGTGGGAAGAGGTGGTTCACTGGGGACATGACCTGGAAGAGTACTATCTTCCCCTCCCTGATCCTCTCTTTGTTCTCTGCTTCCTGACTGCTATGATGTGAGCAGCTTTCCTCTGCCTAGGCCCTTTCACCATGCTTTTTTTTGCCTGGGAACCAGCAGACCATGAAAGGATTGAGACTCCTGAAACCAAGAGCCAAAATAAACCTCTCTCACTCTAAGTTAAAAGTTGTAGGTGTCAGGTACTGTGTCTCTGTGAGGAGAAAAGTGATCAAGACATCCCCAAAGGTTAATGTGTTGAAAGCTTAGTCCTTAGGGTGGCAGTACTGGGAGGTAATGTAGAAAGTTTAAGAGGTGGGGCCTCTTAGGAAGTCCTTAGGTCTTTGGGGCAATGATCTTGGAAGGGATTGTGAGATTCCAGCCTTTCTGGCTTCCTGTTTGGCAATGTGATCTTCTGCTCCCACAAAAGCTACCACTGCCATCTCCATTCCCATACTCCTTTACTTTGGACTCTTGTTATTAAGAACTACATGCATGAGAGGATGCAGCTGGGGGAAGTGAGGACCTTGCAAAAGCCATGCTGTTTGGACTATCAGCTTATAAAACTGTGAATTAAATAAGACTCTTCCTGTAGGGTGTGGTGGTGCACACCTGTAATTCCAGCACTCGGGAGGCTGAGGCAGGAGGATCACAAGTTTGAGGCCAGCCTGGGCTAGCTACATAGTGAGTTCAAGCCAGCCTGAGCCATATAGGAGACCCTGCCCCCCACAAAAGGCTATGTTAGGGCCAGTGAGATGGCTCAGCGGCGTATGCGTCTGCCTGGTGTGTGCGAGGGCCCGAGTTCGACTCCCGGAACCCACATATGAAAAAAAAGGGCCGGTGATATCGCTCAGCGGCACGGGCGCCTGCTGGCGCGCGAGGTCCTGAGGTCGACCCGCAATACCCACAAAAAAAAAAAAAAAAAAAAAAGGCTATGTTATAACTAGCCTGCCTCAGATATTTTGCTATGATTAAAAAGAAAATAAAACTAATACAACTATACATCCAAGAAACATAATGAACCCCATACTGTATAAAACAAAACGATTCACACTCATATGCATTAGAGTAAAACTACTGAAAGTCAAACAAAACATTCAAAAATGGTGAGAGGGCTGGAGATATAGCTCAGCTGTACAATGCCTGCCTGGCAAGTACAAGGTCCTGAGTTCGATTCCTGGTACCCCCCAAAAAAAAAATCAAAAATGGCAAGAGAAAACAACTTACCAGACAATAAGGAACACTAATAAGATTAACACCTGACATCTTATGAGAAGTAATGGAGGCCAGAATATGCTGGGAAAAATAGCCTGGAGAAAAGAAAAGACAGACAGACAGACAGACAGACAGACAGACAGACAGACAGACAGACAGACAGACAGAAAGAAAGAAAGAAAGAAAGAAAGAAAGAAAGAAAGAAAGAAAGAAAGAAAGAAAGAAAGAAGAAAGAAGAAGGGGAAGGAAAGGGAAGGGAGAGAGAAAGTAAGGGGAGGGAGGGAGAGAAAGAGAAAGGAAGGGGAGGGAGAGAGAGAAAGAAAGAGAGAGAGAAAGAAAGAAAGAAAGAAAGAAAGAAAGGAAAGGAAAGAAAAGAAAAGAAAGAAAAGAAAAGAAAAGAAAGAAAGAAAGAACCCTGTCAAGCAAGAATTCTAAACTCAGCAAAACTATTCTTTGAAATTGAAGGCAAAATAAACACATTTTCGGGTAAGGAACAACTAAAAGAATTCATTGCTAGCAACCTGTCTTTCAAAAGCTACTAAAGAAATACTAAGGCTGAAAGGAAGGGATGGATACTGGACAATAATTCAAATCCACATGAAAAAATAAAGAGCACCAGTAAAGGTGATGACATAAATATTTTTCTCTTAACTGATTTAAGATACAATTGTATTGCTGACCTTATATATAAAAATGTAACATAAAGATGTAATTCTTAAAAACAAGAGTTCAGGGCCGGTGAGATGGCTCAGCGGCATAAGCACCTGCCTGGCAAGCATGAGGGCCCGAGTTCAACTCCTGGAACCCACATACACAAAAAGGGCCGGTGATATCGCTCAGCGGCATGGGCGCCTGCTGGCGCGCGAGGTCCTGAGGTCGACCCCCGGTACCCACAAAAAAAAAAAAAAAAAAAAAAAAAAAAAGAGTTAAAAGTTAAAAACAAGAGTCTAAAGTAAAGGAGTATGGGAATGGATCTATACTGGAGCAAATTTTCTATACTTTACTGAAATTAGTTGTGCATCTGAAATACTATAATACAATAATGATAATAAATTAGGATGCATGCTCTCCAAAGCAACAATTGAAGGAAAAAATTTTAAATTATAACAATATCACCAATAAAAAGAGAAAAACTAGTGATATATGTCACAACATAGATTAACTTTGAAAATGTCCCAAAGGAGAGAAGTCAGAGCAAAAGACCACACATTATACAATTCCATTCATATGAAATGTTTAGAAAAGGCAAATATATAAGGCAACAGTAGATTTTTTGGGGGGGTACCGGGGGTCGACCTCAGGACCTCACGCCAGCAGGCTCCCGTGCCGCTGAGCAATATCACCGGCCCTTTCTTCGTATGTGGGTTCCATGAGTCGAACTCAGGGCCTCACGCTTACCAGGCAGGTGCTTATGCTGCTAAGCCATCTCACTGGCCCAACAGTAGATTTTTGATTGTCTGGAAATTAGAGTAGGAATGGAGATTGCAGACAGGAGCAAAAGATTTCTTTTGGCCAATAAAAATGGTCTAAAACTGGATTTTGGTGATAATTCTAAACTGAAAGTGTCTACATGAGGGAGGCAGCCATTCGTGGCTATCTACTACTGTCATTAAACTGAGTGCTGGAATTTAAAGAAAGAACAATTACAGGGGAGAGGAGGACAGCAAAATGCTGAGACTGTCACTAAGCAGCAAACCGCTCAGCTAAAGATTTCCCAACCTCTTCAGTAGTAAGGTGTTACTATCTGATTAGTTCTGCCCAACAAGATATAACTGAAATACAGCAGAGAACTTCTGGAAGGGCTGCATAAAAGGAACAGCATTAGCATGAGAAATGTCCTGTCTGTCTGTCTGTCTTTCTCCCCTTTTCACTGCTATCTAGAATTAGGAGCTCAGCAGCCATCTTTTCCACGAAATAACCTTGAAAATAGAAGCTTTTTTTTTTTTTTTTTTTTTTTTTTTTGTGGGTACCGGGGGGACGACCTCAGGACCTCACGCGCCAACAGGCACCCGTGCCGCTGAGCGATATCACCGGCCCCTTTTTCGTATGTGGGTTCCGGGAGTCGAACTCGGGCCTTCGCGCTTGCAAGGCAGGCGCTTAAGCCGCTGAGCCGTCTCACCGGCCCGAAAATAGAAGCTTTAAACCGAAATGGCAGAAGCAGCTTTGATGATGTCATGGAACATCCATTTCAGCTCTGGACTACATACCTCTGCACTTCTTTTGCATGAGAAAATACTTTAAAACCATTATTATTTTAGATTTCTGCTATGTGTAGTTGAACTTAATCCTATTCAGTTGGGGAGAGAAATACAAAAAGTTTCAAAAGAATGTGTCATTTAATCTATGTTTTGAAGGATGACAGGAATTCTATAGAGAGAGTAGGAGAAGAAAAGGCCACTTGCGAAATTATACCAGGAGAGAAGTGAGACATTCAGAGAATACTGAGTAGTTATGGAAGGCTAAAGCATAGAATCTGAGGAAAAACATGGCAAAGATACTATCATTCCTATTCCCATTTCTCATTCATGTCCACTCAGCTCTTACAAAGGACCTCAAAAAGCCAGATTTGGCATGGCGACAGGTCATTTTATAATCTCATAGCTCTCTGAACTTTTCTGTTATAAATATTCACTGCAGCTGTAATTTGTTTGCCTGATTCTTTTCTTACTGCTGCATTTTAAGCACAAAGAGGTCAAGGGACTATATCATTGATTTACTACTAAATTCTTAGAAAAAGGCTTCATATAAAAGCAGAGTGCTCAACAAACATTTCTTGACTAGGTGAATAAATGAATGACTGAATATGTGAAATCATTTTTTTTTTTCAGTACTAGGGATTGAACCCAGGGCTTTGAACATGCTATGCAAGTGCTCTACCACTGAAATATATCCTCAGCCTTAAAAGAAACACTATTGGAACTCAACAGCTTAACTTCATCCTAGAAATTAACTTTTCTTACCAAATTTAAGAAAACTCAACCAGCACTCAGGAGGCTGAGGCAGGAGGATCGCTGTGAGTTTGAGGCCAGCCTGGGCTACAGTGAGTTCCAGGCCAGCCTGAACTTCAGAGTGAAACCCTGTCTCAAAAAGGAGGAAAGAAGGAATGGAGGAAGGGAGGACGGAAGAAAGACAGAAAGGAAGGAAGGAAGGAAGGAAGGAAGGAAGGAAGGAAGGAAGGAAGGAAGGAAGGAAGGAAGGAAGGGAGAAAGAAAAAGAAAGAAAGAAAGAAAGAAAGAAAGAAAGAAAGAAAGAAAGAAAGAAAGAAAGAAAGAAAGAAAGAAAGAAAGAAAAAGAAAACTCAGTTACAGTAGGTTTTTCCATAATTCCATCAGTATGATACACAAGGAAGCCCAGTTTTCATAGTAGCTGTTTCTTTACATTGTCTGCCAAATGTAATCAGACTGTACATTAGATTTCTGCATTTTACAATTCTGTATATAACATTTCATTTCAGAAAATATTTCAATTTAAAGATGAAATGGAGAAGAATTCTGACTTCTAGGAATCTGCCAAAGAGAATCTCAATACCTGAAAGGCGTCCACAGTTAACAGACAGTTCTTTTCATGCAAAAGCTCAACAACCAGCTTTTGTGCCTGACTGTAAATGAAATGTGCATCTATCTAAAAAATGTCACATTTCAACCACCAGAGCATTTAGTCCATTAAAATAGCTTTTTAAAAAATGGCTTTTTCACTAATCGAAAGACAACAAAATAGTCTCTCAGGCATATGTTTGCAAATACAAAATTTCTTCTCAAGGTTTCTGGTTTAAAAAAAAAAATTTGGAGGGAACTTCTCTAAATATGGAACCCAATTATTCATTAAACCATGTAATTACAGTACTTAGGCTTTACTATGTGCCAATTCTCTGCCCTTAAAAGAGCTCATCTTTTAGTGGGGAAACAGTTGTGTGTAAGATTAACTATAATACAAGTGCTCTATTAAAACACCATACTTGAAACTGAAAGAGGATGTCATTTTTCTTGGCAGAAGGGACAAGGAAAAGTACATAGTACTTTTATGTTACAGGGAGGATGCAAGAGTTAACGATGACCATTTTGAAGATAGGAAAACGAGTTAAGTGATTTGTTCGAGGTCCTACAGATCCCAAATCTAATGTCCACCTCATAACATCATGCTACAGGAATAAACTATATCAGTTGAATAAATGAATGAATGAGGAACGTGCTAGACCTTGAACCAGGCTATGCTCTCTCTGATCAATGGAAAGCTCAGAGTTGAATTTGCTACCAATCCTTCCTTAGTAATGAACAAAAACTTCTGGTACTAAATTTACCCTGGCTTCATATACTGTGTCACACTGTTTCCCTCTTCACTGTTTATCTATTTATTTCACATCCTACTATATTCTTCTTTTCTTTTTTGAGATGAGGCCTCACTATGTTGCCTAAGCTGGCCCTGAACTCCCAATTCTCCTGCCTCATCCTCCCAAGTAGCTAGGATTATAGTTGTACTACCACATCCAGTTTATTACACATATTTTTAAAACTAACATCCTACCTCAGCCTCTTGTTTCCACGGTTATATCCCTGGCCTTGTCATTACTAATAACTGCAACCTTCTATAATCTTTTTTTATTGTATTTTTTGCATGGCTGGGTATCAAATCCAGGGCTTCACACACGCTGACAAACATTCCACTACTCAAATATACCTAGTCCCCTTCTATAATCTTAATTCCAACTATCTCATTCTGTGATCATCTCCTATCTTTCTAGTTTGCCCACTATGGTTCCCAAACCCCAATAAACCTTCAACCTATCAGGACATTCAACCTACTTATTCTACCTACATTTCATTGTCTACCACCCTCCTCATATCCTCACATTCTAATTGTGGCTGTCTTAAATTCCTTGGAAAGGTGGTGGTGGTGGTATTGGGGATTGAACCAAGGGCCTCTGCACTGAGCTACATCCCCAGTCCTTCCCCCACTTTTTTGAGACTATGTCACTAAATTGCCCAGCTCAGGCTCAAATTTGTAATCTTGTCTCAGCCTCCCAGACTGTTGGGATTACAGGCATGTGCCACCACACCTACGATTTGTATAATCACTCCCTTGTCCTTTTATCACTTGTATTAATACCAACTTGATTAAACCACAATTCTGCCTAATCCAATTCACCATTACTCACTGCCTACATTGGAGGAGGAAAACATACAACCATGCTTACTAAAGTTAAACTTTAAACTCTAGATCACTATTTGCCTGTGAGCTCTTAATGCTACCTAACAATCATTTTATATTTTCCTGGTCCACTCCACTTCCTAGACTATTTTCAGGCTTTCTCTGCTTGTAATCTCACTCTTAACCAGTGTTTTTGCTTCTTATGAGAACTTTCATAAGCTCCCACCACATTTACCTACCAAACTGCATTTGTGTCTAAAAACTCTTAACTTTTCTTCTATTACCACAGATGAACAGCCATTTCCAAACCTCCAGTGATAAACATGATTCCATTCCTTTACCAAATGAAGGATACTACTCTAGTTACTTCCCCCTATTTCTCAAGCATTAACCAGAACTTCATTTCTCTGCAGGATTATTCATATTACCATGTTACCTGTTTCATCTAAAAATACCTAAGATAAATTTAAAAAATTTTTTTCTTAATTCTATCTAACATGCCAGCTACTACTTTGTTTCTCCTTCCCTTCAGAGCAAAGCTCCCAAAGCTATTTTATATTTGTTTTCTCTCATCTTTCTAGGTAAATATTCTACCACTGAGCTATATATCCTCAGCCCATTCTCTCCTCTTTAAAAATAATTTTTTTGTCTCCTCTTTTAAATATTTTCTTCTCTTGGCTTCCAGACACTACACTCACCTGGGTTTAGGGTATCTGTTTTGTTTTTCTCCCTATCATTTTGGCAGCTCCTTCTCAATTTCTAAATTTTGTGATGACCCAGGTTCATATCTTGGGTCTCTTATCTGCCTCCACATATTCTCAAGGTCACCTCATCTCATCTCATGAAAGATACCGTCTACATTTTTATATTTACCACCTGACTATTATTATATGTAATAGATCTACAAACATTTCCTATTCCAAAGTAGTATATTCAGGGCTGGGGATGTAGCTCAGCGGCACAGTGCCTGCCTGGCAAGCGTGAGGCCCTGAGTTCGAGAGTCAAAGTAGCATATTCTTAATATTTGCTAACAATTTATATTATACACACTGATGAGCCATGGATTATATTTTAACTAGAAAAACCAAAGTGAAATGTGAAATCTGTTTCTTCAGTTCAATAAATTATAACTTCATGCTTTCATTTGCATAGGTCAAAATTCTGGTGTTATTCTTGACTTCCCTTATCTCATTCCTCATAACCAGTCCATTCACCATTTTTCTGTTCTACCTCTACCTCTAAAATATATCCAGGGTGTGGTGGTGCATGCCTATAATCCTAGCACTTGGGAAGTTGAGGCAGGAGGATTGCGTTGAGTTTGAGGCCAGCCTGGGCTACATAGTGAGTTCAAGGCCAGGCTGAACTACATAGTGAGACCCTGTCTCAATCAATCAATCAATATCCAGAATATAATAAATTCTCACTACCCTCGCTTCCACCATCTTAATCTAAGCCACCATCATCTCTTACAAGGAATAATGAGGGGGTCTCCCAACTGGTCTCCCTGGTTTTTGCTTTTACCACTTGTCTATTTTCAATACAGCAATCTATGAAAACATGAAGTTATTCAGGTCACTTCTCTGATCAAAATCCTCAATGACTTTCCACTAGATGGAAACACCAAGTCTTGACCAGGACCTAGAAAAACCAACAAAATCTGCTCTCATGTTAACCTTCTGATTTCTATTATTCTCCTCCTCCTCAATCATTTCATTTCAGCCATTCTGCCCTCCTGCTGTTCCTTGAACCATACCAGGTCTGGCCTCAGGGTTCCAGTACTTGTTCCCTCTGCCTAGAATGCTCTTCTTCCAGTTCACTCTCTCATTTATTTCAGTTCTTAATTACAAGTCACCTTTTTCAGTAAGGGTTCCCTTGACTCCCTGTCTAAAAGTTCAAACCTTCACCTCCAAAATTATAATTCTTCCTTATTTTTCTCCTTTCCCACTTAATGATCATACTTAATTTTTAAAATTTTTCATCTTGTTAATTGTGTGTCTACCAATGAAATGCAAGCTCCACAATAATAGGAATTTCCCCAGGTCTGGTGGCATTCACCTGTCATCCCAGCATTCTGGAAGGCTGTGCCAGGAGAATCTAAATTTGAGCCCCGCCTAAGCAATTTAGCAAGACCCGGTTTCAAAATAAAAAAGGCTAGGAAGGTAGCTCAGTGGGAAGGCCCTGAGTTCAACACCCAACACCCCCCCCCAACACACATGTATATTCATCTGTTTTGTTCACTGTTTACCTTCAGTACTAGAACAGTACCCAGAAGATAGCAGATAATTTGACAGTGTCTTCCGTCTATGACTTAGATGATACACAGGTCATGGATAATGAAAGTTCCAATCAGTCATTGCCTACTATACATTAGATGTTAATCCTTGGTCTCACTGATACTATTGTATTTACTCATAATAACCCTGAGCCTTCAGGGACAAGCTGTGGACAAAGAACACACACACACACACAGCTGGGAAAGAGGGAGACTAGGGTCTGATGGGAGGTAAGAAAATGGTCCCTGGAAAGAGATCACAATCATAAAGCAGGTATGATGAGACGTTATCATTCCAGTGGGAAGCAGATTTAATGTTGGCCATATATGGTACAGTAGAAGGTCATCTCCATCTCATAAGCAGAGCACAGATCTTTTACCCACCTATTTTCTCAGTAAAGATGTCATAGAAAGATCTGCACAAAGCAAGCCAGATCCCCAAACTGAATGCTGTAAGTCAGCAAATCTATCACTCACGTATTCCTCAATTCTTTTCCCACCCACTCCCTTATTATTTCGTGTTCATACTTGCCTGACCAATTAGTATGTAAAGTCTTTAGAGGGTAAAAGCCATGTCTGATTTTTCTTTCTATTCCTCCAGCATGCCATATAGGTACTTTGTGACTCTCTATTAAATTTAAAATGCTAAAAGTCAAAGAAATAAAGAGCAAGCCTTCTGAATTTCCAAAGCATTCCCACAGTCTTCAAAAAAAAACAAAACAAACAAACAAAAAACTGGGGACTCAGGATTGGGTTTAGCCTCTACTTTAAAAGTGAGAAAAGCAGTCTGCCCAGACTTTAGTCCAACCCCTCACAGCGCAAGCTCAGGGTTCTTCCCATCATTTTGTAATGTTCACTATATTTGTTAGAGTCAAGAAGATGACTGAGGCAAGAAAAAATGACCAAGACAGACAAATGGACTGTCATACATTATAAAATAATTAACAGCATAAATAGTACATCACAAAAAAATAAGCAAATATGACATTCATACCAGAGCCATACACTTGGTTTAAAATAAGCTCATGTTTAATGACACTCTAGTCTGTGTATTCCTTATGTAAATCATTTGTAGGAGGCATAAATGATAAGATATATGATTTGCTCTTACAGAACTGATAGTCTAGTAATGAATGAAATGAAACCCAACACTCAAGAGCTTGAAATCCAAGTAGCAGACAAAATGAAATAAATGATATGCCCATCGACAGATGAATACATAAAGAAAATGTGGCATTTACACACAATGGAATTCTACTCTGCCATAAAGAAGATAAACTTGGGTCATTTATAGGACAATGGATGTACCTTGGGACCATAATGTTAAATGAAATAAATCACACAGCTTAAATATTGCATGGCTTCTCTTATATGAGAAACCCAAAATATAAATAAACAGCAAAATAAATAACAGAAAGTAGGGAGACAGATCTTTCTGAAATGGGAAGAAGATCAAGAGATGGAGGGAGTGGGGAGAAAAGGGAAGGAAAGGGGATGAAAAAAGAATTAGGATGTATTATCTACATGTACTAACTCCACACAGGGAATGTAAACAAAAACCTTGTAAAATAACACACAAAAGGCAAAAAATAAGAGCTAGATGAATTTTAAGGTAATTTGTATAACTATCTGAACAGCTATCACAGGGGTTCAGAGAGAAGAGAAAAGGATCCCTATGGCTGAGTATATGTTTAGCTTTTATGTATTTTTAAAAGTTTTTTTGTTTGTTTGTTTAAAGGAGGAACATCATTTATCTGAAAACTGTGGCAGAATTTAAGAAGAAAATAGAGTCCGGGCATGGTGGCACGTGGCCTGTAATCCCAGCACTTGGGGAACTCGGGAGGTGGAGGCAGGAGGATCTCAGTGAGTTTGAGGCCAGCCTGGGCTCCACAGCGAGTTCAAGCCCAGCCTGAACTGTGTAGCAAGACGCTGTCTCAAAAAAGAAGAGGAGGAGGAAGAAGGAGAAGGAGAGGGAGAGGAGGAAAAGGAATAGGAGGAGGAGGAGGAGAAGAAAATGGAAAAACAACAGAACTAAAGACAGGACAAAAGGCTCAAACACCACCTCTTACATGATGCTCTGCAGATCCTTCCAGCTAGAACTAATCACTGTCCTCTGTTCCAAACACACTCAGTAATAGTTCCATTCTAAACCCACTTCAAATTAGAAGACCTAGCTTTTTATGTCACTCCTTCCCTCCTAGACTATGACTTCTGAAACCAGAGGCTATCTTGTTAATCTGAGTTCCTCACTGGCTGAATTAGAGTCAAGCGTACCATGAGTACATCATTTGATTAGCTTAAAAGAATGTCAGAGTTCAGTAGGATCTCAAAGATCATTTAACTCAAGCTCTTTATTTTGCAACCAAGAAAACAGAGACCAAGCGACTCACTCAAAGTCACAGACCAAATCAATGATAGATCCAGAAGTGGAGTTCAGGCTTCCAGACTCAGCCAGAAAAGTGGCAGTGCTAGTCCTCTTCTACCCAAAGCACAGGAGATAGCCACTGCTTACTGGCTAGTTCAAAGACTACTGGGGCCCTTGCAGTGGGAGGTCTAAAGCTCTGAATCAGGAGCTAACGCATTCCAAACAGCTGACACTCTGAATACCAGCCAAGTGCTTTGTCTCAGGATAGATGAGCTCAGAAAAACCTGGCAGAACCACCTTTATTTGATGCACAGACCTCAGAACACTATCCTGCAGGCTTGAGCACTGGATCGGGAATAATTTTATCGTGATGAAGCTAAAGAAAAACTGGTGTGGGGCGATGGAGTTTGGGATCACTGGAGAGGTACGTTCCTGTCAAGCAACACCAACGCTATGAAAGTACTCTGGGTGAAAAACGAAAGAAATTCTATCAGAAGAAACTAACGGCTCAGGAAATGGAAGAGAGGATACTTTCAGGGCTCAGTGAATACTCTCCAGAGATATACCTATCTAATCTGAAGCTTAATGCTTTAGATACAACAAAAAATAAAATCAAACTGGAGAGTACATGATGCCAAGAAGAACCCAGTCGAGAATAATGCAGCCTGAGTGATCCAAGCCTCCTCATTCTCTATTACTATTGCAGCCCCACTCACCACCACCCTCCGTCACAATCAGTGGGGCATTTACATAAAACATAGCTTTATAAATAAGCCAATTTAAAAATGGACACAGGACTTGGACAGATATTTCTACAAAGAAGATACATAAATAACCAACAAGTACAGGAAAAGATGTTCGGAGCCTGGTGTGATGGTGCATGCTTATAATTCCAGCACTCTGGGAGGCTGAGGCAGGAGGATCATGAGTTTGAGCCCTGGACAATTTACAACTCAGCAAGACCCTATCTCAAAATAAAACATAAAAAGGGCTAAGGATATAGCTCAGTGCAAAGGCTCTTGGTTCAATTTCCAGTTTGGCAAGGCTAAACTAAGGGAGGGAAGGGAAGGGGAAAAAAAGGGAGAAGGGCCAAGAGGGAAAAGGAAAAGATGTTTAACATCATTAATCATCAGGGAATTGCAAATCAAAACTACGATGGGATATTCTTAACTTGTGCCCATTTAGGATGGTTACTGTTAAAAAATCAGAAGATAGGGGGCCGGTGAGATGGCTCAGCGGCATAAGCACCTGCCTTGCAAGCGCAAGGGCCCAAGTTCGACTCCGGATCCCACATACGGAAAAAGGGGCCAGTGATACCGCTCAGCGGCACGGGTGCCTGTTGGCGCGCGTGTTGGCGCGCGAGGTCCTGAGGTCGACCCCACGGTACCCACAAAAAAAAAAAAAAATCAGAAGATAATTGTTAGGATGCAAAGAAACTAGAACTCTTGTGCACTGTTGGTGGGAAGGTAAAATGGAGCAGCCTCTATGGAAAACAGGGAAGTTCCTCAAAAATTAAAAATACAGAGTCTGCCCAAAAAATATGCACATACCTCAACAGTTCACCATATTAATAAATGTCTGGAAGATAATGGCCACCACTTTGAGCACCTCTTGTAATTGTAGAGGCCAAAGGTAACTTGTATTAATCTGATGATGTCTCAGTAAATTTATTTTTTTTATTTTCAATATTTTTTGGTACCGGGAATCAAACTGAGGACCTTGCACTTGCCAGGCAGGGGGTTGTGCCACTGAGCTATATCCCCGGCCCTTCTCTCAGTAAATTTAGTATTAAAATATTTATACAAGTTTTTCTTTTCCTGATGTATACATTTGGGGGGTGGCTCTGTATAGTTACTACAAGATCCAGCAATTCTAATCTGGGGCATATTTCCAGAAGAATTGAAAACAGAATTTCAGGGCTGGGATATATAGCTTAGCGGCACAGCACCTGCCTGGCAAGTACGAGGTCATGAATTTGATTCCCAGTACCAAAAAAACAAAACAAAACAAACAAACAAGAAAAAAACGGAATTTTCGAAAAGATTTTTTTTTTAATATGTGGGTACCAGGAGTCGAACTCAGGACCTCACACTTGCCAGGCAGGCGCTTATGCCGCTGAGCTGTATCACTGGTCCCCTAAAAGATATTTTCACACCCATGTTCATTGCTGCACTATTTACAGTAGCCAAGCATAGAAACAATCTAAACATCCACTGGTGATAGATAAAGAAATCGTGTGAACACACACACACCCTCCCTATAGGAATATTGATCAGCCTTTAAAAAGAAGAAAATCTAAGCCGGGTGTGGTGGCACACACCTGTAATCCCAGCACTTGTGAGGCTGAGGCAGGAGAACTGCTTTGAGGCTAGCCTAGGCTACAAAGTGAGTTCAAGGCCAGCCTGAACTACATAGTGAAACCCTGTCTCAAAAAAAGAAGAAGAAGAGGAGGAAGAAGAGGAGGAGGAGGAGGAAGAAAAATAAAATAATCTGGCGTGCCTGTAACCCAGTTACCGGGGAAGCTGAGGAAGGCGGGTGGCAGCTTTACAGCCAGTGTGGGCAATTTAGCAAGACCCTGTCTCAGTAATAACAACAACAACAATAAGAATAGAGGAGGGGATATAGTTCAGTGGTAGACAGTTTGCCTGCTGATGTCTATTCCTTTCTGCAATGCAACAAAACCAACACATAAGCCTCCCTTTCTGACATTGAGACTGAGAGAATCACTATGACTATACAATCTGTCTGGGTTAATTGAAGGACTTAAAGGCACTTGCTCACTTGCCCACTTCCATATACACTGTTAGGCTCTACTTGAGGAGCAGCTCTACACCAAGCCCTCCATGTTAACTACAGGCTGTGCATAGAAAACAGTCACTGACCAAGGCCAACAAGTCTCAAACACCAGGAGAAAGGGGTAAATTATATATCAGAAATAGAGGCTACTCCTTCCTCTATTGAGGGAGTGTGCACTGTGGGGAAACTATGATCAAAAAGCTTAAGTTTTATTTACCGAACCTATTTTAATCTAACCTATGTACCCAAGACAGAAATAAGGGGGAAACAAAACCAAAACTCCGTATCTTCATTTTATCTTTAAAGAAGTCAGTGATTTTAAATACTTTCAAAATATTTCCCTGTATGTTTTTTGTTGTTTTGTTTTGCTTTTTGTTTTTTTGAGACAGGGTCTCGCTTTGTAGTTTAGGCTGGCCCTGAACTCTATGTAGTACAGGCTGGTTTCGAACTTGCAGCAATCCTCCTGCCTCAGCCTCCTGAGTGCTGGGATTATAGACGTGCACCCGGCTCTCTGTATGTTTTACCTATGTTCATGAAATCCCTGTGAAAATACTAGCAGTCTACTCCAGAAAATCACTAGTGTTGCCTACAGCAGTAGATTCTAGTCCTCCTATACAATTTATTATTAGAAAAGTCACTTCAGTTTTCTGGGCCCTAGTTTCCTTAACAGTCAGCAGAGGCGAGACTTCTGAAGTTCCCCATCCTTAGCACACTATAATGAAATAGTACCCTTACACCTTCCAACTTACACCTCAAATTCATTCATTCAATAGACATTTACTGACTACTAACAGCAATCTAGGCACTGAAGACACAAATATACTAAATGACAAATTCATGAGAAGTTTCACATACATTGCTTTTCTTATCACATATATAAACACTTCACAGCTTGTGTTCCTACTAAAAATAAAATGTAATACATTTTGTAAGATTTTTTAAAATCACACGAATGTTGTGACTCTTTTATTATCATATACTGTATTTAACAACACACACACACACACACACTAGAACGCTCCTTAGTCAAAGATAGGTCACACTGATAATTCTCATCTTTACATCAATCACACCTTGAACTACTTATTTAGGTCCCCTCCACAGTCTATATGGTAAGAGTATTTTTAATTATGTAC